>CM067476.1:7461778-7569186 GCA_034552555.1 Semaprochilodus insignis | reverse complement strand
CACCCCTGATATCTGTTTATCTCCCTTTTTATTCATAATGGTAAGAGTATGTGGTGTAATACTAATAGGGGGTGGGGTGTGTCAGCCAGCACATGATACAGGTTGACCAGCCCCCCTAATCTCTTTACTGGGCCCTTTGTTTAGATACTGACGCAGAGTCATAGCAAGCTCACTATACTATAGAGATCTTTACCTGTTCATGGAAATCATCCGATTATGTCTTTTATTAAAATTTTACTGATTCTTAAAGATTTATGCTTACAATAGCACATTATCACTTGCCACTCCAGTATCAAAAAGGAACAGAACAGAGAACAGAAGACAGATTGCTATTAAAGAAATACATAACAGGGCAATAATATATATTACTATGACTGTGGGAGGCTGACACTGAAGACCAAATTCCCCAAAATCTTTAATATCTAAGATGAATTTCAAAATGAAGTTTTGAGGAAGATTTGAAATCTGTGTCAGCCACATATTAAGAGATGGAACATATCCACGATATCCACAACAGTAAGATAAATTTTCTGTGCCAGATGTTTTAAAGTCCCTAGAAGATATTCCTGATCGTCGTTCAGTGTTAATTCAGGGCTTTATCTCGAAAGATAAAAACATGGCAACATAATACAGATTATCATTATTTCTGATTCTTATTTGTCCAGTGGTGCATGAGACAACTACTGTGCACTTTAAGTACTGTACACTGTAAAAAGTGCATCTAAAAAATCATTTAAATTTGTTACAAGCAGTTGAAAGAGTTGTATGTTCAAAGTTCTTTTTTTGAGGCTGAATAAACATCATTCATTTGCTCGTAACAAATTAGAGCAATTTTTTAGGTTGGACCAACAAAACACCAACAAAACACACAGTGTATATGTACAATTGTTGTGATATAAGTAAACATTGGTGGGTAGAGTGGCTTTCCTTGTTTAAGACATAGAAAGTAAACAAGCATTTTTAATTCAGTTGAAAGTCATTGCCATATGAAGAAACCCGTATGTTCATGTTACACCAAGTTACAGTGAAGGACGAGGTGGACGATGTTAAAGGGTTAAGATACACAGAGCCTGAAACTACACAATGCAGTAACCGGACAATGTAACAGTGATTCAGCATGTTGGATTAAATCTTCAGAGTTAAAGTTTTCAGATGCAAGACTGAATAAAACTAAACATTTACCTACAACAAACTTCCCACCATCTCAAATCATAGAACATCAACTCAGAACAACAGTAAGGCAAGTAAGATGTCCCATAATCCAGTGTTTTTCAACCCTGGTACTGGAGGCACTCTGTCCTGCACTAGGGCTTTCCCTGCTCCCAACACACTTGATTCAACTTATCAGCTCATTTACAAGCCCTTTCAGAACTTGAGGGGGTGTGTTAAAGCAGGGAGCCTGCTAAAATGTGCAGGGTTGGGTGCCTCCAGGACCAGGGTTGAGAAACACTGTCATAATCTCCAGATGCAAAACCATAAAACAAAGTCTGATTCATTTAAAATGAGAAAGAAAAAAAGATATGATCATAACGATGACAATGATAATGCTAATGATAATAATCGAGTAACGGAATCTATAAAAACTTTTTATGTATTTAACATTTTCACGGGTGGAATGCCAAGGTGTTGAGTCAATATCCCCTCAATATCCACTCAATATCTACTCAATATCTACTTCCTCAAAACATTTAAAAACAACCATTCAGATAAACACACATGTCTGTATAAATAAAGGTGATCATTTGTCAGATATTGACCATTGCATTTATACAGTAACCTTACGGTGAAAAGTACAGTATTTATACAGTGCAGTGTTGATTCTAAGTGGCACCTGTATTTGGAGTTTTCACTCAACAAGCTGGCTGATAAATCTGAATATCAGCAGGCTGAAAAATCAGAGACTCATTAGAGGTCTCAAAGACTGCACAGCTGAACATAGAAGCAGGGCAAACAGACACATAACAGTAAGACAGTAGTGAGTGCCACATTCGATCATGGAGGAAACCCCCTTTACCGCTGTTAAACTGAAGAAGAAATCCCTCCAGCCCAGGCCAAGGTGTGCCGAAGACTGCTATAAATAGACTGATACAATAGCATGGCCTGGAGATGTGAGCCACTGGTAAGCAATACACTGCTATTCACTACAACAGTAGTGTAAGATGGAGGCTGCTGTTATGAAACAAGCCAAAAGTAGAACTGGAGAAACAAAAGCAGAAGTAAACGCCAAACTCTGGAGTAGAAGTAGGTAAGTATTAGGTCAGAAAACTCCTCGAGTCCTCTGCAGAATGGCGGTGGAACTTCTTACCACATCTGGCTTTTATCAGCATGAAGCTTTTTGTTCTTCTCTTTTTGGAATCATTTTGGCCTAAAATACAACACTAATGCGGGTTAAGAGGGGTAAGCGGCATTAAAGCAAAGCATGAGCTAAAAACATATAGAGTGACATTAAACACCCAAACATGGGCTGAAAATGGAACCAAGGAACAAGTAGATTGGTTATAATGATTAACTCAGTATAAATAACTCTATAATATTTACTTAGACTAAGGGTGTTAGAAGCAAGATACATAGATTTTTTGTATTATTGTGACGTATGCAAGGACGGGCCTTATCGCTGTACCTGAATGACCCAACAGCCACAACTGCGGACAACCAGCGAGCAGTGGTGCCCTCCATGAGTCATCCTGTTAGTGCCAACACCGTTGGCAGACAGGTGCACAATGCAGGATCACATGCACGCAGACCATTACAACGACTGCCCTTAAGACCACATCAACGTCGCCAGAGACTGCAACGGTGTCGTGCCAGACTGTCATGGAGTGACGAGTCCTGCTTTTGTTTTGGATGGAGACAACCAACAGATCTGTGTGTGGAGGCACCGTGGTTAACACCAAGATGAGCGGTTTGTTGTCACGTGTCACACGTCTAGACAAACAATAAAAACACAGTATATACTGTATATGTTACAGGCTATAGAGTAAGCAGATATGTGTTGCATCATTATCTTAACATCTTAAAATGTTGCTGTGGTAATAGCTTTAGTAACCATGTATATGATGTTCTAGTATCGTGACATCACCTAACATCTAACATCACCTAACAACTTTGAAACACTGGCTTTGTTAGGAAATCAGAAGCACACAGGATTAAGAAGCAGGACTTGAAGGGTTCTCACACAGTTCCACTACTCATCCCTACACTGCAGACTGCTCTGTGTTAAATCCATACTGTTAGAGACGACACCACAAAAATGACCTTTCCTTTGTTTTAAAAAATAAAGTGTAGTTTTTAAACTTAATGCTTCATGTTCAATATCCTCTGGACCATACAGTCGGTATATGGATACTAAGCTGCAAAAACAGCCTGCTCTGAATTCAGGGAGTTATACCCAGCATCATTACATGTATCTGCCTATTCAGTCTACAGACGTTTAGCACTAAGCATTCAAAGAATCACACAATTCAGAACACAGTTCAATGTACAGTACTGTGCAATGTTCAGAAATGTGGTGAATTTCCAGTCAAACAGTCAGATTTTCAAGAGGCATTTCTGAGTGGATTGGACAATTTATTTGTATAAGTAAGAAATAGAAAAGTCAAGGGAGAATAAGTGGATGAAGTTTCCAAAACTGGCGTGATCATGCACATACCAGATGCTGAGAAAACAAGACTCCTAACAACTGTGCAAGACCTGGTAGACCGCCCAAACTGTCCCTATCAGATAAACAGTTCTGAAACACAGAGGAAAATATTCACAAAGATTTGATACTAAACTTGAGTTCTATGTCATCCAGCAAAGCTGAAAAATGTAAGACAACTATCATAAAACATGGCTTAAAAACCACTGATCAGACGGTGTGGGCGTGGCTATTGAGCAGCTTGATTGACAGCTCTCTGTCCAACACTCCTAGTCTGCTCTGCCCCTTATACAGAACTACGATCATTATCCAGCTTTTATAGCTAACAACACAAAACAGTCATGGATTAACTGCCATGCAGATAAACCAGTATAAAGGAGCAAATAGACGATGTTTGTGTAGGATAAAGTAATGAACAGGTGACAGGTACTACAGACTTTAGCTTTTGGTTACGTTGGGTTAGGTTTAGCTTGCAACGTTTCTCTGACTCTAACACTGTTCGGTGTGGGTGGGGGAAAAAAGCCATCAGCTTTGTGATTGGTTAGGGTAATGTTTATGTTAATGTTACCCAAGATTAGGACCACCCAGTTTACCTAGAGAGAAGTTTTATTAGGGAAGATATTCTTAAGACTTTGTGTGGCCCAGAGACACTAGATTAACGGTTAGAAAGAAAGCACAGATTTAGGCTCCCTGGGGCTTTAAAGCTTTCAGATCTGGTATAATCCACAGATCTATCCATCCTTCCACTGTGAGAGGACCATGCTGAATATGTGTTTTCTGTTTTTTTCCTGAGGTGTAAAAAATAATAGCTTAGTAAGCCATTTTTTAATTAATTCATTAATTCATTCATTCATCTTCTAAGCTGCTTATCCTTCCGGGTCCCAGGGGGTGCTGGAGCCTATTCCAGTGCTCACTGGACGGGAAGGCAGGAAATACCCTGGACAGGATGCCAGTCCATCATAGGGCAAACACAGACCGCTAACCAACTTCACTGGAATTCAAATGAATCAGTACAGCAGTGCACATCAACTGGAAAAGCAGAGTGACAAAAACATACTATTTATTTTTAAGTAATAATGGCTGGTTGGAAAATGCTGAAGTGAAAATGAATTATGATTGTTATTGTTATTATTATGACTATTTATTACTGGTGCATCAATCACCCATACTCAGTCCGCACAGCAAAGTCTACAGCGCTTAACTGACACCTGCTTTAACATAATTCAGCATTCATTCAGCCCAGCCAACTGGACATTAGTGGATGGTGTAACATGCTGATTCAGCGCAGGGGAATTTTGTACCGTGCATCTCCCATACAATCAGACTGAACAGTGGATGGAAGTGAAAACACTGACATTCAACACAGCATGGACTAAATGTCTCTGAAAAGCGAGTGTTTGTTTACGAAGGGTGTCGTATTGTCCGAGATTACTCCAGCTGTGTGTCCACACTCCACAGTAAAAACCCCCAGCAGTCGGTCTGCCTACCACGTGACTCCGCGCGCCAAAACAAACACGCAGCGCTGGGGCTTAAATCACAGGCAAATCGGGATTTTCTGCTGTTAATTAAATGACCTTCTTCTCCAAGATTTCCCTTCGCCGCATTAACCCACAACCTGTGGAGGAGTCGTGACAGAAAGCGTGGCCAGGACGTGCCGTCATCCGTTAGCTAGAAGAGAAGTGGAGCCCAATAGCAGAAACACAATATGGCTCAATGACGCGATGCGCTCCGCAGCCCTCCATCACGTTCAGGGGGAAGTTTCAGTAAATGGAGGCTTGAATCCGATCCCAGGCTCAGCGAGCCTCTGCCTGAAGGCTTTCCATTGTACTGAGGGAATCCCGGACTGACAGAGGCAACTTTGTCTGGGCTGGAGTGGACTGCGTCACTGTTACGTCAGTAGCCTCCAACTTCCATGACGCCCTGAACTTTTTTCCTTGGGGGGGGCGGGGGCGAGGGTGGCGGGGTCTGGCAGCCTTAGCACCTGCACCCAGACTCAAAGGAGAAACCCGTCTGAACACACGCAGGAGAGCTTAAAAGCGTTCTTCCTCAAAGTTCATGTGAAACACAAGCGGATTAAAGGGGGTTTTCAACGCTGTGGCACATATTAACAGGATAAGCTGTAAACAATCAGAGTGGTTTGAGGTGAAAAGCTGCATTCTGGAAACGCACCGACAGTTCACAGAGGTAGTGATAGGAACCAGACGTCCGAGTTTAAAGGGGAACTCCACCAATTCTTGAAAAAAAACCCCATAAATGAAATGGCTGGGATGTGAACAAAGTCACTCAGAGTGGTTTAATGTGAAATGCTCCCTTCTAGAGAAACTTGCTGAGTCAGAGCTGTTCACAGTGTTGGTGATGGGAACCAGACGTCTGAAGAGTTTGATGCGGCTCTCACAAGTAATTATATGAAATGCTGACTGGTGGCTGACAAGTATTATAAAAAAAAGTAAAAAGTAAAATAAAATCACACACACACACATATACACATGCATCTTCTAAACTGCTTAATCAAACTGTGTCGCGGAGGGTGCTGGAGCCTATCCCAGCTCTCAAAGGGCGGATGGCATGTTATGCCCTGGACAGGCCACCAGTACATCACAGGGCAGACACAGGCATACAGTCTCCAATTCACCTGACTGCATATCTTTGGACTGTGGGAGGAAACCCACACAGACACAGGGAGAAAATGCAATACAGAAGATAGTCCCCAAAAGAAAGCTTATGTAATTTTACCACCATCAACATTGCATATACAAATTCAGAGGCCACCGTTCACTGTTGGTAATAAATTTGGTTACGTTCGCGTTGTGACCTCTGGTTCCCATCACCACCACGATAACCACCAAGAGATCTGTATGTTTCTCTACAGTGAATGCCTTCACACCAAATTTCTCTGAATGGCTTTGTTTACATGCCAATGACAGAATTATTCAGAATATTAATGTATTTGTAATTGGTGGACTTCCCCTTTAATGCCTCTGAAAGCTCCCTTACAGAAACATGCAAAAAGTTGTAGATTTTCTTTTCTCCTGATGCTTTATTTTATGATAAGAAAACCTGAAACATATTTCATGGAGATTCGTGCAGGTTGTAATGTAAAGTAGTCCCCAGATCATTTTATTATTATAATTTAATCATTGGCAACATTACACACAAGAAGACACACGCTGAACGATATGGGAAGAATATCTAATGGGGATTTATCTGATCAGTATTGCGACCGCGACTTAAATTACAATTATGTCCTGGGAACCAAAGTCCAGGCCTGTTATTTGGTCAGTTAGGAAAGGGCATCCCCTTTCTCAGTTAGTGGTGGTTGTGATGTCACAGGATATAGTTGTTTGACTGCCTCTGATTGGTCTAACTCATCTACAGGCAGTTTACAAGCTCTGATATTATGTTTACATTCCCCACTTAACACATGGTTTTGATAAAATAGCCTAAAATTAAAACTGAATATTGCACTCTTTTAAACTGTGACTTCTATATAAAACCAATTCATCTTTCAGCCATAACGTGTAGGGTCTCTGGTTTCTCTGAGAAGACATTTTTTGTTTCTGTTTTAACCACTGCAGTAATTTTAATTGTAATTCGGTGGACATCCCCTTTACGTAGAGGGCCACTTTTTAGAGACTTGAGTGTATTATATATTCAACCAACAGCTTCACTTTATGCAACTACAAAACTAGACTCATTCGCATTGTTCATTACATGTGATGGTCTGCAGACTACTAAACTTTCACAGCGTCCCAGTAAATGACTAGACGTGTCATATTACTACAGTCATATCACATACAGCACGGCTCATGTCTGATAGCAATATAAGATGCCGAGCCTAAATCCCGGTTACGTCACAGAGATAACATTGGAACACGCCCACTCAAACGTGATTGGACAAGAATGGGGCTCTCACAATCTGATTGGAGCGTCCGCGTGTCCGTCAAACTCCACCCGTTATGCTAGACTTCCTGGATCCGATATATCCGATACGGTGTAGTTACCTGCAGTGTCTATGCTTCTCCTAAGCGGGTAACCCACCTTTATCAGCAGGAACACAGCGATTAGTAAGTAAGAACTACATATATTCTTGTGTTACCGTCTTTGTACCGTTAGGAGATTCACCGAGGCTGTCAGCCGGGTTCATACAGCCGAAGGCAGCTTGCTAGCTGGGTGGTGGATCTCTGTGACCATCACTGCTGCCCGGTACAGTAGAGCGCAGTGTGTTGATAGCTGTGAACTGCTTCACTTCTGTTTCTTCCTGCTGAATAGATATAACGGCCTGCTAGTTGTAATAAACATGTAATAAACCTAATATCAGAGGATATTAACGGTGGACACGTGTGATGCTGAGAGGATACAGTTAGCCGATATACCATGAGGCGTGTAACCAGACCACATTCCAATAGCAGCAGTCTTAAAACATAGACGCTGATACAGAAGCTAATACAGCAGCTTTAGAAGAAGATGAGTCGGAGTGGACTTCCTGTCATATAGGCCTATTGGTCATATATCAGAGGGGGAAAGTTGGGAGAGGGTTGTGCTGGCCTCCTCCAGTGTATTTCTAGTTCTAGAGACAAAACTAACTGAAATGTATGAGGAACTGACAGCAACAGTCAGTGTGAATAAGCCTTATATATAATGTACAGATAATATTATGTTACAAATAAAACACTATACCAGTAATAGATCATGTCTTAAAGTTATAGCACTCAGACTGACAAGGCAGACTAAGTGACTGTGCAGTGCTGAGTTGTAAGATACATAGTAACTTGCAATTAAGCCCAGGATCGCCCCCTCATTTAGCCCAGCATCTCATTTGCCAGCCGGCTGTGTGATATAATGTTTATCTCCAGCCTTCTTTCACATGCTCACATGCACACGGCTGCCATGGACGGCCCATGCAGGGGCCGCATGGATTCCAACAGGGTTGTAAACTGACTCATTCGCTTCCTAAAGCGGGGATCACTGCCCTGTCATGCTGTGCTCTTTTGAACGTGCGCTGTACAGTTTAGATGGCTGTGTCAGCTTTATCTAGGTCCTTAGGTCACACTGAGGTTTGTGAGCTCTTCTCTGACCTCCTGACACAAAAGCTGGACCTTTTTGTTTACTAGAACTATATATAGACCTGAAGCCTGCTCGGTATGCTCACTTAACACAGATGATGCGGTCAGGATCAGGACAAAGTGCGCTCTAATTCAGCATGGTCACTTCAGCACCTAGTGCTAAAACAGATGATGTAGCCTGAACTGAATGTGCATCTGGGGAAGCGAGCCTGTAGTACATGTGGTGTATGCATAAGTCGTAGAACCTGACAGTGAAGGTTATTTAGATTTGATCATTCTGAGTGTGTGACTGGGCAGATCCATTCCCAGTATTATGTCTAAAATATGCTTGAGAGTTCAAGCATAATCCAAGCATTCCATACAACCGGCCTAACAAGTATGCCTGCTTCATTCAGTGTGCCCTGAAGCTACCGGTTTCAAACACTTCAGGGCGTACAAGGAGCTTGTGTACATGAATGTGTTCCTGCCATAAACAAAGTAATTCAGGGGGATCTGATGTGAATTGTGCTGTTCTAGGGGAACTTGTTCTGACAGAAATTTCATAGGAATATGTTTCCTGAGATGATGTTTAGCGATAAGGTATATATTTAGTTTTTTCCCTAGTTTGACCCAAGAGCCGTCAAACTGGTCATACCAGCACCACCTACCTAGACATGACTACAACACTATAGACTGTTACTGATCTAGCCCTGATCGTTACAGCCCACACACTAGGTTGCACTAGCTCACAGGATGCACTTGCAGTTTAACTAGACCTCTGTACTTGAACGTCTGAGCTGTGTACTGTATATACTGAGCATCTCTACTGTAAGCTGTATGGCTGTTTTAGCTGTTTACCTGAATATTGAGCGGCTATTGTCACTACCTACACTGTACACTATTACATATACATCTACTGTTTACATCCACATACTTATTGCACACCTGGCCACCTCACCATACTGTATTTTCCAATATGTACACTTAACATTAAGCTGTATTGCACATCTTGCACGTCTGTTTTACTGTTTATGCACATGTTGTATTGTGTCTCTTGTCTTTATGTCACTTACTATTCATCTATTTTTACTATTAATTACTGCACTGGACAAGTAGCCTGATAGTGTTTTGTTATACTGTACTGTTATACTATAATGACAATGAAGGTGAATTGAATTGAATTGAATTTAATTGTATTTGAAAACATTTATGATGCAGAGGTACATTCAGGGTGTTGAAAAGAAAATAAAATGTTTATGTTTGTATTGTAGACCCTCCAATATATCAAGTCCACTGTACTGACGTCTGAGCTTTTCTACCACTCCACATGGCTTAACATCAGACCACTCTGAATTACTTTATTTACATCTTAGTTACTGAATTATGCAGAAAGAACGTGTGGAATTTCTTTTAAGTAGTTCATCTCTCCTGTTTTCAGAAAGATGCTTAAAAACGTGGAGTGGTTTTGTTATAATGAGTGGAATTACTTTGTTGCAGGCACCAATGGCGTTCCGGAAAGCAGTGAAGGGGACCCTCATAGGGGGCGGAGCCGTAGCCGCAGCCTTTGGCCTATCACAATTCTTCGAATACAGGAGGAATCAGGTAAGCCTCGGGTATGAAGTGTATTCAAGGCTAAATTGATCTGTGGTCCACTCTGAAGTCTTTTTATATCTGACCTCCACACAGTGACTACAACAACGCAAGGAGTGGCTCAGTCAGCTAATTCGTGTACATGTCTATTCCTGACCCAGGAATGTGTTCCCTGTGTTCAGCCTTATGTAACATACCACCAGTGTTTGCAACCCTGCTTGTTTACAAGGAACAGTGTTAGTTGGTGGATGTTCTTGCATAAGCATGATACCGTAACACAAAAAGCCGTGCTTCAGGACTTTGTGTTAAAGCAGATGTTCTGGCAAAAGGTAAACTGGCATTTTTCTCATAACGGTTTTCACTTATGCCAAACCTAGTGAACCTGACCTGAAATTTTGGCAGGGACCCAAATACAGCCCAAGAACTTTCTGTCTGAACATGCGCGGACTAAGCGTCCTCACGTTTTGAGTCGGAACCCGATCCGAGCTTGACAGAATTCTCACTAAACTTGGGCCAAAACGGTCCAAAACGGTATGACGGTGTAAAGTTTTTCACAATTTCTAAGAGCACTATTTTTCCTTTGTGGTTCTGGTTGAGGTGGAGCTCTTTTTAAAATGTTCTGTCCAGCTACGTGATTTAATGTTGGATGGGATGATTTGTAATGAAAAGAAAAGCTGCAAGTCTGAAAATGTTAAATAAATTCACACCTTTTTCATTGTGAATGTATTTTTTTTATGGGTTTGCATTGTGTGTAGATATTATATAGCAAATCTGGCCAAATAATTAGGCCACTAGTGTTGCATTGTAAGTGTGAAATGCTGCTAGACTTCAGTCTACTTCTGAGAGCAGATTATAGCCAGCATAGCTTATCAGCCACTCCACTTCAGTTCTGTCATCAGTGAATTAGAAAAAGAATTAGAATTAATATTTAGAACCATTTTTCGTTTGGCATGCATTTATGCATCTACCGCATTGAACCCATCCATTGAGTGAAACAGCCACACACACACACACACACACACACACACACACACAGGGTCAGTGAGCACCCTTCGTTTACAGAGTGGTGGGCAGCTTCATCCACAGCACCTAGGAAGCAGTAGGGGGCTACATGCCTTGCTTAAGGGCACCTCAGTTGTAGCCTGTTGGTTCAGGGAATCAGGGAATGCCCCTCTCCAGCCCACAACTGCCCCCAAGCACTGTCAAGTGGATAACACACCACGTGGCCCCACTAGATTTTTTAGATATTTTATGATTTCCCTTATTTATAATTTCTCGTTGGGACATTGTTGTTCATTTTTGTAAGCTTATATCTGTTTCATTCTGTTATTATAATACACACTGACTGACTTAAAAAAAAACTTCTCAACTGCTCCACTTAAAGAATCTAAGTCTACTGACAAGTATCCAGACGGATGATTTGACTCATTGACTTTCAGGGGGCATTCCTAGTTGAACCAGACAGGTTTTAGCAGATTTGTACTTTTGTACGAAGCAAATCCTGCTGCATTAATAAGAATAATTTTCTCTACTAAAGTCTTGAGCCTTGACTCCATTAATGTTCATAGTTCAGACATGGTATAACCGAGCTGCTTCCAAAAATGGCTTTTTAAAGTTTCTGTTACTTGTGCATTAGCTGTCTAGCTCCAGTGCAAGAGGAAAGAAGCAAACTTCACCCAATAAACATATTTTGGATGATCGGGTGCATCTGAGGCAAGAGGAATATTGTACAGTTAAACTACACCACCACAAACATTGTGTTTTATAAAGTGTTTGTTTTATAAGTGAAGATCCTAGGACTACTTTAAACCTAACACGAAACAACAAATAGTTCTCAAACCTACAAGGAACACTTTAAAGATCTTTCCTCATGGTAGATGACAACCTTGCTTCTCCAGACCGTGTTTTTGTCAGACAGCTCCACAGACTACAGTCTTATCATCAGTTTGTGTTTGCCAAAGGAATACGGCACTTCAAGAGTAATACACAAATTGTTTAAAGGACCTCACTTGAATATGAAATCATGAACAATCTCATCCCCATTCATGTAGCAAAGGGACCGGTGACTCTCATCACAGTCTACCTGTATTTAGACTAGGGCGAGCCCCGGGGGGCACAGGCCTCATCTCGTTTGGATGTTATACTAAATAACTTAAGGTCAAGTAGATTAAGATAATCAACAAGGCCTTCTGAAACAAACGAAGGAGGGAAAAAAACAGAACCCACACACACTCTTGAAGAGCAATGGGGGTCCTGATTTTCTCGCTCATCATGTATTCAAATCCGCCAGAACCCATTTTGTCCATTATCCTGCTTCTGTAGTGTTCGGCTCCAGCTTAAACTCCAGGGAGTGAGAGAATTACGGCCTCTTAAGTATTCAGTTGCCAAGGAGATTTTCATCATTAACATGGCCAAAATGCAGTTAAATAACAGCACGAGAAACGTAAAAAGTGTTATATTCCATAAACAGAAACATGCGCAAAGCTTTGGTATTTCTGGGTCTTTTCTCAGTAGTGTTAAGCATCCATAGCAATATGTTGCGACTGTGATACGTCTTGTGACATATGTATATAAAAACACTAATGAATCAACAATATGACATTGATAAAGACTGGTCAGCATTATTTCAATACAATAACTGATTTACAGTTATTGGGTTACAGGAATACACAATATGGCCAAAAGTATGTGGACACCTGTCCTTTGCCGCTATATGAGCTTGTTGGACTTCTCATTCAAAAACCATCAGCATTAACCTGCCTCTATAATATCAGCCTCCACTCCTCTGGGAAGGCTGTCCACAGGAGGTTGGAGTGTGCCGTTTCAGAGTTTGGGTCAAACCATAACTTTATGGACCTCACTTTGTGCACAGAGCCCATGGCCCATTGACCAATACCACTGGCATTAATATAGAGTTACCACCACCGCTACTTGCAGGTGTAACAGCCTCCATTATCCTGGAAAGACTTTCTATATAATGTGTACACTCTGACTAACACACCATCACCACGCCAGGGTCACTGCAATGCTGAGAATGATCCATCCACCCAAATAATACCTGCTCTGTGGTGGTCTTGTGGGGGTCCTAACTTTGAAGAATAGGGTGAAAGGGGGTAAGTAAAGTATGCAGAGAAACAGATGGACTGATTGTAGAACTACAAAGCGCTCCTATAGGATAGAAGCTGATCAACCGTGCGATTGTGATATAGAGTAGATAAAAGGAGTTGGACTTAATGAATGGACTGGTCTGGTCAGAGTACAGCCCCAGTTTACTTACCTTGTGAGATGAATATTGTGCATGACTTGTGATTGTGATTTTACACTTTTTATGACCAAATATTTTGAGGTGGTTTTATGAGAATGTCCCAAACGTTTGTGTAGGCTAATTTTTATCTTATTTTAATACATTAAATCCACAGTATTTAGAAGGTGGTATATAGCCAGTTGCTTATCTTTGAGGCTGAACTTGTAAACACTGTAAATAGGTCAAGTCAGCTTGAAATTTTAAGTCAACCTTCAGCAAAACTTCAAAAAACTTTAAAAAGGATTTTAGCACACCATGTAGGTAAAGTCTTCAAAGTTCAGTTTAAGTTGACTTTGATCAGAAATAACAGTGAATGCAGTTACCTCATTTTGTGCTGAGAAAGGTTTTTTTTCCTCTACTAAGTTCCTCCAACAGTTTAGTCATTCCCACTCCCCACCCACAGATTACCTCCCCTATCCTTCAGTGGGGGGAGGGCTTCCTTTTCTGAGAACTGCGACCACACAAGGCTAAGGAATCACCAGGAGTTGAACTCATGATCTCCAGCCTCATGAGTATAAGGCAATTAGCTGGTCTTGCCATTTGAAAGCTGCAAAGTTACAGAAAGAAATTTTCAAATTTCAAAAATACTTTAATGTGTTACTATGAACTTGAACAAAACACCGTCATTATTAAAAAAAAAAAAAAAACAGGTAAAGGCATCCAAACCTCATAATTTTTAGCATGTTATAGCATGGTAAGAACTATAGACTAGAACTATATGCGACTAGAACTGATGATAAAAAGGTTAAAAACATAACAGAAATCAACAAAAGCACTGAGGATCAAAGACTTTCTAAAACGTTTTAGCATCAGAACCACTGACCTACTAACAAAAATACTCAATAGTCACCCAAATAGCTCCAATCATCTCTGTAAAAATACACCCCTAAAACATTCTTCAACTGCATCCAGGTCTTCAGTAAGGTCTCACAGGCTTGTGGTTTAGAACATGGTATGACTTATTATGAACTATAAAGACGATTTAACCTCCACCATGTAGGCCAACACTGCACACCCCACCGCAGGAGTAGATCTACAGTCAGTGTTTGTGACAGTGACCATTATAAATATGGAGGAATCTGATCCGAGATCAGTCCTGCTTTCTGAATAGAAGCCCTGGTTTTGACTGCAATGGCAACCTATAGTAGGTGTGTTTTGTTAGCTCACAGTAGCTCACACAATGCTGTAAACCACATCAGTAGGTCTGAGACCCTATTGACCCCTGCATCCAGTTTTAGAGAATTGTTTTGGTGATGTATTTTTACAACGATGATTTAGGCTAATGGGGTGACTATTGGGGTGACTTTTGTGTTTGCTAGCAACATTAGCATGTCTTGCCTCAATATTTGGGAAAAATTAAAAACTGGATACATTTGATTTTTCACTGAACTCTTATTTCCATTCAGAATAATAAACTGGCAGATGCATTTCGAATGAGCTCATTATATAGCATTAAGCATTAATTTAATTGGACTCAGGAAACTCACTGTGTATTGTTGCTCTGATGTGTTTTTCTATGAATGAATGACAGTTTGTTAAACTGGTTTTGTCTAGTTGAATGTTTCCGCTGTGTATACTCTGAAAGACTACTTGAATGTTCTGTGAATGTATATGAAAGTCACTGGCCGCTGCGTTACACTCTGATGTTCGTTTAGATCACTGAAGTTTGCATCTCTGTGAACAGAATCACTTTCATCAGTTCACATTCAGAACTTTGCATTTTTTATGTGTTCTAATTTTTTTCTCCCTTTATTTATTCATTCTTCTGCCTCCTGCATTATCGCAACGAAGCCTAAGTGGGTAAGCCAAAGTCAAAACGAAAAGGGAAAAAAAAATGATTTCCAAAAAATTAATCTGTAATCATGCATGTGTCAGGCACTAATCTTTGGGATTGTGATGTTAATTTGGTGAGCGTGTGCATGCGTCTGTGCGTGGCTGAGTCTCCTCTATGGCAAGGGCACTGCCACACTCCGGCTAGCCGGCTGAGTAGCGCTCTGCGGTGGCCGATTGCGTATTTGCATGAAATTCACCGGTACCTCCGTGCACTTGTCGTGATTGCAGGACAGCCTCTCTCTTAATTGTCTGTGGATGTTTTAAATAATATGTCCGTCCTTGGAAATAGACACTAATTATTGGATCTTGTTTTTACATGCTGTTACTGTCTAAATTGCAAATGTCTGGGTTCATTTGGTCATTTGCAAGTCAAATGGACCCCACAGGCTTTTGGGGGGCAGATTGATGTAATCATTTAAGGCCGAACGCTAACGACAAAATGAATAAAACGTTTCATTATGACTAAAATCTTCAATATCTTGCCTCCCCTGTGCTTGTCTCAATTTGAATTTGTGGATTTGAGGTTTTTGTCTTCTTTCAGGGGACACCGCGATACAAATATCTTCTCATTTGCTTCCATTCATGCGCCGTCGTATAGAAATCAAAGGGCTTGACTTTCAGAACTGACTTAGTCAAGTCCCTTGCAATGCCTGATTGATTCGTAATGGCAAAATTTGGCCATTGTTTAGTCATTTCACGCTACGGATGACCAGCAGAATCAATCAGCAGAAACGAAAGACAGGCACTGGAAATTGTGTACTTGACAAACATGTAAAGACTCAACGGCAGCCAGCATGTTTTTGAACTGCACTAGTATTAGCAACCATGAATTCAGCTTTTTGGCTTTTGTTTTTTCACTTTTTTTTTCTTTTTTGCATATTTTGGTAAATTGGTAACTCTTATGGTTACTTCATTCTCCTGTAAAATGACCATTTTAGGAAAAGAGAATTTGGTTTTAACAGCAGCAATATTATGATTAGCGATGGCATAGAACTATGTTTTTTTTCCCATACAGATCCTGAAATCTGAGTGTCGGCTGTTGACAGTCCAGTATATTTTTCTTTAAAAGCTGCTCAGCACAAAACAGTTATTAAACATTAACGATAATGTTTACAATAAAAAATGGACAGTGACAGATATTTCTGTTGCCTATATGAGAAGATAGCAAAAGAAAAAGAACCGTTATGGCTGAAAGTCAAAAATTGAAGGATAAAATAGTCATATAAAACAAGTCTGATTTTTCACAGAAGCACAATGTAACCTTTGACCTCCAGGGAAGAAAACATGCTGGTGTCAGTTCTGAACGGTCAGTTTTTGCTAGCTTTTTCTACGTGCAAGTGTTGTGACACAGTGAACTACTCATTCAGTTCACACTGTAAGTGACTCAGAATAAGTTAATGAAACATCGCTAAATCATCTCTGAAGCATCATTTTAGTTAGTCATGACATCTCTAAAGCTTGCCAGATTACATTATTAATGCTAGCCAATGAAATATTCCAAGCTGTATCTATTCCTGTTAATTAGAGCAAAATCACAAAAGCAGGCCACACTTAATCTGATTATTATTATAAAAATGATTATTAGTCAATTAATTCCCATAAATAATCAACTATCAAATAACTGAGGTATTTTTGAAGCACTTTGCAGAAGATGAGCATCCAAAAGTAGCTGTAACTACTTAAACACTCTGCTACCCCATGGCAAAAATATATAGTTCTTTTATTTCTGGATAGATTGCTTATAGAATTAGACTAGATATATTATTAGTCTTCTTTCTAGTGTCTGATCCATCATTTTCTAACCAGCCCACTGACGTGCCATCATCAACAGTGCAGTTCATGCATGCGTTCCATGCAGCTCTAAGCTGATCTCCGCTGATCTAGTGCTAGTCTAGCTGGTCCCCCAGCATAGTCCTGGTTTTACTGTTGACTAGATTGTTTACTTGAAGGGTCTTATAAATTCCTCTTGTTCTCCACTTTGTGGATGGGTTTTTCCTCATCCATTTTAAGGTGGAATGGCAGAGCGAGAGATATAAATAGGCATCAAAAATGGTCCATCACCTCTTACCGCATCACCATCTGCTGTTGACAGCACATGTAGACAGCCTCTCTGGTTATAATGGGAGAGTTTGATTGTGTCGCTTGCTGTTAGGACACATATATGTGGAATGTAATAACAGTTTAAACTTTTCCCAAAGATTTTTAGCTTCTCTGGTTAGATGGTCCCATATCAGCTTTTGTTTTGTTTCAAGTTACCTAAGTTTTCATTCACTCCATCTGATTTTTGCTTTTGCCAGGGTCACCAAATGTTAAATAGATTACAGGCGACTCTCTTCTTTAGTGAGGTAGTGGCGTGCTAATGAAACGGTTAAATCAGTTATAAACTTCATCTTCTAAGCCATTGGAGCCTATTCCAGCATTCATTGGGTGGAGGGCAGGAAACATCCTGGACAGGCCACCAGTCCATCACAAGGCAGATACACATTTACATCTAGGGGGCATCTATTTAGCATCTCCATTCACCTGACTGCATGTCTTTGGACTGTGGAAGGCAAACAGAGAGCCTAAGAAAAACCCCAAACTCCACACTAAAAGGACTCCGGATGCCCTGGCTGGGAATTGAACCCAGACCCTTCTTGCTGTGAGGCCACCGCGCTACCCACTGCACCACCATTATAAAGATCAATTAAGTAAATATGAACGTTTTATGCACCTGAGTAAAGTAGATGTAAAAAAGGATTTAATTGGGTCAACAAAACTGTGATATTAGCACAAACCTTCCAAAAAGTATATAAGTAGTCACTTTCAATTAGGCGCACATCTATATTACTACATACTTTTTCCTATTCAATCCTTCTTTAAATGAAAGCAAGTGTGCTGGAGATAGAATTCTGGAAACAAATCTGGGGCCTGTGTTCTTCTAAATATCTTTGCTTAGGTGCCTAAAACTTTTGCACCATACCGATATGTGTAGTATAAGACGTCAGTTATAGATAAATTGAGTACCCATAAGTTAGATAACTAGATTGCTTTCCTCAGAATTATGCTTTTCCGTAAATGAATGCTAATTTAATCTGTAACATAGAAGTACTTCTTGGAAAACGCTGTTTAATTAGGCTCTAACCATATACAAGCCAAATGCTAAAATGTTATATTCTCGGGACTACATGATGGCATGATTACTAACTCTAATTTTTAACTGTAATTTATCTGTAGCATTAACTTGGTGTGGGAAATATTTTTGGGTCATCCATTGACTGTTACTCTTGAATGCTACACTCTTAAAAATGAAGGTCCATTAAAAAGTCCTAAACATACAGTTCTTAAAACCTTTAGGTGGAATTAAACCAAGGGTGGGTGATATGGTGAAAATGACTGTATCACGATACTGCAACAAGTTTGTGAACAGCATCTTATTGGCCAGCTCCAGGGCGTTAAACTTTAAAAAACGTTCTGTAGTGAGCTAAAAGAAGTTCTTCTATCTCTCCAAAGAACTCTTTTTTGGAACCTTTTTTAAGAGTGTATTACAACCTTTTAATTGTGCAGCCCTTCATTTTAATTTCTAACAGAAACACATTTTCCAGATAGGTCTTGTTCTTCTTCTCTAAAGTTGTTGTGTTTGAACCTGAGCAGGCTCGTTTGGCCTACGTTGAAGCAGAGGGGCCGTTGAAGATGCCATTTGAAGACAGGCTGCCAACCCGTCAGGAACAGCTTGCTACGCTCCAGAACATGCCGGAATTTGACGTCTTGGTGGTGGGAGGTGGAGCCACGGGAGCAGGATGTGCCTTAGATGCGGTCACACGCAGTAAGCACAATGCTTATTTATAAATCTGGAGATCATATTTAGTTATGTCTTGTAGGAATCAGATTTGAAGCTTCTTGGCGGTCAGTTAACCAAATTTTTGCAAATGTGGTAGGTTAATTTTAAATGCATACACAACACTCTTACAGTAGTTGTTTTGGACAGCAGCATTTATCTTCTATAAAACAAAACATAAAATACTCCAGACTGTATTAATCCCATGTGAATTGTCATGCTGGCAAATAGTCCATGTAGGTTCATGTAGGAACTGAATTTTTTGTTTTTTCTTAAGAATGGAGGGACTCTGTAAAATGGAGGGAATTTTAGCCCATTCTGCTGTACAAAACAGCTTCAGCTCTGTTATGCTGTTGGCTTTCCTCCCATGGGCTGCTTGCCTCAAGTCCTTCTACAACATTTCTATTGGATTAAGGTCATGAGTTTGACTTGGCCAGTCCAAAACATTAACTTTCTTCTTCTTCAAATGACTTAGATTTTTTTCTTTTGCTGGTATAATTCAGAATTCATTGTTCAGTCAATGATGGCTAGCGATCTTGGCCCAAATGCAGTACAACAGGCTCAAACCGTGATACCACCTCCACCGTGTTTCACAGATGGAATAAGGTGCTTATGCTGGAATACAGTGTTATCTTTTCCCCAGGCGCAATATGTCACTGAAACCAAGACATTCTATTTTGGCCACATACGTCCACAAACTATATTTTCAGTTGCCTTCTGGCTTGTGAACGTTACCAAACAACAGATGGGCAGCTCCCTCTTTTTTTGAGAGCAGTGGCTTTCTTGTGCCAAGCACACCATTTTTGTTTAGTGTTCTCCTGAAGGTGGACTCATGAACATTACATTGTGACTTTGGAGAGTATTCATGGAGTCTGTGGAGATCGATGGAGTCTGAACTCTTAAGAGATGGTTTTATTACCCTGTCCAGCCTGATGAGCATTAACATCTCATTCTATAGTCTATAGTCATCTAAATCTTTTGTATAAATATGTGCACAAAACTTCTAGCTCTTCATTAAGGTCTTGCAGACTTGTTAATGTGCTGTAGTGGACAGTTTGGCTTTATGTGAAGTAAATAACCAACCAAACATGCAGCTGAACACAGTGAGAAGCTATTTTAGACAAAAGGTATTGTGCCCAATAATGACTTCATGAATGATACAAAGTACATTAGTGCTTTCTGTTTCTTTGTGTACATTTGTAATACTGTTAATCTTCAGTTTTCCAGTTGAATATATACATTTAAAAATAGACACTGTGAAAATGATCAGTCTTCCATATGCCTCTGTGATATATTTGCCTGCAAAGGGGGAATTGAGCACAACACCTGTCTAACATACTGCCCCCTGAGAGGGAAGTAGAGGGAAGTTTTGTGGATGTATTTGCAGAAAAGCTTTGATAACAACGCTGGATTAGTAATCCCAGTTCTAAACTAAAACTGACCAATTTGACACCAACCATATCTTGGCTAATTAGATTCTATGCCAAACAATTCTTTTGAATGTAAATTGAGTAGACTCGATTTCTTATGCTATGTATCGGTCATTGTGTAAACCTCTCATTGGTGTAGTAATTTAGTTTTCAGTCTTGTGTGATTTAACGAACTACATTGATGAATAATAAAGTTTGATATTATTGATATTTAAGTTAGAATCCTCATTTTCCAGCTTCTTCTCTATTTTGATATTTAGGTAATTGGCTCGAAGTTTTTACGAAAGCCGTTTGGTTAATCTGTCCTTTGCTCTTCAGATGGTCTCGAGCAAAAATGTCCTTCTATTGTCACTCTCCTTTCCTCAGAAAGCAATATAGGGCCAAACCTGCCCAAATGCAATATGCATGCTCTGATCTTTCCATCCTCATGCATATTACAGATAGTAGGGAAATCCGTATGAAAATGACACCAAACGCAGTCTAAATATTTGGGGCCGCGAGGGCTCGAAATGCCAGTGCCATGCTTAATCTGCTTCCTGCCGGCTTTCTTTCCTTTCCCCCCTCCTCTTCCTCTGTCAGATCTGAAGACGGCCTTGGTGGAAAGGAGCGATTTCTCATCGGGAACCAGCAGCAGAAGTACCAAGCTCATCCACGGAGGAGTGCGCTATCTGCAGAAGGCCATCATGAACCTAGATTATGAACAGGTGAGCAGGTCCTCCATTTTTACCCATTTACCCATTTTTACCCGGAGCCCACCACTTTGACATTTTATACATCTACTGGGGAAGAGTCAGTGAGAGACAGAACAAGTTGACAGCATCCAAAGAAAAATGAGCTGATTAGACAGGATTCTCTATTTACTACTCTTTTTTTGCTGATGATTGTGAAACACCTTTAAGGTACATTGTTATAAAAGCACAGCACATGAATAAATATTTTATTACACAGTAATAATGTGACACAACAGATGATTAATTGTGTTTCTGTTTTGTTGTGATGCCAAAAATTCGCACACAAACCAACCTATCCATGTTCCACTCTTTTTTGTTGCTGATGTTGCAACATCTTTACAGCTTTACAGCTCAGAAACTGAAATCTGATACGAAATGAGGCCAGTAGATATATAGCAACTAACACCTTCATGCTACAGTGCAGCCTCACACCTCTTTATTCAACTTAAACTATTGCATCAAGAAGTGGTGGCCTGTAGAAATCCTTCATGTAGTCAAATTCAGAACTTTTAGGAGATTGAAACGAGATGTTTAGCATCCATGGCTCCCTAAAAATCAACATGTGATGTATTCTTTTTCACTGATGTGGTTGATGACAGAAGTTGGAAATACTGAACTCTCTGTTTTCTCAGCCAATCTAAGAGACCTGAAACAAGCTGTTATTCTATTTATGAACCTTTCAATACTTATGAACATAGCCCCTTATATCCCAGCTTTAATAATACATATATCATAGTAAAAGTTCTAACTAAAAATCTCCTAACTCAGCTTCACTAGTTAGGTAGCCTTCTGCCTTTCTTTACAGGTGCTTTTGGTTTTGAAAAGGTTATAAATTAAAAACTGCTCAGTTATTTTAGTTTCATTAACTCTGGATATGTTGTTCATGCTATAAGGTGACTTTCACACTTTCACACACACACATACACACACACACACACACACACACACACACACGCACACACACACACACACACATACACACTTTTAGCTAAGTACACTTGCAGATGGATTTTTTTTTATGAATTTATCTTCTGGTGAAAGATAGTATATGAAACGTGATGGTGACACTGATGCTAACAAGCTTGCCTGCTTATATATTGACTCACCTCATCTTACAAAAGCAAGCTTTCAACAAATAATGGAACACGTATCAGAAACTACAGAAAATGCACAGGAACACTCTTGAAAAGGAGAAAATCTTGAATGGACTCCACAGGTTGGGCTCCACAAGTTGCTTAAATCTGAATATGGAATAGCTGGGCTGCGGTGATTTCTGGTTTGGACTTCATTTTGTGTACTTGTGTATTTGTGTTTTGCAGTACATGATGGTGAAAGAAGCCCTCCATGAGCGTGCCAACCTGCTGGACATCGCTCCTCACCTGTCTGCTCCACTGCCCATCATGCTCCCTGTTTACAAGTAAATATAAGAGCAGCTGCTGACAGTGCACTTATCATCACCTTGCCGGCAGTCTGGCATTCACTTTAAAAAAGTTCATTTTAACTGTATTTAACTTTAAAAAAGTTTGTTACACGGCTGAACATAGTTTGAACTTTTAACTTACTGTTAGTGCAAATAACTTAAAAATGTAATAGGCGCTTTATTTATGTGACCCCTGATTCCTATCACTGTCCTGTAAAGAAATCTGAATCAGTAAGTTTTGACACCAAACCACTCTGAACGACTTTGTTTACATCTCCATGATTGAATTATGCAGAAAGCTTGAATATCAGTGAAATCCCCCCCTTATTTGTCATAAATCAGACGGTCGGTCAGATGGTTGCAGGGTTTGATGCCAACCTGTAGCGCTAGTTTAGTATCTGGTATTATTGGTTGTAATCATTGCTCCTCTCCCATTGGCTCATGGCTAGATAAGGAATGACTATGAGGATACATATCAAATACAAGTTGGTATAATGGCTTTTAAGAAAGTACAAGGGAGAATGTTCTTAAAGCTAATGTAAGTAATGGGTGACACGGATGACAGTACAGTATTCCTTTTTTGATATGAACTGATAAGTTCACTGAAATGGCACATGGACCCTTCGGGCGCTCAGAGCAGTGGGGTTATGCTGGTGTGTGGGCTCCCTCACCATCTCAGCCTTTACCCCTGAGCTCCAGAACTTCAGCGGGTCTTGATGAGGAGTTCCCCCTCCCTGCTGTCACCCTCTCTAATTACTCCTGGCATTTAGGCTTCGCTATGATATTTAAAACAGTGTGAGCGATGTCGAGGGGTCGCAGAACACACAGACTTCAAGATCACATCACTGTTCTGTCACTCGTCCCAAATTCTGGAACAGAGTTTGCAGAAAGGTCCAGTGTTGAATAAGAAGTTGGGCTTTTCATTTGAATGAATATTCATTTTAATGATAGCCGGAAATGCTGAAATGAACGTTTACGACCTAGTCCAAGATTTAAGACACACGGGCCAAAAACATAAAAGAAAGTTTTATTTATTTATTTATTTATTTAAATCAGCTGTTTCATTTATGTGCATGAATAAACCTACTAAACATGGACTCAAGAAAGGTAATAAAGGAAACATTTAACCTATCCATGAAGTCGAACACAAACACACACACACACACACACACACACACACACACACACACAGGGGCAGTGAGCACACTTGCCTGTAGCAGTGGGCAGGCCTATCCACGGCACCCAGCAGGGAGCAGTTGGGGGTTAGGTGCCTTGCTCAAGGGCACTTCAGTCGTTACTGTCGGTTCAGGGAATTGAACCAGTGACCCTTCAGTCAGAAGGATGGTTCCCTAACCTCCAGCCCACGGCTGAGCCCCCATAAAGTTCATTGGCTCTTGTAGAGTTTGACGCTGTTCTCCAAATCTCCTCCCATTCCAAAACAAAAACCCAACATTCGTTTGATTAACCAACCCAACAGGCACTGAGAACACTCTGGAGGTTATGTATTTCTTAGTCTCAGAATCAGAACACAGATGTTACATGTTTGTCATACAGCTCTCAGGTAGTATTAGAAGTATTTATAAACTTTTGAATTTAGACTTGGTGGTGCACTGAAAAGCACCTCCTCCTCTAATTCTCCTCTGACGCTTGCTTTCTCTCTCTCAGACACATTCACACGTTCACGTACCAGAAGTAGAATGTCACGTCAATTTCCAATGGCTACGTCAGTTTTTAGCCATTTTTGTATTTGATTTGAATCAAATCAAAGTCTAGGCCTAGGAATCAGCTGTTTTGGAGATGCGTTGGACCTATTCAAATAGTTTTTCTTTTTATTTAATTTCTTGTCTAAAGTCAGTCAAAGAAACCAGCAGGGCTGTTTTAATGCCATTTTTTCCTGAAGCTTCAGCATTTCTCAATTTCTATTATAATTCAGATCAACTATAAAGATTTAGACTTGGACACTTTGTTGTAGTCCTATTTATTTGTTTTTTGGTTTCTTGTTTTTTTGCTGGGTCAACTATCTTTTTTATTTCTGTTTGATAAAAAGAATGAAAGTGTCTCTTCTGGCCATTTTTGACCAAAATGTTCTGGTTTCAAAATCCATAGTAAATATATAGTTACTGTAACCCTTTGCAATAAGGGTACATCTATTAACGGTACTTAAGACAATAATATGCATTTCTAAATAGTTAAGCAATGTAACAATCAATCATTAACTAATAATTTTAGACATAAGGACTAACATTATTTTAGACTTTAGATTTTAGATTTTTATTAAACAGTTTATAATCCTTACTATATGCATGCTATCCTTACTATCCTAATCCGTACTAAGTGATGCCTCAGTTAATCATTAAATAATAAAAGTTTTGATAACTGTGTGAATCTACAACTGGGACAGTAAGAGCTAAAAACTAATGAACAATTTACTGAAGTCTATGATCATGTCAAATAAAGTCCTAATTAAAGTCTTAAATATGTTCTCTTCGTAAATGCCTAAGAGTACAGAGTTTATCCACTGCATATCAAATTCATATGTGAAGTATATACTGGTTCTGCGCTGGTTGTGCAGGGTCCCTCTCTTGTACCATTAATAGATGTCCCCTTATTATAAAGTGTTACTATAATTACATTTGAATAATTATGTAATTCTAAATCAAATGATTTCCAAAATCACAGCAAGGACCGTAGTAAGTGCAAATGTAAAGCTCTGTAGCCTTTTACTACAGCACCTCATAGGCATTCCTAATTAACATACTCAAATAAATAACTTATTCACTGCAGCACTGTTATTAGATTAACTAGGTCGTTGTTGGCTCACTGTGTGTGAAATGTTGAGATTCTGTGTTGAGTGGCTAGTGAGCAATGATGGGAGACAGCAGAATGATGAGCCAATTACTTCATAAAGACGACTGCTTCTCTTTGAAATATCAGTTTTACCAGTTACATCTCTGTTTACTTAACATAGTTTGCAAAGTTTGTTTAGTTTCACACAGTCATGATGTTTGTGTCCCTATAGAGCCTGATGTGTTTTGTATATGAATGCTAATAGCATGTTTGTGACTAGGTGGTGGCAGCTGCCGTATTACTGGGCTGGGATAAAGATGTATGATCTGGTGGCCGGTTCTCACTGCCTGAAGAGCAGCTACGTCCTCAGCAAGAGAAAAGCCCTGGAGCTCTTCCCCATGCTGAAGAAGGACAAGCTGGTTGGAGCCATAGTCTATTATGACGGTAAGACACTTTCAGTCTGTATCCATATAGGTGTAAGTACAGTGCTGAAAATGAGTTGCACATCCTCTACAGAGAACACACTTCTGCACATTTTAATGGATAGTTCCTGTTTATTTGCTGAATGTAACATATTGGGGAAATATTCAAATAGAAAGTGTTTTTTCCCAGTGTGCTAAAAGCTAAAAGATAAAATACGGCATATTTCATATTTTCCAGTATTTAAGACTAAGAAAAAAAGAGAAAAAAGACTCAAAAGGCAATAACATTGGCTGAAATTGCCATATTTACATTTTGTCGCTGTCCACTTTAGCGACTGTATATCACTGCTGTCGCATCAAACGCTTCATGAAGTTTTTTTCCCCATTTAAAAGCACCAGCAGTGGTTACAACATTTCATGATGAAAAGACTAGAAAAAAATATTGCTACTAATGTACTATTAATGTACATTACAATTAAGTTTTCCCTACTCCTGTGAAGTCACCATTTTGGAAATGCATAGGTCCAGATGTAATGCATAAACTTTTTGAGTCTTTTGACTCCTCTCCTCTCAGTGATCTGCAAAAGAACATGTCATAGAGATTTGTTAAAGAGATTTGATAAAAATAGACATTTTTTACTGTACACTCATCATCAAAGTAGCTGCACCCAGAAGGAATCAACAGACAGGAATTAAAAAACTTGATAGGTAGGTTTGACATCATGAGACTTGCGATTGATTCAAGTTTGGCACTATCCCATGCATGTGACGTAAGCACGGACGGGCCTTATCGCTGTACCTGACTGACCCAACAGCCACAACTGCAGACCCAACAGCTACGTGCCAAACTGTCATGGACTGACTCAGAATGGCAGCAGGTCATCTTCAAGTCCCGCTTTTGTCTTGATGGATATGACCAGATGTTAAGGCACCGTGGTCAGCTCCATCTCCACCCCTACCACAAAATCTGCAGGAACTGTGTGAGAATATTTAAGTTGCATGGGATGGATTATCACAGGACACCATTAGGAACCTCTACAACTCCATGCCGAGACATATGCACGTTGCGTTAGCTATACTGAGAGAAACTCCTTTCTGTTTGTGTAGCTCAATAAACATTGCCCATATCAGTCTAAATTCATCCTCATTTATTGTTCCTGGTTACCTTTATCTTCCCTCCCAATAGCACTGCAATCCGACACTTCCTTCTGGGTGCAACTATTGTTGTGACGATGGATAAATGTATAAATAAAACGATGTATAAATGTCATTATTACCAAACAGACAAAGCATTAAAGTGGTAATTCCAAAGCATGCACTGGATGAGGCTAATTAATTACAGTAAAATAGAGCTTTTACAACACCAATTAACACTGTGCAAGCTACAAGCCTAAATCACACACTTGCCTCAAACAACTTTGAGTAATTTCCAACTGTGATCACCAAAAAGGAGACACCTGTCCATTTCTATAGATGCAAGCATGTCGTACAACCATATAATCACTTCTACAGTATTTATGATTACTTAATAGCTCATTGGGATGTATACATGTATGTAGATTTAGGCTTATGGTTTGCCCAGGGTTGTGTTAGCTTTCATGACCTGTTAGCTAAATTTGCCTCATCGCTCCAATGGACGAAAGAAAGCAAAGAAGCAAACGTCTAACCCCAGTCATATCTTGGCTACCTACATGTGTTTTAAGGGAAATTTGTGTCAGTTCGTTTTTTGGCCAAACTATCGTTGTATTTTACCACTTGAGATGTTTGTAGTTTACAACAATGAGAGCAGTCTTGCATTATGTCAGTGGGGGAAGAATGCCACTGGCCATTTCAGCCCCACTACTCTCAGTGCATGTGTCTCTATTGGCTTGTTTATGTGTCTCTGGCTGCCACTAGGCAAAGCCTCCATATGCTACTGGTTAGTCGGCGTGTCTAGTGCCTGTCCCCTTTATTCAAGGTCTCCTCCACAGCAGCTAAAAACCAGTCCTCCCCCGGTTGCTGCCTACAGGGGCTCTCTGTCAGGCCGCATTTGGCCTGCACTGCTACATGCGCTTTCTCCATGAGTGTAAGGCCAGCATATTTGCGGAGGGAATACGGCGGCTATCTGAGCAGCGATCTGTCAGATTGAGTCTCTCTGTGGGGGAGAGTAAGCCAAGGAGACGCCCGCATGCTCTGGCTGTGGTTTGTCAACACTGGCCACTTTATGGAGGCGTATTATTTGCTGTCATCTTTAACCCCAGAAGTCTGTTCTTATTATTGTCATTTTGATATAAAGACATTACACTATTGTTTGTATGTACTGATATAATTATGTAATGAACGCATAGATACGTAGTTACACTTAGATTCAGTTTATCATTTCATAATTAGTTATATTTAATGATTATATTTAATAGTTATGATTAAAGATTTCTGCCGTTTTGCTGTTAAAAGTAGACCTCTTCTTACATTGTTGTTTAGTGCTGGTGATTTGACAGCAGGCCTGTATTTGTACAAGAATTTGGCATTAAAATACAAACACTGCACATATACAATATAAATCATGTACTGTACAATTTTGTGATATTCATACAGATGAATAATGTAACAGATTAATGGCTGTAAATCTACAGTTAACAACCATTTTAAAGGATTTCACTCAGCATCAAAAAAAAAAACAGCTGCACCCAGAAGGAATCATCTGACAGGAGTGAAACTTAGTGGGTAGGTTTGACATTGTGAGACGTGCAAATGATTCAAGTTTTATGCTCGGCCGCGCATGTGACGTAAGCACGGATGGGCCTTATCACTGTACCTGACTGACCAGTTGGAAGAGTTTGAGGGAGGTTGCATTGTAGGGCTCTGTTGCCAAAGACTGCAAGTCAGAGTGTCATGGAAGGACTCAGAATGGCAGCGGGTCATCTTCAGTGATGAGTCCCACTTTTGTCTTGGTGAAGACAACCAACCAGTCTGTGTGTGGAGCCACCGTGGTCAGCACCAAGATGAACAGTTTGTTGTCACACGTCACACGTCCAGAAGGCCTGGTGTCACTCCACCTCCACCCCTACTGCACAGGAACTGTAGGAGGAACTGTGTGAGAATATTCAAGCTGCATGGGATGGATTATCACAGGACACCATTAGGAACCTCTACAACTCCCTGCCGAAAACATGGCAGCCTGATGCCATACTAAGAGACGCTACTTCTGTATGTGTAGCTCCATAAATATTGCCCATATCAGTCTAAATGTATCATCATTTATTGTTCCTGTTCCTGGTAACCTTTCTTCCTTCCATCTTCCTTCCCAATAGCATCGTAATCCAACACTTCCTTCTGTGTGCAAGTATTCTTTTAATGATGAGTGTATTCAGAATTTTTCTATGACTGTAATTTATGCGAGGTCAGTGTCTTTTTGTTACTGAAATACGCAGACCCTCAGCCCAGCATCAGGAAGTTGTGAATTTGATTCTCACCGATGCCAAACTTGGCCAGTACTTTAACAGAGAGTCAAAGACAATAATTATAAGAACAGCTGTTTAGTATTTCTCTATGGGTAACTTCACACGTTTTTCAGATTAAGGTATTTATTGTTCCTCTAAATTGATGGTTCACGTTTCACACCCTGTGCTGCCTTACTTTACAGTGACAACAGACCAGTAACTTCTCATCAGATTCGGATCATAATAAAAGATATTCTTCTCTGCTTACAAACACACAACAGAACTGAAAGTTGAGAATCTGCACTTTCAACAGAACTAGGACATAGTTCAGTCCATTGTGAGCAGCGGGCTTCTTACTGTGGAGGGTCTCAGAGGCTATTGTAGGTGCTGATGAGGAACACCTGGGTTTGTGTGTGTGAGAGAGAAGTCCTGAAACGGGAGCCGTGTAATGACAGTTTAGAGATGCGTTTTATTCGTTTGTCTCCCCACATTCGCTGTTTCCGCCCCAACCCCCCAACCCCCCAAATCCCTCCTTCCTCTGGGTTGTCAGACGGCTTTTCTCTCCAATTATTCAATCTGGAACAATCACGGCCGTGACATTTCCAAACCTGACCTTCTCCGCTGGAGATCGCGCTCTGCCTGCCGCTATTTGCCTCCCTCTATTTCTCCCTTACTCTCTCTCTCTCTCTCTCTCTCTCTCTCTCTCTCAATCTTCCTCTCTCTCCTTCATTCCTCATCTCTTTTCTTATTCTCCATCCTCTCTTTCTTACTATCCCACATACTTTTCTCTCCTGCTCTTTCTTACCATCTCTCTTCCTTCTCTCTCTCTCTCTCTCTCCCTCTCTCTCTCTCTCTCTCTCTCTGTGCATCTCACTCTCTCACAACATTACTTCTCTATACAGTCTCCTGACAGACCTTTGCTAATCTGCCGTATGTCATTCTTCTGAAGATAATGGCTTTTATTTTGTCTAAATTTCTTTCGTTTAATCTGATTCAATAAACTCTTTCATCTTCGTGCGCTTGTTTCTGTTGTGATGTAAATCAAGGATGAATTTGCATACGTTTTCATTGTCCCAGTTTTTTCCTCTGGAGCACTGAAACATAAAGACTTCAGTGTCTATAAGCACTGACTGTATTCAAATTCTTACAGCGCTTCAGTATTTGTCTGCAGGACAGAGTCCTGGAAATTTAGGTAGGGGTAGAAATTTGGTGGAGGTTGGCAATATGACAGTATTTTACATATGTCCTTTTATATCTGTTATAGTGTGAAATGATCTCACAGCATGTTATTTTGAGCATATTGTGCATATTTACTTCAGGAGCACTAAGAATGTGCTTTATTACAAAGGTGGGTATAATTAGGCCTGTTTATCTTGATTTAGTGCAGTCCAGTTAGTAAACCAATAATAAAAGAATTAGGGGTCTCCTGGAAGTCGACAATTGAATTTGACTGAGAAGTTGCGCAGTCGGAAAGGTTTTTTGTCAGTCAGCTTGCATTATAATGACCAACAGATAACAGATACAACAGACATAAGCTTACATAAAAGAGCAGGGACCACTTTTCAGTGAGGAATGAGGATAAATGAGGGGAGTCATACATCTACACTCATCATCTAAAGAATAGTTGCACCCAGAAGGAAGTGTGGGACTGTAATACTATTGGGTGTGATACTATGGGTAATATTTATTGAGCTACACATACGGAAGTAGTGTCCCTCAGTATGGCTTCACGTCGCCATGTTGGCTAAAGCAACATGCCAGACGTCTCGGCATGGAGTTATAGAGGTTCCTAATGGTGTCCTGCGATAATCCATCCCATGCAGCTCGAATATTCTCGCACAGTTCCTGCAGATTTTGCGGTAGGGGTGGAGGTGGAGTGACACCAGGCCTTCTGGATGTGTGACGAGTGACAACAAACCGTTCATCTTGGTGTTGACCACGGTGCCTCCACACACGGATTCGCTGGTCGTCTCCACCAAGACAAAAGCGGGACTCACCGTTGAAGATGATCCGCTGCAATTCTGAGTCACTCCATGACAGTCTGGCATGACACCATTGCACCTTTGGTGACATTGATGTGGCGTTAAGGGCAGTCATCATGACGGTCTGCGTGTATGTAGTCCGGCATCGTGCAGTCGTCTGCCAATGGTGCTTGCGCTAACAGGATGACTCATGGAGGACATCACTGCTAACTGAATGTCCACAGTCGTGGCTGTTGGGTCAGTCAGGCACAGAGATAAGGCCCATCCTTGCTTACAGCCCTCAGAAGAAGACTAAACTCGGGTGGCATTTCAAACTTTTGTGGAACTCTGCAACACAGAGAAGTACAGTAGACTACTAAGTCCATCCTGACAAAGACTAGAAGATATTATTTCAAAGCAGAGGATGCTGTATATAAATTTAACATTGTCAGGGCTGCTGTTTTGATTATTATTATTATTATTATGTAAAATAGTTTCAGACCTAAACAACTTTATTTAAACAAATAGCTTTATTTTAAACAATTAATTAAACTATTTAACATTTAAAAAAGCAAAAGTGGAGCTTGATTCTTCTCTATCTGAAAGATGAAAGCTTCAAGTGCTGTCTGTCTGATGGTGACAGTTTTGGTGGTCTGCCTAGTCAGGCAGGGTTGCTAGAAGTCCTGTTGTCTCTACATCCTTTAATCATTATTTGAAGCCCAGTTTGGAAACTTGTGGTTTATTCACTTATTCACTTGCCTCCTCCTTACGCAAGTGTAATAATCTTATATCTAATCTCATCAGAAATATATACAATAGATACAGTATTAGTATCAATAATCAAGTGCAATACTTTAATCCTCTGTCATAACTGGAGATAATAAACATGTAAGTTGCTGTTATCAGATCAAAATCAGATTCTGATGATTTTTTTTCCTTTTTTTAAACAACAGCTCGTCCTTATATTTTGTTTGTATTTCATGATGAACNTGTAAACAAATGTAGACATGTAACTTTTCATAAATACATCCAATATATAATTGTTATTTTTGTTATTATTTAATATATTTGATTAAAAAAATGTAATATACCTGTGTTTAGAAATGCTTCAGTATGTTATGAAATATAGATTTTTTTCAAGTTTATTTACCTACTGTAGACTAAAATATAATTTAAAATGTCTACAAAACATTTTTTGTGTTTAAATACGGTTGTTGTTTGTATCATAACAACAGTCAGGTAATCAATGCTGATACTGCTAAAGACAGGTAATGTTAAGCAACAGTATATATATATATATATATATATATATATATATATATATATATATATATATATATATAAAAACACTTCTGGTACGCTCTGTAGCTTATATATATATATATATATATATATATACATACATATGATGAGATATGATGATATATATATTTTGATTATATATATATATATATATATTTATTTTTTTATTTATTTTTTTTTATGACAATTTAAATGGGGATAAATTGCCACTATAGTTCACTGAAGCAAGGTAAAGTTTCATTTGATGCCACATTTGTGCTCATTATTGTGTGTACAGTCTTGTAGAATGTAAGTCAAACGTAAATGTAGTTTATTATGTAACCGACTACTAGCTGCACATGGGAACAGTGTAGCAAGACATCAGTAATATCTTCCTGATAGATTTAGTAGAGTTAAAAACGTGCACGTTAGATTAACACCACATTCATATAGCTGTTAAGAGCACACGGTCACAAGCAGCAAAGGTTCATGGGATCTCTAACAGAGCGCACGGGTCTCTTCGCTGCTCGTAATTCATTCGAAAATTTGCCCTTTAAAGGGGCTCCTCGGCTGTGTTATTACTTTATTGTCTGCTGGAGTTGCCCTGAGCATGTGTTAGCATTAGACATGCTTCTGTGAGTAGCCCGGTCCTGCGGTAACACATTCACACACAACATGGACCTTGCTGTCCTGCACCCTGGAAGAATCTTCTATATCTGAACATTAAATGCTTCATAATGCATATATTTTTTGTCATTGAGATATTAATAGACAATAGACAAAATGTTGAAACGTTTTATCTTTTATTACTTCAGTTGTTCTTTTCTGCAACAGCATGCATGTTTCGGATCAAGGCAGGCTTGAGATGAGTCAGGTGCTCTGTAGCTTGAAAGGAAGAAAGAAAGGTAGCATAGGCATCAGTGGGGGGGAAAGCACTTGCAAAGACGGCTTAATAATTTCTGGAAATTAAAAAAAAATGCATGTCTGTAATTTTTAGGATTCTTTTATGTAATAGATGATGATTATTGTCTATCTAAATAGACACAACTGTATGCAAAAGTAAAAGTGCAGCCTCCACAGAGACAACACAAAAGTGTGACATTTACTGCAAGCTTTATACACAGTTTCTGTTTATTTTAAAAAGAAAGAAAAATAATAAAACATAATATGTAAAATGCACTAAAGTCAACTTTCTTTGTTTCCTTTTTTCCCTATGTGTTCAATTCAGTAAATAAACAGTAATTGTGCATTAAAATGTGCTCTGTAGAGGATATGTTAACTGTGTTTCACTTCATTCACTGTACTACCAAGCAAAATCTCCTTTTTGAGAAACCATGGACCTTGGATTAACTACCAGCGTAATGAGGAAATGACAGTCACAATCATGACATTCAGCCATTCATAGTTTGATCACCAATGGGTGGAGACCAAGGCCTTCTGGAAGTACTAGATATATCACTGAGTGTGAAGTGGTTGCCAGGCGTCAATCAGTACTTAGAAATAGAAGGCTGCAGCAGCAAATCTGACCCATAGCTCTTTAATTTACATTTATGGCATTTTCTTATCCGAGGTTATTTATATTCCAGGTAGGCCTATGTAGTGTAAGGTGTCTTGACCAAGGACTTTTACTGGTGTAGCACAGCATAGTTACCCAGACCAGGAATCGAACCCCCATCTCCGACATGGGGTGGTAGCTCCCTGGCAGGTAGTGGAGTTATCCGCTGAGCAACACCAACCATATAGACCCTTTAATGAAAGAGTCACTGTACAACTGATACATACAATATAAATCATTCAGTCATATGCAAAGGTTTGAAGACTCCTGGTCAAACTAACAGTTAACACATCCTCTGGAACACACTGAAATATTGTTCTGTAAATTTTAGTGCACAAAACCTGCTTATTTAATATATAAATATTGGAATATGACTGTATTATCTTAATGTAATGGCATACATCTTTTACAAGCTTCAAAAGTCTGTTTTTAATCTAGTGCTTGTCTAAAGTCTGTGTTTAATCTAGAGCATCCAAAAAAGACATCAATGCTCACCAGTGGTATCTTAGTGCTAACATACTAAGATAAATCCCATAGAGGAGCTAGCAAAATGAACATTATCCTCTTATTTTGGCCTTAGCTTTGACATTTATGAAGGCCAAGCTCTATGGGTCTTATAGGTCCCCCTGACTGGACTGCACATACATTTTTTGGGTGATTTAAACTGTGTAAATGGAATGGAATGCATTCATAATGAGTTACATGTTATATAAATGTAATAAACTGCTACATATACACCACAACAAAATTAAATGTTTCTGCATTTTGCCAAATAAAACTGTACACACAACACTAACTTCTCATCATATTCAGATCACAACGTACCTCTCATTCTGTACCTAACACAAATGTGGCATTTATTGAATGCTTAGAATCTGCACTTTTAACAGAATATCAGTGGGTTTTACTGGTTTATGACTGAGAAATAATCAAGCATCAAATTATGTAATGCCTTTGTCAGTGCCACCAGGAACACAGACTTTTAATGGCTCAGCTATAATCAAATTATTACTGTAAATTCTAAAACTCTGACTTTTAAACTTGTGGGGACACCAACTTTGAGCTTGTTAGACTGACACACCATACTGTGTATTCCTGCAGGTCAGCACAATGATTCCCGGATGAATCTGGCCATTGCTCTTGCTGCCGCCCGCCACGGTGCTACCATAGCCAATTACACAGAGGTAGTCCGGCTCCTGAAGAAGACTGACTCGGCCACGGGGAAGGAGCGAGTTTGTGGCGCCCGGTGCCGAGACGTCATCACAGGTAAAACACACACACTCACGCTAGAGCGTGTTCACTTCATGTTAAACGATTTGGCATGTCCTGGCTTTTCAAAAATGGTTTAACCTAAAACAGCATGGCTGTGTATGTAACTGTTACAGCAGGTATGCAGAAGACCACACATTTAGACCCCTTTGTGATGTCCCCGTTGTGATGTCAGCACTCATCAGTATTTTAGATGTTTAAACCACAAAGAATAATAAAAAAAATCTTTTAATAGTTGTTAAGGAAAGAAAACTGATATTTGATGAGTTGTTAATTATACATAAGAAGAGTCTAATGCTTAGGTGATGCTGGGCTTAACACTTTACATTGTGTTGACTTACTGGCATGAAGTAATGCATTAGTTAACATGAAGTACTACATTAACAATGGTTAACTAATGTTAAGTAAACATGTAAAAACAGTTTGTTTAACATGTAAACATGTAGTTGTTATATGTTTACTTAACATTAGTTAAGCATTGTAACCATTGTTAATGCATTACTTCATGTTAGCTAATGCATTATGCCATGTTAATTAGTCAGAACTTAATGTAAAGTATTGCCGTATTTTGTTTCATTTTACTGCATTTGTAACACTATAAAAATAGATGTTGTATTTCTCTGTAATGCTCACCTGGATTTATATATAAACGTTTATTTATCAGCATCGGTTATCAGCAGGGGCAGTATGTTAGTAAACAAGTAAACAAAACAAGCAAAACCAAAAATGAAACAAAATCATTGGTGATAAAACTGCTCTGTTCTACAGATATTTACAGTCTCTGAACATCTGGGGGAGTTTGCTTATAAAAACACAGCACAGAAAGTTATTACATGAAGTTTATGAATACACTGCCTGACGCCTGAGACACTGTTTCACGATATTTTGAAGATTTGAAGATAAAACATTTTTAATCTGTTAGTACTGGATGGGTGCATGCAGACAAAATAGTCCCTAAAGAAAACTTGCTACTTACTAAATACCGATTTACCAGTACTTTATCATCATCAGCATTACACCACTAAAAACTAGGAACTGTGTTGGTTCACTGGTTTTAAACCAGATGGTAAAAAAACAGCCTCTGCTTCCTATCACCACCATTGATCCCCGCTGATTAGTTACTCTGTTATTTCAAATCGAAGTTCTCTGAATGATGTTATTTGCGTCTCAGCAGCTAAATTACGCAGACAGTTTGAACAATTGGTTGAATTCTCCTTTAAAGGGTTAACCCCAAGGCTGTCCCCAAACTTTTGATGTGTAATGTATAAGGTTTAGCCTTACTCACATCAACACATCAATACGATATGTTCTTTCTCTCGTTGTCTCCTTCTCTTGCTCTCATTGGGCATATCAGTGTCAGTCTGTTTCTCGTCTCTTGTTACTGTTCTTCTTTACTTCTTTTGCATGCTATTTGTTTCACTCTGAGACAGTTTTTAAGACACATGATTTCAGGTCACTAGCAGCTCACAGTCCAGACTCCCTGAGGTGTCCACTCTGCAGTGAGTTCTCTTTCCTATGGCACTCTTGCAGGCCAGGAGTTTGACGTTCGTGCCAAATGTGTCATTAACGCCACGGGGCCGTTCACTGACTCACTGCGCAAAATGGACAACCAGGAAACTGCCAAGATCTGCCAGCCCAGTGCAGGAGTCCACATCGTCATCCCTGGATACTACAGGTCAGGTCAATGTCCACAGTCTCCTGTACCTTCATCTATCTAACCCAGTAATGAACTACTGTCGTTGTTTGCCCCGGTTTATTTACACTACTGAGCTCTAGTTTATTTACAGCACTAAGTACTGGTTTATTTACATCACCCAGCCCCAGTTTATTTACATTACCCAGCCCCAGTTTATTTACATTACTCAGCCTTGGTTTATTTACATTACTCAGCTCCGGTTTATTTACATTACTCAGCTCCGGTTTCTTTACATCACTCAGCCCCGGTTTATTTACATTACCCAGCCCTGGTTTATTTACATTACTCAGCCCTGGTTTATTTACATTACTCAGCCCTGGTTTATTTACATTACCCAGCCCTGGTTTTTATATACCCAGGCCTGGTTTATTTACATTACTCAGCCCCAGTTTATTTGCATTACCAAGCCCTTATTTATATACAGTATTAATCCCTGACACATTTACGTTACTAAGACTTTGTTTATTTACAGTACTAAGCTCTAGTTTATTTACAGTACTAAACAATAGTTTATTTACAGCTCTAAGCCACAATCATTTTACTCTACTGAGCCCTTATGTTACAGTACTAAGCACCAATTCATTTGCAGTACAAAGCCACAATTTATTTACAATCCTAGGCTTTCAGATTTACATTATTAGGCCCCAATTTATATACCGTACAAAGCCCCGGTTTATTTACAATACTAAGCCTCAATTTATTTACACTACTAAGCCCTTGTATATTCACAGTACTCAACCCACCTTTATTCACATTGCTAAACCTCAGATACAATACCTAGCCCCAGTTTATTTACAGTCCTAGGCCCCAATGTATTTGCATTATTAAGCCCGTATTTATATACAGTACTAATCCCTTATTTATTTACAGTACTAAGCCCTTGTATATTTACAGTACTTAACCCACATGTATTAACATTACTAAGACCTTGTATATTTACAGTACTCAACCCACATGTATTAAGATTACTAAGACCTTGTTTATTGACAGTACTAAGCTCTAGTTTATTTACAATACTAAGCAGTACTTTATTTACAGGACAAATTTTTTTAATCACACTTATTTTACTGTACTAAGCCCTTAATTTATAGTATTTTTTAATTTGTTTACAGTCCTTGGCCCACATTTATTTACAGTTCTAGGCATAAGTTTATTATTAATTGTAGGATCAAATGTATTGATAGCAGTAGGCCTCAGCTTATCAATGACACTAGCTTTTAGTTTCTGATAAGATTGTACGTGCTTTTGTAATGCATTCTCTACAGCCCTGACAACATGGGTCTACTGGACCCTGCCACCAGCGATGGCCGTGTCATCTTCTTCCTACCCTGGGAGAAAATGACTATTGCCGGGACGACAGACACACCCACCAACGTCACAGCCCACCCTATCCCAATGGAGGAGGACATCAACTTCATCTTGAGTGAAGTCCGCAATTACCTCAGCCCTGACGTGGAAGGTACAGTCAACACAATTCTATGTGCTTGTTTCATTGCTGCATGTACTGAAACACATGGATACCTTTTCACAAAAGCACATTCACATTCATTATCATGGGGGCTCTTTCTGCTTGTGCCCTGCATGTGTCCTCTGGTGAGTTTGGTTTAGTACCACAGACAGACAGACAGACAGGCTTGTTAGGGAGTGGTTGAGTTTAAATCGTAACAAGTAACCGCTTCTGATTCTTCATCAAAGAGTGGCGGTATTGATTTTTTGGAGCAGCCCTCTTAATTGGACGCAGTGCCACAGCCGTGGGCTTGATTGTTTGATTGATTGGACTGATAGCAGCTCACCCCCCTCCCAAATCAGTCCTGGATTAGCTAGATTAGCAAATGCTGTGTGCTTTCAGGCCTGCTGGGTGGGATTTGTTTGGATTTAAACTTGTTAAATGTGTCTTAAGCATCTTATCAGGCTGCTGATGGTGGTGTATATGTAGCTCTCTGATGGTGGTGTATAGTTAGTTCTCTGATGGTGGTGTATAGTTAGCTCTCTGATGATGGTGTATAGTTAGCTCTCTGATGATGGTGTATAGTTAGCTCTCTGATGGTGGTGTATAGTTAGCTCTCTGATGGTGGTTTATAGCTAGTTCTCTGATGGTGGTGTATAGTTAGCTGTCTGATGGTGGTGTATAGTTAGCTCTCTAGTGGTTGTCTATAGTTAGCTCCCTGATGGTGGTTTATAGCTAGCTCACTGATGGTGGTGTATAGTTGCCTCTCTGATGGTGGTATATAGTTACCTCTCTGATGGTGGTTTATAGCTAGTTCTCTGAAGGTGGTGTATAGTTACCTCTTTGATGGTGGTGTATAGGTAGCTGTCTGATGGTGGTGTGTAGATCGTAGTGTCAGTTTTATGTCGTATATTACTATTCCACTGTGACTCACAGGTTTTGACAGCTAGCAGTGGCTTAGGTCCAGCGTTTTATGAACAGCAATGTGACGGCTGGCGTATGGCAGGGTGTCCTACCCTCGCTGACAGAGTCCAGCGGGTGTCTGAACGGCCCAGGGGGCCCGAGAGAGGGGTTAAGCTTGTGAATAAAGCAGACAGAGAGACTGGAAAAGGCTGGGCAGATGACTGAGAGACCTTGCCTGTGGTCATTGAGAGTTGTCCGGAATAGAATGTGCAGGCTGGACTGTACTAGGGCTGTGAGGGGGTAGCCTACAGATTTGTCACATGGAGAGTGTAAGGGACAAACCCTTGCTGTTGTCCCTCAGAGGATAGACAAAGAAGGAAGTAAAGGAACAAAGACAAGCCAAACATTGCTTATTCAGCTCTGTTACAAAGACTGCTCAACTGGTTCGTGTTTCAATGAGATTGAGTTGTTGACAGTGCACATTCAATGACCGTGATGCTCCTGCAATGCTTTATGTGAGGCAAAACAAGTCACTCAGGTAACTCAGAATGTCACAACAAAGAGAGGAGTGTTGGAGCCAGACTATAGCAGATAAGCTCCTCAAGACCAATGCACAGTTCACAGTTCAGTGGTGCTAAAGCACCGGTCTACTCTACAGAGATGTGATTTGGTCTGATGAGCCACGATGACAGTGGCCTAAGATGTGGAGTAAGATTCTAGGTCTTTTTTCAATATTTTGGTTAAATATATTGTCACTGTCCAAAGAAAAACATGTATCTCCATTTTTGCCAGTTGTTACCTTTATGCATCATTTGAACACAGCAGCTGCTCTTTACACTGTGTGAAACTTTCATGCTGAATGGACCAAAAAAAATGATTCAAAAGTTGTCTGGTTACATTCAAATTAAATGAGGTTTTTGTCCTCTCCTGTAAAGCCATTTTGGAGATACTTGTTTTTCTTTGGACAGTAATGTTATACATTTTGCTGTTTGTGATTTCTGACTTCACCGGTTATATGATTTTTTGGGATAATTTCTAGTACATTCTGAAAGACAAGCACTCCGAGGTCTGTTTAAATGTAAACTCAACTCTTAGTAATTGCAAGTATTTAGTTGATTCCATAGCCTTTGAAATGGACATCTTCCCCAGGGGGCTGAGGCTGGATCTTTGTGACAGTGGCACGCTCTGTTTCTGAGCCTCATTTAGGCATTTTGTGTGTGTGTGTGTGTGTGTGTGTGTGTGTGTGTGTGTGTGGAGGTAGCTGTTATTGCCTTCTCCAGCCTGCTGTCTGCTCAGCTTCCCAGCCCTGTCATAAATGTTTCAGCGATGCCCTTTGATAATGAGGCTGCCGTCTCCTTTTTTTTATCCATTCAGAAATATCAACCTGCATATTACAGTGGCAGGTGTGTTCTCGATCAATACACAACTCCATGTTAATAATTAATGCTCGAGATGTCACCGCAATGGGGAAATTGACTCCGGACTCAATTGTGGCACTGTGGCCACGGCGTGTAGATATAGCCAAGTTAAAAAGCAACACGGTGGAAAAGTACATCTGTTGCAGCAGAAGCTATGGAAACAGGTTTTACTGCTGGAATTTGAAATCACAGTGTGTTGACAGTTATGGATAGTTTTGGAGGATAGAGCTGCACAATAAATCATATTTTTATCGTTATGAGTTTCTGTGATAAACACATTCAGTCTGTATATGTGCACATGTGGCTGTGTAAACCGTACCTAGAAAAGGTACCTGGAAAATCAAACTGCACCCCAAATGTAGTTGAATTTTGCTTTGTTAGTTTTGCGGCATGGCAGTGAGGTTAATGTAGGCAACAAGTAAGAAGTGGAAGCTTATCAGTGTATACACACATGTACGTATATACACTACCAGTCAAAAGTGTATACACGACTACTGATAGAAGGCTCTCCTTATGTTTATCTTAATGCTTTACTTTAGAGTTAAAATGAAGACATCAAACTATAAAATAGCACTTATGGAATTATGTAGTCCACATTAAAACCTCCAAATGGAGCTTTACAGGAGGATAAACAGCTTTCTTAACTCACCTTTGAGGTTGATATAGCATGATGCCTGATATGACAATTCACAGTATTGAAAGGGGAACTAGAGCTTTTAAATCTTGAGAAAAAAGAGCTAAAAGTTTTGCTGTGCAACAGAATGTATATTAGAGGTAAATATTAGAGGAATATATATTAGAGGTAAAATATAATATTGTCATCAAGAGTATATGTGGTATATCAGGATAGTTATTGTTCAGACATCTCATCAGATGAAGCTGTTAAGCATAAGTCTGGGTGTTGGGTGTGTCTAAACTTTTGACTAGTAGCAAATATATGTGTGTGTGTGTGTGTGTGTGTGTGTGTGTGTGTCTGTGCATGTGTGTGTGTGTCTGTGTGTATGTGTGTCTGTGTGTATCAATGCTACTCTATAAAAGCATTTGTAGTTTTTCTGCCACCATCTTGAAGAAAGTCTTGTTTTTCAAAGTCAATTGGTTTGAAGCCTTTCAAAAGTCAGTAACCTTGTTGGAACAAGAATGCCTTGCTGTTTTTATTTACATGTTTGTCTGATTTTATAGCAGAATACCATGCAGTATAATTTACCACAAAGCGTGCAGTTTGCACAATGCCAATTGATGACGATTAAGTTTACTACCCATTTGCTTCATAACTCCAGTGCAAAACTAAAGAAGCAAACTTCTGACACCAAACATGTTGTGGCTGATTGGCTCAACCATTTTATGTCCTCCGATGGACTGGCAGCCTATCCAGGTTGTTTCCTGCCTTCCACCCAGCAAGTGCTGGGATAGGCTCCAGCACCCCCCTCAACCCAGACGGATAAGCAGCTCAGAAGATGAATGAATGAGTGAAAAACTTTTTTGAATAAGAACAAATGTACAAACACTAAAATCAGTCTATTCACAGAGCGGTGATACATTAAGCCATTAGCATTCTCTTTTTCTCTAGCACACACACATATGCAGTACAGATACACTTCAGCTGTGTGATGTGTGTGGTTCTTCTTTGTCGCTTTCAGTGCGGAGGGGAGACGTCCTGGCGGCCTGGAGCGGCATTCGACCGCTGGTGACTGACCCGAACTCCAAAGACACGCAGTCCATTTGCCGCAACCACGTCGTCAGCGTCAGTGACAGCGGCATGGTCACCATTGCTGGTCAGCTTCCTCCAAAACAATGATGTCTTTGTTCAGTCTCTATTAGCTCTTTGAGGAAGTGTCTGCTGTTGCATTGGAAGGACAGGCTGTTTGCCAGGGAATGCACATTTCTGCACAGTTCTCTGTGGCTCCCAGATTATACACATGTCCTTTATTTAGACCTGCTAATCAGGTGTGTGTTGTGTTGCATAAATCTTCCTGTACTTTTCCAGCAATTAGATAATACTCTTCTTCCTCCAAGGTGGTAAATGGACCACCTATCGTGCCATGGCAGAGGAGACCCTAGATGCTGCAGTAAAGGAGCACAAGCTTCCAGCTGGACCCAGCAGGACTGTGGGCCTGATGCTGGAAGGGGGGAAAGACTGGACGCCTACTCTCTACATCAGACTGGTCCAAGATTACGGCCTGGAGAACGAGGTGAGTATAGGTCATATGAATATTCAGACCAAACCACGTAAGCCAGAGGTCCGTCAACTTTATACACACTAAAGTGCTGTCACCTCAAAGCAAGAAGGGCCTGGGTTCGATTGCCCTAGGGCACTCATTGTGTGGAGTTTGCATGTTCCTCTAGTGTCAGTTTGGGTTTCCTCCAGGTGCTCCAATTTCCTCTCACAGTCCAAAGACCTTCAGTCAGGCAAGTTGAAGGTACTAAATTGCCCTATTTTTCGCCAGTTTTTGCTATGTATAATGGTTTACAAGTCGCATATTAGTCAGTTCTGTTTGTTGTCTTTGTGACCTGGAACCAAATGTATGTGTAATTATTTTTGCTGCCAGATACTGTTTCCACTGTTGTTTTTGCATTTTGTGTGTTTGCATAGTTGAATGGTGTTGAATTAGGAGGGCCTTCTAGGCCTTCAGTTAGGGCTTAAAGTTAAAATATTGCATTTCAGTAATTGTAGCTAATTTGTATGTAATGTAATCATCATTCTTGTTGTATAAGAAATCAACTAATCAGCTTATGGTTTGATTTACAATGACTGGACCAATTTTGTGAGAATAAATGGCATTTTAGGCCTTTAAGTCTGTATTTATAGAAAATGTACATCAGTGTTAGCTTAGCACTAACATATTAAAATTAACTATTAAAACTGACGTTCACTCAAACTAAAAGCCTAACTCTGAAAGTCATGGTTCACCACTGCATTTTAATTATCGACAAACAATTTAGCCAATGAAGTCAAATAGAAAAAAAGATTTTGCTGATACTAGCAAATATACTACCAGCACATAGCAGTATATACTAGCGGTAATTGCTGTTCGCCTACATTGTCAAACATTTCAAAGCATTAAAACGTTCTTCACAGTAAGTTCCTTGGATGGAAACCCGCTTATTATTGCATTGCACCAAGTACAGTTCAGAGTTCATTTACTTTGCCACCACGATTACACTTTCCCTCTGAGAATGATACAGCCATTACAGAGCTATTACCTAAACACCTCTCCCTAAGAGTCCTTCCCTACGATCCCGCTTTATTTGGACTTGTTTTATGCCTCCATTAGAAAATCAATTTCAACAGCCTTTAACAGAGGCCTAAGCGGTCCTCCGCTCTGATCGTTGGACTCCACCTTTGTCTGCTGCTGACAGGCCACTCTGGAGTAGGCTGTGCTCACTCCAGTCTGCTGTCGTCCCCTGTGGATCGGTGGGGGAGAAAGACTGGCAACCCCTCGTTAGGAGCAGGGAAAGCTCAATGGAGCCCCAGCCATATGATGGGCGATGTTTTTTTTTTCACAGCATATTTAAAAAGGTCAGCATGCAGATATTTCTGACAGCATTTGACCTTTGGCGAGAGATGCAGCGGAAGGGTTCGAATTGAAGCAAAAGCAGCGCCGTTTGTATTTGTCCAAACGCTTAATGAAGCACTGGACCCGGTGCCTCAGCCACAAAGACAGGTGGTTCACCTGACACTGGAGAAAACACCATGCAGCCCAAACTGGAGGATCTAACAGAAAGCCACGGGGCACCATTCAACCAGTCACCGCAAAGGCCTACGTCCAGTCTATAACTGTCACAAAACTGTCATTGCCTTTGAAGATCAAAGTGACACTTGTGAAATTTCAGTCAACACATGCCACTCACTGTACGAAGTCTCTCAGTCTTTCACTCGCACATCTTCCAGTGTCTAATCATGTTCTTGATGCAGTAAAGGTAGCAGTAATGAGGGCCTTATCACCTGTCTCCATTCAATCCACAGGTGGCCCAGCATCTGGCAGCTACCTACGGCGGGAGGGCATTTGAGGTAGCCAAGATGGCCCAGGTCACAGGAAAGAGATGGCCAATAGTGGGAAAACGTCTGGTGTCTGAATTCCCCTATATAGAGAGCGAGGTACGTATTGTCAAAGACTCGAATCATTAGGTATGAATTATAATACCCTGCCTGTCAAAAGTTTGGGGACCCAATGAAATGAACCAAAATGACTTGAAAGAAGTCTGGTTACATTGACTTACATGAAAAGTAAAGTATGTTTTTCCCAATATGTAAAATTGTACAAATGGCCCATTTCAGTGTGTTCTGTGTAGAGGATTTGTTCACTTATTTTCACTTTAAAAAATCAATACAATGTTTTTCAAGGGCTGCTCAAAAGTTTGCATACACTTGTATACTTTAGGTGTATTTTGCAACTGTCAGCATCAGGGTCATCGAATTGTCTTTCTTTGATGTAAAGAAGAGGTTTTGCCTATCTGTCATTTGAGATTAATGTTTTCCTCACAATTATTGATAAACTAAGGCAAACTGACAAAGGAAATCTTAATTCTATTAATAACAAAGATGTCCAGAAAAAAACGACAGGCAGATTTGTTGAAACTGCTGCTGCTATAAACCATAGTAGTACGGTAAAAAGTTCTTTATAGTAAATTATTAAGGTGGCTGCTAAGTATTATAGTAGAATAGATTGAATATATATAGAATATTTTAATGCATTGAAGTTAATATTATATAATAGAAAAAGCCCTTTCTGAAGCTATGTTTCATGTGTTCAGGTGATCTACGCGATAAAAGAATATGCCTGCACAGCCATTGATGTGATTGCACGGAGAACACGGCTGGGTTTCCTGAACGTCCAGGCTGCAGATGAAGCTCTGCCACGGATTGTAGAGATCATGGCCAAACAGCTGGACTGGAGTGAGCAGAAGAAGAAAGTATGTCAAATCTTCCTTCACACCTTTATTAGCCAGTCAGAGTTATTATTTTTGCTGTTTAGCTGTAGCCAAAATATGATCCGTATTATTTACAGTTGTATGCAAAAGTTTTGACGCCCCGTTCAGATTACATGTTTTGTTGAATTTCTAAGGCTAAGTTCACATTTCCAGGCTGAAGTGGCAAAAATCTGGCATTTGCCTCAGTGTGACACAGATCTGATTGTTGCAGAGCTATGTAGACTTCCGAATGTGGTCATAGCTGTCATACATATCCAATTAGTGGCCATACAGCCTTAATAAAGACAGTCAGATCTTTGCAGTGGAGGATGTGCAGCTGGTTAGTGTGTTGCACATGGTTCATTCGCGTGACGTTATTGATTAGCCTGTGCACAAGCGGGTTGTTACAGGACATACTGTAGATTTATTCATATTGACAGATTTGAGTCATATACCTACGTAGGTTCATTCACATTGATAAATATGAACTTTTTGATAGAATTTTTGTATGCTACTGCAGTTTCTATGCACAAAAAATTTACATTTGGGATTGACAAAAGTTTTGGCAAAAGTGGGATGCTTGCTTGTTTTCTTTCTACAAATTATGACTATTTACATAACAGCAAATACTGATCAAATTTTCTTTTATGGCTGTACTCAACTCGGATTTGCTTTGGGCTGTTTTTCCTTTTTTTCCCACACATATATATATATATATATATAATTCAGCTAAATTCTTACTTTTGGCAATTTTTTAAATACAGTATATGAAAAGGGCAGGTGTGTACATACTGTGGGGGGCTAATAAAGGCTAATACAAATAAATAATAATTGCATCATGCAACAGAGGGATGAGAATTTGACAGAATTAACATTGGGAATTTTTTTAAATAAATAATATCAATGAAAAAGTCAGCTTATTACATTTGATTAAATTGCTTTTTCACTCAGTTGTGGCAAAATATGATACTCGTCATTATACATTGTATGTATAACAGTGTTTAGCTTTTCTGTGTTATTTTCAGTTATTTCAGCCATTTTTATGTAGTGCCTTACATATTATTCTAGACTAATTATGCTCTCTTTATGATGAAACATGCAGTTGGTCAGTGCTCTTTAAGTGCTGATGATATCCACAGTATGCTTAGAAAAGCATAGTGTGACGCAATGTGCCGTAATCTATCACAGTAACAATGACTGTTGTCATAATGCCCACCCCCTACTTGAAAGCGAGCACATTCTATTACTTTAAGCTTTATCTGCTCTTTTTATGTCACAGCTCCTTCAGAATTCTTTGAGCATAGGAATGAAAGCCAAAGGTCTTGGCCAGGTTAAGTTAGGTTATGACCACAGCTCAGCTATTGTTAATGTCAGTCTAAAACTGTTTGCCTAGCAGGGAGCCTGGCACTTAAAATAACACAATTGAATTATACAATATCAGTTCAGTACCATACCTGTGTATTACTATAGCTATTACGTGTGTGTCTGACGGGGTATATTACTGCGTCTGCGTGTGTGTAAGCGGGTGATAGGGTTACTCTGGCCTTTCTACGTAGGTCCTGGGTTTCCTGTCTGATAAACAAAAGAACTAATAATAGCACAGAGCGCTGCACAGCTTTGATACTTTTCGGTTCCCATGAGTTAAACGGTCTCCCCTTCTCTCAGCACACAATACAGGTGCACCACACCCTTCACACAGACATACACACACACTCTCCACAGGGAATCGGTGAAATGCAGGTATATTTACACTCCAGTTCTCCGGAAGCACTCTCAGTTTCTCATAAGTTATGGCAAAGCCTGTGTTTTGCTTAGACTGCAATAAGAAATTGGAGAACAATTGGAAATGTGTTCATTGTAATCCGGTTTATGTAATACATTCCCTTATTACATAGGACATATTCACCTTTAGAGGTTAGTAATTCTTGTTGTTTTGACACACATTTGAGTTAATTTCCACAATTTTTTAAAATAGTGATTAAAACAGTTTAGATTTACATTCCAATATCAGCAGGTTTAAATATATACGATAACTTTTAATCAAATTCAAATCATAATAAAATATCTCCTGACAAATGGATGGTGAGTTTAGATTTTGCACTTCATCAGAATTTCTTCTTTTTTTCAGTGAGAAACACTTACAGAAAAATCATGTAAAATAAATAATGTCAAAGAATTATTACAATTTATTAAGTGTTTCAATCAATAATAAGTGATATGACAAAAAGAAATTCACAATACTCAACACAAGTGAGAAATGATCTAATCTCTAGATCTAAATCTAAATTTAAATTTAGGTAACACTTGATTTAAAATGTGCACTTTAGATGATGTTTAGATTATTCACCTACTGATTAGTTTATTTACCTTTAACTGGCATTCAGCTAAATATGTATTACTCTAATCTGATTCAGACCCCAACTCTAAACCTGCCCGTAACCTTGGAATGGTGAAAATACATTAAATTGCATTTGATCTGCATAATGTAAAGTGTGCTCTAACCCTTTAAAAACTCAAAGTAACCCTTTAAAAACTCAAATGGTTCACCTTTTCATATAAACTACCAATCATATAGCAGTAACACACCACATAATTGAACAACATACTTTGAAATGATTTCACCAGATTAGTGGAGCAGAAAATAAAACTGGAGGTGGTTTGAAAGGACTACATAAGTTTCAAAAGCTTAAAGTAACACTATGCAGGATTGGGGATTTGGAGACTTTGTGCTTCGGACCCCCACAAGTGGATGACTGTTACGAGCGTGTAGAAAGAGTATTTCAACTTGGTTAAGGACATGTCTTTAGAGTCTGAGAGTGAATGATCTGCTATTTGTCATATATCTTCATCAGCATGATGTTGATTTTGTGTGCGATGATAATACCAAAAGGTGTATAATGTGGTCTGAAAAACTCCTGCCAAGTCTGCCCTGGCACCCCTGACTTTTAAACAATTATTTCAGGCACTCAGCAGCACATACTCACAGTATTTGAGTGTGTTTTTTAGTTTCCATGCTCAGTAATGCTACTTCTGTCTTATGTTAAGGAACAGATGTATAGATACAGAAAAGTTCATTGACAGCTATAAGAAAATACGACTGTGATAAAAATGTTGCAGATATGTAAATCACACCTTGCAGTTGACATTATAACCAGAATTATATGGTGTATCAAAAGACGTGAGCTGCTAATTTGACAGAGTAACTAAATGTTGTCTGCGGCTTTGATTGTTTTTGTTGCATGAAAGTTGCGTGAAAGTTTCACCATATGAAGTCAGTCTAACTCTCGCCCTGATTCTAACCCTAATGCTGTTGAGAATCATCTATCAGATAGCTGTTCACAATTTAAAGATCAGTACATAATCTATATTGGGCTAAAATGTACCATCCAGATAATGTATTCAGTCATATGTGGGCGCTTACAATCTGAAACAGTTAGAAGTGATCATAATGTACATTACATAATGTTTGGAAATGATATCCAGACTATCCTGTGTCTATCTGTAGGAAGAACTGGAGGCAGCCAAGAAGTTTCTGTATCAGGAGATGGGCTACAAAGCACGCTCTGAACAGCTCACCAAGACCACCGAGATTTCACTCGCTCCACAGGAAGTGGCCAGGTACTGGGTGTATTCATGCGTTCATATGATTTCAGCTTTCTATCAACTGAACTGCCACTAATGTCATCTACAGATACAAGAAACGATTCTACAAGTTCGACAAAGAGAGCAAAGGCTTCATCACTACACTGGATGTGCAACAAGTTCTAGAGGTGAGCATATCAGGCTTTTATCATTACCTGTCAATAACAGCATAAATTCTGTTGTTCTGTTTATCATCACATTTTGAATGTTTGTGGTCTGCCTTGAGTAAATACCAAGTGTTTCTTGACAAACAGGCCTGCTGTTACTCCTCATGATCCACTACCAGTTAGGGAAAAATAACTGCTGTACTAAAGCTTCAATCTTAACACCTCTATACCTCAGCAAGCATCCTACTTTTTAAGTGTTGGGTTCTGTTATTTATTTGTATTTGAAATATTAAGCATTTGTTTGGTCATTTTTATAATAATGTCATTTAATAAAAATGAGTTCAAGCAATAAGCCCAGAAATTAAGTTTTGACATGACTGCTGAAGGACCACAAGAATTTTCAGTAACTCATCCTTGTATACTGAAGTCACTTCAAGAACCTTCTTAATTTTTGTCATATAATATCGCAAATATTTTTGCATTATCGCATTATATAGCATTGTGTGAATGTGTTTAAAATTGCTTGGCTTATTAGAAGCTGAAAATGCAACCAACTTCTAAGACTGAAGCCAAATATGGGAAAAAATATAAATAATATATTTAGTTTTTGAGGCTTTTTTGAATGGGTGTTTGACTGTTAGTAGCTTTTTCTCTTTAGCACTGCAACCATAATGCTGATTTCCATAATTCTGACTCTATGTAGTTTATGCTAGGGTCAAGCTAACGGTGCCACACATATGTTTTCCCACAGTGTGCTTAATTTTATCTAAACTTTATTTATCTTCTTATTAGTGATAATCATCTTAAATCTAGTCTATTTATCTCATATTTACTCGTTTTAAGATGGCTTATGAGATTATTTAACTTCTTGGATTTTTTTTTACTTGTTATAGATGTTTTTATTGTTTCGTTAACACTGAATCGAGCATCCGTCTCATCTATCAATGTGTTTTGACCATATTACTGTCTTTTCCATCCTCAGAAACTCAGCATCCAGATTGATGAGAATGCACTCCACGAGATCCTCAATGAGGTCGACCTGAATAAGAACGGCCAGGTGGAACTGGACGAGTTTCTGCAGGTACGACTTTACATGGAAAGAGCCAGAACCAGATGCAGCAAAATCATCTTAACAGAGGCTCATTTAGTCTGCTACTGTATTTATAGCCCATAGATCTTTCACAGTGCCTCATTCTCTTTCTTTTGTTCCTCCTTTATTTGAGTTTAAGAGGCAAGGCTTGATGGAAACTCCCGCGGGGTGAGACAGAGGTGTGAAACCTTAACTATTCTGTACGTGCATCCCAACCCGAAGCCTGACAGGCCAGCAGTAATTAAAAGCTCAGAGATGTCTTTATGGAAGTTGGAATAATGAGTATGTCCTCCTGTGGTAAATTAGTAAGAGTCATGTGGAGTTTGTCTCTTTGTAACGAAGCATGAAATAGATTACCGCTGTAATTGATAGGGACCGGGGGACAGGTGTTAAAATATGATGATCACTGTCCATTTTAATTTGGACTTAATGAGAGGCCACCGCTGAAGCGTGTGCAAGGTAATGTTGTGTGTCATGACACGGCCATTGGCTGAAAGGTCTGTTCCAACATCCATACAACTGCATACATACGGCCGCATCCTATAAAGACCGGTATTGTGGGTAGGATTATGTCCAGGGCACCAGCCAGCCTACTTCATTATAGCTAAAATGGATTTGTCATAACTCTCTGGTTTCAATAGCTGACATTAACATAACTAGAGATAAAACAAAATTAAATGGTGAAGATAACATTTAACCCTCAGTGGTCATTTGGTTTTACTACCTCTTAACTGTAACTACAGTACTATGTCAAAGTTAAAGTCTTCATAACTCGTTAATGAGATACATCATTGTCACTGTTCTTTTTTAACACCATTAGTAACAATGTGCACAAGGAACTGAAGTAACCATTCAGGGTATCAGGTCCTCGCTCCATTTCATCTCATTAAATTGAAGAAAATATACATACCAGAAATTTTTATTTTTCACATCAACTTTATACATCAGCTTTTCCTCAGCTTCAAATCACATTTACACATCTTAAAAACACAAGTGTAGTATCGACTGAAAGTTTAGAGTCCCCATGTTTAACTTCCTCTGCTAGTTTCAGTGAACTACAAGTGAGAAACTATTCATGTCTAATTACGGTTAAGGGTTAACTGCCTCATATAACAACTGACCATATGCTGTGGCAGTTATAAGCTAATTAACCAGATGCTTACTTCTTACAGCACTAGGCGTAGACATCCTGTCTAAGATGGATCACAGCTATCTCATCAGTCTAGCGTCTCTGCTAATGCTCGTTTCATTGAGAGCAGTGAGATGTTAATCAGGCACAGAGTCATAGGTGACCTTAAAGCTGTGGACAGTTATAATTATTTAATACAAGTGTATTCTAATAATAATTATATATTCTAAAAAGCACAATATTGAACTTTGTACCCACCATCACAGGTATTATGCTAACTGACTATAATAATATTTATGCATTTGCATTTTTTTATTAATAAAAAGAGGAGATTATTAAACTTTGTGCACTTAAAATTACCACAGTCAGCCACTACACTAGCTAGGCATTAGAGGCTGAATACATCACTTAGCTGGACACTGTCAGCTGAAATTTGCCGTTTTGAGTGATCAGTATGCTATTTGCATGAATCGAGTTTAGTTTTGATGAGTGAGCGAATCTACCAAGAGAGATTAATGTGAGAGAATCCCACCTCCCAAAAACACAGCACAGCAGCAGCACAAGGTCATTATTCAGGCAACTAGCAAACATAGTATTTCAGTTTCATGGATCTCCAATCAGAGCTGCAAAACATGCAGAATAGCATTCAGTAATGTCGGTTGTACTTGGTGGGTCCACTCGTACCTCACCCGCTTCCTCCTACGTTATCACCGGTGTTCTTGTATCTGATTACATCTGTGTTGTCTTCTGATTGGTTTAGCTCATGAGTGCTGTGCAGAGGGGCCAAATCTCAGACAGCCGGTTGGCTATCTTGATGAAGGCCGCCGAAGAGGGACTGGACCTGAGGGGGCCAGTGTCCGTGGACCGTAGTGGCGGAGGTGTGTGAGTGTTACCCCACAACACGAGCCTGCAACTCTACAGAGCTGTGCAAAGGTGACCGCTTACTGTCTGAAAACATTGCAGCCAATCGCCTGCCTTCCACTACTGTTCGAATACATTCCTTTTTTTATGCTGCTTTGCGTTTAATTTAATGAGCACAATTATTTAATAGTAGAATAAGTCTGAGTTTAATCTTGTGTAATGATATGTTCTAACGTTTATTAAGTGGATTCTGGTCTTTTCACGTCTTTACCTTCTTGCACTGTAGTGTACTACTGATGCATGCAGTGCCATTTTGTGCTTTTCACTGGTCAGCACAGGCAGTTTTCTGACCCCTGCTGTACCGTGTCCTAAAGCAGCTGTGTTGTACTGAACTTTTCTGCTGTGCCATTTGTATGTGTGTGATGAAAGCATGAGAGCAGCATGTGCACTATATGTGGAGCTACTGTGATGCACGTAGCCAACTCTTGCACTTTCTGTAGATCTTAGATCTTCTCAAGTTTACACATACTGCTGTGTGGTTACTGCTCTAAGACACAATCACTGATTCGAAAATAGATGTTTTAGCGCTCCTGCCACATCACTGTTATCTTTATGCTTTGTATTTTCTAAGGAGATGAATATTTATTGTTAATCTAGCGACTCTGTCCTTTGCTGAATATGCCATGCTATGGTCCTGGACAGTTTTTTTTTTTTGCAGTGCTGAATTTGCATTGAATGTAATTTTGATACTGTATTAACAGTTTTGCCTGAATACGCACAGTGTTTTTACTACCATTCATGTATGATGCTGTCTTTCATTAAACCAAAGAGGGTGTTATCGTATGATAATGAATGCTTCACTAAAATGTGTATGTTCGTGTTCAGGTAGGATAAACCCTCGGTTTGTCTTTCTTCCGGATTATGATGAATTTGTTTGAATCATTTCAATGTGTAGAGGGCATCTGTCAAAGCAATGCAAGGTTATATTCAGAACGCTACTGGAATCACTAAGACGAGGCCTATTTCCTGCAAGCTTTATAAGGGATTTATAAGGGATGTATTTAGTATTTATGTGCCTTGTTTTCTATGGAGTGAACACAATATATGAACCTGGCATGTTGAAGCACACACCCTTTTTTAAACGCATTATCCAACAATGTATTGTCTTATGTCACATGTATTGAATCTGTATGTCATGTTATGAGAATCACTACTTTATGTGTATTTTATAGATCATATGGTCTAAAATTCACTAAGTTTGTAGGTTTTCCCTGCTTTACTCCAGATGTGGTCAATCAGCCAAGACATACTTGGTTCTATCACTGCGTTAAGTCTTACTTTCATTAGCTACCTGTCCTTCAGTGATCTAACTGGGAGTAAGACCTTTTACCATGAGTTCTCTCAAAAGTATGTAAAATTGGAACCTCAGCTGTATGAGCAAGCATGTTTACTAAACCTAGCACCTTTCAATAAGAGAATATATGGCCAGTCATTTTAAATCTGCCTAGCAACAGCCATTTGATTGGCCAATGGTGCTTTCTCCAGTATTTTTCTGGCTCCTGATTGGCTTGAACGTCTAGCTAGTGATGCAAAACTCTGGGTTTTCCGAAATAACTCTTGGCTCCTGCCACTAGAATTAATGCAATCGACTCCTCGACTCTACAATATGGGATACAACAGAGATTAAACCATCCTTATTTATGTAGTTTACACACTTTTGAGTAGCTACAGATTATTCAATATGGTTTATTTTACATACTGGGGAGAAAGGTACCCTGAGAAAAGCATTACTGTGGGCTTTTTACTGAATGTTTTTGAAAAGGAGCAATTTTCAAATAGTTTTTCAGTTATTTAAAAAAGTCTTACATGTCTTGTTCTTTTTTAAGAGGCTGAACTTGGCTTCGTATTTGCCAGCATCCTATTAGACTTTTCCAGTCCACCCTAGGTGAAGCAGCAGTTAACGTAGTGGTGCGCCACCGCCAGAATGTAGCTGCAGCACAATTTTATGTGGAACAGAAAACTGAATACGATGTCAAAACAGGGGCAAATCTCAGCTTCATCCTCTTTTGGAGTTGGTGTTGTTTAAAGCTGTTTGAACAGACTCTTTGTTAGTCACTACTACTCAAACTCAGACTCAGACTAGCTACTCAAACTCAGACTGTCTCCTGCTTTACACTCAGCCCTGTCAGAATGCCCCTCCAGTCGATTACAGTGAAACAATACGGAGTCATTTTCCAAGAGTCACTGCTGGAGTCAAAGAATCGACACTTTTGGAATTAACTCCCCGCCACTACTTCTAGTGATTGATAGCAATATGATTCTAGTAGCTCAAGCACTAAAAAGCAAAATGTGGTTACCAGGCATGTCTTGACTGAACAAATACATCTGGGATAAGTGGAAAATTGTGTAAATTTGATTTTTCCTTTAATCGGAATGTCTGGATGGGTTATTGTCTGTCAGGTTTGCACACACTGTGTGATAGCCTCAATGCTAGTTCCACTGTTTGCTTCAGAGCAACAGAAGCTACTGATGATATTGTGTGTTCTCCCAGGATGTAATTTCACCCTAATCCTGATTGAAAGAGACTCATATTGTAAGGTAAAAAAAAAGGAACTGTACAGTAAATCAATCTCCAATGCCAGAGAATTGCAATTATGTAATTAAACGTATCTGGTTGCTTAATGCATTGTTTGGGTGGTTCTTTCATTTGTCTCTACCTGTCAGTTTGCAGAATGACTTCATATTTGGAGGTATCGTTGGCGATTGTGTTAACAGAAGCGTGTAAGTCTTTTTCTCTCTCACACACACACACAGATACACGGCTGCGTATACAGTACTTCGCTCTCCTTTGATAGCAGGATTCACACTAATTGACTCTAAATCCACCTCCAGGGCCATAATAAATCTATTATGCTCTAATTTCGCTGATTAATGAGAATCCGAGGCGCTGAGTCCATCCACGCTCTCAGCATTAAGGTCCTTCAGAGGCTGGGCGTCCCTTCCTCTGCCTCTCTAATAATCCCTCCGACAGGCTGCCCCACAGTAAGGCCGCTGCAGTGTCATCAGCTACCAGCACAATGCAATTAAAGCAGCCACGCTGTTCCGCAGCTAACACTAATCCTCGGCTCTTTCGAGCCGCTGTAAGACTGGCCATGTGAATCCAGTGTGATTACACCAGCATATTAAACTCCATCTCAGCCTCAGGACCTGTGACCAACGGGAGCAGAGAGGCCAAAGCTGGAAACCGCAGAGGTCAGGGAGATCCAGGCTAGCTCGGCAGATGGCTGACTAGCAGGAGGTAGCATTAATAATATTCAAATTTCCAATAAAATGGAAAACTGTATTCATATTGGGATTGTTAAAGAAGGAGAGTTCGGCACATAAACTTGACCTACCATGAGCCTGTTGAAACTGTTGTTCCTCCTTCAACTACAAATCCCACATTTCTAAAAGAGGACAGTTAAACAGGCCAATTCCAAAATCCCAACTTTTACATAACAGTCCTGACTCTTCCCACATCCTTAAAAAGATCCTGGACAACTTCAAAAAGCTCTGCACATTTCACTCCAGACAGTTTCTCAAATCTTGTACAATATGGAGCAGCTTCACTCAGCTTTTAACACTGAAAAGACTGAAGAGAGGAGCAGTTCCACCTTCATTAGCATCACAGCCCCAACAGCAGCCTGTAAGTAGCAGCCATGCTGTGTGAGTATATCACTGCTTGCCAGCTGAAGCCGATAATCTTAAAGTGAAAGTTTCATAGTGAGGAATAGCTTTAATTCACTTTGCGTTGATGTCCAGATCAACATCAGCTAGCTAGTATATGTAACATTAGCTACGAGCAGCTCCAAGTAACTAACCTAGCTACTAAACAGTATGAAGGCCGAGGTTCATTTTATTTTCCAGTCTGTGTTTATTTCATCATGTCTCTTCTGTGTGCTCATGGCAGTGTCTCACTGTAAACCAACCAATCAGAGCAGAGCTCATCACAATATTGATGAGCTCAAAAAGTAAAAGCAGCTTGTTTCATTCTAGGACCTAAATGGGCATGTAAAACCACATTTTGTAGCCCAATACAAATCACATACCTTATATTTAGGCACCAGAGAACAATTTAAAATACTGAATAAATGCGTTTTTAAACCAGGTGTGATAAATATAAGTGTGGCACCATATGCTTGATGCTAACACAACATTGCTATGGTCATTTTACACATTATCCCTGCTGAAAGAAATCATATAAACTTAACATTTCGGTTGGTTCCTGATATTTTCTCATAGTCAGTAACAGTATTCTGTGTTTAATGGTTTCTGGCTAACAGTCTAGGTGTTCTGCATCTGCTATCCAAGTGTATTTTATGGTTCCCTAATGGGATCTAAACCTTTCCTATAGGAAACTAGTGGTCTCTAACGCTAGCCATTCAGCCAACTCCATTAGAAGGCAAAACCATCAGGTCCTTGTAGTTCTAAGGGTCTAATTCTAACGATCAGCAGGATTGATATGTTCATTGTTATAACAAAAATATTAAAGTTCATGAAATGACTGCAGCGGGTGACTGAAAGTTCTTGTCCTTCTTCAGCGTAGTCTATTGTCCATAGTCTATTTTAAACTAGCTGCATTCTTTACTGTAAGACTTTACTGTTTGTTTTTATTATTGATTAATAATAACTAAAATTACTTACTGAATATATGTGTGTTTTATCACACTATATGTTGTCGTAGCTTTGTACAGGCAATACGTTTGAGATTATTAGGTGATTTATTTGATTATTAATGATTTTGCCATGAGTATGGAGGTTTTCAGCCCATGGCTTGGCACCCCTTTACCAGTGTGTCTTATAGCTTTAGTAAACACCAAAGAAGCCCGCATGATAATGTCATCAGCAGTGACAATCTCTAGGCACTAACATTAGTTACATGTCTGTAAAAATGTGGAGGAGACCAGTTCCTGTCGCCTGACATTGTTAACATAGCAGTTTTATTTGTGTTGTTATTTTTATGTGTTTGAGGGGAACAGGCTCTTTATTGGACTGTCTGTGCAATTAAATGTGACATTTTTTCTCACTTCTGGAAGTAGACTGGATCGATATTCTCAAAGCTTAGGAAGAAACACATTCATCTTTAACAGAAAACGAGGACCATTCTCTTCCAGATGCATTAATCTCCCTTTATTATTACATGAAATACTAAATGAACTCTGCGGCCTGCGTAGTTTCACTAGGTCCAGAAATACAGTTTAAGAGCTCACCTCTGTGAGAGATATTTCATATTCTGCTGTTTGACTGTTTGATTTTTAAAACAGAAATCTGTTTTAGAGAGAGACAGAAATCTCCATTGGCAAGGTCAGGAGGATTCCCTGCGTCTGTCTGCCGACGGCTTAGCAGAGCTCAACAATGAAGTAGCGCATGGTGGGTTGAGGAGGAATGTGTCTCCCAATTCCTGCCAGAAATATCTCCCTGGTGTCCTGATGCGACTTCAACGCCACTTTTTGTTTTTGCATTACCCACAATGCTGTATTCCACGCTTCCCACTTGTGTCTACAGATGGTGGCGAGACATGGGAGCAATTATCAAACCCACACAGGGTGAGCAGGGATAATGTTCAGTCTTAAACTCAGGACACTTGGAACATGTTAAACCAAAGACAATATTATATTATATTATGACTCGAGGTCATGCTTTACGCCAATAATAAATTGTACTCAGCGCTCAGAACCTAAAAATATCCTGTTTCTGCTCTTGCATTCTAACCCCAATATAATTTCCTAAACTGCCTGGAACAAAAATGGTTTATTCCATTCCATTACTGTATATTGTATAGTACATTTGGTGACAGGTGTGTTTAGATATGAAATAACCAAAAAAAAAAAAAAAAGAATAGTTGCTCCCAGAAGGAAGTGTCAGATGGCAGTGCTATTGGGAAGGAAGATAAAGGTTACCAGGAACAATAAATGATGATAAATTTAGATTGATATGGGTAATATTTATTGAGCTACACATACAGAAGTAGTGTCTCTCACTACTTGCTGCTAATGCACCATTCCAGACGTCTCAGCTTGGAGTTGTAGAGGTTCCTAATGCTGTCCTGTGATGATCCATCCCATGCAGCTTGAATATTCTCACACAGTTCCTGCAGATTTTGCGGTAGGTTGAGTGTTGATAGCGCCCCACACACTTTCAATCAGGGATAGGTCTGGCGATGCGCTGAGCACTGTGCCTCCACACACATTTGGGACTTGTCACTGAAGATGACCAGCTGCCGTTCTGAGTCACTCCATGACAGTCTGGCACGACACCACTGCAGTCTTTGGTGATGTTGACGTGGTGTTAAGGGCAGTTGTCATAACGGTCTGCGTGCATGTAGTCCTGAAATACACACCCACAGTCACTGCGGGAGAGAGAGCAGGGCTCATTACTGTGCGTATACCTGCTACCTGGCTAAACATTCTCTCACATCATTCACAATGATACAAACAAACTCATACTACATGGATCTACAGCTGTAGTATGATGGGCAAAACTGTCCTCCATACAGCAGCCTGGGGTTCCATTTCCCACACAGGCAGCACAACATGCTATAACAAAAACATAAGCAGTAACAGAGACCTTACATCGACGCTTGTGTTCCAGAACACTTAGGATCGATCGTTTTCTGCTGGGTTTGGTTGTTGGTTCCCCAGTCTGGTTCAAAGTGCTGGTAGCGCAGCACTAGTGTTGACTAAAATGAGCCCTGTTTAAGAAGTAACCTCTGGCAATCACATTAATTTTAGCTTTCCACCCCCCACCTCCTTCACACCAGCAATCTCCAACCCCCCACACACCTGCCATCCCCACACACCCCGACCATGCCGCCCGATGACACACAGGCAGCTTACACTTTCACTCGCACTCTTTCTTTACACACACTCTCTCCCGACTCACTGCAGCCCCTCAGAGGCTCCGGGCATCCTGAGCAGAGATGCTGTGTGGTCAGGCATTCACTCAGTATGGAGCTGAAAGCACACGGACTAAACTAAAGGTCAATTGTCAACCACCCCAATAGTGAGGCCTGCACGGCCTGTCTCATAACACCTCCTCTCTGCTGGAACGCAGATATGAGACACACACACACACACATAGAGACAGTCTTACTCACTAGCATGTACAGTGTTCACTTAGCCCGACAGGACGGCTCTGAAAGCCTCATATATCATTGCACGGTTTCTAAAGTGGCCATATTTCTACATGCCTCTTACATTCTATGTTTTTTAGCCCTCTCAAGTTCTGTTCCAGAGACCACACTTTCAGTCATTTTATTTCCAATCAGTGCAGCCATTAGAGTAAGTTATTAATTTACAGGTTAAAGGGAAAAAGGCAGAAAACGTATTTGACAGAATATACAGAAGCATAAACAAACAAGTATCTACATAAAAAACTGTCCACTCTGCCTCATTACAGCTTTCACTTTCAGCTTTTAGTTTTTCAAAGTTCAGTCTTTGAAGCTGGTTGGACGTTCCGCTATAGCCTGGTCCATGTAACCCCTATAAGGAACTAGAAAGGGAAAATTTGTGACTAAACTGAGTGAATAATGTGAACATGTTAAAAACTGCGTTTACAGAGCGTATACTGCCTGTGGTGTTGAACTATGTTGTGGTGTTTAACTATGATGCAAGAGTAGTTGACTTTTTCCTAACCATATTGCAATGTCCAGTTTTGGTGCTCAAGAGGAGAAGTTCTTCTTTTTAGTCTATTTCCTTTTCTCAGTAAAGGCTTGATGGCTACACATCCTTTCGGACTCAGGGACAGACAAACCTGTGGAACGTTCCCAGAACTTTGGCTAATGTTATCTACTAGTTCTGTGGAGTGACACCAGGCCTTCTGGACATGTTACGCGTGACAGCAAACAGTTCATCTTGCCTCTGACCACGGTGCCTTCACACATGGATTCGCTGGTCGTCTCTACCAAGACAAAAGCGGGACTTGTCAGTGAAGATGCCATTCTGATGTCATTCTGAGCCGTCTGCCAACGGTGCTGGCACTAACAGGATGACTCATGGAGGGTATCACTGCTCACTCAACGTCTGCAATCATGGCTATTGGGTCAGTAAGGAACAGCAATAAGGCCCGTCCTTGCTTATGTGACATGCGCAGCTGAGCATGAAAATTGAACCATTCGCATGTCTCACAATGTCAAACCTACCCACCAAGTTTCATTCCTGTCATTTGATTCCTTCTGGGTGCAACTATTTGTGATGATGAGTGTAATTCCTATGCTTCTTGTAAATGTCTCCAAAGTTCAGTCTTAGAACTTTCCACTTTGAATCCAAATCACAAAAAGTCCATAAAGCTAAGTCTACATGCATGTCCAGTTTCAGTGTTCTAGTGAAAGTCTTCTTCCTTTTTGCCTATTTTCTTTTATCACTGAGAACTTCTTGATACCTACACATCTTTTCAGACCCATTGTGTTGAGTTGTCTCTTCAGAGTGGAAGGATGGACAGAAACATATGTAGATGTTTTCAGTCATGCTGGGATGTAAAAACTGTAACAGGCATCGGATTCAATGGGAACCAGTTTTCCTTTAACCAGAAAGGAAAACTAGGTTTTCTGTACAACCCCTCTTTCTTTCTTGGCAATTTTTTCTATGTAGCTTGTGTCTCAAATAGTATGATTTTGCATGAAGACCCGTCCCTTGTTTTACTGACCAGGTCTTATCAAATTCACCTTCAGAATGAACTAACGTAGATTACTGCTCACTAGTGGCAGCTAGCTAGTTAGTTATATGTCATCCGAGGACAAGGTTAACTCGCCCTGTTGTCTTTGGGTGTTGATGCTGACAGGCCCATCACTACCTGAGTCTGAGAAGAGAGAGAAAAAAAAAGATTAGATACCAATTAGAGCTCTTTCTTCTGCTGCTGTTAAAGGGAGGAGAGATGGAGCTTCAGTAAAGGTCATCAGGAGCTTTGAGTGACAGGGCCAATGTCCTTCCCTCCTAATTTCCAGTGTTTTCTGGAGATTCTGCAGCGATGTCTTCTATGCCTGGCGCGTCAGCCTGAACAGCCATTCATTTTTGGGGGAATAACGGGTTACAAATCTGGCTGACATACACCCCCTATGTTCTGAAGCCACTGCAAGTGTCTAAAAGGGATTAGGGCGGCTGTAAATGCAGCAGGGATCAAATCTGGGGCCTGGTGATACATTACTGAGGGACGCCCTACCAGCTAACCTCAACACGTGCCACTTCCTAGAGCCCATATCTAGTGTCAAGGTGAAGGCTGGGTCTGTATTCATATAGCAAAGAGTAGCGGAGCTGATCTAGGATCAAGTTCCACTCTTATTTACAATGACATAATAGGCATTTCCTGTCCAAATGGTCCTTCGGATCCCAAAGGCAAACAACAATGGCAGAACCTGTGGACCTTTTCACAACCACGTCCTTCTGAGGTACCACTGAGGGTTAAGTGCCCCTAAATTATTTCAACTGCAATCTGCTTGTTACGACGTCCAGGTCCAAGTGCTGCGTCACAGTGCCGTGTCCCTTGTTGTTTGAATATGTCTGAGTTCTACATTCTACCTCCTTCATTATGATAAGAAAGAGAAGAGGAAATGGCTGGAGTTGATAAGGTAAGTCACAATTGTTAAACAAATGAAGAAAAGCTAAGTCTGGCTCCAGTTGGCTCTAACACTAACAAGCCATCCCAGTGCAGTTGTAAAGTGGGTCAGTATCATAAGGAATCGGTTAAGCAAAGGGAAAACCCTTAAAGTAAAAAAATAGCAAAGGGGTTAATAGGAATTATTGGGTCTTTAATATTAAGCATGTGCACTTTATTTTACTGAACTCAACTGAGCATTCCGAACATGTCCCCAGAATTTACCTACTGCCTTTAATTTTTCATTCTGACATTCTGAGAACGTCATCAGAGAATGAGCTGGAGATGTCATGGACGGCTGGGGGTTCAGTTAAGTGCACACCGTGGCTTATCTTAGACATGGGGGTGTTTCCCCCAGAGCCCTTCAGCTTGATATTTAGGCAAAGCATGGGGGAACACACAGCAATATCAGAACAACGCCATAAACAAGCCCGTCTGCGTTTGAGAGGGGGAGTGGAGGAAAACCAAACATAAACCAGAGCCCTGTACAAACATGACAACAAATACCATCCACATTATTACATCGCTGGCCAGATTCCACAACAAGCAAATGTCAAAGAAGATATTCAGTTTATGAAGGCAAAGCACGTGTGAAATGAAATACCTCTTCAGCAAACTGCTTTTTAAAAATAATATTATTTCCCGCAAGCGTTAATATACAGAAATGTTTTATTTGGTAAAGTTAAAAATATGGAAAAAATAAAATAGTAAATGTGGCATGTGCAGTTTGAGAAAATCGTTAACTCCTAGAGCCTATATTAACGCATTAGGACAGGTTATGCAGATCAAGAACCGCCATTAGGAATTTCTTAGCTGACAATAGTTCCAAAGCACACCAAATTCTTCAAATTCACCTCAAACCTTGTGTTGACATTCCCATGGATTCCACTAAGCAGCTGGCTGAGGGTCAGAAAATGTATTTGATGTAAAGCTGCACAAGGTTATAGAAAAATATCAAAGTGCTTTCGGTGCACAATTTCCACTGTCCATAGTATTATTACTAAACGGCAGTTAAGGGAAACTTTGGTGCTTAAGGCACCAAGAAAATTCTCAGGCCTTACTGTTTGTATGCTGACTGCAAAGGCAAAGCAAAACCTCCATATGACCCCCATCTGCAGTTTTAGCTAGCAGAGAAGTGGTGGTGCATGGTGCACTGTCCTACTGCGCAGCATTGCTTGCACAAACATGATCTGCATGAGTCATCAGAAGGGAGCCTCACTTGCAACCTCATCAGAAAAATCGTGGTCTGCAGTATGCAAAAACACCAACATCCAAAGATAATTTGGAACCAAGTGCTGTGAACTGATAAAGTGAAAACAGAACTCTTTGGCCACAAACAACAAATACATTTATTTTTTGAGGACAAAAACATTTGATCAAAGGACACTTTGCAAAACATGGGATAAGCATATATCTATTAAGCCTTGGGGTTGTGTGGCAGCCAGTGGCACAGTCAGTTGAGAAACTGATGCTCAACACTGCCAAGTTTCTACAACAGTACAATGATCCCAAACATACCCCGAAGTCCATCATTAAATATTTCAAGAATCACAAGCCAGAGATTTTGGAATGGTCCTTACAGTCCCCAGATTTCAACATCACTGAAAATCTTTGGGTAGGTGAGAGTATAAGAACATCAAAGAACTAGAGGCAATCTGCATAGAAAAGTGGGTGAAAATTCTTTAAACTACAAGAGAAAGACTTTTAGCCTGTTAGTAAAAACTTTTTCAAGCTGTATCTGCTGATGGGGTGTAACTACATACCAATGAGGTAGACTTTTTTAACACCGTTCCCACAAATTAAAAACAAAAGTGATCAATATAGCAATAATAACAAAACATTATCATTAATAAACAAAATAATTTATTTGAAAGCCAATCGTGCCTTGGACATTAATCTGCAAACATTAATTTAGGCAAGTAAAGTGTCTTAATTTACTTACCATTATCGGAATTGCTTACCAATTTTTCATTCTAATGTATCCAATAAGTAGCATCTTTCAACAACATGCCACAGTTTTCTCAAGTTCATCAGAGAACCCAAGGTAAAATATTCCTCCAGTAATAGTAGATGTTCCCCCCTTTAAACCTCCACTTGAGTAAAGGTACTAAAGTATTTACCTTCAAATGTACTTAAGTATGGAAAGTAGCATGATTTATTATGGCGCTAATGTCCGATTATCATTTCTGGAACAAGACTCTTAATCAACTCATTGCAGGTGAAGAGACTCTAGTGTCTCTCAGTCCACCAGTCCTCTAATAGAAGGTCATTAATTAGTCTGACACTGATGTCTATTCAAATGATCATAAGCACAAAACACTGAAGGAGAACAGTTGCCATTAGCTGGAACCAAGCTCTGTCCAACAGCTCAAAACAAGCTCAATACAAAGTGACCGCTGTTCCCTGATTGGTGTGCTCACTTCACGCTTCTTTCGTTTGCACATGTTACATCTTTATACACACATAAGCCAAAAGGAGGGACAGATTTGGCCATAATGTGGTGGAGTTAAAGTAAAAAGTCCCCCAGAAAGGGAATACTAAAGTACAGATTATAAAGTAACTGCATTAATATTTGGAGATTTATTTCTTAATAGTTTGCAGCAGGGAGTGTTTTCTCCTGTTTGTTTCAAAAATCAACAAACTATGTCATGTGGCCAGGGTGCCCAAACGTTTGCCTATGTAATGTATGTGTGCATTTACATGGTGAAAGATGCTGACTGACCCTTAGACAGCCTATTCAACGCAAATACAGAAACTATACCAGCATTATCTAGTGCGGCAGAGGGAGTCACACTTTTCAAGCAGGTGAATGTTCATGCAGGTACAGGCTACTACAGGTAGCTATAGTATTACGTCTCTTAGACAGCTGAAAAAGAATTAAATGTTCTTAACAGTTTGCCATTAGCCATAAATGAGCTGAACGATCACAATTAGACTATACTGGTACTGTTTTAATCCATTACAAATCCTCAATATACACATATAACGAGTGATCTAAGAGAATGACAATGCACATATATCAGGGCTGAAAGAAAACTCAAAGAACTGGGGAAAGTGATAGGACCTCTCCCCAAATCTACGCCTAGCACCTATCTAAGGAAGGTGTGGCCACTGGCTCCTACTATTAATAGCCCAGCTGCTAATGTTACTTGAGAAAAGGGCTGTCCAACTTGGCGCCAGTATTGTAAGTGGTCGTATTTCTTGCAAGTGTTAAGCTGCCATGTGTTTGTATTGCTACTGCTGTTATTATTATTAGCAGCAAAGTAGCCTTTCAATGTCTTTGAATGCCGGTGGTCTTTCTTTCTGCGAAAAGAGGGAACAATACATCTGCTAAGGGAGTGTGTACTGAGTCAACACAGCCGAGTCGAGCAGGCGATGTCATCAGCGGAGCAGGGCATATGCATGAGGCTAACTGAGAAAGGGAAACTGGGCTAATTGTGTAACAGTGGGGAAAGTGCCAGAAAATGAAAGTCTTACACTGGACATTAGACAAATTTATAACCTTGACTGACCTGACTGACTAATAAGCTCACCGAACAAAAGATTAGGCACCCTGCATGTTTAGGGGGGTAGTAACTTCAGGCTCCTGCGAATGGCTCCATGCATGAGAATGATGAGGGTATAAATACCTGCCGGGTGTGAGTGACGGGATTCATAGATTGAGAAGAGGTGGTAGTGAACGTCTTGTTCCATGTGTGAAAAATGGGTCCAAAGTAGATGTTAATGATTGACTAAAAGGAGTGACCTTGTGGTGTGCCAAAGACCATAGTGTGAAGGAAGTAGCAGGTGTATGGAAGTGTACGGTCATACGGGTCTACCAGCAGTGGCTAAAATACGGGTCTACAGGAAATTCTCCTCGGAATTGTGCCAGGGAAGGCATCCACCAAATCTGGCCCAACTGGGTAAGTTTTTGATGCAAGAGTGTCGGAACATTGATGCGGCCTACATCCAGAAACTTGTCCAGTACATGCCAAATCAAATCACACAAGCTGTTATTTGTGTTCGGTGGGGTAAACACTATTAGGTACATTTCAGTCTCAGGTGAATCATTTTTTGTCCGGTGAGCTTACCAAACCATGGATAAGAATTGCTGAAATGCTGATAAACGGTGCTTTAATAATACTAACAAGTGTGCATGTCTGTGTGTCTGCCATGCAATGGACTGGCAGCCTGTCCAGGGTGTTTTGTGCCTTTCGCCCACTGAATGATGGGATAGGCTCCAGCACCAACCGTAACTCAGAAGGATGAAGCGGCGTAGAAGATGAGTGAGTGAAAGTGAGAGATAAACTAACATCGACACATCGTCCACTGAGGGGGAAACACCTTGTGTAAGACAATGAGTCCTCATCAGTACCAGTTAACTATCTAAGTTAGCCACAACACCAGAGCTGTCACCTGAAAAGGTCATTTAGTCTGTTTTTCTGCTTTTGTCTGTTTTCCCTTTACCCGGTTAACAGGATTTCCCTTAATTAACCCTTGTGGATAATCAAATATCGTTCATGACTTGAGATATTCAGCCTAATGATTAGCATAATTTGCAGGCAAGACTTTAATATTAGCCAGCCCACATGTCACATACAGCACTGTTCTCAGGTCAGCCGAGGGAGGCAGCCGGCTCTGGGCTCTAAACTGCGAACAATTGAGATGTTATCTGCCTGTCAGGCGCGCTCGGGTCATTAGGGGCTCCTGTGAGTAATTGGGGGAATAAGAATCTCAGCGCCGCCTTAAACAGAGGCATAGAGCGCGCACACACGCGCAAGCAGAGCCCTGGTGGGTCAGGTGGTCCTAATTGCTGAGGAGCGGGTCTTAATTTAACTAGCGGGACAGAGGTCATTATCATGCGAGCTGGTGCCATCCTGAATGTTTGCATAGCTATCACAGGCGTTCTCATAAACGAGGCTTTAATTAGTCTTAATTAGAATTAGTTGGAGTCAGCAGGGAACGCAGGGCCCCATGAAATAATGCACGCGCAGTAATAAGCATCCAGCTCATTCTCCTCTTTATGTTTATTTCCTCTTACTAAGGGAATAGCTTTGACAAAAATCACCCCTCGCTAAATTGATTTGGTCAGAATTAATATTCTCATGGCATTAATTAAACAGGGAAGGTCTCATTATGATGTGCAGTGAAGGAGAGAGACCCCCCACCACCCACACCCAGTAGTGTTCTCTCCCTCCCTCTCTCTCTCTCTCTCTCTCTGTCTCTGTCTCTCTCTCATTCTCTTTTCTTTCTTTCTATACTTTACAATGCAGTTCTGCTCTGTTAGAGATATCAGTGCCCTGCATCTTTCACACTTCCAAAAAAACTGTGATGAAAACATAATAATTAAACTATTATTATTATTATTATTATTATTATTATTATTATTATTATTATTGACAGTACCAGAAATAACAATATCTAAAATGTATAATAATAATTTAGACTTATTACTGTTATTATCTACTTAAATAAATTAATTAATTTAATTAATCATATAATTACTATTATTAGTATTATTTATATTGTACTTTTATAACTGTAAGTTTTATATTAGCTTTATAAGTAGCAGTATTAGTATTATTATGCCAGCATAAAAACACTGATGTTTTTGATTGATTTTTTATTACTAATAATACTAGTTATTTAGTATAATAACTCAGTCAGTAATTCAAATATGTTGTTATAATTATTATTATTATTAGTAGTAGTAGTAGTAGTAGTAGTAGTAGTAGTATTAACAAAACATTGATCAAACCTTATTATATAAGAGATTCCAAATCATGTATTATTCTATATCTATAACAATGTATAATTATATTAATACATATATGTTAGTAACTTGGGTGTCTGATTATGCAAGTGATACAGTTATGATACAGTTATTGTGGAATATTAATATTAAACAGTAAACTTTTTTAAAGACGGTTCTTGAAAGATTCTTTAGTGAAGGGGATTCTTTTACTGTCGACATTATAACAATATCAGAACCCCTTTTCACACATATACATGTAAATCCTTATACAACACATTCTCCATCAGTTTGAAGAGCTTTTTCACCATGCAAAGAACCCTTAAAACATGGAACCGGCTCTACATAGAGCTCTTTGTTCTTAAAAGAGCCACTGCCTTTACTGAAGAACCCTTGAGGAACCATGTTTTAGAGCTTGCTGTAACTGTTGATTTTTAAAGCCATCAGTTTATCTTAGATAATGTAATAACTGTGGTTAAAGTGGGTTCGGTTTAGCCATGACTGAACAGCAGCCAGATTACTTGGAGCTGCAGTGATGCTGATACCCCACTATATCAATAGACTGATGCTGAATTCATTCAGAAACTTCTGTAATAAATACACTACAAATATCTGAACCCTTTCTAGCTGTCTCTGTCTCTCTGTCTGTCTGTCTGTCTGTCTCCCATGCCCCGAGGAGGTGTGTGACATCTTCAGGTCATAAGAAAGTGCTGGTGGAAACGTGGAGCTGCTCTCCTCTCAGCAGCTGTCATTCTGTATTAACAGTGGCACTGTGTGTGTGCGTGTGACCCTGTAAGGACAGAAGGGGGGGTGGCCTGGAGGGAGGTCTACCTGCTCTGTGCACGCACCCCAAGCCAACAAAACAACAAAACATGAGAACACAGAACACATGAGAAGAGAGTGACGCACCCTCACAGTCTGATACAACATACTGCTCTACATAGAACACAACTCCTTATCCCAGATACTTCATATACATGTTCATATTCATATTCATATCAAAATAAATAAAAAGACTGGACATCAAGCAACAGAATAAAGTGAGAACAATATTGTTATTATTATTAGTAGTAGTCTATAGTTTAGCCACATAGATGTAAGCTCACCAGACAGAAAAAGACTCACTTGTGACTGAAAATTACCTCCACGAACACGAATAACAGCTGTGATTGGATTTGGCATGGACTCCAAGTGGTTTGATGTGAAATGAAATGGTTCACTGTAGAGAAACTTACTGAAACTCTGATTTCCTTATTTCTTTCTGTATCAACAAAACTTCTTTAGAGTAGTTTCCATACAGCTGATTCTGGATCAGTTTCATGTCCTTTAATGCCTTAACACAAATACAGTCATTTTATTGACTATGCCAAATAACCAGTGAGCACGCATCTGTCCTCTGAGCTTTTATATGTGAAGTTGATTATGATAAATTAGTGATAAATCTAAAAAATAGTGCTAAACAAAAACAATGTTTTCCTTTGTTAAGTTTAGCATACTGGTAATAAAACAGGACTTTTGCACAGGATACTTTTGGTGGATTTTTGGTTTTTTTTTCCCCAATATGTTAAATTCACCAAAAAAACCCCCACTAATTGTGCATTAAAATGTCCAGAAGTGACGAAGGGCCCCCAAACGCCTGCATACGACTGTATCATGTAAAACTTTCTGAGGTATCTCCAGTGAAGAATCCCGCTTTCGTGGTCAGCACCAAGCTGAATGATTTATTGTCACACGTCACATGTCCAGGAGGTTTGGTGTTACTCCACCTCCACATCTGAATGGACTGTGTGAGAATATTCAAGCTGCATGGGATGGATTATCACAGGACACCATTACGAACCTCTACAACTCTATGCTGAGACAACAAGGCATGTTATGTTAGCAAACATGGCGGCCCGACACCATACAGAGAGACACTACTTCTGTATGTGTAGCTCAATAAATATCACCCATATCAGTCTAAATTTATCATCATTTATTGTTCCTGGTGACCTTTATCTTCCTTCCCAATAGCACTGCAATCCCACACTTACTTCTGGGTGCAACTATTCATTTTAAGATTAGCGTATATTCCATTGCTGATAATAGATCCCCTCTAAATCTTAAACACTGCTCTTTTAAACACTTTAAACTTCATCACTATGTACAAACCACGGTCTCTCTAAAACAGAGAATTTCACAACTAGCCACACTTTGTTCATCTTAACAGTTAACATTTCCAACAGAAATGTTAGAATATCAGTAGCATGCCACCCTAAATTTGGCAGTGTTTGCCAAATCTGACACGCAGATTCCTGGATACAAAGTTTGGGCTGTGATGTCCTAGGCCCTTGTGTCTGACCCAGCTCGGCCTATGACACAAGGTGAGAAGAAACCTCTTGTATCTACTCATTTCTCTCCCACCATATTGGAGATTCTAGCTTCATTTAATATGTATGGAAGACAATGTAACTTTATTACCTAGGGTCTTATTATCCCCGTAATTGGCTGGGCTCAAATCCGCCTAGCCAGTCATATCCAGGGAATACAGGCATTAGCATGATTTAATTAGGTTTTTGCACAAAGGGGGGATTTGGGGGTGGGCTGCGTGGTACTGGTCAGTTGCAGGAAGCCCTGATTCTGAGAAAGGGTGTTAAGCCACTATCAGTTACAGCACACATTTTCTTCTTTCAGATGTGGAACAAGCAAGAAACAGTGCAAGACGTTCTGTGTGGCCTTGCTTAGCATTAATGTTGCACCTAGCATTAGCACGACCGTCAAAGTTAAAGGAAATTGCTCATTTCGCAAGGCCTTTCATAGGTTGCCCTCAACAAAACGAACAAAATTATACAGATGAGCGCTTTATCTTCGGTGATTAACGTCGGCCTAAGCCGTTGTCAGCGTGTCTTGCTTTCTGTTTTTATAATTCTTCTATTCAGTCCATTAGCGTGCACGCTAATACCCCGGACTGGATGCTGGCTCGATCGCTTTCAGAAGAAAAGCACCACCCAGGAAACTCTTTGATCCGCTACTACATAAACAAGCACATGCTAATAGATCTCTCGTCCCTGCCTTAACAGCTCTCGAGCATTTATTAATAGGACATGGGCTTTTCATTGCGAAACAGCCGGAGTTCTTCTTTCAAACCACATGTATTCCCATCTAAAAGACTTGGAGTGAGCATCCCGTATGTTGTGAGCATCCTGTATGTATGCATGTTCACGTGCAAATACCCCCTCTGTCTCTTTGTTACTAATACACACAATCATTTAAAGGTATATCTCCGTGAAAATCATGCCGCAAACGCAGCTGATCAGCATCTTTGGCGTCTGAAGTTTGGTTCTTTAGTATTCCGCTGGAGCTAAAAGGCTAATGTAGCTAGCAAGCTACAAAGTCATTTATTATCATTTATTTATCATGCCTAAATGATAATGATGACGTTGAGTTGTAAAGTGATCACAAATATGTCAGCATTGCATGCTGATGTGGTTTGTATTGAAATAGGCAAAGGAATGTTGCGTGGTTAACAATAGTAGCAACCCTCCTTGATGGATGTAGGCAAGTCTTATTAAGATAATGGTTTACACCTGCAGTTTGCATGATGCTAATCAGTTCAGTATAAGCGTCCATTACTTGTTAGCTAGATTAGCCTTTTAGCTCCAGTTCACAACAAAAGAATCACACTTCAGACAGCACGTTTGTCTTTGGTGATTAACTACGTTTAGTGTACGGTGTAAATTCTGTAAATGTGACTTTTTGCCTCCCCCTGTAAGAGCATATCAGGTTAGACTCATTAGCAGTGAATGCTTTAAATGTTGACCAGCTGTGGATAGGGAATGTTACCATGTTATGTAAGGACAGAAGCTGGAAGCTCTAATGGATTCCTCCAGGACCCCTACTATACCCTTTATTTTCTGCCCCAGAGCTGTCTCTTACATCTATATTAACATCCTCATTAACCTGCTCACCTTCCCCCACCTTCCCCCAAAGGCCAATTAAGATACATGCACACACACATACATGCACACACACACATACACGCACACACAATTGTTTCCATACCTTGTCAGGACATAGAAAATGTCATACAAATGTCCCATATGTATTATATATACTGTGTATGTGAGGTCTATATTTTTCACTGCTGTCAGAAAGAAAGCTTATATCTCTACTGCAGTCATTTTTCAGCCTGTTGTCCTTTACATTGTGTGTACATTTTGATGGACCAAAAGAAATTGCCCAAAGTTACAAGAAAAAAAAACTTTAACAAAACGTATGTTAAAAATAAAATATATATGTATTTACACTACTTTTATATATTACTTATATATATAAGTAGTTTATATATGAATATGTAATATTCATATATAAATGATGTAAATTATGTATAATTGTATTTAAATATAACTTAATTTAAATATATAAAATTTATTCTACGTTAGTCGCATCATTCTGTATCTGATGAAATCTGGTGCAGTCTATACGGTGTTGTGTGTGTTAGGTAAGATGTACTGGTTTTTATGTATTATTAACTCCCGTATTCCAGGCACATAAAGTCCTATTTTTAAACAGCCTAATTATGGGCATAAAAGAACAGGGGTCAGGGCTACCATGGCAACTCAATAAATACACACCTTTTAGCATCTCATCAAGCCATCTTTCTCTCTCTCTCTCTCTCTCTCTCTCTCTCTCTCTTTCTCTCTTTCTCTCTCTCTCTCGCTATATACTCTGCACTGGTGAGTATTGTAAGATGATGCTTCACCCTGGTAAAGGTAACTCTGTATACACTGTGTTCTATTGGTGACAAGTAAGATATATAGCATTTTGTACATATCACACACATATTAAAACACCTTTACAGTACTTTGTGGTTTGCCCAGTTACAGTAAGTCTGAACTCTCCATGTTCATTTCACTTAGGAACCCCTCTCTGAAGTTACTGTCCTGTTGCATCAAATCAATGTAAATAAGTATTTATACACTTGTTACCCATGTGCTGTCTTCTAAGGAGCCTCTGGTTTCTCGGGTGCCAGTGAGGTACTGTTATTCCTATTTTCATTCTAAAAATAAAAAAAGAAATTGTTTGTATGATTCAGGAGAAATAAAACTTTCTTATTTTGCATCACATCTTCATTCCCTATGGGCTCCTTACCAACAAATATGGGTGTCTGGACGTCTATACTGGGCGATACTCTAATGTCACTACTTCAGAGTGAAAGTGGATGCTCTTTGTCCATTATGATGACACTCATCTAATCAGGTATAACAACCATCATTTCAAAATAAAGGTCTGACATAACATCTAATGATGTGTAAGTATAAGAGCATCATTATGCTAAGTAAATATGTCCATAATAGAAGGAAGGTAAGCCAGGCTCCACCTCAGCTCAATGGGTCCATTAAACTCACTTATTACTTTGGCTTCAGCCAAGGTGCTAGGACTTAAACCAGAGGCTTATAATCTGGCTGTGTTAATTAATTAATTAATTAATTAATTAATAAAACAACTTAATATCAGCCATTGTACAGATGTTCAACACTGTACATTTTTTTAAATTATTATTATTATTATTAGATGTTGTAGTTAATTATATTTGCAAGGAAACGTTTGGACACCTGTGGAGTCTTATGGTTCTGCAATACCCCTGGGCATGCAGACCATGTGTAAGATCTGCCCATGTTTTGGGTCATTGTCCTGTTTATACAACAGTGACTTCACATTAAATTAAAATCATAATCAAGTACGTTCATCCTCCATGTTTGATCCATACAAAGCATTAGAACGTAAGCTTTAGACATACGTTTGGCAAAAGCCCTCTGAAACGTATTGAAAATGGAATAAAGTGATAAAATGAAGAGTTGTTAAATTCTGTTTAACTGCCTATCCACATTATTGTTGGCTGTAAGAGCAAGTTTACATTTATGGCATTTGGTTGATGCATTATTCAGTGTAGCTTATAATGTCATCAATTTCCATGGGTAAATGAAGGTAATGTTAGGAGTCTTGCCCAGTGGCTCTTATAGCATAGTTTGCATGCCCAGGTGGGGATCAAACCCCCAGTACATTCTATCAACCGCTATAAGGAGCGCTTAGTTTAGATTGGGGCAGCCAACCACGACAGAGCTCATTTGCATACACTATGTAACGGGGATTCGCCAAGGATCCATTTCAAACCCCAAATGTGGTATGGTACAGACCAGTGTGCTACCACTGACAAATTTCAGACCAACTTCTCATCTTTCATGCGCTGGACTTTCCTTCATCATCTGAAGTTTGTTCCAGTTTAAAGAGCAGCAAAAAAGAGCAGACCGTAGACAGAAATGTAAGGAAGGCAATTAAGAAAAATGACAGCCAAACACAGAGAAATGAAAGAGCTGGCCTGGAGTTTTCTCCCCGAGGTGCTCCATGAAGGACAGAGGACATTTTAATACCCTAAAAGTGTGGCTGCCTAAATGCCACTATTATGTGGTATTAGGAGATGAGTATGGCCATCCGTAAATACAGTAAATATCAACACTCCAGGCTCAGTGTGAACTGGTAAACAAGCATCTCTCCAAAATTCCAGCAGGACGAGGCCATGCTCTGACGCTGCCGGAAGAGTGTAGACGGTAGATATGGGCTGAAACGTTTGCTTTTCATTGCATAGTCTAAGGAATAAATATCAACTACTAGCATACAGCTTTCTCACTGGCCAAGCGTTATAGGTCTTCCTGTCATAGAGGAAGCTGATTTGCCCATTTGCACAGCATGGACATACTCAATAGCTATTCACCATTAAAGAGACCCTATTAAAGCAATGGCAAATCATGACTGTTAGAGGTAGGCCTTCAGTTTAAACCATACATGTCACAACTCAAAAATAAATTAATAGTACCGCTTTAGTGCTCACACTGAGACAGAGCCTATGTCCTCATCTAAGCTCCACCCACTCATCAACATGTTTGCCTGTTCCTTGTTAGTCTTTTTAGTTCAGTTCCTGTGTCTTGCATAGTGTCTGAGCCACATTTAATTGGCTAGATGATGTAGCAGAACTGAAGCAGGAAACACTCCACACTGTTTACACTTATTGTGAAAGGGGAAGAGCTACAAGATGCCACTTCAGTTAGAAAATTTCTGAATGAGTTAGAAGTTTTTTTCCTTCATTAACAATGTTTCTATGCATCCTTATGTGCATTGAACTTTAATGTTATCTCAGTAATGTTAGAAATAATTTAGCTTGCTAATGTTAGCTAACTGCCAATCTAGTTTCTTCCAAAGATATGTACAAGGGTTAAGACTTGATGTACGAGTGGATCCTCCCTCACACTGACCCTGATGCTGACTGATGACAGCAGAGCTAATGAAAATGAATTGATCAATGAACAAAAATAAACAAATTAGTAATATGAATTTATTGCTAAGTTAATAATTTAGTATTTTGCTTTTTTTTCATTTCTCTGTAGGTCAAACCGTTATTGCTTCTTGTGAATTGATACACCACTGTAAGACTCTGGCACTAGTACACGTACATGCGTTGGACACACGGAATGCATTGGCTCAATAATGCCTGAATTGCTCTATGCAAAGCTAATTCCTGGCTTTGTTTCTTGATTTCCTGTCTTCACAGCTTTTTCCTGGTATTTGTCTTATTTCCTTGTCAACCAATAGTGCTAGTGTTTCCTCTGTTGTTAACTTTACCAGCCTGTGCTGAGTAACTGTGTTGATCAGCTGAACTTGAGATGTGCTCAGACTAAGCCTATGCACTACGGAAGCCAGTGTAGCTGCAGTGGTCCTGTCAGACAGAGCATGCCAGAATCTGGCGCTGAATGTGCAGAGACAGTGGAGGAGCACCCACAGAGACCCCTCACCTTCTCCTGGGCCGGGAGACAGCAGGGTGTTATTGAGACGATGGCCAGCGGCTGGGCTAATATGAGGCCTGACATTTGGCTGGAGCTGCGGGAGAATAGGGAGACTGCCAGCATTTAGCACTGACAGAAATGATACCTGGAATCTGAGGGATCACTACAGCTCTGTGTTTGTTGTAGAATCCCAATTCTGGGATTTTTCTGATGTTCTGGCTCAGTTCTTGCTCTTCCCATGTATCCTTGTGTTCACTTCGGCCTTGTTAGCCCTGTGTATAGCTGTGTCTCAAATCAAATAATTCCATAGTGGGTTTTTTACACTGGGTAATGCAGTTAGGTGTAGTACAGCATCAATACTGGCATGACATCATACAACTACCACCATTTGCACTGTTGCCAGTACCTGCCACATGTTTCAGAGAAGGCAAGAGCATTAGAGGCCGTTTGAATCTGCTGCTACTCTGCACAAATGTAAGTTAATTGTCTTTGTCCTTCAACATTTCTGATTGTAAAATTGTTGGGTATTTGTATGTCATCCAATCATGCACAACTTATTTTATCATTTCTTTCTGAATGTCAGTGTTTGATTTGAAACATACGTCCAGGTGCTAGACATTGAAATACAGAGCTTATGGGCATATAGTGCACAGCAGGTTGTTTATAGTGACTGGTGTTAACATCCTATGCAAACCTAGCAATTACAGTAGTTACAGTATCCAGTGGAAGCATATATCTGAGCTGAACGTTTTTATGGACAGTTGACTAGCTAACTTGTGTACTTAGCAAGATAGGGAAAGAATACAACTCTGTTAATAAAACAAAAGGTTGAGATGCTGTGCATAACGTAAATACAAACTGATTCTAATTAATGTGTAAACCATTTAAACATTTAATTAACAATTTCATTAATAGTACAAAGGCAACATATCAAATGTTAAAACTGAGAAACCTAAATTTATGATCATTTTTAATTTGATGCCAGCAACACATTTCATTTTGTTGCCACAGGAGCAACAAAAGATAAACAAAAGTTGAGTAGTGCTAAAAATCACCTAGTGGAACATTTCACAACTAATTAGGTTAACTGGTAACAGGTCAGTCACATGATTGGGTATAAAAGAGATTGAGAGTTTGAAGTCCAGAGAGATTGAATCTTTTAAAAGTAAAGATGGGGAGGGGTTTACCACTCAAAGCACCACTGTGAAAGACTGTGCTGGCAAATAGTGCAACAATTATTAGTACGCCAATATAAAATAACAGAGAACAAAGAGCATGGGGTATTCATTACCTACCCTACATCATTTCATCAAAGGATTCAGAGCATCTTGAAAATCTCTGTATATAAAGGACATGGTCCAAAACCCTCAGTTCCCAAACGCATACAAAGTGTTGTTCAAATTCATCAATATGAGATACTACATGCTTATTTTCTCATCTCTACTTAAAGTGTTTGATTTGTGTTTGATAGTGTCGGGTGTTTGATTTGCAACAAATATCCAGGCACTAGACACAAGAGTGGAGAGCTGTGAGCTGCTGTGAGTACAGAGCATATACGAATAAAGTAGTAGCTTGTTTATAGTGGCTAATGTTAACATGCCTTGCAAACCTAGCAATGTTACTAACTAGACTATCCAATGGCAGCCTAAAGCCTGAGTTGAAGGTTTTTATGAACAGTTGACCAGCTAATTTGTGTATGGTTAAAAGAGGAGGGGATGAACACAGCAGTGATCGTGAACCTGTCCCAACATTTTTGAAATGTGTTGCTGGCATTATATTAATTTATGTTTTCCTCCAAAAAAACAATAAAATTTCTCAGTTTCTATATTGGATATGTTGTTTTAGCATCACAGTGTTTTTGGAAACAGGGTTACAGTTAAATTACCTGGCTTGGTAATGCTAGCTGTGTAACTGTTTGTTGAGTAACGAGGAGTAACTGTGTAGACGTTGTAGCAGTATGTTGGATAATAAATGCAACCTTTCCTTTATTCATTTCATTTGATTGGTTTTAGAAAAGTGCAGCATGGGTATGTTGCTGTGCCTATGTCTTTTATATAAAGTGTTTAACCACATATGAGGACAGGATGGGGACATTTATATTGCCTTCCAGTCTCACTGGGCACTGGGTGCCAACTGCACTGATAAAAATGCTAAATATTGAGGAGAAATACCAGAAAATAATCCATCTGCTTCCATCATACGGAAAACTAATTGGAGAATGTGATTGGAATGCTGGTGAAGGAACGGTGGGATTAGGTTAAAGAGCAGGACACTGCAGATTACTCTCATGTCCATAATCCTTTTCATACTGCCTCTTAAGGCGGAATAAGACCTGTGCTGCAGGAATGAACTCACGCTTTAATGAAATGAATGAATGACTTATTTAACGAATGTTTCAGTATCAAACGACGCTGGGAGATGTGTGGCAGCGTTGATTGGAAAGAGTGGGAAAAGTCTCGTTTGTGGTGGTGGGGCTCAGGAGAAGGGAGCGTGCTTATCCTGCACTGAAACACTGCCCCCTATCGGCTGTGTGATGAAGTGTCACTGTGCTGAAACAGTCAGGCTTTACTAATTCCACAGATTACAGGGCATTTATTTATTGAGACATAGCTGAACATTCATCCCTATTTTTCATATGTGGAGTAGAGTAGAATTCCCACAGTTCCTCATGCTGTAGTGGTATGTGCTTTGCTCTTTATGGGCACTAAATGTCCTCCAAATAAAACTGTGAGAACAAAAATGATAAAACTTAGAAAACAGCAGGACAGTCAGTGTGTGTGTGTGTGAGAGAGAGAGAGAGAGAGAGAGAGAGAGAGAGAGAGAGTCCTTCTAAACAGTGGTCTCTCTGTGTTTTAGCTGTCTCTTTGTAACCATTTTCTCTGAGAATGCTCTGCCCCCAAACCCACAGAACATAAAATTCTACTGACAGCAAAACAGTCCAGTCATCCACCCTAATCGTGCATCCAGACCGGAGCACGCAGACACTTCCAAATGATGTGAAAGTGTAACACCTACATACAGTAGAATTCATACATTTATATTTATTTGTCAGGGACAAAAGTGTATTATGCCAGTGGTAACCACTGCTACATATACCTTCATATATACAGTATATACACAGTGCTGTATGTACACTGATCACCCATAACTTTAACACCGCTCATTGTCCATTTGAAGTGCACTTTGTAGTTCTACAATTACAGACTGTAGTCCATCTGATTCTCTGCATGCTTTAGGAGGCCGCTATTAACCTCTTTTTCAGTGGTCAGGTCCCCCACCAGACCACCACAGAGCAGGTATTATTTGGGTGGTGGGTCAGTCACTGCAGTGGTGGTGTGCTAGTGTGTATGTGGTGGTGTGCTAGTGTGTATGGCGCTGTGCTGTGCTGCTGGAGTGAGTGTTTAAACACTGTGTCCACTCATTGTCCACATTAGACACTCCTACCTTGCTGGTCCACCTTGTAGATGTAAAGTCAGAGATGATAGCTCATCTGCTGTTGCAGAGTTTGTGTTGGTCATCGTCTAAACCTTCATCAGTGGCCCAGAGGACGCTGCCCACAGCACGCTGTTGTCTGGATAGCGTTGGTTGGTGGACTATTCTCAGTCCAGCAGTGACACTGAGGTGTTTAAACACTCCAGCAGCACTGCTGTCTCTGATCCACTAACACCAGCACAACACACCACCACCATGTCAGTGTCACTGCAGTGCTGAGAATGATCCACCACCCATGTAATACCTGCTCTGTGGTGGTCCTGTGGGGGTCCTGACCACTGAAGAACAGGATAACAAAAAACAGACAGAGGAACAGATAGACTTCAGTCTGTGATTGTAGCACAACAAAGAGCTCCTATATGGTAAGAGGATCCTATATGGTGTTAAAACTGTGTCATAATTTCACAGTATACATATATATATATATATATATATATATATATATATATTTACAATAACAAACCTAAAGCACACCAGAGAACAGGGCAGGTAGAATGGGGGATGAAGCCACCATTGCATCTCACCACTGATATCCTTCTGTAAGTGACCCTGCATGGTCCAGGGCTTTGGGCAGCTGTGGGTAAGACCCCTCTCCGATCCCTGCTGCAGCCAGGAAAGAGTGCGCAGTAGAGATTAATGAATTAGAAATTAAAATGTCGTCCTGTGGGAGGCTGGCGCTTCTCCCTGCATAAGCCCCCATCCCCCATCCCTCCACCCCACCCCCTGGCCTCTGTGTGGCCTCTACAGTCAGACTGCATCTATTGAGCACCTGTATTTCAGGGGAAACAGAATAATCACCGCTGCCCTCCTCGCTCTGTGCAGTCCAGATGAGTTCCATTGTGGCCACAGCTGAGGTGAACATATCCTTATTCTGTGCTTTGTGGAGGAGCGCCTACTTGGGCGGCCCTTGGTTTGGTGATAAGCTCGAGGAATGGCCCGAGAGCAGCAGCTCACAGGCATCACAATACATCCCTGTCAATCAAAGCTTAAAATTATCCCAGTGGACCTCAGGTTGAGGGAACCTCTTGTGACCCTTCACTTCCCGGTGTTGGGCTTCCTCTCTCTCCTTCCCTTTATATGTGTCTCTCTCCCTCTTTCAGTCCCTCTTTTCCCTCCTCCTGTGGAGTGACCATTACCTTTCATAAAATAGTTATGTGGTTATAAAAGAGCAAATTAAAATTATATTCAATGACTTGAAACAAGGCTAAAATGCCTGAAAGGCTTACACTAGGCTACCTGTAATCAAGTGTCACAAATACACTCATCATCAAAAAGAATAGTTGCACAAATAGTTGCACCCAGCAGGAATAAATCAACAGGAATGAAACCTGGTGGGTAGGTTTGACATTGTGAGACATGTAAATGATTCAAGTGTCATGCTCGGCCACACATGTGATGTAAGCAAGGACTGGCCTTATCGTTGTACTTGACAGACCCAACAGACTACATGCATGCAGACCATTACGACGACTGCCCTTAACACCATGTCAACATCACCGAAGACTACAATGTTGTCGTGCCTGACTACCATGGAGTGACTCAGAATGGCACCAGGTCATCTTCAGTGATGATTTCCACTTTTGTCTTGTTGGAGATGACCAACGAATCTGTGTGTGGAGGCACCGTGGTCAACACCAAGATGAACAGTTAGTCGTCACGTGTCACACATCCAGAAGGCCCGGTGTCACTCCACCTTCACCCCTTCTGCAAAATCTGCAGGAACTGGGTGAGAATATTCAAACTGCATGGGATGGATTATCACGGGACACCATTAGGAACCTCTACAACTCCATGCCGAGACGTCTGCACGTTATGTTAGCAAACATGGTGTCCCAGCACCATACTGAGAGACTACTTCTGTATGTGTAGCTCAATAAATACTGTCCATATCAGTCTACATTTATCATCATTTACTGTTCCTGGTAACCTTTATCTTCCTTCCCAATAGCATTGCAGTTTTTTTGATGATGAGTGTTAGTTGATGACACAGGCTAATAATCAATAAGGTCGGCCCAAACAGCATTTTATAGTAATTGAGTCTGAATGTTCACTCTTAAAGCCATTCTTTAAAACAGTTCTATTTACATTTCATAGTTACACATCAAGCTGCACCTTGCAAGATTCAGGGGTTAGGAGACCTCTTTGGTGGAAATGTATAATTGCATGCCACGTACAGAAGAACATTTAATACTGTGGGTTGTGCTTTAGTCCCCTTACCTGAGCATATGAATCTGATGATTGCAGATAATGCTGATGAAGGGGTATCTTCGGAGTGAATGATCTACTGTCATTATCATATCTTCATGAGTATATGCTAATTTGATGATTGATGTAACATCCTTCAAATGTATCATACGTCGTAGCAGTTCTATATGTATTTGCAAGGTGGACTTCTGATTATGATCTCACTGTAAGAAACGGATAAATGTGTTCAGTTAAAGAAGAGCTGATTGCTTGTGCTTGGCTTGCATGACACGTTTAAGCCTTGTAGCCCACTCACTGCTGTCTGAACCAAACCTCGCATCTCCAAAATGATAACTCTGCAGAAGAAAGAAAAACATGCTTTGCTTGTAAGGTAAATCAGTGTGACCAGACTTTTTGTGTCATTTCCTTTCCGTCCATTCAAGATGAAATATACACACAGTGTAAACGGCAGCAGGCATTTTCAAAAAAGGATGACAAAAATAAAGATACAAGACTTTGATCTGACAGCAGTGATATGTTGTGCTTAGCTTGTTGGTATGGTGGTCATCAGCAATGGAAGCTGTTCCGCTGATCACCAGCAAAACCGTCACATCACCCTGTCCAAAGAATAACATTCATGGAGCCTATCCCAGAGCTCACTGAGCGGAAGGCACATACATTCACACCTAGGAGGGCAATTTAGCATATCCAGTTCACTTGACTGCATGTCTTTGGACTGTGGGAAGAAACCCACACAGACTTGAAAACACACACCACACCGAAAGGACCCCGGAGACCCCAGCCAGGAATCAAACCCAGGTCTTTCTTGCTGTGAGGTGACAGATCTGCCCTCAGCACTACTGTGCCACATCAAGAAAGACATGTATGTCCACTTTTGTCGATTTTTATTTCTTTTACATTCTTTCAATACAGCAGCTATCATTTACGATGTGTGAAAATATCATGATGAATGGACCAATGGAAATGCTCCAAAATCACTTTCAATAAAACTTCTGTACATTAACTTACAATGTACTCCTGCAAAGTTGTTTCTCTTTGATCCTCGAGAATATGTTGATTTGGATGCTGGTATGCTGGTCAGCTACCAAGACCATGCTGGGCGACCAGCTAAACCAGCACCTGATAATGTAAATGGCCCAGTAATGTAAAATGCACCTGTAATCTTAAAGGCATCTTTGCTTGAGGGTAGCATTTCAGTTTTTGATTTCAGGATGATTGATGCTTAAATGTGCAGACCACAGGAACAAAGATCTGAACAAAGATGTTACTTAGCACAGCACATTCAGTGCATGTCACCCTAATGTACAAGGACATTCTTCAGCTGTGTGTTCCGAGCCAAAGGCCTTGTCAGTAGTGTTCAGAGACTGCCAGTGCTTCACCCCCACCCCTCCAAACAACCTCACCCCACACACAGAATGCACTGACTTGCGTGGGACTGCAGCAAAATCACCCACACACAAACCCAACCCACCCTGTGCTCAACACAAAAAGCAAGCCCCTCACTGACCCCCCTCCCGACCAAACTCAGTCCAAAGAATAAAACTTTCCAAGGGGGGCCCGAGCGCAGGCTGTGAAACAAACACTTTACTGCTATTCTTCTCTTCCTCTCTCCCAAATATTTTCCACAGCGGACTCTTCTCATCCACAAAGCTGGCATTGTGGGGGAAGGCGGGGATGTGACGAAGCTCCATGAATGCGCCTCGTTGAGATCAGCGCACAACAGCGCACACAAACACGCAGAGTGATGAGTCACGCTTCCGCTGTTTGTCCCTCACACTCCTCACACTTTACACACTTTCCCCCTCTCCCCTAATGTGGTCGATCAGTCAGGACGTGTTCGCTATGCAAAGGGCACCTCTTTACTTTAGCACTGGAGCTACAAGGCCAACAAGCCAGGCAAGCCAGGCTGTATCCCATCATGCAAACCTCAGGGCCAAATTACCACACACTTCCCTCCAAGCACGCTGAGCTGCAGGATTGTAAACCAAGTCCTTCAGAGCGGATTCACGTGAAACACGTGAAAAACGTGGCGTCCGGGGTCATGAATTCTACAATGTCTATATAAAACAATCAGTTTCACTGTTATGTTGATGATATTCAGGTTTATGTTAGCACCAAAACACAACCACTAGCCTGACACCCTCTGCGCTAATATCTTGTATTCAAGACCTCAGGCAACGGATGATGAGGTCTGGGATTGCAAATTCCACTTTAAACTCGGACGGTGTAACCATGTCACCTTTAACAGTAGTGCATAACTTATAAGGTGTACTTATTGATTCTGCACTTTCTTATGAAACTCATTTTAGGGCTCTGCTCAAAACAGCTTATTTCCATCTCCATAACATTGCCTGTCTTTGCTGCTTGCTCTCCATGAAAGATACTGAAACTTTGGTTCATTCTTTCATTTTATCCTAGACTACTGTACCTCCCTCCTCAGTGGTACCCATATAACATGAGCATAAAAAGAGAGACGTCCGATTCGGAACCATGAACACTTAAAGAAGCATTTGCATGCTTAAATGGTTCTTTGTATGGTGAAATGGTTCTACGGATTGATGGATAATGTCATGCATATGATTCTTTTTATAGCCTTTGGTAACACTTTACTGTAGTACTGTTCATATGGCTGCATGATGTCTGCTTACACTTGTAATGCCAACTAACATAACCCTACATAAATGTTCATAAATCCTTATTCCAATATGTGTCATCTGTCATAAAGGGTACTGTAGCTAACTTTGATCAAATTCCAAATAGCTCCTATTGGAATAAGCAATTATAAGCATTTATGTAGGGTTATGTCAGTTATCATGCTAAGCCTATGTAGGTGTCATGAAGCCTTATAGACAGCACCCTACAGTAAAGTGTTACCAAAAACACTTGGCAGGTTAAAGGCCATAGTTACTGGCTAACTGGGAATCATTTACCAAAAACACTTTACTATGTTTCTATATAGAACCGAAAAGGGTTATTCTACTGTTATAAGCTTGGCATCATAACAATAGCAAAACCATTTTTCCCCCATTGTTCATTAACCTGGAGTCATGTCAGTGGTGTCATGCCAATGGTGCTTTGAGTCTTCATGGTTCTACAGAACCCTGAAGAACCCACCCAAAAAGCAACTTTTTAAGAGTGTTGTTTTCCTTACCACAGCCTGCTACCTTAAACTATTATAAAATTATGTTTCAGGCGCCATATTGGAGTCCTATTTGTGGGATATTGTTCTGTGAGGTAGCTTTCAGAGTTTCAGAGACGTCTGGTTCCTATCACCATCACTGTGAACGATTCTGGTCAGTAACTTTCTCTAGAATGCCATACGAATCAAACCGCACTGAAAAACTTAATAATTGAATTATGCAGACATTCTTAAAAATGAGTTGCCATATTAATTATGGATCTGATTATATCATTAACAGCACAAGGATTTTTTGGGACATGACACAGTAGTACGGAGTTCAGTTGTTGTGAAGCGTTTATTGGTGTGATATCCTGGGTACTTTTCAACTGCATTGAACGCAGTTCAGCCCATCGCAGCTATGACGTATTGTTAAAACAGACAGAGGTAAGGACAAGACTCAAGCAGTAGGTGTCAGAAACCATGTAGGCAAGTCTATTTAAGATTACTCAACAACTCAACAATCTGTCTGAAGTAGGCGTAAGGTGATTCAGGCATAATGCTAATTGCTAGGCTATATTCTTGTGTTGCATCTTGACTGCATTAGCACTAAAGAGGCAAACTCTGGGTGTCAGACATCATTTAGACAATCCAATATAAATTAGTGGCCAAACTGCTGGGCCAAACAGAACCGAATGCCTGAGGACAGTTATGGCATTTCTGTTCACTACAATGCAACCTGATGAGAGAGAGAGAGGGAGAGACAGAGAACAGACGGGAGCTATGGCTGAGGATCAAAAGCTGTTACGTTATGTCAGGAAAGGTTAATTGGGGCGAGGGCGAGGGGGAGGGGGGTTTTGGGAGGGATGGACGCAGAGCAGGAAGTTGCTTTGACCCCTGGTTTGGGGACACCTCGCCATACCACATACACAAAGTCTGCCGTCACCATGACAATCTGACATTTGTCACTATTCAAATGGGGCCAAGTCATGCCTGAGACCAGCCAGGCCAAAAAGAGTGTCCGGCCTTTCTCTCTCTGACATCATGCAAACACCACTGAAGCACCAGCATGACAGCTGCACAGGCAAATCAAGTCCAGTGTATTAATAAAGCTTATTTAGTAACAACTAATGTTGGTTAAAGTGTGATACAACAGATACGATCACTAAAAAAATTAAGAAAAACAAAAAGAAGAAAGGTAAAGATACATATCACTGCTTTTGGAACAAAACCTCAAACATGCTGTACTTTTACTGTACATCAACTGAACCAAAATTTATCAATGTGTTTTAATCCATTCATCATTAAATTTCCACACAGTGTATAAAGGCCAACAGGCTAATTATGTCAAATAAATAGCAAACAACAGGGTTTTGTTTGGACAGCAGTGATATATATATATCACATATATGCACAGTTCCTGCAGATTTAGCGGTAGGGATGGAAGTGGAGTGACACCAGGCCTTCTGGTTGTGTGACACGTGACAACAAACCATTCATCTTGGTGCTGACCATGGTGAATCATGGTTGTCTCCACCAAGGCAAAAGTGGGACACATCACTGAAGACTGAACAGAAGAACTGAAGCATTAAAGGGTAACTGAGTGCTAATAGTGCCCCCTTGTGGAGAATTTTCAGCCTGACAAACACGAGTGAGTGAGTGATAACGAGCCTGTATTATATAGTATTGTGCATAAGAATACACTGTATATATACTTATATAATTACATCTAATTATCTATCTCCCTCTTTATCTAATATGTATAAAACAGGTCATGAGGCGAGTGGTTGTATTTAAGATTTCTCCACGAAATAAATAATTAATTATGACATCATTTGGCAATGTAAGTATAAACACGGATCAGTGTGGTAAAATTCAGTATTTGGACCTTTAAGCAGCACATGTACAGCCTCCGAATAAGGTATCAGTAAAGGCCAGAAGAAGGCTGGACTCACAGGACAGCTAATAAAACAGGTCACACCCAGCATCAGAGTAATTAGTGCAGTCTAAACTAATCTAACCGCACCGCCTCACTGTTTCAGCATCGGGTTGCTAATCCACATGTTTACATTACTGGATATGTAAATTGTGTAGAAGGCCATAAATGTGTCTCATTAATCTTATCTTGCGGCCAGGCAGGTTAAAGGCCATAGTTACTGGCTAACTGGGAATCATTTACTGTCTTAGTGGTAGACCACAATCATTTCCCAAAGCATTTGCATTCACACCTCAGAGCTGGTTCGGCTGTTACTTCTGTCTGCGGTTGGTATAATGTAATCTCTGATGTGTTTGGTTATTGCTAATTTGAATACTTTGTTATGTGATAAAATGATGCCACATAGTTCTGTAATAAAATGATGCCACATAGTTTTGTAATCAATCTTTTCAGGCCTGTTTGGGAATGTTTCTGGTTTCGTTCCAGTATTTAAAGAAAGCTAATACCACATTTGAGTTAAATGAGCACCTTCTTGAGAGCGGTTTTGTGGGGAAATGTGATCAAATACAGAATAATAACGCCATCTAGTGTTGAGAGAAGACATGGCAAAATTTATCTTTACCATTCTCAATCCTACATACCTTTTAGGTCCACTATATGAATAAATGAACAATTACAGATTGTAGTTGATATTCATCAGTCTTCCTCTACCCCATTCATCATTAAGAGGTTTCTGACCACAGGACCACCACTGACCACACGTGTGTGATGAAGCATTTTCAGCACAGTAGTGATACTGGCAGGGTATTGTGTGTTGTGCTGGTAGAAGAGTATCATGCACAGTGGAGTCACTGCTTGGTTAAAGGTGTTTTCCAGTTGCATTAATGTATTTGGGAAGTTCTAGAGAAACTTACAAAGTCAGCTGTTAATAGTGGTGGTGGTAGGAACCAGACATCTGAAGTGCTTTATTACCTCTAAAAGCTCCCTCACAGACAGTTATTACATACAATTAGTACAAATATGTTGCTTAATAATTGAAACACTGCTTTTATGGTAGTTTTGAAAATAGTTTTGGCACTATTTTCTTTAATGTATTTTATAAATTATCATCCATTTAATCCCATCATGATCTAGCATATATGATTTTTTATTTTTTATTTTTTGCATTCATTGCTCATCTTACCACATAGGAGCACTTAATAGTTCTACTGTGGTCCATCTGTCACTCTGCATATTTTGTTAGACCCCTTTTAGGACCACCACAGAGCAGGTATTATGTGGGTGGTGGATCATTCTCAGCACTGCAGTGCCTCTGACATGGTGGTAGTGTGTTAGTGTGTGTTGTGTTGGTATGAGTGGATCATACACAGCAGTGCTGCTGGAGTTCTACAAGGTGGAGCTGATATAATGGAGAAAGGGTGTAAATGCATGGAGGTGGTTTTAAAGTAATGGTTGATCAGTCTAAGGCGTGTAACTAATTCACCTGATAGTGAATCAATTGGCTATATTTGCATTGTAGACATTGCTACGCCTTCTTACTATCACCACCACTGTAAAGAAATCTGCTTTACTAAAACTAGTTGGTAGAATTGGTAGAATTCCCCTTTAAGGGTGGTCCACCTCCCAAAACTAACCAGCCAAGAGAAACTGATTGCTAATACAATATAATATAATATAGAAGGTGGCTAGTGCAAATTGGTAATGAAGGGTCTGGTGACTGTAAGTTGTAAATACATGTTTCACGATAATCACAACAAAAACTAACACACAATATTTGAAGTCCATTTAAAATCAGTTTTATTTTTTACAAATAAAACAAATAATTTTTAAAGAATAAGACACAGTGAACTATTTGCAGTGCTTCTCAAGAGAGGTTTACAGGTATTCTGTTCTTGGACTGCACACACTGTGCATTTGTATATATGGAAACGGTCTTTTATTTCAGACAAATTAATTCTACTGGAGAGAAAAAAGACCTTGCCAATGTCATAGCCACAGCATTTATAACAATACATTAATGGATGCCGGTTTTCTCATTCCACATGTTCAGAGGGTCTGAAACAGAAGGAGCGTGATCTCTTACAAGAGTGTGTTTTTAATTGCGTTATATTCATTTGCATTTTTCAGAGTAGGCTGCATCTTAGTTAGAGAATATAATATAATATAACCATATTACAGTATTTCATGAATGTTCTGCTGTAAAAAAAAAAAGTGCTATTCAAATCAAACTGAAATAAATTGAAATGAGGTGACCTCTGAACTGATCATTTGTCTCTGTACAGTTCAGTTTTGTACAGTTCATTCATGGAACAGTGTGTGAAATAAAAATAAAAGCATATGGTCAGGATTTGTAAATCTACTTTCACTTGGAAAACAGTACAAAGGTGAGATATTTTATGTTTTAGCTTAGGTACAAAATGACCTGGCTTCAAAACCTGGCATGTTTCTGCGATGGATATCACTGCATGGGCTTGGGAAGACCTTGACAAATCGCTGTACATAAACACTGTTTGTTGCTGCAACCACAATGCGGGATAAGACTGTACTATGCAGAGTGAAAGCCTTTATTTCAACAATGTCCAGAAACACTGCTGACTTCTCTGAACTCAAGCTTATCTGATGCACAGTGGTTGCACAATGGACATGGTGTTCTCAGGGCCAAAGAAGAAAAGGACCACCCAGATTTACCAGCATAAAGCTCAAAAGTCAGCATCTGTCATGGCATGTTATGGTATTTGCACAGCTGTGATCGCAGCATTAATAATATATAAATATATACAATAGATATGTACACATTTTGGACAACATACTGTATGCTGCCTTCTAAATGATGTCTTTTTCAGGACTGTCGATGCTCATTTCAGCATGCTAATGCTAAGCACCTGTTACGACAGCGTGGCTTGTGTAATCAGGGAACGCAGGTGCTGGACTGGCCAGCCTACAGTCCACACCTGTTCCCTAATGAAATGTGTCCCCCAGTTTAAAGCACAAAGTATGTCAATGAAGGCCCCATACGGTTTGACTTCTATATAAAAACCTCAGAACTGGATCACGTGTTTTTACAATCCCCAAACCATTCAGTATATTAGGAACGATAATGTAACACAGTGGTAAACATACTCCTGTCGCAACCAATTCCGAACGTGCTACTGGGATCAGCTTCAGATTAATAATAACTTTGTGTTTTTGTGCTGAACAGCTGTAACAGGATTTTACTACTGCTTTATTAGCATTTCACATCATGTCCCAGTTTTTGTGGATTTGAGGTTTGAATAATACCAGTGTGCAGTGTGGGTGAGCCTGCCAAATTTGAACATGTTTACCTAATCCACTCTACAGCACTTACGAACTAACCAGTTAATTTTTTTATTATTATTAACCTTTATTTATCTAGCTTAATCCCACTGAGATCACAGATCTCTTCTACAAGGGACCTCTTTTACAACCAATTACAATCAGCAAACCAGGGCTGCTCCACTTGAGAACCACATCAGAACCGGCTCTGCACTACTTGACTAGGAATTACTAGGAGTATAGACTTGTCTGTAACATTTACAGTTTGTGTGTTGTATATATGGGTTTACGTATTTTAGGCAACAGTAACAGCTCATTGGGTCTTCTCTTAAATCTGCTCTTCACCCACTTCAGCACTGAGCCTCGGTGTGTCTGTGCATCTCTGTCTGTGTGTGTGGTGGAGGTGGTCTGTGTGTGCGTGTGTGGCTATTACTGCAAAATAAAGGAAACACTTGTGTAATGTGTAGTTAACGTGGGGAAATTTGATTTAAAAAGCTGTTTATTTGGATTATAAACATTGTGCACAGGGAAAAAAAACATGAATATTATAAATACAAAACAATAAATACAATACACAGTGATTTTACATATGTCAGTGTATTCATTTTTCTGTCTTCCATATCTCTATTTATTACAGCCCAGTATAGTTTGTACAGTACTTATCATCCAGTACGCTGATGATTGAACTTTCAGATCTATGGCTGAAGGCTTCCAGGACAAAACTAGAACCAAGATATCAAGTCCATTTTTCAAGGAACAAATTCTTTTTGCTGTATTTATATTTATTTGCATCTACTTGAATGGCTTATGGTGATGTTCCAGGGAAAGTACACTCACTGCGGAGATAAAAGGTTTTAAACAAGACCTTACTGCACAATACTGTAATTAGGAAGTGATCCAGACTGATCATGTTTGGATTTACAATGAATGGGACCAATTTTGGTCTCTAGGCCTTCTGGACATTCTAGATAGTTGTAGTTCTAATGGAAGCCTAAAAAGTGCATTTTTAGTCCATTGAAAGGAAAAAGTGGCAGTTCTATGTCAGGCCTCTATACTGAGATAAAACTGCTACAAGGTAATATATCATCGCAGTCCAAAGAAAAACATGTATCTCCATTTTTGTCAATTTTGATTTTTATGCATCATTTGAACACAGCAGCTGCTGTTTACATTGTGGGACCAACAGAAATGACCCAAATCACTTGGAAAAAAGCCTGGTTCCACTGACTTGCATTAAAATTATATTAGCTTTTTGCCCTCTCCTGAAAAATTCTGTAAAATCTTGGATATGCTTGTTTTTCTTTGAACAGTGACAATATACGGTACGTCTGTTGCTTCCGATGTCCAAAATGGAAAAACGTCCATGTTCCTTGTTTAATCTAGAACAAGCAAAGAATGTTTATGTGAATTGCCATTAGCTTAGCACTAAGACACCACTAGAAAACCCACAGTTTCCCGCTGGTGTGTACATAAGTCTGTATTAGTGGGTTGGTGACCATTCATCTGTGTATGTGTTGATGACGTATGTGTGTGTGTGTGTGTGTGTGTGTGTGTGTGTGTGTGTGCGTGTTGGTGACGTGTGGTTGTGCATGTCCACATTACGTTTCTCACACTCCCAGCTACACACTCATGCACTCAAACTCATCTATCCTCTGCTTGGTGTTTCCTCTCTTGATCTTTCTGTAACAGACAGTGTTGTACCTAGAGACTGGGGGGCCACTGCTGGAGCCTTGCCCCCTGCTCCTCAGATAGCTCCTGCCTGACCTTTGACCTGTGGCTGTAACATTCTCTGTGCAGTTCTCTGGCTGTAGGTCACCCAGCCCATCCTCCTCATCATCCGGCTCTTCCTCGTAGTCCTCCTCCTCCTCCTCCTCCTCCTGCTCTTTCCACTCCTCTTGTTCATTTTGTCCGTCACCATTTTCTGAAGTGCTGATGTGAGCTTCTGCTTCCTCTTTTGTTTGATACACCTCATCCGTGTCTCCTTCTGCAGTGCCTCCACCCATCTGCTGCGCTGATGTCACTTCCTGTCCCCCGGTTGCAAAGGCTGCAGTATCAGTTAAGGTCAAGGACATTAGTTACAGCAGTGACAAAAGTGGTTCTTTCTGCTTTGACAGTAATGGTGGAAGATGTGATGTTATCATTTTGTGATGAATGGCTATGTGAGCTGTGTTTCTGAGCACGTATCAGAAGACTGGCAAACTGCCAGATCCATAAAAACAATAGAGTTTTACACCAAATGTAGAGAGCCTGTGAACAACAACCTGTGGCGGTATCCTGTCCTATTAAAACTGCAGTGTCATAGAACTCTAGAGGCGTAGTGCCTGGGTATGCAGGGTTTACACTTGCATACAGGCCCATGATTTGATGGGCTTGTGAATGGCTGCTGTGATCAATGTTATCAAACCATAATCACCTTGGCTTTTTGCCCATCCCACTGGTCAATTCTGAGCCCTGCCTTATTTTCCTATCTGTTTCCTAGCTGCTTTAATATGTTAAATCCTAATTAAAATAACTTAATACTTAACAGCTTTCAACAGTTCCAGCCCTGTATTGTGTTAGAAACATCTACCCTGTACTTCTGCTATTGACCATATTTGGGTGGTGGATCATTTCCAGCATATCATGACGTGGTAGCGTGTGTGGTGGCGGTAAGAGTGCACAGGCCTCAGTGACGCTAGTGGGGTCAGTGACACTGCTAGGTTGAAAGTGGCACATCTTCCAGTAGTAGTCTTGTGGTCAGAAACTGACCACCGATCAAGTACCAAAGTGGAACTAACAATAAAGCAGCCAGTTAGTAAGCTGTTATTTGTAGTCATATGCCTAAGTTGGCTATTCTATATCTACGTGAATATAAGTTATAGGGCACATATTATGAAAAACTTACTTGGTCAGTTCTTGTGCACATACGTTTGAGTATCTGTAGTACCTACCAATCCAACTGTGAAATTAGACAACCCAGTCAATTTTTTGGCCTGTTTGAATCAGAAGACAGGACACTCTACAAGCCATTCAGATTTGGCTCCCTTTCCTATGTCACGTGGGGACTCATTAGAAAAAGACCGCCCGCCATCTGAGTAGTTCCCCCCATGGCTTCAGATCCACCTTTGTGCATTATGCGGAAGCTAAGAGCTATTCGCAGGAACAGGCTGTTGCAACAGACCGCAGCCGCCACATCCAACTGCTGTTAACCGCTGCCCAATTTAAGGTGGAGCAAGAAAATCTGACAAATAAGAAGCTGACTTCAGCCATGTGTGTCAGACTGTGTTTTTTTAAGTCGGGGTCAATACAACACAGCACTGGCACTATACTATGGGACATGAGGACATAACTAAAATAATTAAATTAATAATAAATGAATTATTTCTTTGGCCTTTAAGCACTAGCTAGTCTTTAGGAAGAGTCTGGCATCTTTCACCACTTAACAAGACCAAGAACTGCCTACTGCTGCAGGAAAAGAAAGATAAACCGAAATGCGACACGACCAATCACAAGTCTGCTCCTTGGCATGATGTATAGAAGGAGGGCATCCAGAAAACAGTGTCACAACATAAACAGCCCCTCAGGAAACACAGTGGCAGAGCTTCTGAGACTGCTGCTCGTTAGGCTGAACCTGGCTGGAACAACAAAACTTTAATTCATGTCAAACCAACGCTAACACTGGAGTTACTAACACTGTTAGTTTGTCCCTCCCTTGATCGACACGTGAATAATAATGTGTCAGTACAATGAGAGAATGTATAGTAATCCTCAGACCCATCTAGCTTTGAATGATGAGCACTAATAAATAAATAGCCCGTTTCTGTCCTCAATTACCCAGATGACTCGACGTTTCCAGAATGGAGAAGAGCTCTGGGTAACCTCGTGTCTGGATAGTATAGTGCTTGGCATAGGATGCAAAATCTGCTTTGTGGAATTTTAATTTGATTTGCCTAAGCAAATTTGCAGGCTTCTGGCAGTGGAAGGAACACTGCTCCAGAAACTCCTTTCATCATTTCCCACAGAGAGTGAAGCTTATGTAATACATGCTGGGATTAAGAGGCTGTTAAAACACACTTGTATGTGTGCAAATACACACACCCAAGTACACATTTATACACTGGCCTCCTGACCTCCTGAGCATTGGTGCACATTTCCAATACAGTATAAACGTGATTGTATTTCAAGTCTAGAGCTCGTAAAATAGGCCTAACTACGCTGGCTACACAGATACTGTTAAATACCACATAGTAAAACGTTCTTCAATTACCTGTGATATCTTGTGCTGCTACTGGTCGGAAGAAGACCATTTCATTCTTAGATTTTGTTATTATATATATATATATATATATATATATATATAACATCACTGAGTCACTTTAGAGAGTTTCTACACAGGATACTCATGTCTCTGTATATTTTGTGTATGCTGTGTGTGTGGTATATCACCGCTGTCACCGCTTTTATGCATCATTTAAAAAAGCAGCTGTTTACACTGTGTGGAAATTTCATGATTAATGGACCAACAGAAATGGCCCAAATTATTTGTGAAATAGTCTGGTTCCTTTGACCTACATTGAAATTACATTAGGTTTTTGCCTTCTCCTGTAATATAGATACTTGTTTTTCTTTGGACAGCAATGACATATTTAATGTATTTTTATGTAGCACTTTTAGTTAGCATGTATATTATTGCTGCCATGCTGTGGAGTGATTACCTGTGCCTCACCACAAGCATTCCAATGCATGAATGTCCTGACATGTTGTGCAAGTGACAAATAAACTTGAAACTCATCTTATATAATCTCAGGTAAATTTAACTTCACTTTTACATTCTAGCTTAAACATAATGAAACATGTCATCAAGCTAACACAGAATAATGAGATTAGATACAAATGTCATTTAAGACTGTTAGGAGTACTTTAAAGTGATGGCTTATATTCCTTCAGCAGTGATTGTTTTGAGTTCCTCTTACCTTGGTTACCATTGCTCTGTGGTCCAGCTGGTGGTTTGGGCTCTGGCATGTGGTCAGTGGGCTTTGGAGGAGCAGGTGCAGGGGGCGTCTGATGGCCAGCCATTGTCTGCTGTCCTGGACACTCTGAACCAGGGTCCATCTCTTGCTCTTCCTCCTACTCACTGGTCTGGATGAAACTGGGCAAGCACACACAAGCGCATGCTCATTGTCACGCTCTGTTAGCATGCTAATGAGCTTTTCAGCTCTACTGCCTAAAGAGAGAACACTGTTTCTGAGTCTGGTGTCAGTTGCAACTGATAAATGCCTTTACGTTCCTAAAACTGAATATTCCTAAATGGTTCTTGGCCTGAATGAACTGCTGTAAGTAAAATCTTTAACTATTATTGAATTGAGTGCCCTTCATTTACTTCATTAAAACTTCATTAATCCATTCCAAGTGGCATTTAAATTCGAGTTATTAATTTAAGACGATATTTATGAGGATATTATCCATTTGCATAAGAAAGGTAAAAGTCAAAGGACAATTTGAGAAATAAAAAAACAAAGGTTTCTAAAACTGGCCATTTTGAAAGGATTAATAAAGTTTGAATGAAGTAAAGTAAAATTTGAACTAGAGGTAGAGGCGCCAGAATGTAACTGCTGCACCATTTAAGGTGGAGCAGGAAAATTCAAAAAAGAAACTAAAGCACTAAAATGTAACTGCTGCACCATTTAAGGTGGAGCAGGAACATTTTAACAAGAAACTGTGGCACTGGAATATAACTGCTGCACCATTTAAGATGGAACAGGAAAACTTAAACAAGAAGCTGAGGCACTGGAATGTAACTGCTGCACAATTTAAGGTGGAGCGAGAAGTTTGCTCTGTTTCTGCTGGACAGGTTGGAAACCTGTTTTTGCTGTTTCATTGAACCAATAGGTCAGCATTGTTTTGTCTCAATGTATGTTTTCATAACTGTTTAGCATCACAACTGCAGTTGTAGAGACAGTTTGCCAACCCACAACCCGCTAATGTTAGTTACATTACACGCTGTGTTGTTGTTCACTCCAATGTCACATCATGGTATTTGTCCATACAACACACAAAGGGTTTGTGAAAAACCAAAGCTGGTTCCAGAGCTGATATGTTTTATCCCGTGAGCATTTTTCTCTTGAATGTGACTGGATCTTCTAAATTACAAGGTCTTAAAACAAGTCAGTGTATGATTATTGCTACAAGCTAAAGCACACGGAACTGATGTCATCAGACTGGCTGCCTCCTTACAAACTGCATGAGCAGCACACTTTGCCGGTGTGGTAGTGTATTACCATTTACAGAATGAAGGCCCAGCATATCGTCGCTGTCCAAAGAAAAACAGGTATCTCCAAAACGGCAACTTTACAGGAGAGGCCAAAAACCTCATTTAATTCGAATGGAAGTCAATGGAACCAGACGTCTTTCCAAGCAGTTTTGGGCCATTTCTGTTGATCCATTTTTCATGAAATTTCCACACAGTGTAAACAGCAGCTCATGTGATCAAATGAGGCATAAAAGTAAACATCAACAAAAATGGAGATACATGTTTTTCTTTGGACAGCAATGATATGTAGCAATATTAACATTGCAACTCTTTAATGATCCAGTGATATTCAGGATGAAAAACATACGGAAAACAAAATGGGGTCCTAACATTTATATCCACTACAGCAGGCGATAGAGACGTTCATTTTGGTCATACAGAAATCAAGCTTAGACCCAAATATGGACATAACACAGACTACAGAATGATTCACAACTACAGTGGTCTATGTGCCTTCATGAATTTGGGGGGCGTAGCTTCGGAAGAAGCCCTGAAGGAGAATGTGTATTTGTTTTGCTGTTGAGCTCAGATATCAACATTCGTTCTACAGAATCATAGACCTCATAGGGCCTTCAATGTTTGGACAATGCTGTATGGCTCTCTTCCAAGGATCTTTCAGGCAACTGAGTCATCCTATCAGAGTGAAGTGAGCAGGAAGGTGGGGGGTGGCGGGGGGGGGCGGTAATTGTGTTATCATACTCTGTAATGACTGGCCTGGTTATAAACAAAGTGTAGCGTGTAGGGAGTCTGAGTTTCGGGGTTTACTGTGTTTTAGGGTGGTAGAGGTATCTGATGCAAAAACTGTGCATTATGTTGAAATTACAAAATCTGATTTGTTATGGAAGTTTTTAGTCCTTTTCAAAAGTAGGTGCAGCAATAAAAGAAGCAGTCAAAGCTTCATAAACCATAACGAGAAGCTAAAAACAGATGGGTGATTATCAGATGCGATCATCAATTATAAATGACTCACATGTGAGTATGCGAAGGTGATAAATCTATGTGTGGGTGGTAATAAACCATATCCTGCTCGTTTTTAGATGTTGTGATTACATGATGTTTATGAAACCCATAAGCTCAGCTAGATGTTACGAAGCACGAACACTATCCTCTGCTTTAACTCCGTCACCAGACTAAATAGGTTACTATGATGTCTCGACTATGAGTTATCATTTCAGTAACACTTAATAACAACAGACCTTAAAGCCACTTAATCAGACACTAACAGCCACTTAATCAGGAACTAATTTGTTGGTAATTACTGTATAATAATCACAAACACTTCTGGTTTTATAATACATACATTGCTATATAGATTATTCTACTGAGGTGGTTTAAAGTCAAAGATGAAAATACATTTTGGATTTTTAACTGATTCAGACTAAAATCCATTAGCTTTGAGAGACTCTGTTTCTTAATTATGTTTAATAATGTCACTAACAAAACAATCATAACACTACCAAAACTTTACCATATGTTTCAGCAGTGAATGTTTTGGCTGTGACAGTTTTAGCCAATTTCTGAACCTCAAACTGTTAGCATGTACATGACTAACAAACAGCTTTCAAAAGCTGTACACATATAAAATCATAACGTTTTTCATTAAAACACAAATAAAATGTACTTAATTCCAGTAAACTACATTGTGTGTTTCAGGAGAGAAGGGAGAGTCCTAGTCTTTGGGACACTTTTACTTTGAAACAATGGGACCTAAACGCTCAGCATGTGGCCATAAAGAACAGAGATGCAATCTAACTTCCTTCTCCAAAATGCAGGGGCTCGCTAAAAAAAGGTTCCACCTACAGACTAAATCTCTTTTTGTCTCAGTAGTGATGTACAATTGTTTTCCACTTATGAAAGATCTTTTAAAAAAACATACAAAAATAGATCAAATATTAAAAAATATAAAGATTAATTTCTTGAGGTAAGGTTTAAGGGTTCTGGTTTGGGACTGACACCTCCCAATGAAAAGAACCCTATAAATGATGATTTATAGGCGTGACATGATTTTGTATATGTTTTTTGTGAATATTAGATTATTACTATCTCAGTGACAGCCCTGGGTTTAAATAGATCATAACATAACTCTTCCTATCTAAGGTCACTGAACACATAGTTGTTTTTAGAATGGTCCATATGACAGTTACTAATAGTTGATGTTATTTATTACTTACATTCCATTATGTAATAGTTACATTATAGAAACTGATAAAAAATAAATAAAATAATAATAATAATAATAATAATAATAATAATAATAATAATAATAATTTCATGCTGTTGGCAGAATAATAAGAGAGACTATACAGGTTAATGAGCCAAAGACACAAATCAAACTTATTAAGACCATTTTGATGTAGTTTTAATGAAATGCTGTTTTACAAGCTTCTTAAAAGAGTGTCCTGAGCTCGACTGTCTAGTAGAAGCTGGTATTGAGTTCCACAGTTTAGAAGCAGAATAACTGAGTCTCTCCATGTTTCTGTGTTATACAGAAGGTATATGCAGAAGGTCAGCATCTGTAGATCTAATTTCACGAGCTGGAACATACTGGCATTCTGTGATGTAAGCAGGTGCTAGATAATTCAGAGCTTTATAGACCAATAACAGAACTTTAAAGTCTATTCTAATAGGTACCGGCAGCCAGTGCAGAACAGGAGTGAGTACAGTACAGTTTGTTCATAGCTCTGTATTTAGAGTTTGTTATAGTTATTCTACTCATAACTTAGTACCATGAAATTAGTGAATTGTCTATAGCCTGTTTTATGTTTATTAGTTATTTTTTCATATTCTGATTCTGATTAGCGCTGATTTACTGTCTTACAATAAACTTTTCCTTAATGCTCATTATCATTTATGTGTTAGATACTCAGTGGAATCCACAGTAAAAAAAAAAAAAGACTTTTCATTTAAACCTGGAAATAAGCATCTAAATGTTTTAGCATATGGAATAAATGAAAACAAAGGCGAGTTATGAGAAAATATTATAAGAGATATTATAATAATATTATAAAAGAAATATTCACGCTTCTTCACTTCACTATTCAAACTGAAGGAAATTAGTGAATTGACCGTGCGGAGGCCTTTTAGTATAACTCTTCCTGTTGACATTCGTGTTCACATTACTTGATTTGATCACTGTTAGGGTTTTGTCACTGTTAGTGATCAGAGGTATGCCAGTTCAAATGTACGCTGTCATTAAATCTAAAGGAGCATAAAAACTATGAAATTATGAAATTACTGTAAATATCTTAAATACTGTACTGTTCATTCAGATATGTGTGCTGATAGTAGCATTTGCGTAATGAATAAGAAAAGAAAGGAAAACAGAAGAATTTTCAGTTCAATTAATTTCAATTCAGTTCAACTTTATTCATTATACCAATTCAGGGGTGTACAGTATAATGAAACACAGACAGGCTACTTCTCCAGTGCAGTGATTAAAAAAATCACTTTCACTCTTAGACATTTGGTTCCCACTGTATACTTTTTAAACACTATCAATCGTTAATTAGAGCCCTATTATAAAACTATGACTATATAGTGTGTTTAATAAGATATATTGCATTACATTTCAATATAACATATTCATTAAAAGCATTTACTGTGTTCTACCTAATTGTGTGTCACTAGGTAAACGGTTAATAATCCATTAAAAGCCCTAAATGAACGACTCCAAGTGTTGATACCACAAGTAAATAATGATTGATTCTCAATTCCAAAAATTAAGAAATGAAGAAACCTCCTTCAAATATGTGATGTAATTCTGCAATTTAATGGTAATTGAATGGTAATTAGCTGCATGAGACCTAGTAAGATTTGAGCAAAATTACCAAACAGATGCCACTACCTTATTTGGTGAACAATGACGTCTTGATTACAGCCAGAAAAGCTGCATGTTTCTGTAGCAAAGTGGAACATTTCTGTAAGGCTTTTTTAGTTTTTACCATAGACAAGCGTATGTGGGCTTCACAATATATCATTTCAGCATCGTCATCGCAATGTGCACATGTGCAATACTTACATCGCAGGACATGCAATGCTAAGTAACACAAATTAAATGAAACATGCTACTGCAGTTTTTTTTGCTGCTTGAGGTAAAGGAAAAACTTGCAGGCTTCCTGGACTCTGATTTAAGGCTTCTCAGATACACAGAGAAGAGTAGTTATGATGCTCACATGCTTTTGTGTTTGGTGCACTGAAACTGCACTGAAGTTCCAGAAATGATGATGTTAAAAAGTAATTCCTCAGCTCTTTCATTATCCAAATCATTTTACATCAGGGGTGAAACCCCAGAACATTTTTCATATCACAATATATATTGCAGGGGAAAAATTTGCAATGTCAGTCAATATTGTGCTGGGTGTGGGGATACATTGGAGGTACATATTTTACATTTTGCTTTGTTTTCCTCTTTTGTCCAAAGTAAAATCCAGCCAGTCTTGAAATGCCTATGTTGAAGGATGTATTTTTCAGACAGTATAGGTGTGGTCCAAAGCTTTGGCCCTGACTCTAGATTCGCAAATGCCTGGAATCTGAGGTTCCGCCCCATGCTTATTCATGCACCTGAGTTTAATGAAGGCCTCTGGGGGCATCTAAATGTTAGTACTAAGTGTGTTGGACCTAAACTCTCCAGAACAGTAGATCACCAGGACCCACCTTCCTTTACAGTCCCTAGAATGTTCTGCAGCCTAACCATGTTACAGATCCTTGGCAGTGTCCCAAGGTAGATATGTGTGAAATAAAGTACCTCTGTAGTTTCCCTAAATCACCACAGATAGTCCCAGTTGCAATGCCAATGCCCGGTTGCTCATATCATTACTCAACATGACCTTTTCACTGTTTGGTACACTGTTTTGGGAGCCTGCTGTTTTCAGTGCAGTGCAGCACAATAGGTTGGGGCCAAACAACATGCTTTAATGGACATCAAACACCCATGATGCATTGTATGGTGGTGTATAATATAATGGACTGTCACTACTGTCCACAGGTACTACTGTACCTGTGAATTTACATGGACTTGGACCAACAAAATTGTTTACTTGAATCACATGTTCTACTTTCTACTTGCCATATTCCTGCACCCCTACACTGCCTCACATAAAACATAGACACCAACCAACTTCTTAGACTAAACTTTGGAGCTGTGGAAAAATATCCTTGCAGATTCCTTTCCTGACTTTCTTCGGAATAAAGAATAAAAGCCATAGTAAAGACAAAGTTGGACAAACTAATACCAGAAAATGATTATATTATATTTAGATGTTGCGGTTTCTCTAAGGTTCTGTCCATAGTCTGTCTGGTATTAATTCACAATGTAGCAGCTACATCAAACCATCAGCGCTCGTCTGAGTTTTGTGGTCTACAAAAATACTGCTTTTCATGGTCCTCCTGATATGAGGAGCAATCAAGTAGCTCTGCTGTAGGTGTTTTGAAGTCCATTAGGATTGGCGGTCATCAAGGTGCAAGGGTAATCCAGGATTGTAATCTCCTTGGTCTGTTAGAAGTCACCCATGTGTAAGCACCAGCCACACTTCTGGACTGACGAGCCGATATCCCAAAATGTCCTGTAAGGGGTGTGCTGTCTTGCACTGGAGAGGCCTTCAGGAGCTGGACAGAGGGCCTTACACTTTAGATTAACTACCAGCATAATTAGGAAGCAGGGTTTGAATGACTTCAGACTTTTTTAAGTGGACAATTATGTGATACAAATTGAGTCAAGATATATATTGCCTTCTAGGAACCAAAAATACGGACCCTGGAATCTCACACCCTTGTTTCCAACTTAGCCACGCCCTTGCTGAGACTTGCAGTGGAATCCAAAAAGCCAGAAACTTAGGGAAAACAAGAGTATCTGACTTTTATAGGGCATTATGCTCCACTCCAAGACAAATTTATACTGTAGTTTTCAAAAAAACTGAGATAATGGCCTCTGTATGTGATCTTTGAAGCACTGTGGATTGGTGGAGCAACTCTACAGGTCAGTAGAGTCAATAGAGTGTGATGTTCCCTTTCAAACCACCTTGGATCACATTTACATTGTTATGCTTCAGGAAACACAGAGATACGGACCGCACATTTTCCAGGTACCTCACCAGTTGTCTTCCCTGAGGGGTCTATGATGTTGGGGTCATAATCACTTGATCAGTGACTAGTTGACAAGCTTAAAGCATCACTGTCAAGTAGTAAAGTTGACGTGAAAGTCTTCCAACCGTTTCTGACATTGAACAAGAATCTTACAGCTACATTCACCTACTACATACTTACAGTCTCTATAAGTAGTTCTAAAACATCTACCATGTGTCATAAATATTATTTAGGAATTCCAAAGTCCAATGTTTAGTTGCCTTCTAAAATCTGTGCAACAATAAAGAGCAGTTAGTGAGCGTGCATAGCAGATAGTACTGTGCCACGTTACAGTGTAGGTGTTAAAGTAACCGTTTCCTGCTCAATTAGAGATTTTGTGATTGCAAAATGTTTGTGGAACCTGCAAGATCAGCTCCACAGAGTTTCCACAGATCAGCGATCACTCCCACAAACCACAGGCTCTGTATGAATGCTAGCAGAGAAAGGGATAAAAACTTTTAATTTGTGACAAGCAAAAAACATGCCAGGCTGCAGTGATAAGCATTTTTAATAAGGTCACAGACGTAGAGAATGTAGAGTATAAAATACAATAAATAGACCAGACATAAATAAACATATAAATACACAAATACACAACATAGCAACCATTTGTAGAAACACTTATAAGTTAAAAAAAGTCCATATATACATATAAAGGCACTCATTCGCAATGTAACAGTTATTTCAAACTAGTTGTTTCAAAATACTGACATACATCTTACATGTTCACATGCTTGGCTTTTGGAGATTTTCATGCTCCTTCTGACGTGAGGAGCAATTGAGAAGCTCCTGCTGTAGATGCCGAGAGGTCCGTTAGGACTGTTTATCATTAAGGTGCAAGGGTTATCCAGGACTGGAATCCGGCATTGGATCGGAATCCAGCCACGGTTTTGGGCCAAGGAGACAAAATCCTGAAGGCACAGTTCAGTAAAAACATCCCTTAAGGGCCCCTCACGGGTCCCTGTTGTTGAAAGGGTTAACAGAGTTGGACGGGAATGATGACAGGCTCTGAAGAAGGGCAGGAGTCAGAGTGCGTTCTGCTTAGGTTACCTAAAATGATAGAGAGAGAGAAAGAGAGGTACTTTTAGCTCTATACAGATATACATATGTATATACAGTATATATAGAATACACAATACAGAACAAATGTCTGGACGTAACTCTATCAGCTAAGATTCCTTTAGAAGTTCCTGAAGCTCAGATAAACTGAAATAGGATTATAAATTAGGAGTATGTGTAAAATTGACCAATTGTTTTTTTTCCCCTGTGCTGTGTGGGTGGATAGAACTAAGCTGGCCCATGCATTAATTAGGCCTTCAGAAGCTGAACAGAAGAATAACTTAACTACCAGGTTAACCACCACTTTAGATTAACTACCAATATGATTAGGAAATGACAAAAGGTGAATCATCATGTTTAGATAATTAGTTCCAATAAACTAAACAAATTTTGATTTTGATTTAAAAAACAACAGAAATGGCACATTTGACCTTCTGGAAGTTCTAGTTATGTCACAAACCGTGAACATGAGCCATCGTCCAACCAGTTTTGAGTAATTTGTTTGGGGTCTTTGCTGAGCAGTCATGGTAGAACTGCAACATTCAAAGTCTTCTGCAAGTAGACTAATATAGTCTAGAAAGGCCAAAAAGCTTCAAAGGTTTAGCTTAATGCTAACATACTATTGCAAATCCCATAATGGTGCTAGAAGAAATTAGCATTATTATAAAAGTGGGGTTTGTCTCTTTGAAGGCCTTTGAAGAAGCTTGTAGAGATGCATATATTATATATACTAATTATCCGTAAGTTAGCTTAGCTAGAATAAACTTAATATAGGCCAACTGTATATATAGACAGTTAAATAACTGATATTTAGTCAATTAAACGACCCAGCGATAACAAAAGAGCCGGCATTAGTACTGAATCAGAGCTTCCTGCTTCTCACAGCATTAGTTCATCACGATCTGCCCTGTAGTGATTAACCTAAACCGAGTGCACATGGCAGCAGTAGGTCGTCTGCAGGCTGGAGCAGCTGCCTCAGTGCCTCAGAAACTACTTCAAACAGACATCTAATGAACTTTCACTCTTCACCAGATTTTGGCCGTCTGTTCAGCAGACTGTGTTCGGTGGGACATGTCTGTTCTCAGTAAAGGCGGCTTCCTGTCTCTGAGGAACTCACACAAACTTCTCGCTGTGTTCATTAAGATGCAAGTTCAAGGGGAAATGATGCTCATCTCTCTCATGGGAACTCCCACATCTCTTTCGATCTCTCTTTACCTCGCACGCACACACACAGACACACAGACACACACACATACAAACCTCTTCTAAGACGTTCTTCCTGCTCGATAAGCATCTGCAGCTCCGCCCACTTTTCGTTCAGCTGCCACTGTGAACGTGGGGGAAAACACAGCATATAGTCAGCACAGTAAGACTGCATTTCCCCGAAACAATACAACACACACACATACACACATATATGAAAGGGGGAAGTACTGTCACTATTAGCGCTGAATAATCAGCCACTAACCCAGAAGAGAAAGAAGAGGCAGCCTAGAAACCAGAACAGTGAATGTAGGGGGAATGCTTACCTCTAGGTGATGCAGTTTCTTTTGGAGTTCCTTCTGTTTTACTGTAGTGCCCCTGAGAATTTCCAGCCTGTAGAAAAAAAGAACAACAGAAGTTGGGCATTACAAGCCTGGCCACAGGTCAATGCGGTATTCAGAAAACAACTTATCCCAAGTCATTTTACACTATTTCTATTGGCCCGTTCATCACTGTATATCACACAATGTACCTCACAAAGTAGCTGTGAGCTTTAGAAACAACAGCAGTAAAACACTGCTGCACCAGACTGTATAAACTACAGGCACACAGGACCAGCAGGTACAGAACCCTCTCAGTATGGGTATCCCCTTAAACTGTACGTGGGCCACCTTCAGTTCCTCACTCTCATAACCACATAAATTAAATTTCAGTTTCACAGCAGTTATAAAACCATAATACAACACTAATGGTATAAAGGCTGTTCAGATGAATAAGGCCATCTGTGGTTAAGCACATCATTGAGTCTTACTTTAGAAGGCAGGAGGTTTGAATCAGGTCAACGATGTGCTCATGTTCAAAACCCTCCACACATACGCTGTTCACACTAATAATGACATCCCCTATAGGAAAAAGAGAGAGATTATTATTATTATTATTATTATTATTATTATTATTATTAATTAGAAATTGTATAAAACAAGGGCATTAAAATGTCCTGGGAGTAAAGGCAGATAAAAACACTCTACAGCAAAATGTTCCTGCTAATGATACATGATATTATTATTATGTGTGTGTATAGGTGTGTGTGTGTGTGGATATATATGTGTGTGTGTATGTATGTGTGTGTATAATAAAACAAAATATACATGTATATACATATGTATGTGCTAGAGTATTATTACTACACTGAATTATTTTAAAATGGTCCAGAAAATGAAGTTCAGAAAACCTCACCTGTCCTTAGGCCTGCGTTCTCTGCTGGACTGTTCTCCTTCACTGAACAAACACATGTGAACACGTCCTCCTCAAAGCTTTTAATGTTCTTCTCATTGTAAGTCTATATGAAAAATAGAGAGAGAGAGAGAGAAAGTTTATTTATCTCCTATCAGCCTGATGTTATAGAAAAATGGGGGGTGGGGTATGTCAGAGGTCAAAGAGAAAGGAAGGGAAAGAGTAGGATGTGTGACGCAGAGGTAACTGGTGATGAACTCACCCTGATCTCAAATCCAAATGCTTCACTGTCCTTCCTGGAAACGATGACACTTTCCCTATAAAGAACATGAAGGAGTAAGACTTCTGCTGGTGTGTACAGTACACTGTCACAATAAATGTGGAACAAATGGTCCATGAATGCAGTAAATAAATAAATGAAATACTGTTACCTTTTGGAGTCATGGCTCAGGTGGTTTGTCTGAGTTTGCACTACCTGAGAAAACACAGTAAAGTCAGTGTGAAAATCTCTCAAATATGAACCGAAACTTTTACATAGTTCAGGGTGTTAGTTTCTTATACCTCTATTTCATAGGCCTAAAATTCAGGCAAGTCAAACTATGCAATACGCAATCCTTACAATCAACTACATACCTGTATATACGTAATATATATAATACATATATATATAATACGTAATATAATATATATATATATATATACATATATATATATATATATATATATATATATAATGTGTATTATATATATTACGTATATACAGGTATGTAGTTGATTGTAAGGATTGCGTATTGCATAGTTTGACTTGCCTGAATTTTAGGCCTATGAAATAGAGGTATAAGAAACTAACACCCTGAACTATGTAAAAGTTTCGGTTCATATTTGAGAGATTTTCACACTGACTTTACTGTGTTTTCTCAGGTAGTGCAAACTCAGACAAACCACCTGAGCCATGACTCCAAAAGGTAACAGTATTTCATTTATTTATTTACTGCATTCATGGACCATTTGTTCCACATTTATTGTGACAGTGTACTGTACACACCAGCAGAAGTCTTACTCCTTCATGTTCTTTATAGGGAAAGTGTCATCGTTTCCAGGAAGGACAGTGAAGCATTTGGATTTGAGATCAGGGTGAGTTCATCACCAGTTACCTCTGCGTCACACATCCTACTCTTTCCCTTCCTTTCTCTTTGACCTCTGACATACCCCACCCCCCATTTTTCTATAACATCAGGCTGATAGGAGATAAATAAACTTTCTCTCTCTCTCTCTCTATTTTTCATATAGACTTACAATGAGAAGAACATTAAAAGCTTTGAGGAGGACGTGTTCACATGTGTTTGTTCAGTGAAGGAGAACAGTCCAGCAGAGAACGCAGGCCTAAGGACAGGTGAGGTTTTCTGAACTTCATTTTCTGGACCATTTTAAAATAATTCAGTGTAGTAATAATACTCTAGCACATACATATGTATATACATGTATATTTTGTTTTATTATACACACACATACATACACACACACATATATATCCACACACACACACACCTATACACACACATAATAATAATATCATGTATCATTA
>CM067476.1:7404481-7457627 GCA_034552555.1 Semaprochilodus insignis | reverse complement strand
GAATATATATATATATATATATATATATATATATATATATATATATATATATAGTCGCTGTCCAAAGTAAAACAAGTACAAGTATCTCCAAAATGGCAACTTTACAGGAGAGGGCAAAAACCTGATATGATATATATGAACTACATATATATAATACAATACATAAAATACATATGAGACATATCAATACTAAACTGGTATTGGTACTATATATGCAGTATAACATTCTTGAAGCATTATTAGTTTTGTACATAGGTACTAACATACATATAAATGGGGCATTATTATCACATTATGGCACTTTCATATATATAAAACATACATGGTTCATATATATTTACATATACAATACATATGAGACATATTCATATATAACACATCTGAAACATTTTTAATATATCAATATATATCACATATGAAGCATTATTAATGTTAAGCCCAAGCTATTCCCTTAGTTCAGGAGGTCAGTTTCTTAATCTAATAAATTCATAGTCCTATTCATAATCATATACACATGGTCCAGTGGAGTCAAACTATACACCCCTTGTTTAAGGACCCCATACCGAATAGTGTAACTTCAGTGCATCACTTTTCTCAGTGTAGCTCATGTCTACACCGCTCAAAAGAGTTTGTGTGTATTGCTAATAGCTCACCGTGTGTCTCTGTCCCTCTCTGCTTCTGTAGTAGCTCTTGTCAGCAGGTTTTCGTCGGGAAAAAGAATCCGCACGGCTCCCTTTCCTGATCAGCTTCTTAATGTAGGTAATGGAGGAGCTCATTCTTCACCAGAGGACTCAAACATGTGAGAGGAACTGTCTCTCTCTCTGAGTCTTTCATAGCTTCGGAAAGGAAGTCACATGATCAGAGTGAAATCCCTCAGGGCTCTGGGTGTGAAAAGTGCTGTAGAGGTATTACTGGAAGTTGCGCCACTGTGTGCAGTTAAACCAAAGAAAATTACCTGGTGCAAGAATGTGTTCGTTTCCCATTAATGTACCTGATCACTCAAGTCAAACTCATTTAATAGGCACTTTTGTGCAGTGTTTATTGACAGTTATAGTTTATTACAAATTATATATGTGATTGGCGGCCCAGTATTGCATCATTGCAGTTTCCAGTAATACCTTTTTGAAGGATTTTTTTCCCCTGATTTTTATTCATCTACTTCATCTCAGTGTACTAGCTGATCTTACATTGTGTGAACATCTCATGATAAACGGATCCAAAGTTTTGGAATCTAGTTTCCGGGCCTGGATTTTGTAATCCCTGATTATGAAAAAGTATGAACCCCACTATTCCTCTATGTTTAAATAGCCCTTTTGTCACACAAAACAGTTTTAGATATTTCTCACCATTCTTGCTAGATTTGACTCAACATCTAAGATCAGGCAGAGATAAGAAGTCTCGCTGCTGCACTTCAAGTGAGTATGATCACAGGATCTAATGATGTTTAAAAACATGTGTCTGTGATATCAGTCAGCTAACAGCTGCCTCAGAGATTAGATTCGCTCTCAAAGGACACATCAACAGGCCCCTCAACAGTTCAGTTAAAGGAGATTCCAGTTTTCCAGAATTTCTGCATAATTGTTTGAGATGTGAATAAGGTCTTGATGTGAAATGGTACATTGTAAAGGACCTTGCTGTTTTCTTTACAGTGGTGGTGATGGGAACCAGGGCAACCAAACCCATCAGAGAACCTACTCATGGCTTCTGAGTTTATATATTCTCGCTGCCCATAGAGAAACATGTATCTCATAACATGTAATATTTGGAGATATTTTTGAGTTGATTTTTACGTTTATGTATTATTTGAACACAGCAGCTGCTGTTTACACAGTGTAAAAACTTCAGGGTGAATGGACCAACAGAAATGGCCCAGAACCGCTTGGAAAAAAAGTCTGGTTCCATTGACTTCCATTAAATTGCAGTTAAATTAGGTTTTTCCCCTCTCCTGTAAAGTTGCTATTTGGGAGATACTTGTTTATCTTCGGACAGTGACGATGTTGATAGTAAAATAGTATATCATTTTTTTCTGCTGTAAACACGTGTACTGACAAATGAGACAAAGACCAACTTGTACCAGAATGATGGGACTAGAAGAGGATGGAGAAAGAAAGAAGCCACTTGTGATCCGAAGCATACCACCTCATCTGTCGAGCACGGTGGAGGTAGTGTTATGTGGGCATGTATGGCTGCAAGGGGGACTGATTCCCTTGTATTTATTGATGATGTAACAGCTGGAGGAGAAAGCAGCAGGAGAAATTGCAGGTGGTGCTTCACAATGCAGTAGGACAATGGCCTGAAACAGACTGTAAAAAACAAAATGAGATTTTTCAAGACAAACAAATGGAATGTTCTGCAATGGCAGTTGCATGCATGTGAGCATGCAGTTCACTTCATTGTAGGCAAAACTAAAAGCAAAACGCCCCAAGAACAGGCAGGAAGTGAAGACAGCTGCAGTAAAGGCCTGGCAGATTTTTTTTTTTTTTTTTTTTTTTTTTTTTTTTTTGTGTGTGGGGTCCAGACTTCAGATAGTCATGTAGGCAGTCAAGTATTAATAATGACAATTTAACTGTCATTCCGAAAGTTTGTCTAACTACTTCTAAGCCCTGTTTTGATGTAAATACACCTGGGTTAATCCTAGAAATCGAGTCATATTCATTATGTAACCCCAGTATGCTGTGGTAGACAGCTAAAATAACAATAACACGCCACAAGCTTGAGCCAGCAGGAAAATAAGAACCAGCCGGGAGAATCGATGGCAGCTGGAGACCTCATCACAGGCTTGTCAATATCCCTACTATGAGCAGATGCGCTCACACACACACACACACACACACACACACAGGCACATCAGGCAGGCGGAAGGCAACCAATGTCCAACTCAGGTCAGTCACCAGTGACAGAGCCGAGGCAGAGAGTTGGGGCTCCAGCCTGCATGAGTGGTCTCCTCGCCAGCGTCAATGGCACAGTGGGTGGTGGGGGAAAGTGGCGGGCGACCAGGAGACAAGCCATTCTTGCTATTGCCATCTCTGGTCACACCGGAATGACCCGGTGAGCTGTGAGGAGTCCTGTCACGTTGTAAGTTGGAGCCGCTGTGGCAAGGATGCCGAGAAGTTATCGCCCCGCAGCGCTGGTGCTGGATGGGACTCTGCACGCCCCAGGGACATGACTAGGCCTGTGTAGACCTTTGAGGGGGAGGGGACATGACGGTTGCTGCTTGCTCCTGTTTGCAGAAGAGGCTCTGGGGGTGTGGTATGCAGGGCTGTGTTGTGTACCTTGCCCCTTCTGCCAAAGAGACATTAAATGTTCTTGTTTTATTTTGGTGATGTAATTTCATGTGGTGACCATCATGGTGGTTTGCATGGTCTCTTCGTATCTGCGTCCGCTTCCTCCCATTGTTCAAACACACACAATCAGGTGAACTGGAGATACTAAATTGCCCCCTAGGTGTGAATGTGAGGGCATATGTCTGTGTGTCTGCCCTGTGATGGACTGGGGGCTTGTCCAGGGTGTTTCCAGCCTTTTGCCCAATGAATGCAGGGGTAGGCTCCAGCACCCACCTATGACCCAGCAGGTTAAAGCAGTTTAGAAGATGAGATGAGATGTTGTAATGTGATGCATGTGTTATTTTGTATCAGGCAGTGGGTGTAGTTGGAGTGGTTATGGTGCCTTCCATAGAGTGAAGAGGTAACGGTGGCCTTTCCTGCTGTGGTACAATAAAGAGCACTTCTCTTAGCAGAACTCGTGTTTTTTCATGTTTCCTTCATCACCAAGACTCTGAAACATTTCATAGTTATGTAAGTGCTATATTTATATCCAGATAAATATGGATTTATTAACTTATTTCGATTTTTAAAAACATTTCCTGCAGAGCAGTCCAGTTACGTAATCCAAAACGATGAAGCGCTGCTCGTTTTCCAGCAGGGGGCGCCCGTCAGATCGAACACGGGTACCTTGTAATCCAGAGAAGAAGAAGCGGAGCGGAGGCTCATCGGGAGGAGACGCAGCGTTCAATCCTGCAGCGGCTAAACGATGTAAGCTTTTTCTAAACGTATATGTTCAAAGAAAACGACGCGTGGGTGATGCAATCTGTCAGCAGTTATTCCTTCTTAGGCCTCCATATTTGAGTATGTCGTGTTTTTAAGACCGTCTGCTGGAAGCCTCGGAGAGGATTCTCGTTAGCGTAGTTAGCATCGTTAGCTTTAGCTTTAAAGTGATGCTGCTTTTGTTACCAGGCGACCAGCATCGAGCCGCCCCGCACAAACAGAGCTTAAAATGTAACACCTTATTATTAATGGTATTATTTATGTGTATATACGGGCAGCGGCGTTATTAAAGGTCGGCTTCACTGTCACAAAACCGAAAGAGTGTTCGTATTTTGCTGCTCAGTCAGAGGGGGATGGTTTGTTAGCATGTAGCTGTGCAGCGGTTACTATAACCATAGAAACTGAACCCAGCGGCTGTGTGACGACAGGAGCTCCAATATAGCACATAACACGATCACTGCTTTTAGAGGGAACCCTGACTATACAGACATGTTAGCCTCAGTGTGATGAAAATGCTCAGTACTGTGTAAATATGTCGTATAAACCAACCAAAATGCTTTTCGTTTATCATTAAAAATGGACAAAAATCCTCCTGCTAGTAGGCTAACATTCTTGTTATGGCATCAAATTATTGGCAGTTAGCTAAACATCTCATTCAATTCAAAATATCATTCAGCCTTTCTAACTTACGGCTAGACTGTGCAATGTCCCCTGTAATAGCAGCATCTTGACTGGACCATGTGACGTCATTGCAGATCGACCTAGTAGGAGACCCAGATAGCAAACAGTTCTGGACCGATTCTGGTTTTCTAATTAGGGGTGGGTCAAAAAAAAAACAAAAAAATCAATACAGCGTTTTGTGTGGTAGGATCGTATGGATACATGGACACCAAGGCTGTGTGTAGACTGCCAACTTCAATCTGATTTTAGGCATTTCCAGATTGTATCCTGATTGATTTTTAGTAGTCTGGATAGTGAAGAAGAAAAACAAAAAAACAAAAGCAAAACCACACATGCCTCGCTCATTGTATGTCTCTGCTGGTCCACCCTCAGACCCCCCAGCTTACTGTCCTGTGTACAAGCTAAGCAAAATACCAGTGGACTGCCAGATTTGTCAGGCCAACAATGGCCCGCTATTTTCTTACAGTCAGTGTGGATGTCAAGAGCAGTGGATTCCTATGTAACTGTAACTGCACAGAGTTTTTTTCCTTTGTAGGCATAATTTGCAGGTAAAAAAGGTAATAAATCACAATATATTGCAATATACTGTATGTTACTTTAATGTTCAGCATATCGCAAAATCGCAGAAGCATTGGTTGACTCCCAGGCATATGTTAGGCATGCAGCCCAGAACAGGGCCAGATGACTTACAGCTGTATACAGTTTTGCCTTGTGCCTATATTTGTGGGCCAGTTCTGGCAGAAGTGTTGTAGACCGATAATGTAGTTCGGACAGATCTGGGCCACGTCAGTTAATTCTACTCACTTTATGGTATGTGGGCCTGTTGATAGCGGGCCCTATATCTCTAGTGGCTTTACATGCACTGTGTTTTGTGAAGTCACTGGTCATGTTAATGCTTTATTCAATAGTAATTTAACATGCATTAAGCCCCTGCAAAAGCATACTTGCAACTTTGCCTTATTTATATTTTTCATCTTTACAGCTATCTTTGCAGTAAACTTCACACCTCAAACATGTCTACCGAACCCAACTATCGCAGAACTAAACCTGGTAAGTTGTTTTTGTAGAAAGGAAAGGTAACATCTTCTCCGTTTCCTTAAAGGTTCCTTAATTATATAGTGGACCTGAGGAAATGTCACTGGCTATAGATGTAGAAGATATGTGCATTGATTTGAAGTGGTAACATTCATCTTAGAAACGTTTAAACTTTTTTAAAAAAACTTTTTTTCAACCTTTTTTTTTCTCTCTTATGCTGACATCTCATTTAAAAACGATAAGGGATGAAGTCTGATTCCATTGACGTACATACATGTTTTTTCCATCTCCTGTAAAGTTATAATTTTGGAGAGTTTTGTTCTTACAGCAGCAATGTGAATTATGTAAAATGAACATCACTTCTAGGGAAATATTACATGCTGAGTGATAAAATGTGAACCCTATTATAAGAGATTTTATGTAGATCTTATATTTGAGTGTCTTGTTTTTAAATTTTTATTTGTTTATTTTTTTATACCTCTGGAATGATAACTACCATCTTGTGGCCATTATTCCCAATTGGCTTTGAGAATCTGCGATTTATATGTTATAATATATGGTAATAATGCTTATACTGTATTTGTAGAGTATGATTATTGATCATTTTGGTATGCAACTTGTTCTCAGAGATGTTCTTTATTTTAATGTCATTCAATGGCTTTGTAGGAATGAAAACCAGCATTCCTAGCCCAAATGGTGCATCTGGTCCCACATCACAGATACCTGGTTTGTCACAAAGCGCCGACGTCGCACCTGAGGAGAAAACCAAAGGGCGACGAGTAGGGATTCAGGCCACTGATTCAGACTATGTTAAACTGGCAAAGCAGGGAGGACACAAAGGTAAGTCATTCCTTTTTTGGCCTAGTTTAAGTATGTGACATATATAGATATATGTTTTAATGGTTCTTTTTTCTGATCATCACCCAAGTTATCTTACATTTCTCCTGTAGGTTTATTGTCTCATGATGCTGAAGAGAATGGTCAGCAAAGGTGAGATTCAAACTTGAGAAACTGAGAAATGCCACTATCTTGTAAAACTGCTCAGCAGGCACCAGGCTGCAAATTCTGGGAGAGGATCCTCTGGTTATACTGCACAGATGTGTTCATTCTTGTTCCTGTGTTTTGTGTATGCTTAGTGTTTATTAATGCGTATTATTTGGTTTGTATGCAGTTTCTAGATGTGAATGCACCTCAAGAGCCTTGCTTGTAACTTGCTGACTTGCTCACATTTAGCCGAGACTCATAGCCTTTGATGCTTCTTAAGAGTGGTGCTTCACATAAACGACTCTCCATGTCCTTGTTTGAAGATCACTTCAGGTTGTTTTTTTTTTATTTAAGGCGCATTATTAGTAGCACAACTTTAACAACCCTTGTGCAGTTTTTTTGCAAGTAACACATGACATTTCTGTTGATTTCCTAAGTAAAAACAAGTTCACGTGTCCTTTACAGACAAGTCACATTTTAATGCAATTACTGTATGTGATACTGATGCTGTTCATCTGAATGAAACATTTAGGGGGAGAAATAATGTTTTATTTGTTTCCCAATATGTGAAACTCAGCAAGTAAGTCCAAATTGTGCCCTAAATTAGGTATAATTTTTGGTCAGATTTTTCCATATGACATGTATGACAGTGTAATGTAATGCACAGCACCAATACTTGGCGCAGTGCATATGTTCTCTGAACAGTGTTTAACGATTAGGCCAATTGAAATTCTCCAATCTGGTGGCTGGTAAGTACTGGGCTAGTGTCACAGTGATTTTGTGCTTGCAGCCAAGGTAAAGCATCATCACAGAGGCTGGTGGCCCCGTTTGGGACTGATGACTGTGCGGCATGGAACAAGGAGTCAGATGGACAGGTGAAGGGAGCAGCCGCTCGCGTCAGCACCACCGTTCTGCTACTCATTCATTCTTTTCCTAATGCCCTCTCATGCTCTTTCCTGCACCCATTTCATGCATAGTCATCGGTTGCAGTCTCCATGTGGTGGATCATCTGAAGAAGTTTTCATTTGCCTGCCCGGTTGATTTATATTTGCTTTTTGTTATTTTGTGTAATTTAGGTTTCCTGTATTTGAATGTGTCTTTTTTGTTTTGACATTCGAAAGTAATTGTGGTTTATTGTCTTATAAAACTGTCTTGGCTTTAGGATCCTAATGCTTGTTACTGGATGTTGTGCCAGTAAGCGAGGAACTCGGTGTTCCTCACAGGGTTTTCGAAAGCTCTTCTACATTAGTTTCATCTCCACCCAACTTAGCCAGCCCATGAGACAGTAACCTACGTCATTGTGTAATGGGATTCAGTGGAAGTGGACAGTCTGTTCCACATGCATTATTTCACAATGGGAGCATAAGGAATAATGAATCTTCATTTATAATGAATCGTTTTTTGCTTTGCTTTTTTTTGGGCTGTAATTGAATTGTATCCTATGGCTGATTTATTTAATTTTTTTCTGTGTATGGCTTCGCTTATTGCATCTAAAGCATGTTAAGCATCTCATCTCCATCATCACACTGTTCACCATAGCTTCTTACAAATGGAAAACCAGATACTGGAATGATATCTTTTCTTTCCTGCAGAAGTCCAAGGTCAGCAATGCTACCAAGGACATGGAGAAGCTCTCCTTAAACCAGAAGGATATTGAGGAGGCCAACAAGTATAAAAGGATGTATGTGTCATCGTTTTAATGTTTTTCATGACCCACATATTGACCAAGTCTTTATCAATAATCCAAATCATTGCTAGTGAATCTTAGACTAAGGGTTTGCTACTGCAGTTGGTCGGTTTTCACAAGCTCCAACACCCTGAAAGAGTGATATGAAATGCTAAATGTAGCATTGTAGTGTCTCACGTTTTTTGCATTATATTTAACTTGCAGATCACATGATAAGAAGGCCCCAGCTTCTGTCAGCATGTCCAAGCTGTTGAGCTTTGGTTACATGGAGGAGGAAAAGAAGTCTCCAGATGATGATGCCTCAAGTAAGATCAGTGCAGACAGAAATGTGCCTGAAAAGGCCGTTATATTTACAGCAGTTATTGTCAAAAATCCAACCGAGCCTAGTATATGCCTGAGAGATGCCCTACATCTCCAAGGTTGGGTTCTGGTAGCACTCTGACATGTTTCAGCTTTCAGTCTCTGCTACCACAGGAACGTCAAAATAGGTTCCTGCCCCGTCACAGCTCTTGTTTTTTCTCTTCTAAACTCTCTTTCAACTACTTAAGACTTTGCTGATTAGTTGATTAGTTGAATCGGGGATGTTTAATGAGGCGCAATGGTGAAGCCTCCAGTACTGTGGCCCAGAAGAGAACCAGTTTTGACGTACCCACTCAGCAATTTCAGTCTGGGAGCTTAGTCATATTGAGTTTGTTCTTGGCTAGATTAGTCATAATGTTCTGATAAACTGTGACGGCAGTGTAGTAAATAACACTAGCAACAGCCTGTAGTAAAAGTAAAAAAAAACTGCTGGTGCTGATTTGAGTCACTTATAACACCTACACATACCTGGATCAGTAGAGAAGAGGTTTTTGAGGTGTAAGTTCACTGAAAAGCCTAATGAGAGAATGCCTTTTCCCATTATTATGGGGGGGAAAATGCATTCATTTTTCAATTCAAATTTGTTTCATTTTCTTTAACTGCTTTCGTTTTATTTTGTACTGTTTGGGGATGCAATGAAATTTAGAAGCCTCTGGAAATGTTCATTTACAGGCAGCCCTTCTAATTAGTGAATACAGTTCAGTTGTGCTTGTATATCAGCTTGTATATTCTCCATAGAAAAGCATTGTTGGCACATATACCTAAGGTCACCCTGCCCAACGCCAAGCATCACTGTAAGGGTATAAAGCTCTCACCCCCAAGAAACATTGTAAAGCCTTCCTAGAGGAGTAAAAGCTGTTACTACAGCAAAGGGGGACGAACTCCCTATTAATGCCTTTGATTTAAGAAAAAGCTGAACAGCGACCTGCAAACTTTTGGACATATAATGTGTTTGAGAATTTGCCAAATGGCTTGAAACAGCAGGTGTTACCTATGTTTTAGGTATGACCTCGGAGCAGACCAGCACAATTGCCCCAGAGGATGAGCTGGAGTAGAAGAAGGAGGAGAAGGCAGCTTCCACTCGAGTCGTGCAGGTGGCCAACCCACCGTTCCCCATCTTTTATTCTTCCTGTTTATGCAACATTCTTTTAGTCATTGATATCTTTTAGTGTCATGCTTACATATCTAATGGTGCTTGTGATCTAAACATTTCTATGCCCCCTCGAAATGAAGTGCTATTTGTACAAAACACCAACAGGAACCACTCTGTACTTGCAGCACAGAATAAAGCCTTCAAGGCACTGATGCAGCGATTGGCCCAGGTTTCCATTTGTCATACATTTCACTACCTGAGGATATTCTAAAATATTTGTTTCCATTTATTTATTTCTATATTTATTTATTTATATTTTTCTACTGACAAGAACCGCATAATCTACTTATATATCCGACACGGACGTGCTGCAGCCACAGGCAGATTCCGACCTTTTTCCGCCTCACGTTTGGAAACAGATGCAGAAAAACGTGTGTGCCAATTACTAGTCCTCATCACTGTCACTACTGCACTAGAAATGGGATGAGAATATGTGTCAAGACCTTTCAGGGGGTTCAGGGAGCTTGAGATCGTGAATGTCTTGTTATGCTGTTCGACATTGTTTTCGGTGTGATGGTAAATACTTTTTTTTCTTAGATTCAGGTTCAGTAGATGTGCTACACTGAGTTTAACTCTGTATGGGTTTTTCTCTCACATTACATCATGTTTACAGTTACTGTCAATTAATGTTGACTATCGATAGATGAATAAATATGCATGTGCATGGAAATTGCCTCGTTCTGGAGTCTTTTGTCTACTTTGTTGTTGGTGTTGCATCTGCATTGCTCATCGAGTTTAAGCTGAAAACAAAGATTGGTTGGGCTGGTTTCCCAAACAAATAATTGGGAATTCTGCTGATCTTTCAAAATCTTGGCATAATTAAATTGTCAAGATGTAAACAAAGTTGTTCAGAGTGATTTAACATGAAATACTGTGTTCTAGAGAAGCTTACCAGTCAAAATTGTACACAGTGGTGGTGATACTAAACGTCTGAAGCGTTTAATAACTTACAGTGCATCACAATGTTATTGCATGAAGTGGTTCTGAATACATTACTGTATATTACATGCACTGGCTATGACCCGAATGGATCACTTTTTGCGTTTTTGTGCACCAATGAGCACGTCACACGTGTTTCCGTTTCTTAGAACCATAAAATATTATTCCAGAGGGTGTTACGATGTTCCACGATGCACTCATCATTTGTAGTGAACACCATAGACCATCGTAGTTTTTTCCTGGTCCTCGTTCCCTGCACTTCTCAAAACTTGCATCCATCTCTACAGACTGGTCCCAAATAGCATGCTGAGCCATGTGGTTCCCCTCAAAAGTCCACATGTTACATTTCAGCAACTGCACTAGGCTGAGTCTGAAAAATCTGTGAAGTTCCCATTTAAGTCTAGACTGGAAAAAAGGATCTATGGTAGGTTTAATCCATATCTAGGAAGTTAGCTCTTACTGCTTTTACTAAGATCAACTAAAACGGTTAAATGGGGCTGTATTTATACAAAGCATGTTTATGTGCAGTGTTAACACTGAAGAGGTTAAGGTGGAATGAAACTGATTCTCAGTAACTTTTTTTTTTTGTATGCACGGTAATGCTAGAATTGATTAGTAGATTTTCTTTGAATGTGGTTTTCCACAAGGACGAATGAACAGCCACAGTTTCTCTACAGTCCCTCTCTTAATTACTCTCCAGCTTTGCACTCCCTTGTGGTGTTCCTCTAGGGTTTACTCTATGTACCCACAGAGTCTTGGGGGGCTGATTAGGGGGCTTTCAGTTGGTCTTTAAGCATCTGCTGCCTTGTTTTGTGATGTGATGGAAGGTTTTTTTTTTAAAGGTAATTTTTGTGCATAAAGCTGCCCTGTGTAATTGTATTTCTGTTTTAACTGTAAGAAGTAGCACTGCAGAGTCAGTGAGCACTGCTGCAAGAGTCACCCTTTAAAGGAGTGGTGGGGAGCTCTAGTCCTAGAGTGCCAGATTCCTGCTCAGGCACTCCTGATTCAACTTTTCAGCTAATGAACAGTTTTGATTGGTGTGCTGGAGCTGGGAAACCACCAAACTGCGCTGGATTCTCAGTTCCCCAGTCCTGTGAAGCCTGAAATAATAATTTGAAAGTCAGAGCCGTCGAATTGGGTTTTTCCAGACCACTTCATATTTCTTTTACTTATTAACACTTGACTTACCCAAACTTGAACCCAATTAAGAACCTGTGGGACCACCTCAACCCATCAATGGATCCTCACCCACGTATCCTCCAGCAGCTGTGGGATGCACTGCTGTCAGCATTGCTCCAGATACCTGTGACAACCTACCAGGACCTTACTGAGTCACTCCCAGCCCATCTAGCTGCAATCCATGCTGCACACGGCAGTTGCTCTGGATATTATATATAGTCATAATAATGTAACTTGACTGTGTACGATGACAATAGTAGGCTGTTCACTTACTTCCTCAGAAGAAGTGTCCTTCACCCAGTTTTCTCAAAAGTTATCCTTGAATTCTCTTTTAGCATGCTCGCAATTAAAAGATCCATTCACTGAGGGAAGCAGTCTGAAGCACCACCAGCATTACAAAAGGTTTTTTCAAATGTTGCATTACACATTACCAATGAGGTAATATCTTACAAAGTGTAGCTTTGAAGGGACATTCCGGACTGAAATTAGTATTTAATATATGTTAACCAGTGCTGTGTAGTGCAGCATTGGTTTGACAGAATTCACCATGTTGTATCCTTGTTGTTATAAAATATACATATATATAACATCCATATTAGTCCTCATTAGAAGAGTGGGCGATGGCTGGGGGGAAAGAAGTCAGTAATGACTGATAGCGCAGCTATTGATGCAGAGGCTAATAAATGCAGAAGGCTTGTTCAGCTTTCTAGCAGTAATGAAAAGTCTGTTCGCTCTGTGGCCATCGTTGTAACTGTGCCTGGCAGTTAATTCCAGCCACACAAGACCAGACTGCTATGTCTTTGAATATTGACAGTCAAAACTCAAATCACAAGTCAAATCACAATTTCAAAAACATGTAAAATCACTTATAAACTCTGATAAAAACCATATACCTTTATACATATACACCCATCAGCCAAAGCATTAAAACCACCTCCTTGTATCTACACTCAATGTCCATTTTATCAGCTCCACTTACTATACAGGAGCACTTAGTTCTACAATTACAGACTGTAGTCCATGTGATTATCGGTATACTTTGTTAGCCCCCTTTTACCATGTTCTTTAATAGTCAGGACCACCACAGGACCACCACAGAGCAGGTGTTATGTGGGTGGTGGATCATTCTCAGCACTGCAGTGACACTGACGTGGTGGTGGTGTGTTAGTGTGTGTTGTGCTGGTGTGAGTGGATCAGACACAGCAGTGCTGCTGGAGTGTTTAAACGTCATGTCCACTAACTGTTTGCTCTATCAGATACTCCTATCTTCCTGGTCCACCTTGTAGATGTACAGTCAGAGATCATTCCTTCATCAGGGGTCACAGGACGCTGCTATCATCTCTGACTGTACATCTAAAAGGTGGACCAGCAAGGTAGGAGTGTCTAATAGAGTGGACAGTGAGTGGACACAGTGTTTAAACACTGCAGCAGCACTGATCTACTCACACCAGCACCACATCAGTGTCACAGCAGTGCTGAGAATGATCCACCACCCACATAATACCTGCTCCGTGGTGGTCCTCTGGGGGTCCTGACCAAAGGTGATAGGGGTCTAACAAAGTATGCAGAGAAACAGATGGACTACAGTCTGTAATTGTAGAGATACAAGGTGTGTCTATGTGGTAAGTGGAGCTGATATGATGGATAAAGAGTGTAGATACAGTGAGGTGGTTTTAATGTTATGGCTGATCGGTGTGTAACTGCTGCCACTCCTGCACATGAAAGTAGAAAGAGAGAATGGGAGAATACGTCTGCAGGGTCTGGGATTTTTGAACTCTAGGAGAGATTTATAAAGGTAATTGTTTTATAAAGCTATCACTTTAACTGGACTGTCTCAGAAGGTCAAAGAGGATAGGGAGGAGGAAGACACTATGTTTAAATTGCTGCAACCGTAAAGTGAAGGACACAGGGTGACTGTGGGGGTCATCACACTCAATGTCCTGATTCTATACAGATTTTATATCCAGCATGAATGTCCCAGCAATTTGTACAGATGACAGGGATATGTCAGTGTTAAAGGGAAACTCCACCAAATGTTGACTCTTTAAATTCTGCCTAATTTAAAGGGTCAAAATGTGCACAAACTTCTCTCATCTGGCAGATATAGGTGTGTGAAATCAAGGACCACCAGATTACAGAATAGGTTCTAACCCCAGGCCATCAGGGCTCTGAACACCTCACTCCCTCCAACCACGGTGGTAGCACAGGGCAAAGAGAGAACAAAACCATTCCTGTCAAACAACTGCATTATGAGAGCAGACCTTTAGTTTCCCTTCAGCATCTCTGTATCCTCCCTACAGAGGCAGCCAATCAGAGGAAGACACAGAAGAACGACTTCAGAGTTAATGGCAGGAAAATAGGATGGAGAGCTGTCGTTTACCCAGTGGAGGTGGGGTGCCGAGGCTTTGCGAAAGCTTCTTAGTGTCTACTGGAGGAAGATCGAGTGACAGGAGGAAGGCTGAGGAGACCCCTTAAAGAACTAGCCAAGGAGGCAGTAAGTGAAGCTTCTCGCTGTGAGGCCAGCTCCAGGGTTTTAAACGTAGCATCAATTGCCTGGTAATGCTGTGTGTGCTGTTATGCTGTTTGCTGTGATCATGAAGAATGCAAAACACCTGGATAAAAAGGAATTCTGATTTAGGTCTGTAGGATAGTAGAGAGATCTATACTGTTGCCCCACCAAGAGAAGATGTTTCAGGATCCAAACACTGGAACAGCGAGGAATCAGCGATGGTTACAGATTGATGAACCAGCCTAAAAGTACTGGTGATAAAAGGACAGGTAGGGTAGGGTCACTTGGTGGAAGAAGTCACTCTGGGTAAGATTAATTATACATATGCTGACTAACTGTCCATTTTATCAATTCCACTTACCATATAGGTGCACTCTGTAGTTATACAGTTACAGACTGTAGTCCATCTGTTTCTATGTATACTTTAATAGCCCCCTTTTATCCTGTTCTTCAGTGGTCAGGACCCCCACAAACCACCTCAGAGCTAGTGGAGTAGTACTGAAGTGGTGGTGGTGTGTTACTGTGTGTTGTGCTGGTGTGAGTGGATCAGACACCACAGTGCTGCTGGAGTGTTTAAACACTGTGCCCACTCACTGTCCACTCTATTAGACACTCCTACCGTGCTGGTCCACCTTGTAGTTATAAAGCTCATCTGCTGCTGCAGAGTTTGTATTGGTTATCCTCTAGTCCTTCATCAGTGGTCACAGGATGGATGGTTGGCTGGATAGTGTTGGTTGGTGGACTGTTCTCAGTCCAGCAGTGACACTGAGGTGTTTAAACACTCCAGCAGCACTGCTGTGTCTGATCCACTCACACCACACACTAGCACACTACCCCCATGTCAGTGTCACTTCAGTGCTGAGAATGATCCACCACCCACATAATACCTGCTCTGTGGTGGTCCCGTGGGGGTCCTGACCGTTAAAGAACACAATCAAAGGGGGCACATAGAGTATACAGAGAATCAGGTGGGCTATAGTGGTTTGTGGTGTAGTCACCCAGTGTATCAGAATTACTGTGTTAATAATGTTATTTAATTACAGACTCAGCTTAATATCACTTACCTCTGGAAAACTGATTTAGACTATCAAAATATCCTAATTACTCTTTTAACGCTGGTAACATTTTCCAATTAGAACATTCGCCGGCTTCTTGTTCAAACTTTCCTGTGATTTCAGCCTCATAGTTGTAATAAGGATATGGATAAAGAGTAATAATCTTACTAGAGTGAAGTTTTATACACGGATGCGCTACAGTCAGGCGTTTCAACAAGGATTCTTCTTCTGTCTGTGTCTTCCAAGTTCAAGCTCCCATTGGAAGTTACAGTAGACTCAGTACTCAGTAGACTCTCACAGTACAGTAGCTGCTGCTGATTATTCTTGAACGTGTTTTTTTCCCTAACCTTGAGGTTTGGGAATCCTGGACATTGCAGGCATATTTTCTCATTCTGTCTTCTTACCTTTACGTTCAGGAGTGGGTGCAGTTATAGCATTATTAAAGGGGGCCTATTATGTTGCCAGCCTTTGTTGGAAGATGGCCTGCTCCTGAATAGATATGAAAGGCTCATAGTAAGAAAATGAAAACAGTGATTTGAAGTTAATCATATTATAATTATACAGTTAATTATACACTAATAAAAAGATACTTTTGTATTTTATATTCAATGTCTGCTAATACAGCCCCCTGAATTTTACATACTGCTCCATTAATGCAAGATTTGCCCTGCTTCGTCATGGCTGCTGTTGCAGGCCAACTAACCATGCATAGGTTTATGCATCATCATCCTTTTACCTGCAAACCTCATGGCCAAAGTTTAGTCCCAATAGTAAATTAACATTATTCTTAAGGGGGCATTTTCTCCTATTGCGTCATTAATCTCTACACATGTAAGTAAAAATTAAATGGATGCATTGAATTAGCTTTAGTACTTTAACGTAGAGCACTGATTCGATACTGTATGTCGGTGAATTGGGCAGCCATTTGGTATAAAACGTCGTTGAACAGATTGGACACGGTGGGCAGGGCGAACACACAAATCTACCTCAAATCAACTTACGGTACATGGCAACAAAGTGAAAGCCGTTTAGCATCATCTTCGTGGAGTCCGTCGTTATTTATTTCCCACCCGCATTCGGTCAAAGTCTTGCCTCCTTCTCTACGATTGGCTAGCGGTTCGTACTCACGCGCCAACCAACTGCCAATCAGAGCGCAGGAGTGCGAGTTAATAGAACTTCTCACTACCCAATCGCGGCGCGGGGGCGCTACCAGCCAATCCCTGCGCAGGGGGGCGGGGCATGTCGGAATACAGGTGGGGTTTTGGAAAATAACGGTCGGGGAGTGCCTACGTCACCGAGTGTGGCAGCTCCTACATGGCAGAGTGCAGGACGGAGCCGGAGCTAACCGCCCGTTAACCCCCGTCCCCTCCCGTAAGGGGTCGATTTAACAACAGATCCCTTTCAAAACACACAATGTCAGCATATCGCACATCTTCGTTTGGACACAGCAGTCACGACAAATAGTCTTCACTGAGGAGGCTTTATCGGTAAGTGTTCCATTTCTGAGGTTAAAAAAAAAAATCAGCGCTTCTCTTTCGCCTCAGCATCCGGCGACTTTGTCTTCATTTCAGATACAGGTTGAATTCGTGGTTATTTCATGTGTTTTTTCCGGAAGGGTAGATGAGCAGTCACGACGACGTGGACGTCGCACATGCAGAACGCGATGGCTTTCCCTGTGGGACGTGTCTGAACGGCTTTGACCCGTTTCTCCTTTTCCTACACGTCTTTAACGGCGTGATTCAGTCACTGTGTCTTCTCGACCCATGCTAAAAAGGGTTAGCATCCCCCTCAGGGAAGCTGTTTATCCTCACGCGCAGGGCTCGTGCAGTGCACGTAAAGGCAGCGGCTCGTGCTCGGCAGGTGGCTCGCCACCTCCTGAAAATGGACATACCAACATCCACCATCATTCCTCGTTTATGTTCCTGCTGTATATTGCAGCTCTGCCGCTGTGCTCTGCTGTCTTTAGACTGTGTGGTACCTGAACCTGGTTTGTCAAGTGACATTTGCTCTGATGGTCTGGCGTGGCATGCTGCAGCTCAGCATCCTCCACTTTCCCATCACTAGTTAAATAGGCCAGTTTCATATTCCTGGCAGGGGGGGTGGGTGAAGATGGAAGATGCTGGCTCTGCTCCTCAGGCTGACCTTCATGTTAAGTGGTCTGTTCACTATGCCTACATTTAATTTACATCTCTAGAATGTTGATGAGATCTTTGGAGTCACTGAGGAAAGGAGAGGAAGTAGCCGTGCTGCACTCTCAGTACAGTGGAATGCTGTAAAGATCCCTGCAGTGGATAGACTTGGTTGCTGGGCAAGACCTGTGAGAAATATTCAGGACTGGACAGAGAAGTGTGGAGAGATGGGAGGTGGTCCTAGTAGGCTCTGTTATACTGGGGCGACTAAGACTGGTCTTCTTCTGAACTGTGTCTTGGGACGTTTGTGGTGGTTTGTGGTGAAGCCTGGCTGTGTGATTCATAGCTGCAGAGCAAGGGCTACTTTGAAAAATACGAGTGGGTTCATTTACATGCTACAAACTACGAGCTGTGACATACTGCTGAAATCATTTGAATGGGCGCTATGTGGCACCACAGAGATCAAGCTAATGCACATAAAATAGTACTGTTTAATAGATAGTAGAAATGCTGTAATAAAGATTTTACTTTTTGCAAGGAAGCTAGTGATGTACATGCTAGGCATCCTTTATCTAAACCAGTTATTCCCAACCATGGTCCTAATAACCCTGCCTTGCATATCAAGTACAATGTAGAGCAGGGAAAACCATAAAATATTCAGGGCAAGGGTACTCTGTGGCAAACCCAGGAACCATGTCAAGTATATAAAGAGAATGCAGCATGAGGTTACAATCCATAACACAGCTTTACTTTTAATCTGCTGAAAACTGCACCAAACATGGCGAGAAGAAATACAGCCTCTCCAGCGCCAGCAGCTAAAAACACTGCCCCCTGACACAGACGTCATAAATGAGGAGAGAAGTCACTGGTTGAAATATGAATGGGAAAACTTGCAATGCTTAACATGGCATCTGTTTACAGAGCAAGTCCTGCCCTTCAAGATTAAGAGGAAACCAGTTTGCTGTGAGCAGGGAGGGATGGGGAAAACACCCCTTGTTGTAAAGATCTATGCAAGCGCAGTAGCTGGAACAACCCAGAAATCACACTCGAGCCAAACACCACAAACCATTTCTGAGATTTTTGATTTTAAACATTTTTTGGAGCAATAATTTCATTTCCGTCTCTTCCCATTCCTAGAGATGGGAGTCTGGTCTTGTATGGCCGGGAATAACTACTCGGCAGCGTTGCAAAGGTGGCCCATGAGTGAACTTTCCAATGAGGACTTTGCCTCTGTTCTACTTCAGAAAACACATCACACAGGGCAGATGTTTCCTAAGGAGAAACAATTTGCTGTACTACAAAGCAGAGGTGCAGGGATTTTCTAAAATATTTGAATATTCCAATCCAGTCCTGTAACAAACCTAACCTAACATAGCTCACACTGATGTTGTGTGATGTGGTGTTGTTAGCTTTGTATTTCTTCCTGTGGGGTTATAGGGGTTGCACGACTTCAGAAGAGGTTGCACGACTTCAGAGTTGACTGTTATGTGATGTGAAGGTTGAGTCGACGTTGACCAATCACTGAATGAAAGAGCAGGAGAAGGCAAAGCTTTACAACATGCGATTTTAGAGGACAGATCTAAGGCGTAAAGCATGATGTGCCCGTTTCCTTTGAACCCTGGATTGCATTGCTAGCCCTCAGGGAACCCAAGATACAGACCCCAAAAGTTTGAAAATTTGTATCTGACTAAGGCGCACCATAGGCGGCCTTGACGAGACTGCAGGTCTCACAACTTTTTATCGTAGTCTTTGGGAAACCAGGGATAACATATCTGATCAATATCGGATCTCTGAAATGCTGTAGATTGGCAGAGAAATGATAGAAAGCAGACTGACTTCACAGGTCCATAGAGTGTGATGTGCCCATTCCAACAAGCTCAGGATCACATTGCTTGCCTTCAGGAGACCGGAGATACGGACCCTGAAATCACCAGACTCCTCGCCTGGTATCCATGTTGTTATTGTCATAATCATGTGATCCTCGACTAGTCTGCATTAAGCTTATGGCATCATTGCCGAGCAGTCAAATCGATAAGTCAGCTAGTGTTTTTGAGTAGTTTCACTGCTCTAACCTGTTTTTAGATGCCCATATTAGGAGGAGTGCTTACATTTTAAAGCTTAGTAGTTTTTAAAGGGAAATTGCTGGATATAGACTGGTGTTGGTTTGCGCCAAGCTTTCAGTATTGGTGTTGGAATAGGAAAATCTCTAGTATCCATTTCTGTCTTTTCCTGATATACTCAGCTGCTTCTCAGTATATCAGGACTCTGCCGTGTTGCGTGACAACACGAACGCCACCATCTGCGAGGGCAAAGGCCCGTGCGCACCTCTGTGCAGATGGAATGTGCCTGTGCATCTTTTCAGATAGTCCACCAGGCAGGGTTTGTCAGGCACGACTCTTTGCTAGACGCCAGACCGTGTGCTGTAGACGCCAGATTGGCTGGTTTGGCCCACAGCAGAAGGAAAAGGGGACCCTGCCATTCTCCCCTTCCAATTAAAACATATCCAGTTGCATTCTTGCAGAGCCCTGGCCGTGGTTGGCAGATGGCACGGCTGGGACCCAAAACCAAATCCCAGTGTTGGGGTGCATGCCTGCACTGCACAAAGTTTACTGGGTGCAAATTTTGATTGATCACATTTTGATTTGCAAGATTTGCAAGTGAATCCTGGAGAGAGACAAACTGACACGCTTGCTGAGAGATGAAACGATGCACACGCATCATTATATTTAATGTATTTGGAGATGCATATGGATCATTCTCAGTGAGTTTCCGTGTTGCCAGAGTTCAATGTGGGTAGTGATGTAGCCTTCATAGTAGCAGATCCAATAGCTGAGAATGAAACTGCTCCCCAAGAAAGTATTTCATAACAGTGAGCTGAACTGGAGTCGTCTGAATGATGAGCCTTTCAAAGTTCTGTTATAACCAAATGATTTTCCATATGTGCTGCATGCACCACTCGGTTTTGGGTTTTTCCTCACTGCATTTCAATGAGGGTTATCGGGCTGCAGATGAATATGACCTATTACTTTTAACAGCATGTAAACAGTGTAGGGATGAGTGCCTTTTTCAGCTGTTCTTCATTCTCTGTGTTGGTGTAAAGTGAATGCTCTTTCCGTACTTTTAGTTATACTATAGGAAGAGTGGATACTGACTGGAGAAAATCAGTACTTTGAATTACATGGTGCTAACTAAATGACTACATGCTACAGCTTTTTGAACACCTATGTATTCAACCTTTATAGCATAAACAAGTAAATAAGCTTGCTTGTTATAAAATAAAGACTAGTCTACATTTTCCAGTATATCTGGACAGATGCACAAGTTTTTTTTAACAGGAGAGGCTCTTTTTACACACTGTTTTGAACCCTATGTGGCTCTCTTCTGGGTGAAGTGCTTGGATGCACAAGTCCTACCTGAAGCAGTCAAGTAGCGTATGATTAATGTTTTTCCTTTGCTGAGCAAACTGTTCAAAGGTAAGGCAGGCCTTCAGTGACCATCGTAATCGAGGTGTAATTAGTGGCTGCAGTGTTTATACCAGTCAAAATCTTGAAATAAACAAAAAGCAGCTGTTTTAGTGTATCTTGTTTCTGCAGTACTACGTTTGCCAGGTAATAGTAGTCATTAAAGCTTCTGCCTGTATATATTGAAATTTGTAAAGCACAGCTGACGGTTGTGGCAGCCAGAATCAGCATTCATAGTAACGCATTGTGAACCCCCTAGAAAAAGCTTTGGTGTTTTTGTGTGTTCATAAAAATGCAGCCCTTCCCTTAAAGAAGTTAGATTAAGATTAAGGGGACTTGTTTTGTTCTTTCTGGTTTTTCCTTTTTCATTTAGTCTCTTATATAGCTTGTTGTGCATGTAAAATGTCTGCATTATTATAAGTTACCATAAGTACACAACGGAGGGAGAACCTCTCTCCCACAGAAACCACTTTTCTCAGCTCCATGAAACACTGTGTTAGAATTCCAGCCTATTTCTCTGTTACAAGGTGACATCATCTCATAACATAATCTTTACTGCACACTTACAGGAAAGCTTGGCACGCCCTCACACAACATACAGAGAGCTAAAACAGTAAAAACTGATCACTCTGGAACGTTCTGCTCCAGTCTAGCTTGTGAAACTGGATCAGGTCTACAAGCTTGTTCTGTCAGACTTTCAGGATCAGACTCATGCAGCAGAACCAATGCCATTGTAGGAACAGCCACAGCTGACTATTCAAAGCACACTGGGCTCATCGGGAGGTGGGGCATAAGGACACAGGAGCGCCAACAGAGCATTTCAGACAGAAGGTGAGATACAGATGTACAGTAAGAGACATGTGAATCAATTGTAGTAGATAAAATTATGATCATTGAAATGTAAGCATAGTAGGCCCCCTTTAACATAAATGCTTCTTCAGTTCTTGTAAATTCTACGTGGCGCAAATGGTTTCTGTCAAAAATGATTACCCATTTTTAAGAACCTCACATTCATTTCTTACACCCACATTCAGTTTGCATACAAAGTATTTTGTTATTAGAGGCTGAATTATACAGTACTTCTGCACCTCTGTATCTGCAAGTGTGGGGTCGTTGTGCAGACAAATTATGCTAACAGCGTGAATATGTTCACTTGGAAGAAGAAGAAAACAAATCAGAGTGTTTGGCATTTTTCCTAACTCTTAATTAATTCTCACTTCACTGTTTTTAGAATGTTTGGAAGACGTTTGGAATGTTCTGTCTTCTCTCAGACCCTCCTTAAATTGCCAAGTCCATTTTGAATTTCTGCTAATTTTGATTTGGGTTTGGTGCTGTTTGGGTCTTGCCCCACAATGTGCATTCCAAATCTTTAGGGGTGCTACACTTATCTAGATACCTTCTCTACATTGCAACGCAGACATGTTGACGTACATATTCACAGAAGTAGGCTATAAGTCAGCATATTGGGCATATTGATCTGTGATCTACTGTATGATCATCCTCAGAACACCTTCTTTACTGTTATAAAATATTTTTGTTGGCTTTAAAAACAGTGCTTTGGGTTTGAGAGAGATGATGAAGACATGAATGTGATGTTGTGGCAGTGAAGTTTGTAATCCTTTGGTAGGATATGCATTTAAACAGACCGGACAACTTGTAATACATCAAATACTTCAATTATTTTGTATACACTATTGGGCCATTGTGGCATGGAAAGCTAAGCAGTACCACTCCGAATGATTTTATCCCATAAGGTTTTTTGGTCCCTTTCTTTCCTCTGTTGTTCTGTGCGCTCAATAGGACAGATTACAAATCCGTGGGTGCATATATATGTGTGTGTGTGTGTGTGTGTGTGTGTGTGTGTGTGTGTGTGTGTGTGCTTGTGGTCAGTGCCAAGGTTTTTTTCCCCTTTGGATAACTCCATTGGAAATAAGAATAGACTAAGAGAGAGGCTTCTGTGTTGAGCTGGCACACTCTGTCAGATGACTCTCATAAGGTACAGATATATTTTGTTGTTCCTTGATCCTCTTCTCTGCTCTCTCTCCTTTCTCTTCTCTTCTCTTCTCTTCTCTTCTCTTCTCTTCTCTTCTCTTCAGTTGCCTTCCTCTCCCTTCTCCTCACTTTAGTCCTGAGCTCAGCAGAGAGCTGTCCTGAACGACAGCAAATTCTTAGTAAATCCAGCGTCGGGGTGGGTGGGGGGCACTTAATGACTTCTAAAGAGGATTTGGGATTTCAGTTTTGCAAATGCCAGCACAGCGGGTGAGTGGCATTTAGGAAGTTTATGCGTTTTATACTGATTTGTATTGTCCGGGTGTGTATTCAGGGAATACTGCATGTAGGTGGTATTCATGTGTGTGGTGTGTGTAGTGTTCTTTCCCTTTGCTCTCAAAGGCCAAAATTAAATGTAGGGCAGCAGGTCATGTGTGTGTGTTAGAGTGAAAAATGATCTGTTCTTTGCTTTTTGAATGTCCACATTATTAAATGAATAATTTTTATAAATCTCAAAGAGATTTTTTTTTATCTTAAAGGATTCACTGACCTATTGATACTGATGTTGATACATAAACATTAATGAAGCGTATACATTGGGACTAGAAGTAGCATGACACAGAAACTTAACAGTCATTTCTAAAGGATTACAAATGTAGCCCAGCATCACGTCACTATTCTGCAGTACAATAAAAACAAGATGAAATATTAATTTGAAAAATGATCTGAAAAAGATGTAAGCTTTGACCTTGATTTATTGCATACAACTAGCATAAGAGGTGATGAGTATCTTATTGTGTGGTTAATTTATTGGTTTGCCTTTGTGTTTTGTTTATTCAGCACACTTTCAGTTAATCTGCAGAACGAAAGCTGGGAGTGGGTATAAAAATATTATATCACAATACTTCAAGACAAAAGATTTAGTTCTTCTAAATACTACAGCGATTTTTTTATTCAACTGCGGTGCACTCAGTACAGTTCCAGTAAATCCAAACGGGACTTGCTTTGTAATGAACTACGTAGTTAATTAGTGTGTTGATGTATTGATATGTCCACAGTATGCTCAGAAAAGCACACTGTGGCATAATCATGATAATCATGGTAAAAAAAAATTGCCCACTCCTAACCTGGAGGTGCACAGCTTACACTGCTCAAATATGTCATTGTTTTGTTTGCATTTATCTCGTTTTTGTACTGTATGATAGACTACACATTCAGTTATTCAGTTTTCAGTTACGTGAATGACCATTAAAACTTCTAGCATGATGCAAATGCATGTTGTAATTTAGTTTGAGTTATTTCTCACTTGTAGGTCATTGAAACAAGAGGACGGGATTTCATCAATACTTAAATTCTGCATATCCACACCAATCCTTACTCTGTATTATTCTGTAGTATGAGCATAGAGCTGAAGAATAGCTCAGGAATATCCGTTTTAAGTGGGTGGGTCAGAGAGCACATGCTGATCAGGCTGTTTTTGCCTTCTGTTGTGCTAGGGGGATATGGAGGGGAACAGGTTGTCTTGGCATGGTTTTGCATGCTGGGATGTTGGAACGCATTTCAACACATTTCTCCTTCGCCTCCTGGCTCTCTGGAGCACGGAGCTAATGCCGTGGAGATTGGAGGCCTGCGGGGCTGTCACTACAATCACATACAGATATGAGCATTTCAGCTTTGATAAGTTGGAAATGGCTTCCGCTCCAGAGATGCTATAGTGTGAGCAGCTGACAGGTCATTATGGAATTTGAGATGAAACTCTTATTATGAAGCTGGTGAATAATAATGTCTTAGCAGGTAATTCATGGTGTGTATGGGGTGTGTATGTGTGTGTGTGTAGGGGCAATGCCTGCTCCTGAGCAGGGGCCTGCGGCAGAGGAGGAGGAGGTACTGAGCTGCGAGGAGGGATCCAGTGCCAGCAAGATGGAGACGGAAACAACCACCACTAACATCCTGGCATCCGTCAAAGAGCAGGTACAGATGCACACATACTTAGACGTTTAAGACATTTTGTTGGACGTGAGAAATCCTGTGAACAACTGCCGTCATTTCTGAGCTTTGTGAGCTTTGAGACTGGTTGTAGCCCTATTGAACCATTTCCTATCAGCATAGGCTCTTTTGTCTTATACAGATCTGCCAGCAGAGGAGTTACAGTGCATGCACGTTAACGTTGGCCGGGGTAAAATGTGTCAGCAGGTGGAATTGGTGCTTTCTGTGTACAACTGTGTTTTTATCTGTGTATAACAGATGCACAAGGTTTCAAGTGTTGTTTGATGCCCAGTTATGTGTCAAAAATGAGTTCGGATCCGTTGTTTTGTTATTCAGTGATGAAACATGTACAATGTATGCTTCATTTACTCACTCCTGGTCATGTAGTTTCTTGTTTAAAGAATTTAATTTTTTTAGCTTTGTTAAGTCAGAAATAGACACATATTTGCACAGTGGTGTAGCCAGTGGTGGCCAGGTTACACCCAGTTATTTTATTGAAGTGGCAGACTGCTAAACAGTTGTGAGGTAGCATTATAATATTTGACTGGATAACAAGCTAATCTCCTGTAGCATTAGCAAAAACCCAGCATTGGGTTCGTCTCTGATAAAGTCTAACCTGCAACATCAAACAAACAGTATATTTAGATAGTGATAGTGAATGTTAGGGACCATTATTGTGTGTTAACTTGCCATCAAGTAGTTTTCTTCATGTGAGCTCACAAAGCACCTGAACTGCTGAACTGCACAGGACAAAATATCAGTGTGCTTATAACGTTATGTGGACAAATTACAGTTTCTTTCCTGAACTGTTTCTACTCCCTGCCGAACATTGTTAAAATTTTAGATCACAATGTGTTACAAACTATACTCTAATACTGAGATTTATTTAGGCGCTTTTATATGTTACCCGCTTCCTTAAGCAAAATGAACAAGAATAACCTTTAGGTTTTGAGCAGCATTTATAATTAATCAGTGAAAACCTTCACACAATGTAGCAGAATGTTGTTTTGACAGCTTCTGTGATGATAACTGAGTAACACACTTGGTTTAGGCTTTGGCCATGTCCCTGTTTTTGGATTGCTCTTAAAGGGTTTATGTTGTCAATGCATGCATGTCTGTTGCTGTACAAAATTTGCTGTAGGAAAACAGATACAAACCTATACATTAGCGTGCAAAAGTCCTAGGCCCCCAAGCACATTGTTTAAAACTAGGGCTGCCCTCTAGAAGTCAACGAGTCGAATCGTCAGTCGGAGACCCTTTAAGTCGACTGACAACAGTGACAAGTTTTTTTTTCTTTCGTAAAACAGACAAAAGCTTACAAAATGCACAAGAACTTTAAGAATTTAAAAAGACATTTTAATAATTATTAAAAGGGGAATAATAAATATATATTTAGTTCTAGCTGGGCTATGACGCATGCTTGCTAAAAAATTAAATCCACGTGACAACGTGTGCTGGCAGTTCACGATTGAAGGGAGCTAAAGCTGTGAAGCTGAGAAACACGGGTGGAACGATGTCTCAGAAAAAGTCTGGAGGAGCTTTTTAAGAAGAGAATCCGAACAAATTAAAGCTAATTCTGCTCATCATTTAGTCAGACATCGAACACTGCTTCAAACGAGTGAGTTGACTTTCGTTTTAGACATAATGGCTGTTTGCGGTGAAGGAAAAAAGGACCGAAGACGTTTGTTTTATTATAATTCCATTATTTTAGAACCTAAATTACAGATATTTTTATTTATTCATTTACAGCTAAGATTATTTTTATTTAAAGATAAGTACAGTCACTTAATATGCCTGCCGATAAAGGAGGAATAATTATTTCAGCGCGGGTAATATAATAATTAAACAGTTCAAGTCTACTGTTCTTCTTTTCATCTAATCGTTCATCATATGCCACGTCTCTTTTAGTTCAAAAATATGCTCCTGTGACTCTGCTGACTTTCTAAATGAGGAGGACATCTGATCTGAAACGTATGCAAATTGGTTTACTAATTACTAGATAACGTATATGGAGAAAAAACATGAACGAATAGTCAAATCATCGGCCAGGACGGGCGAATCCGATTCGACTGACAAAATTCTGAGTCTGGTACAACCCTGTTTAAAACCATTCACCTTGGCATTAAAGGTGTTTTTACATATATCATTTGAAAAAGTATGGATGCACATTAATTCAGTAACAAGAACTCTTTATTTTCAAGTTAGTTGTTGATATCTTGCTTGTAGAGCAGAATCAAGATTTAAGATTCGAGACTTCTCTTGGACGTCTCCAGCTATCACACTTGATATACCTTTAAAAAAGTTTTGGTTAGTCAAAACAAGTATTTTTTTACAAATGTTGTTACCTAAAAACATATACTGTAGAGCCACTACTTACATACTTACTCTATTCATAATATTTGCATTTATTCTAATGTTTGTGTTTTTCTGAGCAAAGACATTCTTACATTCTTGGTTCAGAGGTGAATAGCTTTTTAATTTTCTCTGGTGCCTAAAAATGTAGCACTTTACTGTGTTTAGGTTATATGAGATATGTATGGCCCATGTCCTGACAGGGTATAGAAACACACACACTTGTGTATGTGGTTGGGTGCAGTTGTGTTATATTTGGCCAAGTCATCATCAGTTGCCTCAGGAGACAGAAACATAGCATGTATTGTTACTCTGTTTGTCAGTATATGTTTATGAGTGAGCCTGTGTGTTTGTTTGTGTGTGCCTGCCTACTATAGGGTTAAAAAAGTAAACTTTGTTTTGTCTAAATCATGATTTAAAACAATGTAAATGCAAAATCACAAGAGCTACAGTTTTAAGATATGCTGCACCCTTCAACATTGTTTTAATTTTTGAGGAAATGTGTGTATTTCAAACCCAATAAGCAGTTTAGTCATGTTTTTCATGTTATAAGGAAGATTCCAGTCTGAACTGCTTTTTAGGTTAAGTCACAGAGCAGAGATTGTTTACTTACTTAAAGGCAGAGTGACAAAGGAACAGGAAGGGGTTAGGAAATTAATTAATTAGGGCTGTTTTTGCTTTATAAACTGACACAATAATGCCCATGTACAATGAAAAAATTATTAAGCCCAGGGCAATGAAAGGATATAAAGCTTCTTAAAAATATAAATGTTTTCCTTCGCCTTTATACTTCTAAATTCTAAACTGTAGCTCGGACCACTGTTTTGTGATCATAATCTGGAAGCGTGTGATGCATGTAATGATTGACAGACCACTAAAAGACTAATAATTGTTGGAATCTGTTGTTATGTGTAGGATGTCCTGTTTTCAGTGCTGGACAGGAGGTTAAAAATCCTGTAGCATGTGCCATAATTCACTTAGTTCCACCCAGAACAAAGCATCACACGCTTACAGATTATGGTCATGAATCAGGGGTCTGGCCAACAGTCTCGATTTTAGCAGCATAATCGGTTAAGGAAAATATAGGTATTTTTAACTCTGGGTAAAAACATACAAAATTTTAGCCCTTTCTATTGGAATATTGGTCAAAACATTGTCCAGTCCTGGTCTGCTGTGGTCAGAGTTAGGAGTAGCTATAACTGTGTTTAGATACAATAATGTATACATCAGTGAAAAACCATCATGAATACGGTAATAGAAGTGTGTGTGTTTGTGTGTGTTTGTGTGTGTATCTGTGCATTTGTGTTTGTGGTGCTAATCCCCACTCTAGCTGGTGTTGGTATACAAGAGCGGCTTTGTCAGCGTGGACAGTGTGGAGTGTTGAATGGTGGAGGCTTGTTGTGACTGGCAGCTCACAGCACAAAAAAAACAGAACCACACCAACCTGACTTCACCCTCTATAGAGAAAATGCCAACACATCTCTTTTCTGACTGCCTACAATTTCTGACTGCCTACAAACACTGATTTGCAATGATTTGTCATTCCCTTTGGTGACTGACTACTCTATTTGAGGCTAGTCAGAACTGTGGAAGTATGTCTCGGAAAGTGCTTCACTGTGGTAGACATTCAAAGCAAACATAAATAAATGATTTTGGATTGGTTACCCGCCTTAGCACTTCTTAAAAGCCTGCCACACTGTCTGCGCGCGCGTGTGTGTATTTGTGTTTGTGCTCGTGTGTGCGTGCTTTTGCAACAGCTGCATCAATGGGCCGTTTTCAGAGAGTGAAAGACTCACACAGCACAGTTGTCACAAACTGAAACACACACAAACAAGAGCCCAAGTATTGTGCTAAAGGAGGAGTGAGGAGAATAGCTGTAGAGCCTAGTAGCCACTGAAGCAGCATGCAATGAAGGAAGATCTCTGCTGAATGTTTTCAGTTGGACTGGGTATGAAATTGTATCTTATGCTGCTTCATATCTGACAAATTGCTTGCAATACCTCTGTTCTCTAAGGGTAGTTTCATTTCACTGAACTTTTTTTTGCCCTTTTTTTTGCACTTCGGTGTAGGAGCTCCAGTTTGAACGGCTGACCAGAGAGCTTGAGGCAGAGAGACAGATCGTGGCAAATCAATTGGAGCGATGCAGGTTGGGGGCGGAGTCTCCAGGTGCTGCCAGCGACAGGTATGCAGTAATTCTTCCTTTAACTTCACTAGCCACAAGCCATCCAATGGCATCAAAGCAGAAATTAAACGGTAGTGGTTCAGCTCTTTTAAGGTGCTATTATCAGAATTCTGCAGTCCGACGTGTGCCCAGTGAGCTGTGTTTTGTGCCATGTACAAGTACATTTTTGAATTCAAATTTGTCCTTTACCCAGGTAGTCTGAAGCTTTCTGGGCTCATTTTAACATATTGACGGATCATTCTACAACTGATCCTAAAAAGTGGCTTTACACAATGTAGACCAAAAGGTACCTTAAAATTCTGCCTTTCTTCCACATTTCACATTTGTAATGTGTTAAGCTGCTTTCACTGTAGAATTGGCTGATATCCAGTAGTTAGACCATTGCTTTGTTCTCCTCCCAGGAACTCAACAGTGTTTTAAATCAGTTTGATAGCCCATAGCAACAGTGTCTGAGATTTTAGAAGAAGGACCTAAAAGATTTACAGGTCATTAATTTTGGCAATCAGATGAACTGTTTTAATAATATCTTGTTATTGATAAGAAAAGCAAGAAGACTTTTGTCATTGCCGACACATACAATTTCAGTACTGAATTATACAGTACATGCTGGCAAAATTAGGGGAATAATGAGATACAGAAAAGGAGCTATGTATTTTTGAGAAGTGGCACATCTGTTCGTTGATGTATTCAGTTTGGTTCTTGCAAAGCGTATGCCTGAACATTACTCCCCCGGGGTTGCATATAAATCCCTTTTTCCAAATACCTTACAAAGTCATCCATCCTAAGTTGTAAATTGAAAGCAAGTCTTTCCACATGATGAATTTTGTGTATTATTCTCAGACGCTGGTGTTGCTGTAGTTATTTTACTAATGGCTGCCAAAAATCATTTTCAGTCATGACAATGAACACTAGCTGATTTCCAAGATCCCCAAGCTGAGGCAAGAGCCTTAAATTTCTATTCCCAGTATTTCTGTGATTGCTAGTACTGTTTTATTACATGGACATGTATTCTTCTCTTGGCTTTTTTCCCAGACTGTATACAGTTCTGCAGTGCTAAAAGCATTAATAAACTTAATGCACTTTTAATCAGGAACTGATTAATTCAGTGAGCAGTTGAATTGAGGTGTTTTGGATTGGTAAAGTGGCTGATTGTATCATAGGATATTCAGAGTTTGGTTAGCTGTATGTGATTCCCTGTGTGTACTAGCTGGCAGGCTTCACCTCAGCTAGATAGTCTATAGAGGAAGTGATTTTAGTCTAAGATGGCAATAAGCCCTTGGTCATTTTCTATTCAGATAGTAATTGAAATGCAAATGTCCCATTTTTAGTGATCATTTGCAAGTGGCTGATGTGTCTTTTAGGGTTAGGCAGTATGACAGTATGTTCTCATTATCAGTATTACATATTACTTTACTCTCTGTTTTGCTGAGTACCATATTGGAAGTGCTTTATATATGTACTGAACTGCATGTGCTATAAAGAGACCAATTATAGAGAGCCCATAAACAACAACCAGCGTCAACCAGTTAACTGCTTCAGTTGCATTGTAACAAATAGCTAATTGGATCACAGTCCTTCTTAAGTATTTAGTTTTTGCAAACAAACAAGCATTGTAAACATAGCTTTTCACGTGATGCTACTGTGTTGCAGGAGAGTTTTGTCGTTTTGCAAACTAAATGTTACTGTGCCCATTATGTGTCATGAACAGGGGAGGGTAGTCGGTGTGTTATGCTTTTTGAATACCCTGGGCTTGTATTAGGACTTCACAATTCTGGAAAACAAACTGGCATTGCAATATTTTGTCTGCGATATATATTGCAACACTAATTACAACAGAGAATACTTAATTATTACTATTACTATTACTTGAGTACATTTATAAAGGAAAATATACTTCTACTTATTACTTCAGTACTTATAATTTCAGTATTTTAATATATTGTTTTGTTCATCCAGAGATTCTTCTTCCTGATTGGTGCTGTTTTTGAGCATTAGTTACACCCCTACACCTCTTTCAATACAAACCAAAATCACCTTTTATGTGACTTTGATTTGCCAATCACATGCAGCCTTTTGTAATATTTTCCTACTCTTTCCATTTCTAATAATTTCTAAAATGTTGTAAGTTTTTTTGCTTACATTTCGGGAGTATTGGCCACTTTCAGTGCCGTTTGCATCTTGTTTTTCTACATGTAAATGTGTCTAAATGGTCAGCTGGCCAGTTAGGTCTCTCACTCAGACGCAGAGTGTTTTTCCAGGTGTTCTCCCTCAGTTCGTTCGGCCATTTGGATTGCTTCTTACAGTCAGACTCCTGTTGGCTGACCATCTGCGTGCCTTTTGACCTCTGACCTTTGTTGGGCTGACCTCCTCATGGCCTGGTCTCTTCTGCCTCTGTTGATCTGTGGCTGGCAGAGTCAGCACCACAGTGTCGCACACTGCTAGCAGGCACTAACAGACGCTTGTCTCCAGTCGTCGGACAGTAACTTATGCACTGTTGTTTATTCAGGCTGATGCCCATGGGCCACACACGCGCTCACACTTGCAACACGAACATTACAGCTCTCTTCATTCCACTCTGACACATAACTAAACCCTTGTTTAATATTGACATTGTTGGTTATTTCCCTTTCCAGGCAGACCTTGTGATAAACCACAGAGAGATGAATAGTCTGCAGTTTGTGGGCTGTAGGCATGTTAGCAGAAGATGGATAAGTAATTTCTTTACCCCAGAGATGGTGCTGGCTAGTCTGGCATGTTAGTGTAGGATTGATATGTGGTTTATTTACCTCAGAGGTAGCCAGAGGAGATAGTGGCTGATCTAGCATGGGACTTGCTGGGAGTTGAAGTTATACACTGTCATTTGATTTGATTGATAAGGGCTTTGTGGAGCTTTTCATTCTCTGTTTCTTGCTCTTTTGTCTTCCTTCATTTTCCTCAGTTCCTCTGAGAAGTCTCTGCTGTGGAGATCAGCAGGTAAGACTCTAACTGCTGATTTTATTCTGTATGTGTGGGGTCTTTCCTTTTTCAAAGCTACTTACACTTGGGATGCACCAATATGGAATTCCTGGGCCAATAATCATAACTGATGAGTTCATTTTTTGCATTTTAAAAGCAATATTTTAGTTAAAAATCAAATTTACATCAGGTATAATCAATCAGCCAAAACATGTTAAGTGTCCCAATGTTCCTTCTTTGGTTCATCTCTAGGAAAACAAGGCTAATGTTACTAATAACCATTAGAAGTCAATAATCATCCAAATCTGTTCCATAAGTACATGCCCAAAACTTACGCTACCTTACCTATTGACTTAGTGTTTTTTAACAACGTTAGCGAGGTAACTCAAGTGCAAAACTAAAGAAGTCTTGGCTAATCGACTACATCTGGTGTAAAGTGGAAAATTGCGTCATTTTGATCTTCTGATAAAACATTGCTTTATAATAATGTCCCTCTTTAAGCCATAAATGAAGTGCAATGAGTGTAAGGTTACAACTCTGAAGATGCATCATTGATTAAAAGTACATAGTTAAATCAAACATGACAGTTGTTATAACAATTTATATATCTACTCCCATCCAGAGCAACTTACAATGGTAGATGAGCGTAACACTGGGAGTCTTGTCTGTTGTGATATTCCTGGATAGGAAATCGACCCTCTGATCTGACATGCCTTGGGCTGTGGGAATATCTGCTATGCACTTTGTTGTTTTGAAAAGCTCAGATATTCCCATTCATTACATGTGCACAAGTGGACATGTAATGAATGAAGTGAATTTTTATGAAGTGCACAAGTGGACTTCATAAAAATATGGAAGTGTCATTAAATAATAAGATAGAATACTTTGTTTATTGGAATTCTTATTGGAATTCAGCTGTTTAATTAGCGAGATTTGGTTAGCGGTTTTCAAATATGAGGCATTGTGGAGGTCTGTTTCTTTATAAGTTGGTTCTCAGTGCTGTACAGATTTCTCAACTACAATAAAATCACTTACAATTCAGTTTATTATTGAACACATTCTTTAATTTTACGGGTTCTCACAAACTGATTGAAACTTGTAAGGAATTAGTTTCATCATAGTGGATCTTCTGAAATCAGAATGAAATCACTAAAATCAGTGAGTGAATGAGTAGATAGATAGATGGATAGATAGATAGATACTTTATGATACCGAAGGTAATTTAGCAGGCAGTAGAATTTACACAATACACCACAGTAATACAATACAGTAATTAGGGTGGTACAGTGTGAACATAAGTGAGTACCGGCTCAGCAAAAAATTCTTAACTATAAATAACACGGTCAGCTACGGAAAAATATATCTCACTTATTACAATGAGGCAAACATATATACAAAAAATCTATTTACAAATATCACTGTAGACGACCAGTAGAAAATATGTAAAAATATATAAGAATATGCATTATCTATCCCAGAGATAAAAAAGGCAGTGCAGTAATAAACAACATGCAAGGGGTGCAGATATCAGCAGATATCAGCAAATAATGACAATACTGAATGTGCATATATTGGTATTTAAGTAAAGTGTTGGTATTTAAGTAAAGTGTCTAGTGTGTCCAGGAGTGCAGATGTACAGGATGTACAGTAAAGTGTAAAGTGCTGTATGATGCAGATGAATAATAAGAGTATTGATCAGTACAGGTACCAATTTAACATTTCACATTAGAAGCCTCACATCTGATTTTTTGCAAACGTGATGGTTCACATTCATGTAGGTAAATGGCTGCAATTTATCATTAAGGTCTATGAGCCTGCATCCTGAAATCTGTATGTACACATTCTTATCAGTAACATTGCATGAATTAATCACATGTGTCATGAACAGCAAACAAAACACTAAGCAGCAGGGTAAGCCTTCACTGCAAAGATAATCAGCTCTGTCTATAGCTAGTATGGGTTTGATACATTATAGGATACAATATATTGTTATAGGTTGGAGGTTTTCTCTTTTTTTTGCAAGATTGGACCAGATACATTATTTTTTCCGCCTCTTATATCAGATCCAGATATTGGTCCAATACCAATACCTGGATCTGATTGGTGCTATATCTAGTAGTGTGAAGTATTAAACAATGACAATTGTGATCCAAAGCTCCCAGTGCCCCTTGAAATGAAGGATTCTGTTCTCCATCTCAAGGGCAACACGCAAGGTAATTTTCCTGTGATGCAATCTATGTGATTCACAACAAGCCAGTAATGTGCTACTCAGGAGCAAAACACATGGAAATGTGTGGTGCTTGAGAACTGTGTAAATTCAATGAGTGCATATTGTGTCGTTTGGGGAACAGTAGCACAAAATCCGTCCCATCTTTTTCCAGACTCCTCGGCGGCAGGTTTTGCCAAACCCCACGTCTCAGACAACTGCCCTTCCCCCACGTTTGGGGTCAGAGTTCAAGGCTCACCCTACTCACCTGAACTGGAGCAAATCTCCCTGCATGAAAGTGAGGGTTCATTAGTACACTCCTCAGAATATCCCATATTGCTATATCTGTGTTGTTTTGCTCATTTAATTGCAGAATGGCATTGTAAATGTCCCACATAGTGTGGCACAGTTGTTTGCATCATCTTGCCAATGTAAATACAGCTGTTGACTTGTTTATGTACATTTATTAACAATCTCAGACGTCTGGTGGATTTGATTAATGGGATGGTTTCTTCACTACTTTCTCTGTGCTGTTCTCTTCTGTCTTTTCTTGTTCCTCTCTCCTGTCTCTCTCTTCCAATATATCTTCCACTTAGGGTCAGCGGCTAACTCTCGCAGCTCAACTCAGATGAACTCATATTCTGACAGTGGCTACCAGGAAGTGAGTGGCTATTATAGCAACATGGTGACCCCCAGGAGGTCAGAGGGAAGATCGCAGTCAACTAGCTCCGCCCCTAGTGGTAGTCCAAGCCTGGCAATGGGCTGCAGGGCTGAGGGACAGGCATCAGCACAGGTGTGATTCTGTTTTAGATATATGTCTATGTTTAGATATATTTCTGATACAGGCAGACGTTGTACCTAGCATGCACTAACAATACTTTTATATTCTGTTACTTTCTCTTTAGTACTCAAATTTAATACTGTTGGCATAACCACATCTCTAACATATCGTCGCTGTCCAAAGAAAAACAAGTATATCCAAAATGGCAATTACAGTTTCTAATTTAACTTTAAAGTAAGTCAATGGAACCAGACTTTTTTCCAAAAAGTTTGGGGTCATTTCTGTTGACCCATTCATCATTACATTTTCACACAGTGTAAACGGCAGCTGCTGTGTTCAAATGATGCATAAAAGTAAAAATAGTAGAGTATCTACAAAAATGTAGATACGTGTTTTTCTTTGAACAGTGACAATATATGGTACTCATCAAAAGTTGGGGAACACCTTACCTTCTTTTTGGATGTTACAAGTAATATTTGATGTTCACTGTTACTTCTCAGTTACATAAGAACAAATACTTGCAGGTTCAATTTGAACAAAACAGCAGTTTACTGATACTTGGGTGTATTTTTTATGTGTTCATGTGTGTAGAATGGTATTTCCTTAGTATGAAGGGCAGATTTTTAAAGTATACTTTAAAGCACGTATTGAAAATATTTTGCCCCAAAGGTGGGGTGATGGGGCTGGGTGATGGGGCAAAAATTCATTATCATGATACTTGAACACATTTTCACAATACATGATACACATTACAATATACAGTTGTGCTGAGTTATTTAATCAGTTGGAACTGTCACGTTTAAAAATACTTGCTTAAAAACTGTGCATACAGTTATTTTTATTAATTTTGCGTACTGCACAGAACTACATCCAATTAAACTTTGCTGTGTTTTTAATGAAAAATGCAGTTGGTCATTCTTTAAGTTATGACGACATCCTCCATATGCTCAGGAAAGCGTATATATTTTGGTGAATATGGTTTTCACAATACAGTATAATATTGGCATATTGCCTACACCATTTGAACATCTAGAAGGTCTGAGGGCTGATAACTGCTGACATCACAAAAACAAGTAACTGAAATGTGAGGTCTGTAGTATTACTCTCAACAAAGTACTATCATAAGTCAATTCAATTCAATTCAACTTTATTGTCATTATACCAGTACAGGCTTGCACAGTATAACGAAACACGGTCAGGCTCCTCCTCCAGTGCAGTTACAAGAATATGTGTATAAATAAATATATATATATATATATATATATATATATATATATATATATATATATATATATATGTATAACGACTGCTACAAGTGTTTACATATTGATATGCATTATATTTGTATTTTTTTATATATATATTTTTATATTTTGAAAACTATGTGTTTCTATTTGATGAGCAGTGTGAGGTTTCTGCATGTTTGTATGTTACATATGCATATCTATGTCCTGTCTTACAGGTGGCAGGTGGGCGTGTAATGAGGCGTGTTAGTTCAGTGCCCTCTCGTGCCTCATCCCCCCTCTATGCGCCGTCTCCTCCCCCTTCTCGCCCTACGCTGGGCTCCTCTCTGGGAAGCCCTTACGGATCTCCCATCGTTTCTGAGCCCCGCCCTTTGCCCAGCATCTTCCCTGGCACCACCCTCCCGCCCTCCTCCAGCCATGCCCCCGACCCTCTCCACTCCACCTTCGCTGGTCGCCACGGTGATGGGATGGAGTCTCCGACTCTGCTTCGTTCTGGAATGACGGCTCAGCCTCAGCATTATGGAACTCTGGGGAAGCATGACACGCAGGCTTATGAGAACACGCACGCCTCATTCGGAGCACGAGCCTATGACATGTTTGAGAGGATAGTTCTTTCTAGACCGGACAGTCTTACAGGTGGGTCCGATCCCACTTATTCTAGCACTTCTTGTCTTTCACACGCACATGATCAAATACCTGCTTAACACACCCACACCTATGCGTGCAGTTCAATTTGTGCTCTCGCTATTGATTATATTACTGAATAAGTAATTTGCTGATTATTTTGATGTATTGTTTTGAGTTTATCAAAGGACTTGTTCAATGGCACTGAAAAAAAAAGAATGTATATAGTCTTTCTAGTGTATAGTCTCTTGTAGCTATCTAAGAAAATGATGTGAAGACATTTATCTGGACCTTTCTTTGTTTAGAAAAAACACTAACATTAGAATAAATACAGTTAAACAAATGAACTATAGCTTGTGATTTAGAATTAGTGTAGCAGTAGCTTGTGGTTTTAAACTTTTCCAAAGCTGTCGTCAATCCGATACCTCAGTAAAATACTACAGTAAACGTCTGAGCTGTCATGCAGTAAAAATGGTCTCTACTTTGTAGGAAGCAACAACAATGAGGATACATGAATGTTAACGCTGAATGTTTATTTAACTTTGTTGTTCAACCCGAAATTAATTTAATGTGATTAGCAGTTTGAAATCAAATATATGATGGAAATTGGCTTGTTTAGTCTAAGCAGTGTGAGGGAATCTTTGGAAGCAGTGAACCTCAACTTCAACCTCAATTCTGAACATGTTGAAACTACTACAGCAGCAGTGTGGGTCTGCACATCATGTGTGTTCCAGACACAGAAACCTCTTTCTCACCAATCAGGATGTTTCGGACATGGCTACAGCTGCATGCACGAGTCACATTTGTCTGGCTAGAGTAAGCAAAATGAAGTAAACTGAGTGCATTGAGCATTTGGTCAACAGCATTGTTCAAGCTCTACATGCTTTATCTTTTCCGCTTGAAGTGAAAGTGAACAGGCACTTTGTGTTTCCTCCTGCATCTCTCACGAAACCTAAAAGCATGTTTGATTGGATTAACTCGACACTGAGAAGTTTTGTTGATTGCGGTTGCTTCAGATATGTGCATAAATAACAGACAATGCTTTTAGGGAGTGAGTTCAAATGCAGAACCTGATAACCAGAAAAAGACTTTTAACCTGATATTCGACGCCTAATCGTTACATATTGTATTAATGTTATTTGTATTCATTGGATTTATTTACTGAGCAAATGCACACTTACTGCCAAAGTAAATCGTTTTTTAAATACAGTTTGCTCCAGTGCTGCCTAAAAGCGACAATATATCAAAATACAAAATTGCCTATAAATGGGTGTCCATTAACCCTCGCTTCTAACTATAGGCTTGTATTATATAAAATTTCAAATATTATTCATGATCATATTCATTATCATTATTCAAATTGCCAAATTATCACTGCCAAATGATGAAGACCCAATGATTTTAATAATTTTTTTATAACAGATTTTTTTGTGCAACAAATAAATAGAAGATAAAGCTCAGTCCATTCATCATAAGTGAATGAATCACACAACAGAAATCAGTATTCTATTCGAAACTTATAAGGCGAAACCTTAAATGAAAATGCCTTGAAGTTAAAAGAGCTGCTCCTCAAGGCATGCGGTAATGCCATCACATATGATTACTCACCCTGGTATATTTATAACTCTTTGTGTGTGTGTGTGTGTGTGTGTGTGTGTGTGTGTGTGTGTGTGTGTGTGTCTTTAGTAACAGATGCTGTGACACACTGATCCAAAGCCTTGGCAGTGTTGAACCAAGTGCTTAACACAGCCTGAATCCCTTCTCTGCAGTCTACCCACTTACACTGAACTCAGATTTGTGTGTATCGACACATGCATGTGTGTGGGTTTGTGTAAGCACATGTTGCTGTTTTGGTGTTTCGTGAAATGATGCTGATAAAAAGCTCACTGTGTGAGATACTGCCTGAGATCTGCTCCACTGCCCTATTTATGGCAGTATGTAGGACTGTTTCTCTTAAGATTAATGACGCAGTGAAAGCTTCGGAGAGCAAGCCACTGACTTCCAACGAGGCTGCTTTTGTGACAGCATGCAGGTTGCTATTAAAACAGCTTCAAGCAGTCCAAGCAATATGTTCTGTAGACTCTATGGATGGCAAAAGCGTGTTAGATTTGGTTGTATTTGACGCGTTTTGGTTCAGAACACATTTATTCATAGGTTGTTGTGAGCAGGCTATAAAAATGCTCTTTGTTCTTGTTGTTTAATGATACTGTCATTAAGGACGAAATATATGAAACGTGCTTGCAAATGTTGGAAGACGAACAATATACAGTAAACAGGATCCAGCAGAAACAATAGAAAGAGCAGGGTGAATAGAGATGCAGTCTGTGCACTGGGAGATCTGTATGGGACCACAGAAGATGATGAATGTTTTGTGAAACACAGTGTTCTGCTTGAGTGCAGAATAGTTGCGTTCAAGGACATTTTGGTGTCCGTCAAAAGAACACACTGATACGCATTGCTGGTTTGTTGCACTGCAGTGCTATCTTGGTTACCCTTCTAAGATTTGTTTTTGACAAACAAAACAAACAACAAGTGGATGCAACCTTTTTACATTAGATTTCAAAATGTTTCTTTTCCAGCAATTGCAAAACTGCAGTAGTGCTTTATTTTAGCAAGACACAGCAAATGCTTCATTTTAGCTGATGTCAAACTAGCCAAGGGCTGTCCTCACAAATCTTCATCATTGGGTTGAACAGTTCTGGATGTGAACTCTCCACAGCTCAACATGAACGTGGCTAATTGAAAAACACGTCCTCAACCATCTGCTATTGGCCAATGCCAGAACGACAAACAACAAAGCTTAATTGCCATGTGTTGGTGTCTTTTATCCATCAACTCATAAATCTTTTTGGTTTTATGGCAAGAGATTTGGACAGACATGAAAATATTCTTGTGAATGTCACCTAATTCTGTTCTGCTGGTATAGGTCTACAGAGTTCTTATAGCCAACATAGCCAGCTAGGCCAGGAAGCTCGATCCCCGGACCACCACGTAACACCTGTGTATGAAGACAGAACCTTCCAGAACCCACTCTATCAGAGTCCCACCCATGGCTCCCAGAGCGCCCTCTCCAGGAACGCAGGTAAAACCAAATTTTTAGTTGGTCGGTCCGAAGACATTTAGCATTTATCAAGGTGCTAATAACCCAGTGGGTCTTAGAAGCTGCAGCCTTGGCCTCAACCACCAGGGGTCTTATAAGTATAATGGGCAAGAGGTAATGCTGTTTTTAGACTAGTCCTTGTTTCATGTGGAGTTTGTCTTGCACATGCAAGACATATGCAAAAGCTGAAATTAATCAAATTACATTTTTGTTGCGTGAAAATAAGAACACCAACTCTTTACTGATCAGACTTAAAAAATGATACTTTTTTAACATTAAAACAATAACATTTTAAACTGTGCTGCATCTTTTGCACAGACCAAGAAAACTGCACTATATGTCCTTACCAAACGTATGAAAAAATGTATTGTATGTGCAGTTCATGTCATTCTTTTTCTCTTTACCAGGGATGGGAACTCTGCCAAGAACCACCAGTCAGTGTAGTACCCTACGCTACCAGAGGGGAGCATACTCTATGCCTTCACACACTGACACTTATCGCTCCACCCTTTACCGCACAGCAGAGTCCAACTATGGCAGACACGCTGTTGCCATCGACAATACCATTGGTGCCACACGATCTCCTTCCATAGACAGCATCCACAAAGATCCTCGGTAAAGTATCTTACCCTAAATGGAAGATCACAGAAACATACAGATATTTCTCTCCAGCATCTCCATCCTCTTTTCTATAGAACATTTTTTTATAACCAGAATGCTTGTACTAATTTGTATGTGCTTGTTTTGTGTAGGGAGTTTGCTTGGAGAGATCCTGAGCTGCCGGAGGTCATCCGCATGCTGCAGCACCACTTCCCCTCAGTGCAAGCCAACGCTGCAGCTTATGTTCAGCACCTCTGCTACAGAGACAACCGCATCAAGGCTGAGGTATACATAGAGCTCTGATGGTATGGATTTTTTCTTACCGTGGTGAAAATGCAACCTATCCATGCAGTTTGGCGGGCAAACGTCCCAACATCGTCCCAATATCTGTGTACTTTTTAGTCCAGTCTTCTTCAGCTCAGTAACAGAGAGCTGTTGGTAAATGAGTAAACTGAGGCCAAGCACGATTAATTTAACCAGCAAAAAAAAATTGCAGTGATAATGGTAATGAGCTCAACCCCACGGTAGGCATCACATGACTGTGATTATCCAGTTATTGTCACAGCCCTTGGTGTACACACTCTGCATACACAGACTCTACACACAAATTAACTGATATGTACAAACAAATACACACAATCAACTTGACCTGATTCCATCTATCATGTTTGCTGATCAAGTTGGATGATTTACATGTTTAAAAACATGCCTTCCACAGCTTTAAAATACACAAAAATAATTTCAGTCCATGTCCTCAATCAACCCTGGTATGTTGTACAGATTTTCCGTTTTCTGGCAGCATAAGGTAGATCTTTTCCCCCCACCCGTTCTCCTGCTGGTTGAACTAATAAAAGAGTACAGCAGCCTTCCATGCACAGATTGGCCTCCCTAATGGGACATGAATGGGGACAGTATTTGTGCATAATTACATCAGACACGATTTATAGGCTGTAAACATGTTAAACCTGTACCAAAAACTACCAAACCAAGAGAAGTTAGCTTCTGACAAAGAACAAAGTTTTAACCAGAAAACATGTTTATTTTCTTGAGTTTAAGCAGGCACAGCAGGAAGTGTAGCACAGCTATGTTATCCACTGTAAAAAGGAGCCTGTTAGCGTAAGGAGCAGCCTGCAGTCTGTATTTATAGCTCCTTCTTTCTGTGCGTGCTGAAGATGGTGTGTTGGTGGCATGGAAACGCGGCTCAATTTTTATTTGAAAGCGACCTCCCAAAACACACACATACAAGTACATAACCCATCTGGTGTTTCAGGTGTGCAGACTGGGAGGGATCCAACACCTGGTAGATCTGCTGGACCACAAAACTCTGGAAGTGCAGCGCAGTGCATGTGGAGCTCTCAGGAACCTGGTGTTTGGCAAAGCCACTGATGACAACAAGGTGTGTGTGAGGAACGCTGGAGGAATCCCAGCTCTGCTTCGCCTGCTGAGGAAGACTACAGAAACCGATGTGCGGGAGCTTGTGACTGGTCAGTGTGTATAGGTTTTGGGTGTGTGTGTGTGTGTGTGTGTGTGTTTGTTTCAGCACATATTATTGGTCTGTTCAAATTGTATTAGTTTACTGTGTCAGTGTAGTCTCTTGAAAGCATTACAATTATTGCAGGATGAGCGAGTTTCTAGTGGGTTGGATCTTCCACAAACTCAAATGCTTGTAGTGCTTTATCCAGTGTATTGATTGTATTGCTTTATACCTCTAGCTGCATTTTAATGACCATGTGGGGAAATCCTGGAGACGTGTTTCCAGAACCAAAATAATCAGACCACCACTGAGTTTGGTGAAAAACAGCAGGTAATTTGGGCTGTAAATTTCTCAGTGGAGTAAGGAGAAGAACACCCGCATGGCTGATCCTAATTGAAATGAAATCACAGAATAGCAAGAGAAAGTTTCCCCAGGAAATTGATCTCAGATTTTTTCCCACCACATTTGCTTCTGAGAAGTTGATGGTTCTCCACTGTCCTTCCATGTTTTAATAATGCAGTGGACAGTTCTTAACCCAGTTTCAGCCATTTCAGCATCTCTTTAGCTGTTTTTAGCTTTGCTTGATGAGGCCAATAATTTGATCTTTATGAAACACAGTAACATCTTTTCCATGACTATGGGCAGTGGTGGATGAAGTTCACAAACCATGTACTTGAGTTAAAGTAGAGATACCCAAGGTAAAATATTACTCCAGTAAAAGTCCTCCTTTTAGTTAAGTATAAAAGTATTTGCCTTCAAATGTACTTATGTACGGAGAGTAAAAGTAGCACGATTTATTATGGCTGTAATGTCCTATTATCATTTCTGGAACAAGGCACTTGCTTAATCAGCTCATTTTAGGTGAAGAGACTCTAGTGTCACTCTCGGTCCATCAGTCTTTTAGCAAAACATCATTAATTAGTTTGACACTGATGTCTATTCAAATGATCATAAGCACAAAACACTGAAGGCAAACGATTTCTTTTAGGTAGAACTATAAAATCGCTTTTAGCAAACAAGCAAAGTTTTGGTTTAAGATTTATTTGCAATTTAGTTACAAGTTTAAGTTTAATAAAAATGTAAAAACTTTAAATGCAGGTTTACAAATGAGTTTTCCTTTGCTGTATTGCATCCGTTTGTACGTGCGCATAAGCCGAAAGGAACAACATATTTCACATAATGTCGTTGAGTAAACAGTAAGGTATTTGAGTTTGAAAAGTAGTAGAGTTAAAATAGAAAGTTGTCCGAAATTGAAATATTTCAGTAAAGTACAGATACACAAAAAAACTAGTTAGGTACAGTAATTACAATGACTTAGTTACTGACTACAGGATATGTCATCCCACGTCTTGGTTGTTAAGAAATGAGAAGCTACTCACGGCATTAATTAGGGTTATTGAAGGCTGAAAAGTGTTAATCACTACAGTAATTATCTAATCAAAGACTTTTTAAGTATTTGATTATTTAAACACACAGTGTCTTTTCTTGTCATAGCAGTTTCTAATGCGTATGAGACATTTCTGTTATATCTACCTACTTTTGTATATAGGGACGTATGTATAACACCACATTCTTTCATTGCTTAAACACACACCTGTGTTATTGTCTGTACGTATGTGTGCACATCATTAACTATAAGTCATTATAAGAGTCTTAATATCTGATTTTTCTTTATTCCCCCTCCTCGTTTCTTCCTTGGCTTTATCTCTTGCTTGTGCTGTTGCTCTCTCTCTCTCTGTCTCTCTTGTTTTTTCTTTTACTCTGTCTCTCTCACTGTTTCTCTCTCTTTTATGCTGAGTATAAACCTTTGGTTATGTAATTGGACAAGTTAGCATAGTGCGCGGTGTTGTGTAGTGCAGAAAGGAAAGAGGAAAAGCACTTATCTGGGAATGATTAATGAAGAGAGACAGGCTGTTTCAATGGAAGCTGAACTGACGAATCTAACCACATATATACAGGCACACACTTGCGCACGCATACGCACAAGCACATTGAATGACGAATGCTTCATTTCTTATGTTGGCAAGCAGAGCTCCATCAGCACCTTCTCCTTCCCTCGTGCTTCCATCTTTACTGCAGCCAGTATGCACATACAAACACAGACAGTCACACAGAGAGCTTTTCTGCTCCGTTAGCTAGAAGCAGCAAACATGCAGATAATGAGTTTGTTATGGGTTATTTTGTGTGCAGTAAAGTGACAATTGCTGATAATTGACTACAAACCCTGTGTTTGTCCACCAGATTAGGTCAGTATTGAAACAGGGCTCTTATCAGCATCATATCATGTCATATACTGGTGTGTTGTAGCTGACTGCTTTGCTTCTGATATGTATTGTCTCCTGCATAGGTGTGCTGTGGAACTTGTCATCGTGTGACTCAGTAAAGATGACGATCGTGCGGGATGCTCTCGGTCCCCTCACCAACACAGTGATTATTCCTCATTCAGGATGGGGAGCAGCCCCCCAAAGAGAGGACCACAAACTAAAACTGCACTCCTCTCTAGTGCTGCGGAACACAACTGGATGTCTCAGGTACTGTTCACAAGTCTATATGTTACATAATGTGCATGATGTGTAGTTGTCTCCATAAAGAACAAATATTTTAACAATACTTGTGTACCAACCAAAGAACAACAAAAAACTGTAATACAATACAGACAACCACTGTATGTAAGCATAATATAGTAGTAAACTATCAGTTTTGAAAGCTTTAGGCCCAGGGAGTTACACTGACAGTTTTTTTTTTTTATTAATAAGGGCATATCCACGCACAAACAAGCTGTGGAATTGTATGTTTGTGAATCAACAAATTACTCTCACATTACTCTTAACACATTCCTATAAAATAATAATACGCTGGAGGTTGTTTTGATCAAAATAACACCAAATCCAATATTACATAAATTCAACAAACAAGTAAACAAAATTTTAAAAAGCAAATGTCCTATCTGGCTAAACCTTGACACAAGCAAAGTCTTGTGAGAGTACACAGAAATACAAGGGGCAGTATACAGTACTGTATACAGAGGAGATTTAAAGCTATTGTATACTGATAGGTTGTGATTACTAAATGGCCTTATAAACTAAGCACGAAAAACACAGGATACAATCATATGAATCTTGTAAAATGAGGCATTCAGTGTAATAACACAAGATGGAGAACAAAAGTCACATTTTGACCTGTAACCGAGCTTTCAAATTAACATGTTGGGTGCACAAAAGGGTGATTCTGTTTTCTGTGGTGTTCATAGGTAAAATACCACTTGTTTCCAGTTTTAGATTTTGCTCCTCAAACTGATTTGGACCCCTGACATCTAAATATGTATCAAATACTTATAACGCCCTTTTTTGTTTTTCCTAGTATGAGCTAGTGAACAAATAACCCTTTAATCATAATGCTCATTTTTGCATGTATTCTTATTTGTTGGCACGTGTGTTTATGTTTGTATATCAGAAACCTAAGTTCGGCAGGTGAAGAAGCTCGGAGGCAAATGCGCTGCTGTGAGGGGCTAATTGACTCTCTGCTGTACATCATTAAAACGTGTATCAACACCTCCGACTTCGACAGCAAGGCAAGCGACACATTTCTTGGCTAATTAGCATTTTGTATTGGGACACTGAAAAGAGACTTTTTGGTTAATACACAGCAAAAATGGTATGCATGCTAGCAGCTGGTGTTTGGCTACACTCTTCTTGAAAAGGAACCACAGCGTCCCACGCCATCCTCTCTCTATCTCTCCCACACAGCTTCAGCTGCCAGAAAAGAGTGTTTTGTAGCTTTCATGGCCAACCACGAAATTATACTGTTTTAGTCTCTGTGCAAGAGCGCCACCTTCTGGGGATTCCCAGGTCCTTGTAGATTGCGCTGGTTCTTCTAGTGTTCCTCCATCTAATTTTTGCTTTTCTAAAGCTTTTTTTTTGTTTTACCAGCTTATTCTTTCCAAAGAAGGAAACACTGATCTCTCTTTTTCTTTTCAGATTGTGGAAAACTGTGTGTGCACTTTGAGAAACCTGTCATATCGTCTTGAGCTGGAGATGCCCCCCTCTCGACTAATGGGCAACCAGGATTTGGATACTCTCCTGGGTAACGACCCTTCCAGCAAGCAGGTTGACTACAGCTGCTGGGGCCTGAGGAAGAAGAAGAAGAAAAGGTCCTGGCAGGATCAGCAGGCAAGCCCATTATATATTATTCTCTTTTGTTTGAGGTTATCCAAGTTCAGACTGGAGCTCCTAGAGGTATAACAGGCAATGAAACTACAAACATTGTTTATTTTCTCTTAACCTGATGTTTGTATTTGCAGGCTAAATGAATGTACCGATATGAATTACAGTGCCTGGCTCTCTGTATTTACATCATAAAATGGGATCGCAAACCAACCAATATATAGTAAAATTAAATCGGTTATTTGCTGATCATGTGTTAGGAGTAAATGTCCTGGCAGATTCTGATCATACACCCTATGAATCATGCTTGCCATTCAGTTAAGTGTTATGGTAAAGATTGGTGCTGTAGGTTCTAACTCTGTGGTCTGTATAATTTATCTGCACAGTGGGACGGAGTTGGACCTATTCCAGGATTCTCTGGCAGCCCGAAGGGGGCGGAGATGCTGTGGCACCCATCAGTGGTTAAGCCTTACCTCACCCTGCTTTCAGAGAGTTCCAATCCAGCCACATTGGAGGGAGCAGCTGGGTCACTGCAGAACCTCTCGGCTGGAAGCTGGAGGGTAGGCTACATGCAGTTCCACTGCTGTATGCTGACACATTACAGTCACAGTCCACAGTATAGAACTGAATTATGTGAGTGGCATAAGTTTCACACGCTCTGAATGTCCAGAAACTTTTCTCGGCTGCACCTTTTAAAAGTTCGCCCTCTTTCTTTCTCACTCTGTGCGAACCTGTGGTCAGTTTGCAGCTTACATCCGAGCGGCAGTGCGAAAGGAGAAGGGTTTGCCCATCTTGGTGGAGTTGCTAAGGATGGATAATGACAGGGTGGTCTGCTCAGTGGCAACTGCACTACGCAACATGGCTCTGGACGCCAGGAACAAGGAGCTGATTGGTCAGTTTATGTCAAGTATATGTGGACGTCATTAAATTTTAAATTTGTAAACATTAATGTATTAAAGGGTTAATATATGTTCTTTGACCATTTCTGGGTCTTTTTTGCTGGATTGTGCCTTTAAAGAACTCTAAAATGATAATGGTAAAGATTAGGTTTGTTTTTTCCATGTAAAAAAGATCATTTAAACATTTTTGTGCTTTCATCTTTTTGTCTAAAAGGGAAATACGCCATGCCAGATCTGGTGACTCGTCTCCCAGGTCATGGGCCCTCTCTGCTGTCCGATGAGACGGTGGCGGCAGTGTGCTGTGCATTGCATGAGGTCACCAGCAGGAATATGGAAAATGCCCGTGCGCTCGCCCAGGCAGGCGGTATCGACAAGCTGGTCTCCATAAGCCGAGGCCGTGGGGAGAGGTAAGATGGTCCACGAGGAGAGGCAAAAATATATAGAAGATAAAAGAAAATAAAAATGCCCGAATGCAGTTTGTTGACTTCTGTCTCTGTCATTTAGGTATTCGATGAAAGTGGTCAAGGCTGCTGCGCAGGTGCTGAACACTTTGTGGCAGTACAGAGATCTGCGCAACATCTATAAAAAGGTAAGTGATCGCCAAAGGTGGTTTTCAAAGTTCTCACACAGTTCTTGCACAGTTCATTAATTTCTGTGTTCTGTGCATCGTCAGGATGGGTGGAATCAGAACCATTTTCTCACACCGGTGTCGACACTGGAGCGAGACCGGTACCGGTCCCAACCCACCTTGCCAACAAGCAACTTACAGATGTCACCTGTCATCCAGTCAGGTAAGCCAGCAGTACCAGCATAGTCTCAGGGAAGTATGGCAGAAACAGCAGTGCCTACCTTTCAGTACAGTTTCTCTAGATGCTAAATGTTTACTTCTTACTGTTTGTGTCATTTGTCCGCCACTATGCATTAATCATTATTGATTTAATATATTGTATTTATCACAATTAGGTGGTAGTGCCACTTCTTCTCCAGCTATGTTGGGAATAAGAGAACATCGGTTGAGTAAGCGGCGGGCTCAGTCTTCTATGCAACTTTATAACTATTATGGAGACACCAACAGAAACAAAAATCTGTACACAGGTGAGCCTTTGGAGTCCAACTGTGATTAGAACTGTATAACTGTGAATGCAATTTCACATTTACCTGGATTACGGCCCTACAGCGTATTGAGTATGTTCATAGAAAGAACTCTCTGTTCAGATCTGTTGAATATCCTGCGTGAAAGAACTCTTTTATTGTTCACCTGCTTATTTGTTGCCAGTTCCCAAATGCTAGGTCTACCCTACTGCAAAATAAGAACCTGGGAGAGAAATGGTTGAAACATTCTTCCTTCATAAGATGGGTAGCCAGCTACTCAATCTTCCCAAACTTACAAGCTGCCCATCACAGAGCGTTGTAGAATAGCTGAATGCATTTGACTGAGCATGCTAACTGCCTAATTTTGTTGTAACTGCCTAAGTTTGCTGCCTAATTTTGTGTATGTGAACTAATATAGATCCACAACTGACTAGGGTTGCTCTGAATTGACAGAGAGAGTAGGACTTGGCCCCAGTAAGAGCATGATCAATGGCTTTCTTGGACATTCAGACATGGATTTTTGTGGCATCACTGGGAATTGAACCTCTCGGTGATAGGATGCAGGATTCTTAGACAGTATTGCTCTTCCAGAGTTCTGACTTCAGCAACAGGCTTTTAGATGCTCACGAAAGTATGTTGTTGTTTTTCTTTTTTCCATAGAATGATGTTACCACTCCTACAGAGTTTGTACTGAGTCTTTACAAAACAATGGTTTCTGTTTGTAAACTCTTTCTCAGAACTAGCATCTATGGCACTATTTCAGGCTATTTCCATTTACTAAAATGAAAGTGCATATTTTTGTGTTTTAGGGTCAGGAAAGCATTCTGCCTATTTCATAAGCTCCTATCCCTCCCCTTCACTCGAGGAACCTCAAAGGCCACAGGTGAGACACCTCCACACATAGTAACTGGACACTGAAAAAAATTGGCTGTGTACTGTAATACAGCGATGTGCGGAGCATGTGGTTCTCTAGATTTTGAGTATATATAGCGTAACTAGCGCTCTGTTTAAGCTACCAATATATGATCTTAATCCACTGCAATTCAGAAGTGTTGTAGTCTTAATGAAATCTAGGAAGTGATAATTTATTAATCTCCACCTTAAAAATGTTCAGGTCATCTTAAATCATCCCAGTGGTCAATAACATACTTGATTCATTCAAGTTTGCACAATAAATTTAGGATAAGTTAAATCATTTAAGGTTTTTATGCCGTAGTATTTTTTTTATCAGCTACATTTTACAGTCTAATAAAGTCTAATAAAGTCTAATATCAATCTGTAATAATCTGGGCGTTGTTAATGTTTAATAATGTTTAATATTACCAGCAGTGCTGACGTAGCTCTCGTTGTCAAATTCAGCCCTGTGTTACTCACTTAGCGCGTGCATCCTGAGAGTATTAAGCATCATCCTTGTCCATTGTTTTATTACATATATATGCTTGTATGTCTTTCTCCAAGCAGCACAGCCAACTGTACTACTCAGACGAGGCAAATCACAGGGCCTACGACACTTACGGAATGTATCTGGCATCTCCAATGGGGTACGATGATCCTTACCTGGATGAGCCACTTCACTATCCGGTGGTGAGCGAGAGACAGGCACTCAAACGCAACACCAACTACGTGGACTTCTACTCCACCACACGCAGGCCTTCCTACCGAGCTCAGGCCTACCCTGCATCTCCAGACTCTTGGGTGTAGGCACAAGTGTGTGTGTGGGTGTGGGTGTGTTTGTGAGTGGGTAAATTCAAGTGTCTGTGTGTGTCTTTCAGGCCCTGTCCACATCATACAGATGTTTTTGAAACTTTTTTTTTCTCTGCATTTTGGCCTCCTGACATATAAGAACAGCGTTAAAACTGAACTGTGGGAAAACAGTCTCCATGGTGGACATCCCTTTGCCACATTTTTGTGTGGACAAGTGAAACATCATTTTGAGAAAAGTGACATCATGACATGAGTTTTTTTGCATGTGTTTATCATAGGGACACTGTATGTAACATGGATGATGTTTCCGCATGGTCGGTAATACCAGGCGATATCAGGTATGATTAAAATGTTTACTTCACGTTATCGTTACACCGCCAGTCAGCACATTTGTTTTTTGTCAAGCTTTATCTACTTAATGCGTAATATCTTACAAGTTTATGTTCCCTTGAGCTTTACTTATACGACTTGGGTACCATAAATGTATTACTTACATGATCATTTCCAATCTTTTCTTATTACTTACATTTAAGCAGGCTGTTTTCGTTATTGTGCCTTTAAGATTGATACAAGATCAGTTTTCTCTGTTAACTGGCCATCATTCAAAAAGCCCTTAGAGCTGAAACACACCTTAGAAGTTCAGAATGAGTGGGTGCAAGTAAACTGTAGGCTGAATGGGCGGATATATGTAAATAAGTTGGTTCTCGTGACATTAAAGAATCAATGAAATCAAAACTTTTACATTTTCCATATGTAGACCACATGCTCAGTAGTGAATGGTACAGTTTGAAATGTTTACATATTACGCCCTCCATCTTTCCAAGCTGCCACTCACACACTGTTGTACAACAGCTGAATATGCTTGATTGAGCGTGCCAACTGCCTATTTCTGTATATGTGCACTAATAGACACCCACGACTTACTAAGGTTGCTCTGAATTGACAAGGAAAGAAGGACTAGGCCCCAATAAGACTTTGATGAATTGCAAGTGTTGACTACATCATTAGGTTGTGAGTTTGATCCCACTGCCATTCGTGACCTGGAGACCAAGTGAGCCTAGTTGGCCTCACTCTCTCTGGGTTGTTAGCGTGGTGCTCCTCTCCTTGCATCAGTCAGCGCAATGCTGGCTAACACAGGCATCTGTTGGCCAAAGTAACAGACTTTTCGCTTAACATTTTTCTCCAAGCGTGTTCATCTGTCTGAAAAAAAGGTGATGGGTGACTTCATGAGAAAAGCTACATGGAGGAAGCATGTGCCAGCCTTGACCCTTCCAGCATTGGTAGTATTGTGTAATGGGGGAGAAGTAGCTAGCAGGTGGAATTGCAAATGGCTAAATTGGGGTGAAAATTGGGACAATTTCTAAAAAGAAAATGGTTATCAAAAGGTACAAATACATGCCTTTCAGTTGGACCTTAAGACCATTGTTGTATCTTTTTGAGGGTACACTTACATTGCTTTTACCTTGATGAAGAAAAAGCTGCTTGTATGACGCTATGTACTGAAGCCTCTTTCTGTGCTGGCATGCTCATGTGAGCCTAAGTTTTGCATGTTCATTTTTGCATCTTCATGTGGACAAAGAGGTTTTTCAAAGACCCTGTTTGTATGGCTGGGCCTTTTTTAGTAAGGGAAGAAATGTATTTTCAGAAATGTCTAGATGCTTGTGGACGAGGCTTGAGCGTGCAAGTGTCAGTGCGTGTATGTTTGCGGACTATTGCAGGGTGAAGGCCTTCTTGAGAAACCATTGGGTTACATGTATCTACCTATCTATATGCTCTTGTGAGAAATTGACAGAGAAGTTGTCCCTATAAATCTGTGTGTTACTGTTGGACTCATTTTCAGCTGAGGGACTGTGCCTCTGCCATCTGCAGTGCGTGTCAGGATGAAATAACCTACCATGATAAAGCCTATGGTAAATTCTGTTTGTGTGAGCACACTGGTGAGCGTGAGCACGAGCGTTGTGTGTGTGCGTGTGCCAGCAAATGACTGATTGTGTGTGCCATCGAAGTAACTTGAATCAAAGTCTTACTATCTTCTGAGATTGAAAGGGTTATGAAATGTCATATTTATGTGAGCCAAAGAAGGATATAAACTATTCATATTTATGTTTCTTTTCTTTTCGTTTCTGCATTTTTAAGAGTGTGTGTTTGACATCTATGCTACACCTTTAAAGGATCGAACCAGGTTCTGTTGTACATTTCTTTTCATACATTTTTTAATGGCATGTTGAAAAAAAAAAAGACCCCAGTCGTTAAAACAGTTAAACGGTATAGCTAAACTGTATGTGGGATGCAGTTTTGATGAAGATCACATATCTGTGGAAGACAAAAGCTCTAATAATGTACTGTGCAATGGTAACAAAATGTCCCCTTGTCCAGTCTCATTGATGTACTTATTGTTAAGATTAGTGTGTGCCACGGAGTCGTGTACAAATCTGTCGGTTTATTGTAAAAACGTGTGGTATGTGCAGCGCAGCACAAGACCTGTGCCATGTTACATAGCTATGTAGAGCAGTATGAATATATTAGAGACTTTATGGAGCCATCGGGCATAATAATATTATCAGAAATAAAGAGGAACAT
>CM067476.1:7116484-7398897 GCA_034552555.1 Semaprochilodus insignis | reverse complement strand
ATTGAAGATGAGTCGAGCTGCTGCATTCTGGACCAGTTGCAAGGGCCTGATGGCCCGTAGAGGAAGACCAGCCAGGAGCGAGTTGCAGTAGTCTAGCCTTGAAGTGACCAGAGACTGGACAAGCAGCTGGGTGGCCTCCTGAGAGATGAAGGGTCATGTCCTCAGATTCGCAATATGAGCCGAGAATGATAACTGACCATCCAGAATCACACCAAGGCTTCTTGCATCTTCAGTCGGGGTGATCGAGGAGTTCCCGAATGAGATGGCAAGATCTTGGTGCGGACCTGTAGTGCTGGGGATGAACAGCAGCTCAGTTTTGAATAATTAAATATATTGGGTTTGAATTCAGGTCTGAAAATTTCAGGTTTAAAAATGTAATAAAATATTCGGGTTCTAAAAATTTAAGTAGTTGAAAATCCAACACTTTTAACTCACACCAACACCAATCCTAAAATGACTTTTCCAAGTTGCAGCAGATAATTCTTTTGTTTACTATGAAAACCCAGCAAGAGAAACATTACAAGATCAATTCTGCATCACTCTGGCACAGAAATACAGACAGTGTTGATCAATACTAGATCTAAATTACAGGCAGTTTTCATATTTTGGTTATGTGAAATAAAGGACCACTGAGAATCAGTACCAAGAATATTTCAGTTTTTTCTTGATTTAAACTAAAAAACATTTTGAGACATCCATGGAGATATAAGACATGAAACCTGAAAATTAATCTCACATTGTCTGAAGCATTGGATAAAGATATAGAAGAATAAGTAAAGGCCCTAAAACATAACCCTGTGGGACTCCACAGAAAGTGTTACATTTTTTACCAAAGATCAAAAACTACTTGTTAAAAGTCATTTAAAAGACATTGTAAACTGCCCCGGGACGATTTTTAATTCAATACATAAAACAGCTGGAAGATTCTCTTTTGAGTTCAATATTATGGTTGAGTTAGGTGGAGCCTAGCTGTATTCGACTACAGCTACACAGGTGACAATGAAAAAACCCCACCTAAAAATACATGTATTTATTCAGTTGGGTTTTTTTGGACTTAATAACATGAAACCATAAACATGTGTGATGTAATGAGGATATTCAACTGGAATAGTCTGTTTTCTGGTTTGGCACACAGATTACTCAAGTCCAAACAGCAGGTCGATTACTCAGTTAATAATATCATTTGTAGTCACTGTCCTGCTGACCATCAGCTTCCTAAACAGTAGTTAACATTAATATATATCAACCTCTACAGACAGTAAACACATTCACATCCTTTAAACCGTATAGAGGATCTGAGTAGAACAGTTCAACCATTAAACATCATTAAGAACAGCACTTAACCAGCCGCAACTTCCTATTCATCTGATCATCATTACAATCAGAAGATTAATATCACCTTATATCACAGTTCAACAGCTAAACCACACACTCACAAGCAAAACAAAGACTGGGACAGAGAAGGACAGATAGTTAAAGAGAGAAAAAATATAGATAGACAGAGAGAGAGCGAAGAGAAGAATGACAGATATCTGAAGAATTATAGACAGCAGAGAGAGGAAGAGAGAGAGAGCAGGAGAGAGAGAAAGAGAGAGAGAAGAATGACAGATATCTGTAGAAATATAGACATGGAGAGAGGGCGAGAGAGAGAGGAAGAGAGAGAGAGAAGAATGACAGATATCTGTAGAAATATAGACCGAGAGAGAGAGGAAGAGGGAGAGAGAGAGACAGAGAGGGAGAGAGAGAGAGAGAAGACCCAAACAGAGAATAATACGGATTAGACTGACACTGTGTGTGTGTGTGTGTATGTGTGTGTGAAGGCCCGTGAAGGCAGCTCGCTCATGGTGGGTCGTGCTCTGACGTATTTGGAGGCGTGTCGCTAGCTATCGCACGCGCACCTCTCCCCCCGCAATGACCTCAGTGGGCACGCGAGGGAGGAGTTCGGTGAGTCTCGCGCAGCGGACCGTTACTGCCTCTCATTCATGTAGAGACAGCTCCGGAGCCTCAGCTCAGCGGGAAACAGGTGAGCGACTTTCACTGTAACCGGCTTGTTTCGCTACTTTGGACTTTAGAACGTGTGTGAAAGCGTTCTCCTTCTCTCAAAACGGTAAACTTCGGCTGCTGGGACGGGTTAGTTCTGAAACAGGTTAGCTAAACATTAGCCAAAAACTGTCTGTCTCTGTTTTGTTAAACGTGAGAAACTCGAGTCGACGTTCATGTCGTAACGTGTCATTTGTGTCTGTTTTAAATCCGCCGTGTGATTTAACTGTACCCATATCCGCATGTGAGTAAGTGGGACGGTGGGAGAAGTTTGTCTGACCACCGTGAGGAGTGAATAGGTGTGAATAGCTGTGAAAAGAGGTGAAACAGTATCAGCAGTAAACACACTGAGACCTGCCGTCATGAACTGCGGAGGTCTGTAACTTTGTCTCAAAGCGGTTGTTTTCTCTGAGAGCCGCTGAGAGTCCCTGAGAGCGGGTCAGAAGTTCAGCAGTTCTCATGGCCCTGAGCCAGCTGTCAATAAACAGGTGTAGTTTACCCCTCCAACACACAACGAACCCACACACTGGCCACATAAACACACCTTAACCACACTCGCACTGTCTCTGTCTGTCTGCGGCATGCTCCAGTCATACCAGTAGGTTATAAAAGAGTTTATTATGGTATTTATTTCAGCATTTATCAACCCATTCATGCCCAACACCTACACTGAACACGATAAGAAAGAACTGAATCAGAAGCATGACTGAGCATGATAAGAAGGAAGTAGATCAGACACAGCAGTGCTGCTGGAGTGTTTAAACACTGTGTCCACTCACTGTCCACTCTATTAGGCACTCCTACCTTGCTGGTCCACCTTGTAGATGTAAAGTCAGAGATGACAGCTCTGCTGCTGCAGAGTTTGTGATGGTCATCCTTCAGTGCTTCATCAGTGATCACAGGACGCTGCCCACAGGACGCTGTTTTCTGGATAGTTTTGGTTAGTGGACGATTCTCAGTCCAGCAGTGACACTGAGGTGTTTAAACACTCCAGCAGCACTGCTGTGTCTGATCCACTCACACCAGCAACACACACTAACGCAGCACCACCACGTCAGTGTCACTGCAAGGCTGAGAATGATCCACCACCCACATAATACCTGTTCTGTGGTGGTCCCATGGGGGTCCTGACCAGGATTCAAGAGGGATTACAAAGTATGCATGTGTACAGTCTGTATGTGGTAAATGAATCTGCTTAAATGAGTGTACATACAAGGTCATGTAATTAATTGGTATTAATAGGTGACCGGTTGGTGCGTATTGATAGATAAACCTAAATCTGTGACAGTGTGATGGACTAGGTAATTAAATATGCTCTAATGAATGAATATGTTACATGAATTCTGTGGCGTTTTTCTCTAAGGCTTTATTAACCAGTCAGGAGAATCGTATTGTTCATTATATAGATGGATAATAGCTCAGACAGCTATGGTAGGCAATACCGTACTATCCCACTGGAACAAATACACAATATGACATCATATAAGTGTGTGTGTGCAATTTCATGCTAGATTTGGTACAGTGGTTACACAGTGGTTTTTTGCCCACTCCAGTAACCGATCCAGCATTTTCTGCTGAAATCAGCTTGGTACCGAGATCTATGCCTTTTCTAAAAAAAAGAAGTAGCCACCAGACCTCAGCTTGATTGAACACCTCTGGAAACTATGAAAATGGCTACATTTCTGCTGCATTGGCACATACAGTATTTCAGCTCTCTTTGAAACCTGCCCAGAGAATGTGTTGAGCCATCACCGCACCTTTTGCCTTTTTCTATTTCAGATGTTTCCAGAGTGCCATGTTCAATGAGGTTTAGGGCTCTCAGTTGGAGTTTTAGACCCTCCTGAACTTATGGTGTGCACTTTTGTGTTTCTTTATTCAGGTTTATTTAAATTGGAACGATACACAGTGATATACAGCTCAGATAAACAGCAGTGGTATTCTGTCATGCTTGTACAACTGTTTCCCATTTTCATTCAGATTCAAAAGTTGCTTTCATTTTTTTCTAAATTAACGTAAACAATGTATTTATCACAATCACCAACATCACAGCATGTCGCATGCTTATTTGCAGCACAGGGTTGGAAATATTGAACACAATTTTAATGCATTTTTTAATGTTCCCCTAACGGTTGTTTTTGGCTGGCTGTAAGAAAATAATAATATAAGGCCGTTTTGTGTCATGATATTATATTTTTTTTCCACTCAGCTCCTTTATAAACTTACTGTAATAATCATAATGTCTTTTGTGAACATTAAAATATCTGCACCTATCCTGTAGTTGACCACACACATTTATATATAGTATCTACAGAAGTGTAACAGCTTAGAGTCATTAGAGGTCATCATTAATAATTAGAGAACAAATGCGACTGATCCTAGTTTGTATTTTTTGACTTTAACACTCATGACGAATACTCTATGAAGAAATAAAGCCTGGTGTAATGACATGGTTTATTTTTGAATAGTCTGAATGTACATGGCCATTTAAACTCTTTTTTTGCCACTTTTATTGACATAGTTCTCACAGGACTTTGGGTTTAATTTAAGTGTTTTCATTCTGTTCTGCGTTGTTTATGCTTTCATTGTGAGGGCATTTGGGTTGCTTGCAGCCGACAAAGGTTGGATTTGTTTGTAAACACTGCCTATCTATTATTGTCCTCATTATCCTCTTTCTTCTTTTCATTGCTTGAAGTTATTTTCATGATACAACCAAGTTGTAAGAGAGAAAGTGCACCAGCAAAACAGTGGAGCCACATTTAAAATAGGCCGTGAAAGTACAGTGTTTTCTTTTACAAATGCCATAGAATGGAAAACGGTATTTACACTGGCATAGTTTAATAAGGAGTGTTCAGTACATAGAACTGACGTACCATGAACCTCAAGTACTTTTGTCACCTGCTCCACATATACTGTCCCACATTTACTAAAGATAGTGGTAAAATTAACCATAAACTGTTACTCAACAGTCTTGCCCCATTAATACTTACACCCCCAAAATCTACATACAACAGAACACCAGCAAATGTCATTCCCAGGAAACAAAATACCTTTAAATGAGGCTGAAGTTGGCTTCCTATTCACCTGCTTCTTAATAAATGTCAAATTCCACCTTAAACGCAACAGCTTGTACAAGCACCAGAATGTAACTGTGGCACCATTTAAGTTGGAACAGAACATCCGTAAAAACACGCCAGCGTATAGGAAGGAAACTTCAGCTCTCACATATTAAACAAGATCCCGTACAGCTTCAATTCAAAGTTATTAGTTCGCTCTGCACATTTTACTCCAGACAGTTTCTCAAACCCTGGACAATATCAAGTAGCTTTGCACTGAAGAGACTGAAGAGAGGAATAGTTCTACCTTTAATAGCATCTTCAACCGCAGCACTTTTTGCTGATTGAAGCAGGTTTCATTCTGAATTGGAAGTTTCATAGTGAGTAACAACTTTAATCTACTTTTTGTTGATGTTAAGATCAAAAGCAAGTAGTTAGTACAGGTAACGGTAGCTCCTAGCAAGCGCCCAGTGACTAGCCTAGCTATAGTATGTTGACCTAAATTACTTACACCGTAAATACACAAGAAGCGGATACAAGAACAGCAGGGCCTTGTGTTTTGGATATAGTATGCTTTAAAGTGTATACAACCATGTGATAAAAATTTGTGTATATGTCATGTCATAGTGTACAGTATTTATACATATATTTCTCAGATGGGATCAGGTGACTACTCAGATAGTCTCTCTATTTCCATCACTGGTTTCTAGGTGTGTTTTGACACTCTCTCATTTGATCCTTTATTTATACCTTAACTTTTAAGGTTTCTCTCATTAGTACTCTGTACAATTACTAGTGCCAGATGGAAATTCTACAGATTCGTTTGTCAGGAGTCACCACCTCTGCATAAAACACCTTAATGGCCTTTCAAATTGGTTCTCCATCGACTTTATGATTGTAGCTTTCAAATTGTTTTATTGTTTTGTTTTATTTGAGTTAAATAGACTTGATAGTGCTGAACGATTAAAGCATGGCTTTGTACAAATCTAAGCTAGCTAGTAGAAGTGGAGGGAGGAAGTCCTTTCGAGCAGTCATTACTTTCTGTAAAGATAGCTTATCTGAATTGCCTGATAACAGGGAGCTCAGTTGATAGAATGACATGCCTTTCATAAGTAATTCAGGTCAAATTAACAGATGAAAACGTCCACAGCCTCTGAGTGACATGGTCTCAACAGTGTCCACATCAGAGCTGATAATGTGCCCACTTATGTGGACCCTGCACACACAGTCATATAGACTGCACATTTCAGAAGATTTGTTTCAGAAAAGCTTCAGACAACTAATGGCCCGAACTAAAGGCTAACAGACACCAAGCTCTGGTACTGGTTTAACCCATATGCTCCTTTTGCAGTATAATAAACAGACTCTTCCGTTAAATGCTTCCATTTACTTGAGATTTCTGCAGAAGTGGGCGTGTAGCATAACTTCTCATCTTAATGATATCGAAGGTATCATTTTATACTATGATGTTAGTGTGATGCTAATGAGCCAATAGGTGTTAGTAGTATGGTGTGAAGTTTCATGCTGACCATTCAGGGCCACATACTCCTCTTATACACGTGCACTCACCTTTAGGTGCAACCATGAACCTTTAAGCCTTCTGTGACCTCAGCAAAAGAAACTCAAATGCTTGCTGTCAGTGCCAGCCCAAAAAACAATAGTATTTACTTTTCGTAATTAACGTTACTGTAAGTTTGTTCATTTGTCTATTGTCAGTTGTTCTTTGTAATCAAAATATTTCAGTTAGCATTGCTATCTTTCAGGAAAAGTAGTCGACATCGAGCTTATGGCGTCATCACTGAGCAGCAAATCGACAAGTCCACTAACTAGTGTCTGTCTTTGCGAGTGTCTGTTTGCTAATTAATCTAATGTAAGCCAACTAGATGTGCCAACTGGCTGCATACAGCATTGAGCACTTATCCTTTTTCTGTAGAAATTGCTTGAGTTCCTTTAAGTAAACAGTTGCTTGATATGCAAATTTTTTTTGGATATTGCAATGAGGACATGATAAATTAAATCATACATCATACAAATCATACATTTTGCTGTGTAATTAAATTGAAGTAAACATCTCCTTTAAACAAACACATTTATGAAAGCACCGTTCACCAATCTAATTACTCCCCGTAACCATGCGTTTATTGCGGACACTCATTTCACAATAACAATAAACATATGAGTAATCATTCACTCCTTAACAACATGATCACTCAAATACACTCCTCCTGTTTTACTAATACTTTTGCTTCTATTCACGTGGGATATATGACATTCACGCGTCTCTTATTCAGTTTAGCTCAGTCTCTTCTGTTCTGCCATCCTCTAATCACCCTTCTGTCGTCGCCGTGTGTACGTTGTCATTTCTCAGTGGTTCACTGAAGTTTTACATAGCAGCTCACACACCCAGCCGGGCCTGAGAGCCTTTGATGTTAGGACCGCACACTTGTGTAAGACCCCTTGCGTGTCAGATCATATTCGGACGGCAAGCTGGGGAGGATATTTAGGCCAGATTTTCCATATAAGGAAACAAGGCCATTTTCCCTAAGGTTGCAGCCATAAAACCTATTTAGAAGTCTCTGTCCTCATTTTTCACTCAATGGAACAGCGCCACCAACGAGTCTGAGCTTCATCTGAGCTGTTTGAACCCTCCTATAATCCACAGGCTTTCAGGACCTTCAGAGACGCGCAGTTTAAAGTCATAATAACTGTAAAACATCACAGTAGCCCTGCAGATAAATGAGATGTGCAACAATCACACCATTCTTTCCATATACTTCCAGTCAGATCTTTTCATCTTGCCGTTTCCACCCTGTTCCTACTCTCGCTTGTCATTTTCTATTTTCTGTCCTCTGCCATCTGATTAGACATCCTTTTGGTTCAATTAAGCTCAGATTTAAGCATGTGGCCTACAGAAACATGCAATTACGGGAAACTACAAATTAAGTAGTTATTAAAAGTTCAGGGCCAGCGGTGGTCAGACCAGAGCTTTCCAGTTGCATGAGTTGTGACTGCTGGCAAATACACCAGGTCTGTAATTTGATATACAGTAATGTAAGCAGCCTGTTTTTAGTTGCAGTTAGTAAAAGCAGCGCTGTTTGACGTTAGAATCTGATCTCACTAGATGGACTGTTTAGAGAAGCCATAAATTCATCCATTGATTTGACATTCATCCATATTTTTAGCGTCCTATTGAATTCATATCGACTCAGCACCATTGAACGTTTGAGGTAACACTGTTACAAGTTACCCTACATCTGAAATTGGTCCTGAAATGTCAGAGGCTCTCTGTGGTTGCTGTTTTTTGTCCAGAAATGCAGCTTGACAACATTCTCACACTGTAACCCTGCTTTTGCACTTTGCAAGTGTCTCTCAGTGATGTAATGCCTCAGTGTTGTTCAGCCGACGGAGTTCTGGGTCATTAAGCTTCACACTTCACAGTGCAGATGTGTCCACTTGAAACCCTAACAGGTCACTTACCTCACTAGAGGCAGAGCAGAGTTCATACGCAGTGCTGTGCTACAAAAACCACATACTAGATGATGTAAGTTTATCACTGGGCTCCTTGCCAAGTGCCTCAAGGAGACTGCCTAGTAAACAAAGGTTAAAATATGTGTAATTATGACCAACAGTGCACCTCCACGAGCCAGAGCACAGACTGATGCTAAGCGCTTAGAAGTGAATACATTTACTTACTTTAGAGTAAGTTATAATATAAAGAGATTTTCTTCTGGTCCATTTGTCTTGAAATTTGCACACAATGCAAAGCATAACATCCGGGCTCAAATGATGTAGAAAAATAAAAATGGACAAAAATGGAGATGCTTTTTTTTTTTTTTACTAGCAATCCACACTGAACATTTATTGGGCTTTTCAGTTCTGTGGTTTTCCTCAGTCAGCTCAGCTGCTCCTACTTTGTCACATCTTCGAGAAAAACTTCTTCCTCTGTGTCACTGTAAACAGGCACTGCGTGTGCCAGATGGTTTCAGTTAGCATACATCATCTCTGTAATTACAGCAGATAGATCTGAGTGTGCTTGTGTGCAAAGAATTATAGATAGTGCCCCTTGGCTTGAAGTTTAAAGGGATAACTCAGTGAAGAAACACATTTGCATGATTTAATCACACCCTGAATGTAGCTGATCAACAGAGACATCTTGGGTGTTCATATTCTGCTTCATTGCAATACTGTGCTAAAGTCAGAGCCTGCCCTTCATTTATTTCCACTTCTTTAACATCTGGAAAAAAGCAGAGCACATATATTTAGCAAAAAATTACACAGAACAACTGAATGTGATATCAGGAGGGGTGGTCGATATGGAAAAAAATATAATGCTTCAAGACATTTTCATGATGTAGACTTCTGATTGGTTGGAATAGAGAAAAGAGGCCAATACACAGAGATTTGTATTCAGTATTTGTACATACTATGTTGCACTAAATCCAGTTAAACAGGTCTACTTATGTTCGCTTTATACTGAAACATTCAGTTGTTGCTGATGGTATCCTGTAATATTATGTGTTTAGATAAGCATATTGTATTGTATTGTGACTAGATTTATCACAATATAGTACATATAGTATCATAAAATATCATAAAATACCCTAAATATCAGCATTTTCAGTAGTATGTCCACCTTGCCTTCATTACAGCTTCCATTCCTTTTGGGAGACTTGATTTCAGTTTTCCAAAGAAATCTGCAGGGATATTTTTCCACACCTCCAGTGTTCAGTCTTAGAAGTTGGTTGCATTTTTTTGCTTCTAATGAACCAAGTAACCCCAACAGATTCAGTGATGTTGAGGTCTGGGCTCTGGGGTTGTGAATCCCTTGTTCTGAGAACGCCAGCAACTTACTAGGTTTAATATGTCCTCTTCTCCTTATCTCCAGCTATACATCCTTTCAGACCCACAGCATCAAGTTATCCTATGACAGAGGAAGGTTGGACAGAAACACCTGCAAATTTTTTCAGATGTGAAGCAAGAGTGGCGCTGTTTCTGGTCATAACAGTTTTGGTCTACCAGGTCCTCTGCGGTTTTCTCTGCATCTTTATTTAAATTCTATTTTTTAACTACAGCTTTGGAAACTACTTATTATCTTTTGACTTTGCCTTTCCTTATGCAAATCGAGTGATTTGTATGTAAAAAAGGGACACTGTGCTTAATGACTGGAAATTAAAATGAGAATAAAATAAATGAAGAGCGTGCTGTATGTAAATGAGATAATTTGCCAAAGTGTCAGTTTAAAATCATCTATATTAACATTGGCAAGTGCTCTCGCGCTGTATTTGAATGTGTCTGCTACACCTATACTAAAAAAATCATAGGATAAATATACACGAACCATTGTGTAACGGTTGCTTGCATGTACTGTACTACTGCGCATGCGCGCTGAGCTGTAGCTCTCTGTGTGCGGGACGAAGGAGCTAGCTGTAGCATAGCCTCCAGTCTGATGTACCTACTCCTAAGTTAACCGGACTGTAATGGTGTGATGTGTTGGTGACTTGTGCCATTAAATGCCACTTCTACCCTGCATGGAGCGTGTACTGAGCGTGTCTCCAGAGAAGCCAGGGACCAAGGCCTTTTTCCCCCTCCTAGCTCCTGCACCACGCATTTCCACCCTTACAATTGCAATAAATAGCCAGTTGCTTCTTACTTTTGATATAATTTTTAAGATGTCACTGATATTTCTTCTAGGAATTTTCTTTCTGGGTTCCAGGTTGATCCGTTTACAAAGCAAATAAAGTCCTTTATCTTGCAACATGGGCTAATAAAAAGCACTGCATGTGTGCTTGTGTGTTTCAGGTGCTCATTTAGCCCATGACTTTAGCCCAAAAATGACCATAAAAAGTATATATATATATCCTAACATAAAGTGGGGTTGTAATAACAAACATAATGTATCATTTAATGCAAGCCTCTGATATCAATGTGCATGGGTAATGAACAAGATTTTTATTTCTTAGGGAAAGGATTAATGCTGATTTTGGACATTCCTTATAAAAACTCTAGGCTAGCATATTAGTTCATGGCTAGCACATTATTATAAAATATAAATAAACTGAAAATGGAAGTGTTGACATTAATATAAGACAGCACTTTATATATTTGATGTATTAAAAACTATATCAAATTTAGACAACACTGTCATCTTTGCTGATCTGTAGATACATAGGACCCTGGAAATGTAGAGCTGCCTCCAAAATAACGAAGGGGGAACATTGGAACTGGGAAACATATGACCCTGGTAACATAGAGCAGTAGCTTGGAAATTTCAGTGTGAAAATAAAGAGCCTCTGGAAGATAAGGATGGTGGTGCTTTAACCATCGCTGAATTTTAGCAGTCATTGTTAGACTGAGTGGTTCAGTATGTGGTGGGGAATTGTAGATGTGCAAACATCAAAAAGTCCCTATATTTCCTGAAATAAAGGAAAATTCCAAATTGCCAGCATTTCAGTTGGCACAACATGGTAAGACAATGCCCCTTGGATACATTGCATTCCACACAATACAGTCCCTGTTTTTACACTCACTACAAGATCATGTCCTTACAGTGTGTGTGTGTGTGTGTGTGTCTGTGTGTGTCTGTGTGTGTCTGTGTGTGTGTGTGTGTGTGTGTGTGTGTGTCTGTGTGTGTAAGACAAAGAGAAACTTGGGGCCCTGAGGAGCTGATTTGATCCTTGATCCTTCCTGCATGACCCCACTTCCTGCACATGTGCTTGCGACTCCAGGAAGTAGTGGCTGATGGGAAAATGGCATGGCTGGCCATGGCTAGGCACGCTCTCTGTGAAGTCTCTTTCATGAAGCCCACGTCTCTGAGCGGCAGGATGTGGTCTCTTTCAAATCCAAGCAATTAGTATCAGACCCAGCCAGCTGATTCTGCACATCATGCCCCATTTTAAAAGGAGGCTGGTGTGGATTAGTTTTGCTGTTCAGCCCAGCAGCAACTAATCGATCCCAGAGTGCTTATCACAGAAACTCTTCACAGCCCTCGAAGAAGAGTTTGACTGCGGTTAGTTTGTAAAATTTGTTTGTTGCTCTCTAAAACCCTTTAGCACACATGGAGGCTGTTAACATGTTTCTCAGCTGCTTTGACTGTTTGCAGCTTGTGGTCGTAGCTATCCTTACGGAGTGTCTCGCATGTCAGCCTCAGTCTGGTTTACTAAGACTGTAATGAAAGTAATTCCAAAATCCAGGCTGTTCCAAAATCAAGCTGTTGTTTTCCGTGTGCCATATGCAGTGTTTTCCTGTTGATTCTGTGTGCATTTACATAGTGCAGTTCTGTGGCTGTGCTGTAAGGGAATCTGCAGAGACTAGGAGCCTTCGTCTTTATGAAAGCGTTCATTATGAGTGTCTTAAACCCCAAACCATAGGTCTGCACCATGCTATTTTAATAATTCTAGACTTATTTTCCCATGAACCTATATTCAGGGTGTTTCCGATCCCCTCCTGCTTTTTAGCCAAGCACTATAAACCACAGCATAAGAACGTGCTCTCATTTTTGAGAATCATACCACTCTGGACTGTCTGCACTATAGCTGAATATTAGGCTAAAAAACAAGAGTTCCAATATAATAAATATGCTTATGAGTCTGTACCTACCTTTAGGTTTCTGACTGTTATTGTCATTAATGACAAATACTGGAACACAGCTAAATCTAAATTAGTTTATAAAGATTTAAATATAAAGTACGAGTGAATCAGTCACCAAAGCCCCCTCTACACCATATTACTGTGATGCGCCTTTATTGTAATTTTGCTATATGTTGAGTATTGCGATATTTTTCAAATCACATATCCTTTGTGCTGTTTTAGTTGCATAGGAATCCACCGCCATTGACATGAACACATCACAAGTTAATGCAATCCTTTCTGTGTTATTTAAAGCAATCATGAAGCAAGTTTCATTATTCTAGTTACAAAAGTTTAATTTGTATTTGCTATTCATGTAATAAAATGTCAATACTTGGAACCCAGTGAATCAATACAATATTGCCATTCAGAATATCCCAATTGTATGCTGTTTCAACCCCCCCCCCCCTTCTAAATTATTAGATTAAGATTTTAGTAACATTTTCCAGGTGAAGTGACCAAATTCATCAACAAAACTACAGAAATGGTGATGAATCTGTAAATAATGTAACTTTTCACATGCTGTCGTTGGAACAGACAGTAAGTGTTGTTTCAGCAGACAGTATTACACAAAATATATTTAGCTAAATTTAATCTTACCGCTACAACCCCTAGACAGCCACTGGGGTTTCTTTTTTTCTGTGGCACATAACCTACATTTTACAAATAAGTCATTAAGTCCAAAAATTCATGATAAAAGTCAAGATAAATATTAATAATGAGAACTGCCAAAAAATCCTGTTTCTGTATTTAAAATACAGAAATAACTTTTTGCTGTAGAGCTCCAACAGACCTACAAAATTATAAGAATATTGTTCATCAGCATGATTCTTAGGTTTATGGACATATTTTGAGGCGCTTTCGTGAGAATGACCTTTCTGGTTTATGGCAACAGCTGTTTGCAGTTCAGCCCATTTACTTCAAGAACACTGGAAGTGAATACTCAGCCTGTACTGGACAATAAGCTAGACAGTCAGGCAGGGCACATCCATCCTGCTATTTTAGGCACAAGTGGCAGCTTGGTAGAAGTGTTGGTATTTCCTCTGATTGTCTGGAAGAGAACCTCAATGTTGAGAGCTATTGTAGACAATGTACTTTTAGGAACTAAACACTGCAAGGACGCTCACATTGCATGGAGGTTTACATTGATGGATGATCTCATGTCTGGTACTGTACGTAGATTTTAATTGTTAGAAGTCAAGAATTACTTTAGTTTTGCTGTTACAAAAATGTAACAACTACCATATATAGTGATTTACATTCGGTTTGCATTCAATATTAAGATGTTCAGGTCTGTATTTCTCATTATCCATATTTATTTGATATATTATTGTGATGTATAATTACATATTTGTCTGATCCACTCACACCAGCTCAACACACACTAACAGACCACCACCACCTCAGTGTTACTGCTGTGCTGTGAATGATCCACCACCCACAAAATACCTGCTCTGTGGTTGTCCTGCCCTGTGGGGGTCCTGACTGTTGAAGAACAGGGTGAAAGGGGCTAACAAAGTATGCAGCTAAACTGAGAGAAGAATGTAACGTTATGTTAAATAAAAAGCAGTAATGTCAAAAGCTGAAGTGGAGTTGAGTGTTTGCTGCTGGTTAATCCACAGGACAATAAAAGAAAACCAAACGACTGTCATTGTGGAGCACCTTGGTACCAAGGTCGACCCAAACGCTAAGAAGCTATGTGCTACCTCCTTGATAGCAGCTGATGTTTCCGTTGATTTAAAAATCGCTCCTCTTTATACCTAAGGATCACGTCCAACATGTGTTGTACCACTCTCTCACAATATCTTCCAGACTAGCACAGTACAGGTTCCTTGCCTTCAAATATTTCTCATGTTCTGATTAGAGCATGAGAAGATTAAGGCCTGATCCCATTTCACCCCTTGCCCCTAACACCCCTTGGCCCTACCTCTCCGTTTTGCACGTTCACGTCTAGCCATAGGGTTGTCCCGACTGTTGTTGAGAGGCCCTTCAAATGGGGTGTTATTAGAAATTTCCCAGAATGCCCTGCAAATCATCACCAAGATGGCTGCACAAGCGACCAAAGAGACCCATAAATATAAGTATTTTCTCTGTTAAAAAACATTGGATTGTAAAATAACCACTGTAATAATGTTTTATGGTAAATTTCTTCCTAACACGTGTAAAAATCGCTAATAATACGCTGATGTCTCGGTCGCTACCTAGCGAAATTTTCCCTTCCACCGTTCTGGTACCTGGGGTTGCTGCACCATTTGGAACGGTTGGGACAAGTTGGAACGGGGAAATTTGATCATGAAGCTGATGATTAAAAGGTTAAGTTCAGCTTCATATCACCGAAGAACTCTTGATGGCGATAATAAATAATCCCCCTCTTTGAAGGCATGTGATGCCCTGAATGTATTTAAGCAGTGAGGAGCTGAACTTTACCCTCCTCTGCTATCACTGCAGACTGGCAGGGTCGCCTACAGAGCACCGTTAGTAGCCTGATAATGAAGTAATGTAGTGTTTTGTTTGTGCTCCTTTTTATTTGGTGACATGTTAGATTGAATGATGTGTAAAAAACTGAAGTTGAATGAAGTGAATGAATCGTGAGTGCCCATCCTTTTCGTCTGTTTACATAAAAGCCGCTGACGACAACTGATGACGTATCTGGTTCTTGGTGATGAAAGGGTTGTCTCATTTCATAGGGGGAAGATTTTAACTGCTAACCCTTGTAACTCAGTTTCAAGGGGGAGGGTTACGCTCGAAAACAAGGGGTAGGGGTAAAAATAAGAAATGGGATTGGGCCTAAGAATTAAGTTTAAAACCCACAATTACCTTTTGGTTTCTTTACCTTTAACTCAGCCTTTAAAATATGTTTTGATTGATGAATGATTCAATATGGACTGATATGCAACTTTTTATCATGATACCATTTTTGGCCTTATCACCTAGCCCTAGCCAGTTATGCAGTCTTGGATTCCCAAGCAGTGTGTAGCATCGCCACGCAATTTCCTAGGGCCAACACTTAGACAGTTAGACACCAGTCAGGTGCAGCACTATTGTCAGTTCATTGTAATTTCTTTTAAATTCATGTTATCTCTTGATCTCGCTTGATTTGCAGTAGCTGTGTTGGTAAGTAGGTACTGGGATATTGGAGTTTTGTTTATATTTGCTCTGCAGCCCAAAGTGCTCTAATTAGATGTGGAATGTTGAGAATCTTATTGACTTTCTTACTCCACTGTATCGGGCACAGACACCCACACAAAATGAAATGAGTGCAGTGTTCTCTGTGTTGACTTATTGTGAAGAAGATGACTCAGATTTGCTTAGGAATGTGAGAAAAGTCCCAGAGCCTGTCTTATACAAAAGTGCTTCCCAAAGGCGAACCAGGAAATGTGGAAGTACAGGAGGAAACTGCCATCAACACTTAAACAAACCTCAGGATCTTTAAAACAAAGGGCATGACTAAGTCTTAATTGTATTGACAGTGCATATCATGCTTCTCTGGACAGTATCTGTCTTCACTGGAGTTAACGAGTGACCTTTTGCAGGTGTAGAGTGAGGACAAAAGGAGAGCCGGAAAGCATCTCATCATGTTTAAGGCACCACAGAAAAACGGACAGGAGAGAGGAGGGAGAGGGAGGAAAAAGGATGCAGGTAAGGAAAGATGAGTTTATGTGACATCCATTTCTCAGGGACAGCCAAAACTGGGCTTGATTTCCAAAGTAAAGTGCTCTTTTGAGCAATTCGTTTTTTTTTTTTTATCACTACCATATAACTATAATTGATGTGCTGAAACACAGGCCCTTGATGGCGTGTAAACGCATGTGCATGTGTGTTTGTATTTAGGTTTCAGACCATACTGTTCTCTAAGTACTCGGGCAGGCCTGTGTAATCCCCGTAAATGTGCCCATTCACATCAGTGCAGGGTAACTGTTGAGTTGTGTAATTGCCTTATTGCTCCTACATGTGGCTGAGAGGACTGGAGGCAGGACCTGATTTCTTTTGGGAAAAGCTTCTGGGTTTGGGTGTCTTTAATCTGATTGGCTGAAGGTCCGTGCTCAGGCCGTGACTTGCCTTGTGTGAATGTTTCACACTATACTGAGTGAAAAATGATAGCTAGGCCGTGTCCATACCCGCACACAGGCACACAGGCTCTCAGTCTGTACTTATTCCAGCCTACTGTTACACCATTCATCTGAAACACTTGTCTGCCACCTATAAGTTATCTAGAACAGTGCTTCTTAACCTGAAATAATAATTTAAAAGTCAGCAATAGAGTTAAATATCCCAGGAGTTCAGGCGATGTCCAGTGTTTTTACATACTACCGTCACACACAAAGGTTTTTAATGTTAGTTTTCAAATGCAGTATTAAGATATGATGACAATAATAGATCATTGACTTATAGCCTCACATCCTTCATCAAGCTTCGACTGAGTTTTCTTTGAATACACTTTCATGGCGCTCACAATCATTTGATTAATCTACTTGGGGAAGAGGCTCTCAAAGCACAACTGATGTTATAAACTGTTCTTCGGACATTGTGCGCAATTACACATTTCCACCAGAGGAAACGTGTCTGCTTTGGTCACTTATTCACTGTTCCCTCTACATTTGAAAATCTGGATTACTACGTTTAACACTATTATAGGAGACAGAATTTCAGACACTACCAGTGGTGGATGAAGTACACAAAACATGTACTTGAGTTAAAGTAGAAAAAAAGGAGAACTGTTTCCATTTGGTAGAACCAAACTAGTCCGACAAGTCAAAACAAGTTTAAAACAAGGTATGTGCTGTACCCTGATTGGTGGGCTCGCTTCGCGCTTCTTTTGTTTTGATGTGTTTTGTTTTTATACACACATAAGCCAAAAGGAAGGACAGATTTGGCCATGATGTAGTGGAGTAAACAGTAAGATGGTAGACTTTAAAATGTAGTGGAGTTAAAGTAAAAAGTCCCTCAGGACTACATGCACGCTGACCTTTACGACGACTGCTCCTAACACCACGTCAGCATCGCCAAAGACTGCTATGGTGTCATGCTAGACTGTCGTGGAGTGACTCAGAGACGTATGTATGTTGCGTTAGCAAACATGGTGGCCTGACGCCATATTGAGAGACACTACTTCTGTAAATATTTCCCTTATCAGTCTAAATTTATCATCATTTATTGTTCCTGGTAACATTTATCTTCATTCCCAATAGCTTTGCAATCCAACACTTCCTTCTGGGTGCTATTACCCAGGAGTACCTGGATTAGCATCACAGAGAAATGGAGCATTGAGAGTTGAAAATGCAGTACTGAAGTTAATAAAGTACAGAAACAGATACTGTAGTGAAGACATATATTTCATTGCTGTCATCATCTGATAATAACTCTACTCCTGGTTCAGAAGCACTGCTGTAGAAGTTGTGGAAACTATGGCAGTATCCGATGAGGCCCCGCGCGATGACCTCACTCGAATTCGGACGATGTCATGTTTCCATGACAGCGGCTGCAGAGCTCCATTCACATTCAGCACCACGTCTGAGACGGGATCTTTCCGTCTGACTGTAGCTGCACAGCTGGCCCTGATTCTGCTCCCCACAGACTCGTTCGATGGAGGAGCTCCAATTAACCTCATTCATCCTCGCTGCACTTCACTCGCTCACTCACTTTAAGTGTGTCAAGTCAAGTTTGAGAGCAAACAAACAGCACCTAACCCACATATGAAAAAGTTTCCATTTCATATTCGACTTCAAGCTGCCTTTCTTACGACGATGGTTGTACTAACTCCATTTTGCACCTAAATGATTTTGATTGTTGCATAGTTCTTTGTGAACTCCCTATGGACCTGGCGCTGAGAGAAAAACCTGGTTCAGTTAGAGACTACAGCACACACACTGCTCTATGTGGCCTCTGGTGAGCCATATTGCTCATGAACTATTCAGCACACCTTATGTTGAATAGCTAGAGAGGATGCTGTCTGCCGTGTTACTTAGTGAGGCACCAGAAGGCACGCTAATGTTTTACACACACCATTGTCTTCACAGCTTTGACTTTCAATGAATGGCTTCATCAGAGATTTATGTCCCTACAAGAAACCTGTTAAGGAAATAAGTGTTCAAACAACGGATGTAGTGGAAGTCATATGTACAAATACTTAAACACAAAATGGCATAACAAATACGTAACATGGTTACTGAATGCCCGAGCAGAGTCTAGAGTTTGTTATTACAGTCTAGCACTTTGTTTGTTCTGCTTTTGGGTTTGCTTTAAAGGTGCTCATAAAAGCTACAGTGTCATAGGTCAGTTTGTTACAAATGCAGTGGTCACCAAACCTGGTCATGTAGATCCTGACTGTAGAGTTTAGTTCCAGCCACGCTCTGCAAGCAAAGTATGCCTCAGAGAAGAGTTTGAAACTAATTCGAGCAGTTGGAAGAGTTGGAGAGGGCATGGACTTATTGATGTATTGCGCCCCATATCGGTCGCACGCTGTTGGTGGCAGTGGATAGAAGAAGGTACGCACCAGCGAAGTGAAGGATCTGGGAGACCTACACGAACCACAGAGAGAGAGAAGCGACAAATTGTCCGACAAATGCGGAGTGACCCAACAGCCACAATTGTGGACATACATTGAGCAGCGACGCCCTCCTTGAGTCATCCTGTAAGTGTCAGCACCACTGGCTGCAGGACTACATGCATGCAGACCGTTACGACGACTTCCCTTAACAACACGTCAACGTCGTCAAAGACTCCAATGGTGTCGTGCCAGACTGTCATGGAGTGACTCAGAATGGCAGTAGGTCATCTTCAGTGACGACTCCTGCTTTTGTCTCAGTGGAGATGACTGATGCATCCGTCTTGGAGGCACCATGGTCAGCACCAAGATGAAGGATTTGATGTCATGCATTACACGTCCAGAAGGCCTGGTGTCACTCCACCTCCACCCCTACCGCACAATCTGCAGGAACTGCGTGAGAATATTCAAGCTGCATGGGATGGACTATCGCAGGACACCGTTAGGAACCTCTACAACTCCATGCCAAGATATATGCATGTTGTGTTAGCAAACAGGGCGGCCATACTGAGAGACACTACTTCTCTATGTGTAGCTCAATAGATATTGCCCGTATCAGCCTAAATTCATCATCATTTATTGTTCCTGGTAACCTTTATCTTCCCTTCCAATAGTATTGCAATCCAACACTTTCTTCTGTCTGCAGTTTTTTTTTTTTGTTGATGAAAATCAAAAAGAAGTTGTTGTGTATATAACAACTTCCATGAAATCAGGAAAAAAAACTATGACTGTCCACGCAAAAGCGAGTGAAAAACGCTATACTGCTCTTCCTGTTCTTCTTATTATAATTGTACAGTCAGGTATTTGCAGTGCTTCTCCTCCTACAGCTTTCTAAGTAAAACCACAAACGATTGCAGGATCGTAGAGCCAAAACCCGAATGGACTGCTTGTGCTTTCCTAACCGACCTACAGCATTCAGTCAGCGGTCACTCAGGCTCAGTTTTGTTTTCCTTACAGATGAAAAGGCTCAACATCCTGAAACATTCCACTTCCACCTCATTCAGTATGAACCCTGAAACCAAACGTCTTGGACGTCTTGGATAGCAATGGCCTAGCAATGTCTTAGCAACCACCTGAAATACCACAGCGATGGCCTAGAAATACTCTAGCAACCATCTGGGATGCCATCGCGATGGCCTAGCAATACCTTAGCAACCATCTGAAATACCTTATCAATGATCTAGCAATACCATAGCAACCACCTGAAACACCATAGCAATGGCCTAGCAACACCATAGCAACCATATAGGAAACCATAGTAGTGGCCTAGCAGCATGTTAGCAAACACCTGGAATAGCATAGCAATGGCCTAGCAACATCATAGCAACCACCTGGGATACCATAACAATGGCCTAAAATGGGTTTGCCACCATTAGGCAACCAAACATTCCCTAACCACAAGCTGGAACCTCATAATAACCTTGTAGCAACACTGCAGCAACAATCTGGACTCACTGCAAAAACCTGAGTAGTAGTAACGGGCAGTGTCCTGCAGTCGCTTCCTCATCAACAGTTGGCCTTGTCAAGTCAAATAGTCCCTTCAGCATGAATGTTTAACTCAATCTAAAGGTCAGCTAACTGGTTAGCCCTATGTTTAAACATAACAAACACAAACAAAAACAAACAAAAGAACAACAGAAATGGAGATGCAAAGACATACAAAGGTACCAGATATTTGGGTATGTGTATGTGACTGTGCTAAAGGGATGAGAAAGTGAATGAACACAACAGGACTGTGATTCTGACCCTGCTGATCTGCTGATTTTACTGCGCTAATAAAGCCTCCTGTGTTTCTCACGGGGACACTGCTCTGCAGCCTGGAGCCACATAGAGAAGAATGAGTGGAAACTTCACATCTCTGTGCCAGACACCGCAGAGCCTGCTCCCAGCCGCAGGGCACAGCTCACTGATAGCTCGGGCAGTTCACATTCAAACACATGAGGGGGCTTCCAGGAGTATACCCACGCGTAGTTTTACAGACTCTCTCTCCTGCTGAATCTCTCATTCACATTCTCCCTCCATCACAGCCTCACTCATTCACACTCTCTTCCATACACTCACTTACTCACACTCTCACTCACTCACTCACTTTCCCGCTCCCTCTCATACATGACTTCACCCACTCACTCTTTCCTTCCTATTTTCTTTCTTTCCTCTCTAGGCTCACTCACTCCCTCCCTCTCCCCCTCATTTCATTTGGCGGGACTGACCTTTTTAATCCGTTCAGAAAAAGGCTTTGTCTGGGATTTTTTTTTCTGCTTTCATGTATTGACATTCCGGAAATAGAGTATTGGATTTTAGCATTCTTTTGGCTTTGAACCAGCAGCTCAGTAAAGGTTGCATCCAGGGATTTAGCTGTGAAATGGAAGGCCCTGTTTGATGTTTGATAGGTGCTGACTGATATACAGTGTAGCTTTAGGGTAAGGTGATGAGTCAGGCCTTGTCTGTGCGTGTTCCAGGTAGCTCTGGACCCTTTTTGTTGGTCCCGTTGTTCTGAAATGTTATGACAGCTACAGTACTTACATACTGACTGGTGTATAAGGCTGTGTATTTTCTCTTTGTGGGGAACAGATGTCATAAGACTGGTGCGAAAAAAAAAACAAATGTTTAATCTTGTAGAGACATTTGGCTAGTCAAAAGAACTTTGTATGTGCTTTTCTGAACATACAGTGTATATATGGATGTCGTCAGTGAGCACTGAGCAACTGTATGTTTTAGTAGAAAGAGAGCAGTATGGGTTTAATTTGATTTTCTGCAGTGTGTATAAAAAACCTTTTTGCCTATTTAAATACAGTACTTCTGGTGCATTGTGTCTGTGTGTCAAAGTATTGTGATATGAAGGGATAAGGCAAATTGGCAACAATATAGTATCACAATATTAAAGACATTTTCAGGATACGTGATGAGTATCATAAAATGTTAGATGATGTTAGATAAGCCAAAACCAACAGTAATAAATAGTGGCCCTTTAAAAATACTAATTAGCTATAATTAGTATATAATGAACATTTTGAGAATAAAGGGATTTTATGTGGTGTTTCACATTCTGTGCTGTGCTAAATATACACTCATCATCAAAAGAATAGTAGCACCCAGAAAGAAGTGTCAGATAGCAATGCTGTTCGAAAGGAAGATAACAATAAATGATGATAAATTTAGACTGATATGGGCAATATTTATTGAGCTACACATACAGAAGTACTGTCTCTCAGTATGGCGTCGGGCCATTTTTGCTAACGCAACATTCCAGATGTCTTAGCATGGAGTTGTAGAGGTTCCTAATGGTGCAATAATCCACCCCAGGCAGCTTGAATATTCTCACACAGTTCCTGCAGATTGTGCGGTAGGGGTGGAGGTGGAGTGATACCAGGCCTTCTGGACGTATGATGCATGACAAAAACCATTCATCTTGGCACTGATCACGGTGCCTCCACACACAGATTCATTGGTCGTCTCCACCAAGACAAAAGTGGGATTCGTCACTGAAGATGACCCGGTACCATTCTGACTTCCTGACAGTCTGTCAGTATGTGTTATGTTATGAACATAACAGTCAGTGTACTACAAAAGATGCTAATATTAGCTAAGTACCTTGAATTAACATTGTGTCAACATTTTTACTGGCCACCTGCTCTGATATCTATTCCTCCTCCTTAACTTTTTCATACCTTGTTTTTCTGCAGTTCTTGTTGCTGTCCATCTTCACGTAATTCACGTATGAAAATTGTGAAAACAGTAATAAACATTGTGTCACTCCACCTCCACCCCTACTGCAAAATCTGAAGGGACTGCATGAGAATATTCAAGTTGCATGGGATGGAGCATCACAGGACACCAATAGGAACCTCTACAACTCCATGCCGAGACATATGAATGTTGTGTTAGCCAAAATGGCAGCCTGTTGCCATACTGAGAGACACTATTTCTGTATGTGTAGCTCAATAAATATTGCCCACATCAGTCTAAATTTATCATCATTTATTGTTCTTGGTAACCTTTATGTTCCTTCCCAATAGCATTGCAATCCCACACTCCTTCTGGGTGCAGCTATTTTTTGATGATGAGTGTGTCTTGCAAAAAATAGATAATACAAGTGGAATCATTTAACAGGCTTCAGATGCCTGTGTTGAACGTAGAACAGCCGAAAAGGTTCAGCAGCATGCTTTTCTAATCCCCAAACAGGGGGCTTTTTATTTTGCAGAAATTATGGCCTATTAGTCTTGTTAACGTCTTTGTGGGACCCCTTATATCGCTACTTACCTCAATTTACACCCTTCACCCATGAGTATCTATAATAACTACAATAATTTGCTTCGACAACAAGTCCACACTCAAGCATCAATTTGACTAAGAGCAATAAGGAGTAAACTATTAACTGGAGCAATAAGGAGTAAACTATTAGTAAATCTAAGTCTATGTTTTTCCTTTAAGGTGAATTAAATGCTATTTAATTTCATAATTTCATATTGCCCATCCAGCTGGGACCCTAGTTAACAGCACCGTCCAAGATATACTTGTTTGTGCGTGTAAGTGAGCATGTGTATGTGTTGGGTTTGTGGGAGCAAGCTGTTCTGTTCAGCATACAGAGGCCTGGTTGTGTTGTGAGTAAGCAGGTCTCAGATTTTCTCAGTGTTGTCTCAGCTGTGATGGTGCCCACGTTCTGCTGACTCAGCAGCCTCTCTCCACGTCACTGGACACTTGGGGGAGTTTATTTTGCAGAGGGTCGTGCTCAGGCTGTCGAAACCAACTGCCTTCTGACATTTCTCAACGCACGAAACTGATTTTTTAAGCTAAGAGGCACACTTTAGGTTAAGGAATGTTACAGCAAAAACATATATGTAACATCATAATACTTAGCAGCATTTGCAAAACACACTTGTCATGATATTTAAAAATATCAGCTCAGTTCAGTTTTTCTTTATTGCCATTTGGAGGTATTACAATACATATACTGGAATTTAAATGTGGAGCACATACACATATACATCCACATGAAGCCACAGGCCATCCATAGATCAGTTTGAAGTATTTAAGATTCGCACAGCATTATAGGAAAATAAATTATTGTGCACTCTCTCTGTTTTTGATGTAATAAACATTCTCATTCTCTGGATCATTCTAATCCCCAACAGCAGTTAGTGCATTCAGTGTATATAAATTCCGTATGGGGAAGATTGGCCCAGTAGTCCTCTTAGCTGGTTCAAACAACATGAAATTGTATTGATCGTATGTTTTGCTGCAGTTTACTGGACTTTATAGCATCTGTCACAATTAACCTTTGATTTTGTCACAGATAACACTGCCTGTGGGGTACGTTGTAACATTTGCACTCATTTTTAGCATAATTGTTCAACAAGGTTTACATTTGAATTTCTATCAGAGGTGTAGGTTGCTAATATTGTCTTTTAAAGGTATTCAGGAAAAATCAAATTTTAATCTAATCTGATTACCAATAAAATGATTGTTATCAGAGTCACAGTAATAGACAAACAAAATCTAACTACACAATCTACCTAGTCTAACTGCACTAATGACACATATCAATTGTACTTTTCATGCCTTTTATTGAGCACATTGAGTAACATTCATAATGCAGGACAGAAAAATTAAGTGAACCTCTGTGTTTATGACTTCTCTAAGAGCTAATTGGGAAAAGGTGTTTCAGTTAAGGAGAATAGATTGGAAGTGTGGGTATCACATGTTATTTGCCCATTAACTGCAGCACACAAAGCCTGATTACAGGCAGATCTGTTCTTCTCAAGAAAGATTAGTGTGAAGCCTTGATGCAAACAACTTTCAGAAGCCCTCAGGTGACGTGTTCTATAGATGCATGAAGCTGGACAAGGCTATGAAAGCAATGCGAAATGTCTGAGGCCATGGTCAGACACACTATGTCTAGAATTGGAGAGAATTCAGGACTGTTGCTGCTCTCTATAAGGTCCTGTTAAGATCACTCCTAGAGCATGTCAGACAATCCTGAAAGTGGTAAGAAACAACCCAAGGTTAACAGCAAAGACCTACAGAAGACACTGCAAAAGTTCATGTGTCCACTATTAGACAAACACTGAACAATAAAGGTGTTCATTGAAGGACACCACAGAGGAAGGTGCTGCTGTCCAGTGTAAACGGTGTGACCCATCTCAGGTTTGGATGATCTCAAGCTGAAGAGACATCGGGTGGTGCAATAAGACAGTGACCCAAAGCACACAAGTAAATCAACTAAATGATTGAAAAAGATGATGATGTGGTTTGGAACGATCCAAAATTCCTCCTCAGTCTTATTTGCAGCTACAGCAAATGGTAAGTGGAGGTGATGCTGCTAAAGGGGATCTACAGGTTATTAAATCCAAGGGGTTCACTTACTTTTTCTAACCTGCACTGAGAATGTTGCTCAATGTGCTCAATATAAAGGCATGAAAAGTACAACTGTTTGTGTGTTATTAGTTTAGTTAGATTGTGTTCATCTGTATCTGTGACTTAGATAACAATCACACCACATTCATTACTAATAATGCAGTAATCCAGGTAATTGCAAAGGGTTCACTTTTTGCAACTGTGGTTATAAAGTTATTGCACACTAGCTGTTGTTACAGACTCTCTATAGTTGGCCTAAATCAGCTTTTTTCAAGATACAGGCAGCTGTCCACTGTTCTAGAAAAACCAGTGATACCTATGATACTCAGTAAAGCATAGTGTGACACAATTTATCGTGATGATAACATATTGTAGTACCGTCATACGTAAATCTCAACTTGTACTGTCCGTCCCTGCATTTTGTTCATGTACAAACTCTTGAATTGCACACTTTTGTTTGTATTTTTCTATTTTTCATTTGAATTATTTTCCTTGGTTCATTTGACTCTTAAGGAGCAGTCTAGAAGCCAAACAACTGGATGAAATGCGAGACATTTGTATTGCATTAGCACTTAAACAAGGTTATGAGTCAGTTTAGGACTAATTAAGGAGCCTGTACTCATTAAACTTTATGGCTGGTTGAAAACGGGTGAAACAGGATGTTGATTTTAAGCGAGTTGCATGCCAGATGTCAGGGATGACAGATTATATCAGTGCAAGCTGTTCTTTTATAAAGCCTCTGCTTTGTCTTAATACAGGACCCATATGTGATTGCCTCTGCTTTAATGTATGTAAATGACATTTTAGTTGGATTGTCTTCCTTCCTAGACGTTTTTCTTCCAAGCCACAAGAGTTAATGTGCTTGTTTAAAGGGATCCCGTTGTGTACTAACATAGCAGTTAGTACTTGAGTGATTGTGTTTTTCTGTATGCCTTTTTTTCCACTGGGATCAATTACTTCTAAACTGATCCTTAACAAACCAAGTTGTCTTTTGATTAGCACCACCAAAACAATGTGGCTACAGATTGCGTGTTCTAATTGAAGGGAAAGAGAGAACCAGTGTGATGTGGACAAGAGGGAGATGAACATAGTATGGTTCATTTAAACCCTTGCATATGTCAACTTGATGACTTCCTGCTGCGTGTGGTTGCTGATAGGATGTGCTCTGTTTTCCTTGCCTTGACACTTTAGGCCACTTCTGGGGGTAAAGGTCATAGATGGACAGAAGTGTGTGCACACAAAGCATGTTTAGAGTCTCATGTTTCACAGTTTGATTCCTTAAACTCAATTTGACCCTCAAAAGGTAAATAGGTCAAAATGGTAAAAAAAAAAAAAAAAAAAAAGTCCTAGTTCTAACAGTTGGTGTCTGGTAGTTCACCATTGGGATCTTAACAAGCTCTACGTCTTTTTTGTGAATGAAGAAATGAATAATGATTTCAAAAATCACCTCTATGGTGTCTATGGTTAAGTGATGATTTCCAAAGACATGCTGACATGTTGCGTCCGACTAATGTTTTCCCCTGAACGTATCTGTCATTTGACATATAAGATGGGTAAGCAGTCAGAATAAGAATATCACTTAATATGTGCTAGCATATGTGCTAACAAGCTAACACCCCTGTGCATTGAGTTGACATCATAAGGTAGGGTGACCAGATGTCCCTGTTTATGGTGGCCTGGAGCTGTCTCCGGAAATGTCCCTGTTTTATCTCTGAATTAAAAACACACTGGAAAGCCTCAGGAAAGACCTGGCAGCAGAGCAGATGGGCAGATGTCTCGCACTATGCTTGTTTTGGTCAGAAGAGGAAGCTGCTTCTGCTATCTACTAACCACTTCTACCACTCGCTGACCTAGTTTTACTCCACCAGAAGCTAGCAAGTGTCAAGTGCGTCCACAACATCACAACAAACATCTTTAAAGACTTGGGGAAACCCAGGGAAAGCCGTGCTGTGGCTTTCTGTGATTTTACATGGTACGTGAGTTACCCATCTTGCTCACTTCCTTGTCAAGCCTTGCACACTCCCCGGAATCACATAAGTCATCTACAGTATGTACACAGTCGAGTCACATTATTAAGACCACCAGCTAATATCCAGAGTAACTTCGGTGTGCAGCCCAGACAGCAGCTAGATGGGCTGAGTGTGAGTCAGTAAGGTCTTGGTAGGTTTTCACAGGTATCTGGAGCCATGCTGACTGCAGTGCATCCCACAGCTGCTGGAGGGCGCATGGGGGAAGATCCATAGAGCAAACACAACTATCGAGGTGGTCCCACAGATGCTCATTTGGGTTGAAGTCTGGGGAATTAGGGGACCAGGGTAGTACTTGGAAGTCTTGGTTATGCTCTTCCAACCAATGTCAGACATTTCTAGCTGTGTGTTTTGTCGCATTGTCTTGCTGAAAGATCCCATCCAGCCCAGGGAAGACAATCAGCATGTATGGGTGTACATGATTTGTAAAGATGGATTCATGCCCAAATCATTTGGGAGTGCCTTCCACATGGTTAAGTGGGCCAGAGAATGCCACAAAAACGTGACTTCCTTCATGAGCTATGCGCTGCTGCCGTGGAAAATAGGAGGTTGTCATAATAATGTGACTTGGCTGTATTTTTGTTATCTTCTGTATTTATGTAAAAAAAAAAAAAAAAACAACATGATTTTTCATGCATGAACAGTAAAGTGACTGGGCTTTTTTTCTTGAAAGCTCTGTAAACAGACAGCATGTTGAGTGTTACAAGCTTTCCGCTTCGTATTTCAACCAGTGACCAGTCTCCTCATTTATAACATCTCTGGCTGTGACCTGCATTTGGAGTAGTTGGTGCTGTTACGTAATAGTGTTGAAGTAGTGTATCATGAGCTCCTAATTCAGAGGAAACATGTACGCTCATTCTTCCCTATAGAGAAAAACAGCATAGGCCAGAAGATTCTTATTTGGGCATGTCATTGACAATGTGAAGCACAACCTCAAGAGTCCTATTAGTTCAGAAGGTGGCAGGCGTTTTGCTCCTCTTGACTCCTTTTTCTTTTTGTCTTTGCTTTGTCTTTCCGCCTTTTACCATCTGTTGGCTTGATTGTGACATCATCCCCCATTCTTTAGTCTAAGTGTTACCTGCTTCCAAGCTGAAGTCAGTTCCTCTCTCTCTCTGGAAACCAGGACCAGATTAGATCTTCTCTCGGCTACCCACAGGTGGAGTTTTCCGAGCTGTCTGAGACGTCTCTTTGATGGTCTAAGGTGTGTGTGAGGGTGTTGTAAAGGAACGTGAAAACACACATCATAGGCTGTGGATTCGTCTGGGCTATTCCTGACACATTCCAGGCTCTCCAGACTTTCTGCTTCCTTTGCACCATGAGATGCCTCTTTCAGAGCAGTCTGGAGGAGAATTCTGTGACATTCAACACAAAATCCAACACATTTTAGTTTCTCTCAGCACAGCATGCTGGGATGCTAACTCTCACCAGTTGATCGAGTCAGATATTTTGTTCAGAGCTAAAAAGTCACATTAGTAACCCACTTGTTTTTTGCCCTATTTGATCTGTCCGGATTTATCCTGGGCTGCAGGCCTCAAGCTGCAGGCTTCAGTGGAGGCCCTTCTTGAGTGCCAAACCCTGATTCCACATATAAATGATTTAAAGTCAGATAAATATTTAATCTCGGATAAATGGGGTTTCAGTGGGCGTGTGGGAGTGATGGAAATAAATAAATGACTGCCGCATTATGAACGCGGGGCTGCAATCGTTTTTAGCTGTCTGGAGATGGCTATCCTTGTTATATTTGATTTGTTGAAGTGCAGTAAGAGGCCGTGACGAGAGACCGCAGACTGCAAAAAGAAACCAATACTGGCACATTTTCACAACTGAAGCCAACCTCTAATAGTTTCAACACTTCATTGACCTTCAACGCCATAAAATCTCTCTATTCCACTTTCTCCGTGTTTCTTTTGCTCTCTTTTTTTCCTCTCACGCAGTCATACACACATACCCAGACTCTCACTCGGATGTCGTGATTTCGGTCACTCCTCTTGCAGCTTGCCCAAATTTGTCCATCACAGCGTGTAGATAGAGTGCTACATGGTGCCTTTTGGAATGGAAGTGGACAAGAGTTAACAGATTTCACCCACTGTCTCTGTCTATGTGTGAAGGCCTGGGATTTTATAGGGAGTTCTACATTATAGACTCGGTATACTGGAACACGTCCTGGGGCTTTTATTTTTAACGCACACGCACACATGCTGGTTTTATGTTTTACTTGATTGCATGAAAGTCGTCAATCTTTCACCAGCGCTGCTGCAGGGCTGTCTTCACAGCATAGTGAAAAGTGGGTTCTAGACGTTTTGATGCCGCCAATCTAGGTTAGGCATTAAAGCATCTATATTAGACCCTGGCCCACAGAGGGAGGCTGCTTTTTGGCCGCTGTGCTTGCTTTGGAACCTTAAATGACTCTAAGTTCTTCTCAAATTTCCCCAGAGGAGCTGCTTTTTGAAAGGGGGAAATGGACTGAGTTACTGTCGGAGTTACTGTTGCCCTGGCAGTCCGTCTGTCTGTTTTCATTGTGGTTTTCACTGGCTGGAGAGAAAAGCACTATGCGTAATGATCACTCTAATGAGATTTGCGGGAGGAGAGTTGAAGTGGCTGAAACAAAACGCTGTCCAGTTGGAAACCATGCAAGAAGAGAGAAGTGCTTTTTTACAGTTGGAATTGCTTTAGCAGTAAATAGGACTGATGCGAATGGAAGCTGAAAAGACACTGATGATGGTGATGTTGTGCATATGAGTACAGCGGAGTGTGAGCATCTCTGGGTCTTTTTTTCCCTAGACTTTGTCAGACTGTCTAAAGGAACAGACAGATACTGACTTAGCAATGAATCAGTACAACATCAAACTTATACATAAGTCAATCAGACGTGACGTGTGGCGTCTGAAGTTTTCTTCTTTTGTTTTGCACTGGAACTATGAAGCTAATATACCAAATATAGGGAACTGACAGCTACCAATTAGCACTGGGCAAACTGTATGCACATTTTCACACTTGCCTCCAATCTCAGTAACCTCAGTTAGACTAACTTATGTTAATGTGTGATATATAAACAACAGATATAAGTATATTACATTGATAAAAACAATAGAGAGGCAACATCTTGAAATACAAATTTTCTCTGTACTTTGCTACATTGTAATACTTTGTAGCTGCAGTGCAAAACTAGGGATGCAAACTTCAGATTCCAGACACTTTGGCTGATCAACTTAATTTGGGGGTTTTTGCGTTACTTGAAAGAAATGGACAGGCACAGGATCAAGCTTTTTGGTCATTACCAGAGGTATAGACTTCCAAGACTTCTTTATTTTCCTCATTGATGTCCCTTTTGTGCCAAAAAGGAATAAAAATGATATTGTTTTACCTGCTAGCGGAAGGTAAAAGTAATGACTTCTTCTCTTTCTCTTTCTCTCTAAAGGTGGTGAATTTCTCAGCCCTGGCTACCATCATAAATCTCTAGAGGGCGGTCTCACAGTCCCAGGCCATATGGGTAGCGGTCCCCTCCCGGTGCAGCCCTACCCTACAGATGAAGTGCTGAGGTTGAGTTTATCCAGGGGTGTTTCTCTCTCACTTCCCTCCTCTCCAATGATCCCTCCCCGACAGCCCTACATGCTGCCACTCAGACCCACCACCAAGTCCCCAGGTATGTCTAACACACTGCAAATCTCTTATTCCATTTAGTTCTGCAGGAAAGAATAAAAAATAGCACAAAAATGCATGCTTATAAATTGTATGTGGAAAGTGGCTATAACTCGTGTGACAGTGATGATGGTGGTTATGTTTGCGCACAGCATGGAAGTTAACTTTAAGATTTGAAGGCAGTAAGCATCCATCTTCATTTTAATTATAGGAATGCTATAGGACTGCATGTGCCTATAGTGCCATCTATTGGTCTTTTACATAACTTCATCCTTTGCTCTAATTTTCAGCCCCTACTCGGGTACAGTTTGTCTCGAGAAATATTTTTACTCAACATTACCCGAATTGAACATAATAGCCTGTTGTGCTATTGTGTTGTGGCATATATACTTAGAAAGTATAGACTTTACACTAATACACTAATAAGACAATTTACTTTTGTTCTTTACTTGTTTTAATAGGGAGAGTACACATTAATCAACTTAATTGTTTCATAAGGTGCCAGATTTTGCCTGTTGGCCAATTTTCATCTGCAGTCCCTGTTAATATTAAAGTATCCTTTTCATATAAGCAAAAACAATGTTTGCTTACAAAACACTTTAAAATAAACTCATAAAACACAAAGCACACAAGGCACAGAACAAATAAAAAGAAGAACACATGATGTAATCAGTTGTTACATTGACTGATTTGAGTATCCAGTTGCCAGTTTTTGAATTGTTTCAAAAATAAATTGATTTTATTAAAGGGACAAAAAGAAATGCTTAATTTTTGTATTTACTTATCTACTGTATTATTATGCAGTATTGTGTCTGGACACCCACTAAATTTTAGATTTACCAATAAAAATCGCTGGTTGGACAGACATGTCTTCTTCTGGTCCTTGATGTCAGGTAGCTGAGTAGTTTAGCTGTATTCTGATAACCTTTCCATAGTGGTCACTGCTGCTGTACCAGGAAGTAACCAGTCACCAGTCACAAACTTGAGTATTTTATACAACCCCACAAAAATGGTTCTTACATTTACTTTGGCTTTTATTTAATTGCAGACAGTATTTATTTGCAGACAATCATTTAATTGCAGGTTCATGCTGTCTGCAATGAAATTAAAGTCAAAGTGACTGTAAGAAACATCACATTTTCTGTTTATTTGCATTTTCCATACTGTCCCAACTTTTTCTAATTTGGGGTTGTACAAATTTGTTCTGTGGCAAGCAGCAAAAAGTAGACACAGTGGCCACATTTCTCTTCTGTCATATTTCGAGCAAATGCAAATTGTGCAAACATGACCATGCTCGCTGCACGGTATAATGTGTCACATGTACAACACAGGAGGGCTTTGTAAGCCGAAGCAGTGCAGGAACAACACCCAACACCCCTCAAACTGTTAAAGCTAAAGTGTCACCTTCTTAATTAGTTTATAAAATAATATGAAATATAATACTAGGCCAACGGTATAATTTGGTCTTTTGTTTTCACACAAGACATTGCCCTCCTCTGTGGCCAACACATGCCACGTCACTGTTTTTATTAATCATTAAATGCCTTTATGTCTACATGACATTCATCAAGTACATCTATAGATGTAGATGATGTAATAGTAGATGATACTATTCATTTAATTATAGTTATACTAATTTCTAATATATTATAAACGGTATATATGATGTTTATACAACAACATAACCGCATTTCCAATGATAATACTTTTATGCTGTTGTAGGAAGAGGTCAATGCCTTGTGCGAAAACCACAAGAGCAAATTTATAATTATCAGCATGTACATGAAGGTAAACTTATAGTCAAAAATTGACTATAAATGTATAATATCTCCAAAATAAGACAATGGAAGTCTATTTATATGAATTGCCAGTATATGTAGTCATGTGTCTGTGGAGTTGAAAGGTCACAACAGCGAGTACTGGCTAGTGCCCCAGCCCTGGTTGGCTAGAAATTCAGCTCATGTTCAGCTCATTGACTGAAAACGTTTCTTGTTTCAGTTTTCTCTCTTCTAATTCCTAGCAGGAAACTTATCAGGAATAACACTGTTCAACAAGTTTAATAGAAGAAAGAGCTCAACTCAAGCAGGTAGTCATATAAGAAATACAGCATCAATAAAAGTAAGACAGTATATTTCTCCATTCTGTAATTTACTAATCTTACATAATTACTTAATTAATTACATTAGTTATATAATAAATTACATTTGCATTCATTTTGCATTCTCCGTTGATTGATGTGGGAGTGGATTTCTGACTTTTGTCTGTCTGATGGTAAACAATGACAGAAACATAGCTAAAATGTAGATAAACTTTTTTTTCCTGGTTACTAAACAAGATTGGAGACCCGACTTCTCATCAAAGACATACAAACACTAATTTGGATTTAGCTGACAGTTCAGAATCAGTGGTTTCCTACAGAATTTCAGCACTTGTTTCAAAAAGCTACCAGTAAGAAATAATTCATATCAAATTGCACCAGCTTCTGAGAGTTCATAACTACTTAATCATGTGTCCCATGTCACTATAACACTGTTACAGCACTCATGGTGACATAAGAGCTCAAAGGATGGCCATTAAAGAGATTGTAATTGATAGTGCTGGTACATAGCGTCGTTGGCCATGCAGTTCTGTGTTTCTGCAGTAGCTTAGTCTGTTACTGTCTGCTCACAGCATGCTGTCCCTAAACCAGCCTCAACACTACATGAAACTTCAAGGTCTCCACCAGCCTGCGTGATCTGTTTTTTGTTCCAGGCCCTAACACATCTAATAGACATAGTAGTCTGTAGTTTAAAACCTGATTACATGGCTCGGGATGGTATGAGTGGGAATGGAGAAAAAAATGATGGTTCACTTGGCATCCTCAAGGACTTTATGGCCAGCATCTGGCCTGAAGTAACATCAAGTCTGCATCCTACCTTTAAGCTGTATGACAACATTCCCTTTCTGTTCAACCAGCACTTCTTTTGAGCTTGAAAGTAGGACGCCCTTGGGTTGACTGTGTGTGTTCTAAGTGGCTTTAAACACACACTTACCCTATTAAACAGACTGGGAACATGGGTAGTGCTTTGTGTAATGCATGGCATATATTTTAAAGCACTTTGGTATTTCCTCTTAAGGCTAGCCTAGGCTATGTTTACATTACATGCCTCATTGCTCAGTTCTAGTAATTTGCTTAGCTCTGATCTTTTTAGTTAGGTGGTTCAAATATGTGCCTCACACCTGTCATTAATGTGGACCAACCTGTATCCTGACACCGCCTACATGTGCATATCCTATTTAAAAACTCCTCTTTAAGATAATTTGTGATAATTAGCTGTTCACTATTACAGAAGATGAAAAAGGATCATTGCATTGCTTTGGCACTGTTTCCTGGCACTAACTTGGCTGCTTCCATGTTAACACTGTGCAGTGAAAAATAAAAAACATAAATTCTGATCTATCCATATGTATTAGATATGAATGTGTCTCTGTTCAGTTTTGAAAAGATCAGATTTGTGTCACATTAAGACAAAAATATGTTTGTGGCACTTCAACCTAGTAATTCAAGTCAAGCCCTAGTGGCATATACACTCATCATCCCAAGAATACTTGCACAAATAGTTGCACCCAGAAGGAATCATCCAACAGGAATGAAACTTGGTGGGTAGGTTTGACATTGTGAGACATGCAAATGATTTAAGTTCAGCCACGCATGTGACATAAGCAAGGACTGGCCTTATCGCTGTACCTGACTGACCCAACAGCCACAATTGCAGACATTCAGCAGTGATGCCTCCATGAGTCATCCTGTTAGTGCCAGCACCATTGGGAGACGGCCGCACGACACAGGACTTCATGCACACAGACCATTACGCCATTACTTTGTCTTGGTGGAGACCGTGTGTGGAGGCACCGTGGTCAGCACAAAGGTGAACGGTTTGTCAAAATCTGCAGGAACTGTGTGAGAATATCAAAGCTGCATGGGATGGATTATCGCAGAACAACTCCATGCCAAGACGTCTGGCATGTTGTATTAGCAAACAAGGTGGCCCGACACCATACTGAGAGACGTTACTTCTATATGTGTAGCTCAATAAATATGGTCCATATCATATATAATGTTCTAGCTAGATAGGATGTCAATGGAAGAAATAAACACTATGGATTTCAGAGTAGCCAAATGTACTGTCGTCAACATACTGGCCAATATGTGCATCCACTGACACGACTGTAAAAAACAGTAACAAACTATTGTTAAAATTAACTCTTGCTTAATACTATATTAAGATATTGTACAGGGATGATGTTATCATGTAAGCTTACTTGCTGTTAACCTGAGACATGACTAAGAAATATGGCTATTTAAAGGGAACTGTACCTGAATCCTTTTACTTAATATCCCAAAATCTTTGCTTATAGCACCTGAAAAAATAATAAAAATGATTAGCCTACAGATACACAGAAAGCAGGTAATCCCAGCATTGGCTAACTAACTAGTTGTGTATATAACATAGATTTAAAATTGTACGCTGTTGTTTACCTTAATCTGTTTCACTAGTGTTAAAACTTCATGTAAATTATTAATCAATCACAGTGCATAAAACATATTTCATATTTTTCAGTCAGTCATCAAAAGATTGCTCATCAGTGGTTTGTTACGATTATTCCTCTTCAGTGTTTCGCCAAATGGTATTACCAGCAAATAAATGTATTATAAAAGTGAACAGTGAGTTGGGGGCCCTAAGTGGCTTCATATACGGTTTAAAGTTAGGAATGGTCCTGTTAGTGACTATTCCACTGGTGTAATGGAGTATAAATCATAGATTTAGCATTAGGATGAGTGAGTACAATATTTATGTTTATGTTTACAAAATATGTGTTTTTCTCTCCAGAATAAATGCCCAGTTCAACTGAGGTAAAAAAAAAAAGGCAAAAATAATAATTTTTAATGGCTAATGTTAAAAAGTGGAAATAAAAATTAATCTATTGTTATTTTTATATAATTTTATAATTATTTAATTATTTTACTTAATATGTATTTATTCCATAAACATGAACAACTAAATAATACATATCAATCAGCAATCCGCAATAACATTTTATTAACAAATTTTATGAAATGTTTATTGTGCTTCAGAAGAGCAGAATGTTTAGGTGCTGTGCTAAAATCTCTCAGTTTCATTCAATTTACTTAGAATGTCATTCATTTTATTCTATACCTCTATAAATAAATATTACAGTTCTCTGAAACGAGAGAAGACTGCAGACTGAAACACCTATGGCCTAAAGATACCTGAGAAAGTCCCTCCAAGCAGAATCCACTACAGATCTTGTTATTTATTCTTTGAATATTTTTAATGAACAGTAAAGGAATTCTGTCCTGTTCTCTGCATTGGATTAAGCTGTAGATTTGCTTAACTTTATCTATTAGTAGTTCTCTAATATGTGATGCTAATGCTATATTCTAACTCTGAAATACTGAAATAGATTTGGCATTGTACTTACAGCTGAATCTCCACAGGTGGCAGTGCAGGCCAGTGCTTAAGCCTCAGTCTGCGGTCTCTGCCGAAAAGCTCTTTCATTGATGCAGTACTCATGTTATTGAGCTACAGGTTACTGATAGACTGTCTGTGCTCTACTATGCCATAAACAAAGTTGGCTTGACAGTTTGGTGCTATGAATTGTAGGGCTGACATGATTCATTGATTTAAAACTATTAAAATAAATTGATCTTTTAAGTATAACTCTGTATGATCAGCAGTGATACCTTAGTCCAAGGTAAAGAATAAAATGCTTTTACATAAAGGTTTTTTTATTGCTGTTTCCAGTGAGGTTACATTTTATGTTTTGTTCCAGCAGAAACAGTGCATGTACAGTACCAGCATTTTGGAGTCTTTGAAAGGCTCTGCATCATACATTTTATTGTTTTGACCTTTTAATCAATAATTGGTCAAAATAGTTGATAGATAGCTTGTGTACTAAAATAATAGTGAAAATCCACAGTGACAGATGCAGAGTTGACATTGCTCACTGATTCATTGTGTCTTGCCATGTTTTGACAGGTGTGTGTGTGTGTGCGTGTGTGCGTGTGTGCGTGTGTGCGTGTGTGCGTGTGTGCGTGTGTGTGTGTGTGTGTGTGTGTGTGTGCTTCAAAGACATATGGTCTTTAAAGCTTTGTGATGAGACAAAAGTCAGTGGTATACACACACGCACATGCACACATATAGATGCACACATGTTTGTTTCTGTGAATTGTGGGGCCATTGCATAGACTTCCATTCATTTCCTGGAGACTTATCCAAACCTTAACCAGAACTAGCCTAACACAACCCCAGCCTTCTTACTCTCTTACTCAAACCCTAACCTTACTCACTTACTCAAACCCTAACCCTACTCTCTTACTTAAACCCTAACCTTACTCTCTTACTCTAATCCTAACCTTACTCTCTTACTCAAACCCTAACCTTACTCTCTCACTCTAACCCGAACCCTACTCTCTTACTCTAATCCTAACCTTACTCTCTTACTCAAACCCTAACCTTACTCTCTTACTCTAACCCCAACCCTACTCTCTTACTCTATTCCTAACCTTACTGTCTTACTCTCTTACTGTCTTAACCTTAATCTCATCTGTACCCTCATTTTAAGATTTAAAGATTTAGATTGTGGGGACCATTTACATTTTAAGGTGAAGACATGTTTTAAGGCTAGGGTAAGATTAGGGTTATGTTAAGGGTTAAGCTAGCAGTATTTGGGAAGTCTCCAGGAACTGTATGGAAATCTCCACAATTTTCACAAAACGTGTCAGTGTGTGTGTGTGTTGTTGTGCAGCTGAATGAAGGTATGAGGGTTGGTGGAAGGACAGTGCCAGCATGAGGAACTGTTTAAAGTGCTTAAATTCATTACAGCCACATGATCACAGTCTGCTAACACATACACACATACACACACACACACACACACTCACACGCAGACACACACAAGCAGCCCTGAGATTCAGATCACCCACCTTAACATCTCATCTGGAAAAACTTAACTCAGTAAGGACTCTTGCTCTCGCTCGCGATCTCTCTCCCTCTCTCTCTCTCTCTTTCTCTCTCCCTCATATTCTCTCTTTAACTCCTCCCTCTTTACTCCTCTCTCTTCCTTCTTCTCCTGTCTCTTTCTGTTTCTGATTGCTCTGTGCGTGTGTGTGTACAGGTTCAGTGAGGAAGCCGAAGTATGTAGAGAGCCCTCGTGTTCCGGTGGCTGCAGTCAGCTGGACGCTGCGGAGCGAGGAGCACTCCGGTGAGCTTTCATCTTTAAATTACATACAATGTCTTCATGGCATATCACCAGTGTCAGATTAAAATCTACTAATTCCATTTATTTAAGTTTTTATTCTTTACACCACTGAAATGTAAGCTGCCCTTTATGTTACATGATGAACCTTCTACAATAAGTGGACGCATAGAAACCATTCAGAAATACCTAGAGACAAATTTTGCAACATTAACATTTATTAAAGTTCAGAAAGTTTATTTTAACTTTTTTAATAGTGTTTTTTAATAGTGTTGTGTTTTATTTCGCTTTTGCCGCAAAAACAGATAGCATCTGTCTGACTGTCTGTCTGTTTGACTGTCGGCCTGTCTGTCTGTGTATATACTGTATGTCTTCCAATTTCTGAAATCTATTGACTGGCATTCTGTCTTTTCCATCCTCATCGTGACTGGATTTGTGGACAAGTTGACAGCTGAACGTGTGTGTGTGTGTGTGTGTGTGTGTGTGTGTGTGTGTGTGCGTGCGTGTGCGCGTGCGCGTGCGTGTGCGCATGTGTGCATGTGTGCATGTGTGTGTGTGTATGTGCGTGTGTTTGTGTGTGTGTGTATGTTGGGTAAGTGTGGTGTTTTCTGAGTCGTTGTCTGCAGTGACACTCCTTGTTCTGAGTGATGCTGATGGAGTCAGAAAGAGGTGTGGCTCAGACAGCCACAGCACAATCAACCAACCAACCACACTGCCCACTCAACTCTTTCTCTCTCTCTCTCTTACTTTTCTCACTGTCTCTCTCTTTTCTCTTTCTCTCTCTTTTCTCTTTCTTTCTCTTACATTTCTCTTTCACTCTGTTTTACTCCCTGTCTCTTCTTTTCTCTCACACTTCCTTACTTTTCTAATCTCTTTCTCACACACACTCTCTCTGTTACTTTTCTAATTCCCTTTCTCTATTACTTTTACTCTCTTTCTCTTTTCTGTTCCTCTATTGATTCTTCTCTCTCACTATTCTCTTTTTCTCTTTCTATTACTTTTTCCTTCTCTCATATTTTTCTTTCTCTGTGTCACTGATTTGCTTTCTCATTCTCTCACTCTATTATGTTGTTTTATTCAATGTTTTACTCTCTTTGTCCCTCCCTGTTTTGCACTGTTACTTTCTCTCTCCTACTTTTTTGTTACTCTCTCTCTCTCTTTATCTCTTTCTCTCTCTCTCTCTCTCACACACACACACACTCTCTCACTCTTTGTCTGACTTACTGTCTCTTTTCCTGTTCTTTCTTCACTTACATTCCTGTGCTGTGTGTGTGTGTGGTGTGTGGTGTGTGTGTGTGAGCAGGCAAGGTTAATTTAGAGGATCTGAGACTCCAGCTTGTTTTGGTTTGCTTCAGGAGGAGATGAGCTCAAATAATAATCCGGCAGATCTCTGGAATGTCTGGTGGTCAGTAGCTGCAGGTGGACACATAGACCCCATTTGCGTTAAAATCTGTTCAAATTTAGATGACATGAAATACAGATGTGACAGGGGTGCAGTGTGTTTCATTCATCGTTCCATCCACCTTCAGAGGTGGACAAGGACTCATATGACCACATAACATTTGCATTCACGCAGTGTAACGTGTGTGTAAGTACTAAAGCATCTTATGCATTCTTGACAATGAAGAACTGCTTTAATCAGCTGGATCATAGCAGAGGTGTTAGTTTATAAGCTGCAGTACCTGGGATCAATATGCTTGGAACAAGCACTTGTGGCACACTTCTGTATAACAATATTCACAGTGAGAGACTGACATAGAAGGTGTGCCCAGTGCCCTTTTCCTTAGTCACGAAATGTGATCATAATCAGTCACTGGAAATTCATTCAAGTTTCATTGAAATGTATGCTGTATGTCTAGTTACTTATAATCTGATCACTCAAGACAGATGCCAGGTATATACAGTTCAGTCCAAAAAGCAGCCAAAAAGCATCTTGACAGTACATGTGTTTTGCCAGTATAAACACTACATAGTATTACAGTAAATCCAAACATTTAAAAGGTGAAATCTGTGAGATTCTTAAAACATTCCAAAATTAACTTGATGACCAGAATGTGAAGAAATATCAGTTTTAATGCTGTGTTAGGTGTGTTATTATGTATTATAATGTATTAACGGTGTGTTAATTTGCTAACCAGCTAGCCTCGGCCTGTCCTGTCTTGTTCCTGGTTTAAAAAAAAAAAAAAGCAATGACATTGCTTTCCACCAAGTTTGATGCTGAACACATTTCTCATAGGCTAGTACAGTATATAAACAGCTCTTGAAGAGGAGGAGCTGTGCACTTCCTTGTATCTTAAGAGAGGGGTGGACATCACAACTTTCTGCTAATATGTTGCCCCTTATTATTTTGAGTAGGAGTTCAACAGTTTGCCTCATCTTACAGATGTCTCATGGATCTGTTACTAGGATATTCCAGTGATTTTTCTGCATGCGATGGTTTGATGGTTTGATGGTTTGAACATGCTATATTCTAGAGATATTTGATGAGTCAGAATTATTTACAGTGGTGCCTCCAAACAGTACCTCACAAAGTTATTACAGACCTACACAGTCAAGTCACATTATTATATTCCTACTTTTAACGGCAGCAGCGCGTAGCTCATGAAGGAAGTCACGTGCGATAGACTGTCTGCAAACATATCCCTCATTGCTGTCACGGGTTAAAGGGGCGATACATGCTGACTGTCTTCCCTGGGGCGGATGGGATCTTCCAGCAACACAATGCGACACGTTGCATTGCTAGAAATGTCTGACATGGTTGGATGAGCATGACCAAGTCTTCCAAGTACTACCCTGGCCCCCTAATTCCCCTGACATTAACCTAATTGAGCATCTGTGGGTCTACCTCGATCGTTGTTTTCGCTCTATGGATCCTCCCCCACGTTCCCTCCAGCACCTGTTGATGCACTGCAGTCAGCATCACTCCAGATACTTGTGACAACCTACCAGGACACTTACTGAGTCACTCCCAGCCCGTCTAGCTGCCTTCCGTGCTGCACACAGCGGTTACTCTGGATATTAGTCATAATAATGTAACTCGACTGTGTAATTCTAATAATATTGAGACAGAAGGTAGAAAATCTAAACAGAAAATCAAAACAGAAAGCTGTGGTTTGCAAATCATTTTTGGCTAGTCAATTGAAAGAAAGACATTTGTTAATGTCATTTTATGTTTCTACTAACTAACTGCATTTTTTTTTGGATGTTATTGCTGTAAATTTGATGTCTGCAACTTTTGTTGGGACATGGGTATGTTTAGCTCTCTGTTACATCACCTTTTGTTTAGGAATTGAGGATAGCAAATTGTTGTGGTTGTGAAAGTGAAATTTTGCCCATTCTTGTTTGTAATTACATTTATGCTGGGACATGCAAAGCTACACTTTTGTAACATACGGCGAATGCGATTTTGGCATTGTCTTGCTGAAACAAACAGGGACATCCTTGAAAAAGACATGATCTAGATGGCAGCATACGTTACTCCAGAATGTGTATGTACTTATTAGTGGTGTCATTACTGTCTCTTATACACATCTTTAGGAAGACAAGCACNGTAACATACGGCGAATGCGATTTTGGCATTGTCTTGCTGAAACAAACAGGGACATCCTTGAAAAAGACATGATCTAGATGGCAGCATACGTTACTCCAGAATGTGTATGTACTTATTAGTGGTGTCATTAATGGCGAAAGGAGTCATTTATTTTGAACTTTGCATTGGCAACAACAGGCATGGTCCTCTTCCTCCTTGGCCTGGAAAAAGCAATGTCTGTTATTTGCCAATAAAAGAAGAAACGTGGACTCATCAGACCACACAACATGTTTCCACTTTGTTTCTGTTGATCTGAGATGTCCAGCTTTAACCCAGAGACGTCAGCAGCATTTCTGAATGTTGTTGATTTATGGTTTCTGCTTTGTGCAGTTTGGTCTTAACTTGCATTTGTAGATGCAGCAAGGAACTGTGTTTTTACAAGTACCCCTGAGCACATGGTTAAATTTGTTACAGAAGCATGTTGGTTTGTACTGCAGTGATGTCTATGGGATTGAAGGCCATGGTCATTCAATATTGGTTTTCAGTTTTGCCATCTATACACACACAAACTTTTGTCGCAAACATTTTAATTAATTTATAGCAGAAAGGTACATGCAGGGTGTTTTAAGGCAAAATAGTCTCCAAAAGATTTACAACTATTTTAAGTATAAAAATTAAAAAGATTTGCTGGTCATTTTGGCACATACAGTACATATATTTGTTTGTTTTATATGGTAACTAGAAGTACTGGATTTCCTAAAGGAGAGCTTTGGAAATGGTTTATAACACATTGGCACACACAAATCACAGTGTGCTGTTCATTTGTTTATCTGGCTTGATACATTGCATGGCTTTGCATGTTATTTACTCAGAGGGCCTATGCATACACATGCGCAGTCATACAATCATGCATGCACATACACATATGGACATGCATCCATATGTGCACACCCATATGGATATGCATTCTACAATAGTTATGTTGCTTTTGGACCAGTACTTCAGAGTCGCCGGTCCTATTTCAGGCAGTCCTGCTGCCCGTGCTGTTATTTCATGAAATTACATACCATCATTTAGGTTTGCAGGCAAGACAAATCAGTATTATAAAGCAATCATACTTCTGTCATTTCCCACTGTGTGGTTAGCAATGAGCAATGGCAAAACCTCTGAGGTAGGTCCCTGGTACTTGTGGAAGAGTGGACTGCTCTCTCTCTCTCTCTCTCTCTCTCACTCTCTGTCTGTCTGTCTCTCGCTCTCTCTTGCTCTCTCTCGCTCTCGTCATCTTTAGTTTGACTAATTAGTCCAGCATCAGGGGAAAGGTAAGCCCACTGTCAGTGATTTCCAGCTGCAGATTCATCACGCTCACAGCAGCTGCTATCACAGCTGTTGAAACCTCTTTTATCATTTTCTATTCTGGCTCTTCCTCCCATTACCCTTTACATAAACATGGAACTACAACCTGCTTCAAAATGTCCTCCCAATCACCTTTATGTTCTGTGTGGGTCAAAGTGCAGTGATTATTGGATTCTGAGTGTTGTTTCAGATAGCAGTTACTTGCAATGAAAAGATCCGTCTTGCCTTGAAAGACAGACTAATGGAGCACATTAGAGTAACTTCCAATACAAAATTGGCCTGTCCATGTTCCACCCACAAATGCGTTGCTGCAGGGTTGGACAAGTTTACAGAACATTGGTGGAAATCCCATTAAACCAAATAAAAACATTTAGATAATGTAGAGTTTCCAGTTTAAGTGCTAGACTACTGAGAGGCACTGTTACTAATTAAATCTAGGTACGTTTGAAATGCCGCCATGCTGGCGTTAACTTGATAAATGGCTCGGATCTGTCCTAACAGGGTGACCTTTCACACAAATACAAAATAATCATCTTTTGAAATGAATAATGCATGTTTTTTATACGCTGTGTGTTATAAGGTTTTCCTTTTGGTGTTCTTTTTCTTAATATTTTTTGGATTTGTTTCCTTATAGCCAGTTCCAGCTACTAGCTAACTTTCCCCATCACAAGATGCTACCAAACTGTGGTGTATCTTGGAACTTGGAAATAAATTATAATTTATAGAATTATTTAATAATTAATTTCAATTAATAAAAAAATTATAACGTGATTGGCACCAGTTAATATTCTCAAGACAGGCCCTTCTATCCACAAGCATCTAAATATTTTCATTAGACTTCCAATTTCAGATTTTCTGTAAGTCACAGGCACACAGTTGTGTCAGTATCTAAATAAGGAGCACAATAAAGGTGGCCTTATCACCATAGTCCCTCCACACACCATGGGCCCTTGTGCGAAAGGTCCTCCTGTTCAATCAGTAGTAAAGCCACTGCTTCCGGGTTGAGACTGCAAAGTGAATGCAAGTATGTGCTAGCAGATGTCTGGCACAAATGAGGTCAACACGCTTGGAGGAGAACTTCACAGACTAACTGTCTTGGAAGTAGGACATGGGCCAGTTGTACTCTCTCTGACTTTCCATTGTGGATAACTGTGGCATCGCCGGGAATTGAAATCTCTTGCCATTTTACAGCCCCAGAATGGGGTATTTGCAAACATTTTGTAAAGCTTGTCAAACACATCTGTTGGCCTAGCATGAACAGATCAAATTAGGCCTTTTAATTTGCTTTCTCAGAAACAATATGAGATTTCCTGACTAGAAGAGAAACACCTCTCTGATGCCATCAGTGATGCTGGAGCTTTAATCGGAGAAGAGAAAGAGACAACTGGGACCGTGTTTCAGTTCAGTTTGAAATACAGCATAATGATGTTTGAATCACTGGAACGCATTTTGTTATGTACTCTTGCTATAAATAGCGAGTGATTTGTTCAGTTATGAATGGCAGCTACATGACTGGGTTCTTTTGTAAGCTTTCACATACTGCAGTGTTATCATGAATGCTGTTGGAGGTCAGGTTTCAAATTGGAGCAGTTTTGGACTATAGAATACAGTTTTCAGATGTGGGCGATTTCTGTCTTAATATTTACAGCAATAATGCATATGAGTCTGCTTTGTATCCATTTTTTCTTTCTGGAGGAGCAGACATATCACTATGGCAACATTCAGTGTCATTTTGCTCTGAGCAGTGACCGGTATTTTCCGCTGCTCTTCTGCAAGCACAATCTCGATGATTCAGTTCTAATGAGTACTAATGATTTACACACTGTTCCTTCATCACAAGCCTCTGAAATTCCCACTGAAGACTCCTCATTAATGCAGAATCTTTTCTCAAAGCCTCGCAGACCGCTCCTCCTGCCTTGCTGCGAGTGTGTTTCTACCATTAGATGCAAAAATAAACCCTGGATCGACCAGGCTGTAATTTACTTGTCATTTTGCAGCGGAAAAGTTTGACTTGTTGCTGTAAAACGGCCACGCTTGTCCAGCGGGCACTAGCCTGCGGCCTATGGGTTCGGTTCAATGGCCAAAGAAAATGGAAACCGGCTTAATGATCTGGGTTGGTAATCATAGGAGTTTATTGACTGGACCAATAGTGTTATGTTCTACATAAACATACAGTCAGCAAGTCCAGGTCCCGCTCAACTGAATCCCCCTCCTAATCTCTGCAGATGCACACAGTAATAGGACTATTATGCGGCATGATGACTGTCATATGCATCATGTTTACTGTATTTCTCTAAATGCCGAAGGGGGGAAAGCCTCTTAGAGCTGGCAAGACTCCACTTTAACCTTTTGTCAGTGCCATTCATGATAACACCATTTCCATGGCCTGTTATTATTCCTTTTAGCTGGAGGTTTGAGGGACGTGCAATAACCATCATCAGGTTGAATGGCAGTTTTATTATTATGCACTGTCACTGTAGATAACAGCCAGCTCTTTTCTTCTTAATTAAAGAGATCTGAAAGGCCCTAACAAATTAAAGTACAAAGGCAGGGACGTTTCTATTTCTGCCGATCCATAAGTGCATGTTTGATTAATTGCTAAGTAGGCCTGTACACTTAGGGCGCCAAATAATATTGCGTTTAATTTGTTGCATAAAAGCTCTAATTTTAGGAATCAGGATTTTCTCAGCTTTAATGTTATCCCAATGTGTGGCTGTTCACTGATTTGGAGACCACACAGTCTCGCTCAGATTGCAAGTATGATTCACAGGTGACTAAGTGTGCGGTTTCTGTTTAACGTTAGTGAGGAGGGACAGGGGCCAATCATTTGTAGTCATTTACATGCTTTCAGAGGAGCGATATGTAGGATTTTTAGTTGACATCATTCAAAAATCAACTAAAATGATCAACAGAAATATCAGTTTTGACCGTATGCCAAAGATGTCTGTGTATCGTGTTTTGTCGAGGTATCTACTGAAGTTAACATGCTAATCTGGCTAGCCTGTCTCGTCCTATCTCGTAATACCACTTTGTCCCTCAAGAGGTGATAGAGAGTTGCGGTAGCATCAAGTTGAATCAGTCCGACTTAAGAGGATGAAGAAGTAGCACTGCTCCGGTGGCGTCTTCTAATCTTTTGTCACTCATGTAGAAGATCCTGCTTCTGGTTAGATCATTTAAGAACATTTAGCCAATGAAGCGAAGAGTAAACACAACGATGCTTGAAGCTCCATTATAACGACTGCAACCGCCTACTTTTGACCGCCTACCTACGTTCCTTTAAGAGCCTTCTATGGCTTTCTGAAGTTAGCATTCAGAATGAGCATTTGTTTTCTTTGAACCGTCCAAAGCAAGCAACGGCTGTTTTCTTCCATGGTGCTACTGTTCTTCCAGCTTATCAGAATATGTTGCGTATTGTGAAAATGTATAGTGTAATATATTTGCTGTAGTACTTCAAACAACCCTAGAACTCTCCTAAGAAATCATTTTTGATGAATTTCATCCTTCGCCTAATTTAGAAGTGTCAAGTCTTCCAATCCTTGCAAGTCTGTCCGCATATCCCACTGACTTACCTCCCATCTGGAAGAACAGAGAGTGCGCATGCTTCAAGGCCTCAGCTTCTCGAGGCAGCGTGCCACTCAGGAGCCACACGCTGAAAGGTTTTAATATCTTCAAAGTCTGCAACCCCAGAGAGAACGTCTACCGTACATTTAGAACCCAAGTGCTTTTGGAGGAGAGGCTTTTAACATACTCTAGTTATCTTGGCTTTATAAAGGGCCTGATTATAAGTGGCTAACCTTGTCCGTTAGCATTCCCTACTGCTGATCACAGCCTGGTGAAGCTGGGTCTTGGAAATAACCTTCTAGAGGAGTCCTGAGATCCATGCTGATGATAGAATATACACTGAGCTAGAAGATAAACCCAGAGATAGAAGCTGTTCTTAATGCGTTCATTGTGGTCTGTAAGAAGTCAGTTATGCCCTTATTCCTTCAGTGAGCTCTGTATCAGAGACTGGAAGAGGCTGGACGAGGCCACATCTAATTGTGCTTAATGATGGACCCATTTCTTCTAGAACCTCGAAAGGTGTGTGCTTTACTCAAAGCAGGAGTAGAGAATGTTTATGTGTTTGATTATTAAGTAGGACTCTTTACTGTTTACTGCTATGAAGACCAGGGAGTAGAATGACGCTCCTGTTAGCAAGCGGATAGCATTAGCTCCTTTCTCCTGGACACAGATCCTGTGATAACAGATGTCCCTGCATGCCTCCAGACTGCCTCTCTCTCTCTCTGTCTCTCTCTCTTTCCCTCAATCTCTTGGCTTTATTCCTCTGCTTTATTACTTTCTCTTTCTCCTTCCTTCTGTCTCGCTCTTTCTCATCAGACGCCAAACATTGAAGATAGTTCCTTGGTAGATCAAGCATTTTTCAGATCTCTATATTTCTTTTTCCTTTCTCATCATCTACCATACTTTCCTTTTTCTGTCCTTCTATCTAACCCTTCCTTGCTGTACAACCCTCAACCCCCATGCCCCACCCCCAAAAAAACAAAAAAAACCAAGCATTTTTTATATTTTTTATTTCTCTTCTGTTTTTTGTCCTTTTGCATCTGAAGAATCAGTGGTACAATGAGGAAAGATGGAGCAAGGGATGGAGAATGGAGGTGTGGAAAGGGGGGAGGAGAGGGTAGCCGAGAGCTTTTTAGCATGCAAATAGATTGCAGCGTTTGGAAGAAGGAAAAAAAGACACAACAGGCATCATGCTCCTCATGCAGAGCAAGATGGGAGATGAGAAAACAAGCCAGGAGAGATGATGGAAAGATGGAGAGAAAGGAAAAGAGGGATGGATGCTGGAGGAGGGAACAAAAGAATGAGTGTTGACAAAGAGTGATTTATTGCATGTACTGCACAGATTGTGTGTATGTATTTTGGACGCCCATATGCCAATAATAACAGTCTAAACCAAGCAAACATCCGACTCTGCGTGTGGATATGTGTGTAGGAAACACACGACCTTAGCGAAAGGAAAGAAACATGGGGACTCTCCGGGGGGTCCGTCTCTTCTGGCACACTCAGATAAACGGGAGAAAGTGGAAATCTGCAGAGAGCTGGCACCAGAGCCGTGACACTCACTATCCAAGTACATTCAGGAACTATTCCCATGGATAAGACCCCCTGTACATAATCAAATCAGAGAAAATGAGAGTTACGGAATTGAAGTCCATTCAGGAACTATATGCAGTAACACAGCCCTTTAAACAGTTTCACATGTGAAAAAAAAACACTTTTATCACAATTTATCACATTAAGAATGTGTTATTGCATGTTTTTAAACTGGAAAATGTGTTTGCCTGTAAAAAAAAAAATGTGTGATTACTTCGTAACATTCGTAAAAGGGACTATGGGGTCTTCTGTCATTGCTCCTCCAGGAAGTTCTGTATATAGCGCTTTATAACTTTAGAGGCGTGGCCACGAGACTTCTCACAAGAACTGTGTAACGCTTTACGGCACAATGTCACACATCAGTAAGTATGGGTCTTCAGCTAGCTGTAAGAAGAAGCTAGCTCTGTATTCCCAGGATGGACATCATGGCAGAGGCTGCAAAGAGTCAGAAAAAAAGGTGTAGACTGAGGAAGAGAAAAAGAAGGAGTGGCCAAGCAAGAGACCTGACAGGATTAAATCTCGGCCTGGCTTTTACTTGGCTAGAGCTAAAAGAGATAAAATGATGCAAGACAGTCTCATGACTAGGGCTGTACCCGACTCAGAATTTTGTCAGTCGAATCGGATTTACCCATCCTGGCCGACGATTCGACTATTCGTTCATATTTTTTTTTCTCCATTTACATTATCATTTACATCAGTAAATCAGTTGGCATACATTTCAGATCTGATGTCCTCCTCATTTAGAAAGTCAGCAGAGTCACAGGAACATATTTTTGAACTAAAAGAGACGTGGCATATGATGAACGATCTGAATTGGAGCCTGTTTTAATTACAGAATATAGCGTCGGGCAGCAAGCAACGTATTTATGCTAAAAATTAGCGCTTATAGCCTGTCTTTTTAATTTCACTTTTAACAGCTTCTTCAGTAAGATGACCCTTCGTCTTTCATCTCTCATAAATAATGAACTCCTAAATAAAACCAAATTAGTCAATATTTAAATTATTTTTAGATGAATAGAAGAATGGTAGACTTGAAACCGTTTAATTATTATATTATCTGCGCTGAAATAATTATTTCTCGTTCATCGGCAGGCATATTAAGTGACTGTAGTTATCTTTAAATAAAAATAATCGTAGCTGTAAACGAATAAATAAAAATATCTGTAATTTAGGTTCTAAAATAATGGAATTATAATAAAACAAACGTCTTCGGTAATTTTTTCCTTCACCGCAAAAAGCCATTATGTCTAAAAGGAAAGTCAACTCACTGGTTTGAAGCAGTGTTTGATGTCTGACTAAATGACGAGCAGAATTAGATTTGATTGGTTCGGATTCTCTTCTTCAAAAGCTCCTCCAGACTTTCTCTGAGACATCGTTCCACCCGTGTTTCTCAGCTTCACAGCTTTAGCTTCCTTCAACGGTGAACCGCCAGCGCACGTTGTCACATGGATTAAATTTTTTAGCAAGCATGCTCGTAGCCCAGTTAGAACTTAAATATATATTTATTATTCCCCTTTTAATAATTATTAAAATGTCTTTTTACATTCTTAAAGTTCTTGTGCATTTTTGTAAGCTTTTGTCTGTCTTACGAGAAAAAAAAAAACTTGTCACTGTTGTCAGTCGACTTAAAGGGTCTCAGTCGACTTAAAGGGTCTCCGACTGACGATTCGACTCGTCGACTTCTAGAGCTCAGCCCTACTCATGACTAACTGCAAAATAATGAAAATCAAACGGCAGAGCGTTCATACCTGCCAATGTTATTTGGAATAAAAGATTGTGATGCAGGTTGTAACCTTATCTGTGTCATCCCTGTCTCCCAGCAGAAAGTTTGGTCAGTTATTTTCACGTCATCTCATGTCAAATAAGCCTTGAAAGTTTGCAGCCACCTATAATAAAGTCCTGTCACCTACCAACTCTACCTTGTAAGTCAACATGGTTAGTACACTTCTGAGGTCATCTTTGCCGGTGTTCTGCCAAATTCCAACTGCCCGGCAGAATCCTACCCCTCTTTGTGGGAAGGCATGTCACGTAGACATATGGACGCTACAGATTACTTGTGATTTCAGTTATTTACACCTAGAAAGAACCGAAATTGTGCATGTAATCTGTAGCATCCATAGGCCTGGGTGATGGGCGTGAACATACAGGGAAACACTCAGGAACTGCAGGGGGAGCCCAAGAGTAAAACATACCAATTCTCATATAACTCTGCTTTAATGAAACGTTAATGAGTTTAGTGGTCAGCTTCAAGAGAGAGAAAAAGCAATATACTTGCGCCATGTACGCTATGGTAAATTTAGAAAGTTTTCCCACTGATACAGACCTTTATAGACATTAAAATCAACCTATTTCAAAAAATTCAGCATGATTTTATGAATAGCTTTTGTCAGAGACACGTATAACATGTATTTTAAATTAGTGTAATAATGTTGACAATGCTTCTGAGGCAATAATCTTCATATTGGGAATAAAAACTGACAAAGAGATTAAACAGCTTGCTAAATAATATGACGTTTATAATTTATTAATTTATGAAAATGTAGTATTTGGAATTGTTTGGTTTCCAAATGGTATCTAAAATTAAATTGCTAAATTAATAAGTTTCCAAGAGAAGCCCATTAAAAAAACACTCTTTACACATGGTATAATTACTGACTGTCACAGAGATAAGCAAAATAAACAGTGCAGTTGTGGCATGCAAGCTATGGTACTCGCTGTTCAAATGCATTCAGTCTACTGAATCTCAAACTGTTCTCACTAATACCACCCTCTGTGCAACCCCTGATACGGAGCTGACCAAGTCCATTTGAATTAATTGAACATTTTGTTGATCAATTTTAAGAGAGGCAGTAAAAACAGTATGATTGTACCACGGCAAAGCGTACTCAGAAAACTTTAGTATAACCCACTTGCTCGTAGAACCATTACATCTTATAGAGCTGACCAAGTCTGTAGGAGTTAATTCGTCAATAATTTTGCTGTTCAGTTTCAAGACAAACAGAATAGCATGTAAGCTGTGGAACAGACAGTCTGATAACATTCAGAAACGACTCCCACTGACACAAACCAGCTGTACACAGCTGACCAAGTCCATTTCATTCAACATTGATGATCTAACGGATCAATGTTGAGAGAAGCAGGAGAAGAGATGCAGTGCTTGCATGTAAAGATTACTACCACAGAGCACATATCGCACATTGCATTTACCTTAAATAAATGTGAATGAATGCTACTTCATTCTGGATCGGCCTTGGGGCAGGTATCAGACTCTGCTGTCAGTTTAAAACTGCACAAAGCTGGCCAGCAGCATCAATAAATGATGAACCGAGGTGGTGTGTAAAGCCTGATTGATGGGATGGGATGTTAACAGGCGAGAGATGGAGTGTGTGTGTGTGTGTGTAAGAGAGAGAGAGAGAAAGAGAAAGAGGGACAGAGATTGCTGATAGTGTGTGCAGCATGATAATGTATTGTGGCCCGATGCCCCACTACTCTCCAAGGGGCAGACAATTTTTCACACACCCCACCACACATTTACATTACTGTAATTGTGTAAATATGTCATACTGTTCATTATACGGTCTATGTGTCCGTGGTTCCCTCCCTCTCTCTCTCCCTCTTTCTCTCCCTCTCTCTCTGTCTCTTCCTCTCTTTCTACGTGTATACACACACACACACACATACATACATACATACATACATACATACATACATTCTTCAGTGATCAGGACCACCACAGAGCAGGTATTATGTGGGTGGTGGATCATTCTCAGCACTGCAGTGACACTGATGTGCTGGTGTGAGTGGATCAGACACAGCAGTGCTGCTAGTGTGTTTAAACCCCTCAGTGTCACTGCTGGACTGAGAATAGTCCACCATCCAAAACTATCCAGCCAACAGTATCCTGTGGGCAGCATCCTGTGACCACTGATGAAGGGCTAGAGGATGACCAGTACAAACTATGTAGCAACCTGTTTGGACCAACCTGTTAGGAGTGTCTAATAGAGTGCACAGTGAATGGACACAGTGCTTACAAAAACTCCAGCAGCACATCCTTTCAGACCCATAGCACTGAGAGTTGTTTTCTCACAGTGGTAGGATGTATTGAAACACCTGTTGGTTTGGGGGGGGGTTCATCTTTTTGATGGAGAAAGTGTTGTTTATAGTTCTATGTAGAACAAAGGCCCTTCTATTACGGTGTTACAGGCTTGACATTGTAAAAATAGCAGAACCCTTTTTGCTGCTTTATAGCAGTGATATTTGGGCTGGCCCTGAATATCTGACTATTCAGGTATTTGTTTCTTGTGTAGGTATTTAGGTTTTAATTCTGGGGTTTTGGATATTCACTATTTTGCTTAATATTTTTTTTGCTTTCAATAAAGGCAAATTGTAAAATAGTGTCAGAGAGAAACTTGAGGTTACTGTCCATAATCCAGCTTTATTTTTAATTTGCTGAAAACTGTGCCAAACACACTGTCTCTTTGTGAGGAAAGCAGCTAGCCAGGAAATTCGGATTTTACCCACATTTTACAGACGTGAATTCTCTGAGCAGCCTTTACAGGTCCACACCCCACCAGTGGGGTGCCCTTTAGAATACTCACTGTTAATTACTGAATTGCTGAAACAGTATTCAGGACAGCCCTGTAATATAAAACCATTGTCCTTACTCCAGAATCCTTGAAGAACAATATTTTTATGAGTGTACTCTTTATCTGATGGTGACTTGGTGGTCTACCAGGTTTCGCACGGTTGTTAGGAGTCTCATTTTCCTGTATTGGAAGCTCCATTTTTTTCACTGTTTTATATGATTTACCTTCTCCTCATGCAAGTGAATTATCTTATATCTAATCACCTCATAAATATCCTCTTAAAAAAATAACTTCTACTTAATGTCTAGCAATGATCTAGATGAAGGGTGGTCTCAGACTTGAGCACAGTACTGTATTCCTATAGATACACTATACACATACAGCACATTGTGCTGTTTCCTGTATCGCTGGTGCTTCTGTACACAGAGCTGTTGCTCAGCAAATATGCAACCAGTGTGAGGTTACAAGGGGCAGCGAGGGAGTGTGTATGTGTGTGAGTGTGACTGCGGTGAACCAGATTACTGCTCATTCAGATTCAGAGCCCGTCCTCTCGTCGTGAGAGGCGAAGACACACACACACGCACGCACACTGAGGGCTGGTCTAGGTGCATAGTTGGAGTCCGTGTTATCATAGCCGCTGCATCGCTAATCCAGCTGGACTTAAGCTGCATGGACAGGGCAGGAAGAGAGACAGCTAGAAAGAGAGAGATAGAGAGAGAGAGATAGAGAGAGAGAGAGAGAGAGAGAGAGAGAGAGAGCGCTTGAATAAAGGAGAGAGCGCGAGAGGGCTAGAAAGAGAGAGAGAGGGAGGGTGTGAGAGGTGTAGGGAGAGCTGAAAGGGAGAGCGATCGCAAGAGAGGCAGAGGGAGGGAGAGAGCGAGCAAGGGAGGGAGGGACTGTGATTGAGAGAGCAGAGAGCGAGCGATTGAGAGGGAAACAGAGGGAGGAGAGGAGCAAGCTACTGTAGCTGCTGGGATATCTGGGTGAGTTGGGATATTTCACCTTACTAGACTGGGATATGGAATGATGGCATTGTAGGGTAGTGAATGAGTGCTGTAGGTAAGTAATGTTATGTGGTAATGACATGTTACATATGTAAAATGTAATGTTATATAGAATGAGAGCATCAGTGAATGTCAGTGAGTGAGTGCTTTATAACTGCATGTTACATGGTGACATGGTGTACAAAACATGTAAGGTTATATAGAATGACAGCTCTGTATGTGTTATTAAATGAATACCTTAATTAAACTAATGTGATGATAACATGTTATGTATTATATGCAACAAAAAAGAGTGCTGTGATTTATGATTTGGTGGTGATGTGTCATGTAGTATGACAGCATTGTATGAGTGCTTTATGGCCTAATGTTGTATGCTGATTGTATGTTAGAAATAAATAATACATAGAATGACAGCTATGGATCAGTGCTGTAGGGGAACTTATGTTAGTTGGTGATGACGTGTTATATGTGATACGTAACATATAGAATTACACTATTGTCATTAGATGAGTGCGGTAGAGAAAGTAATCTTATATGGTGATGGCATGTTTTATGTGTATGAATGAATGACAGCATTGTTTGGGTTTTTGAATGAGTTCTTTGCAGCCTAATCTATTGTAATGTGGTGATTGTATGTTAGCAATAATACGTAGAATGCCAGCTTGGTATGTCATTGGATTGGTGCTGTATGGAGACCAATGTCACTGTTTGATGACATGTATATTATATGCAATATATAGAATTATAGCTATATAACTCCCTGGATGAGTGCTGTAGGGAAACTAGTGTTATATGTTGATGGCATATGACATTGCTATTTATTATAGCCTATGGAATGTAAGCCAGAGGTTTTCAAAGCTAGACCATGAATCCATTTCCAGTTCCAGACATTGTAATCAGAATTTGAAACATGAGAGAGCTTTCTGCTTTATTGTGTGTATGTGTGTATGTGTGTGTGTGTGTGTGTGTGTGTGTGTGTGTGTGTGTCTACCTGTAGTAAACCTAATGTTTCCTGTGTAATATGTGTGTTTTTTGCATGTGTGTGAGACAGATCCTCTCTCGCCAGCAAAGTCTGGCTCCTCCCCTGCTGCTCAGGAACTGATGACACGGCTGGGCTTCCTACTGGGAGACGCCATCCCCACCTCATCACGCACAGCCATGGAGGAAAGAAACCAGGTACACTCACGCAAACTAACATATCCTGTGCAAGTCATTTTCCAGGAGATATTTCAGAGGAGATTAGGTATAAGAGAGCCCACTTAAGGGCCAGTAAGGAAAGTCAAAATAAAATGGATGAAAAAACATGAGTTTGAAGCTGGAGTTTAACTTAACTAACTTGAGTTTCTGTTAAATGTGAAAACTTAATGGCCATTTGTACTGGAAATGAAATAAATGAGAGAGTTTTGCTCAGTACTATAGACACACCTATCACAGCATTCGTCACTTCGGTACACAAACCCCCCACTTTCAGACTCACCAACAAAGATGCAGGAAAGTAATCAGCTACACACAGGTGTATACATTTCTGTACACTTGTAGCTTTTGTATACCTCTCGCATCATTCATAGACCCAAAGAACAAAGATATAAAGGAAAAGTAATTAAAGAAATAACTTTTATATTCTAATAAAAATAATAACGTTCATCAACTCAGTCTTCATCTGTAGCATACTGTTGATTAACATGGATAATGATTAGTTCTAACAGCACAATCTGAAGTGGTTTACCCTTTTCACAGTAACATTCACGATTCCATTCCAACAATCATTCCAATGAGCACCGATTTCCGGGTAATGACTTGCTTCATGCTGCAGCTTGCTTTACATTTGCTCTACGCTGCAGCTGGATCACTGTGTTTTTACTTTAGCACATACAAAAACAAAATATAGATACATTCGATAACTTCTATAATATGTGACTTGCATCTCATTTTCAGTCAGAAGCTGTAACCATGGATCTCTTAAGGAAACTGGAATTAGCCAGAAACAAAACAGATTACAGATCAGCAAACAAGATGGGCTGTAAAATGCTTTACATACTGGCTGGAACGAAACCACTTTCAGGTGGTTCAGGTCAATATTGAAAAAGATGAGCTGAACCTGATTTTGTGGCACTTTTAGGAGTTTTATGCGTAATATGAAAGGCTTCTGCTTTTTGCTCTTTAAAACAATCTTCTGCTTCTTTCCTTTTTTCATTATTTAGCAGCACGTTTGTACGGATGCAGTAAAACGTGTGTTATTATGAATAACTTAATGGCTGTGAGAGTTTTGCAGATATTGTCAATATGTAGATATTGTACCTCAGGAACACTGAAAGACAGCATGATTAGTCCTGTTAGAATTGAAATAAATGTATTCAGTTTTTAGTTTTTTTATTTTAATTGGGCAGTACTGGTTCTTTTTGTGTGTTTCAACTTGTGAAACCTCAGTAGTAAATATTGATGCATATTGTGTAGCATAAAAAGGTTGTGAAATATAAAAGATAAGAAGAAGAGTATGCAGAATTAGAAGCTAACGTCAGCCTTGTAGATTTAATGCTTTTAGTACAGTGATGCTTATAGATAAGGAGACTCAAGCTATCAAAATATCTTATCTGGAGTTTTATGTACAGAGCTGTAGATGAATATGCACTACATAAGGCCATTTGCACAAGGATCCTTCTTCTTTCTCCATCTTCCAACTGATGCTATAGCACAACCAAATTCAAGCTGTTGCTTCAACATCAAACACGAAATGCACTCTCAACAGCCAGCGTGTAGTTTGGCATTCTGGGCTACTGTAGCAACATTGTGGCTCTAAATGAAGATGACCCGTTCCTATGTAGATATAAAGGGCTTGTTGAAATGTAATGAAACTAAAGAAAACATTTTGTTTTGCATACTGAGTTCATTTTCTGCTAATAGGTTCACCTAAATCTTACACACTGCTCCTTTAGGTAAAGGTAAATGTACTGAAACTATTGTCTGTGATACGACATATGCGGCATATTGATTAGACTGAAAAACACGGGTACAATGCCATCCATTCCTCTAGCTCAAGGTTGCAAAACAGTAGCCAAATAATTCCTACTAATAATCATGAAGACTAATAATGACAGGAAAATGAAAATGTACAGTCTGTCTGAGAAGACAAGAAGTAGCTTGTTCCTTTTGTATTCATCTGCTGTAGCTCCATCATCTGAGTCACTCTCTGCCGCCTGCTCTGTGAAGCATACTTCCATGTTGGTTTGGATGGGTCCAGCATGCTGAGAGAAGGCAGGGATTTGGGCTGGAGTTAGACGCTCCCCTCCAAAATTCCGATAATTCAGTGGTTCACATTGAGAGATTTAGATTCTCGCTGTTTAGCACAGGATGGAATTTTTACGCTTGGTTCTTGCATGTAAGATGTTTTACAGACTGGCCTTTGCATGGATGCAGGGTGCTGTTTCATTTGGAGAAAACCTCTGCAAAACTTCTCAAGCATGACTGCTTCCAACACTTTCTCATGTTCATCCTCTGATTCAGTCAGATAATCAGTGTGGCGCTCGGAACATTGAGGTTCTGTGTGTGTGTGAGAGATTTTTGGGCAGTTTATCAGGGATCTAAACGAGTCCTAAGAGGCTTACATTGCATTTTATGGATCAATGCGCACAGAGCTAGTAGTTATTCTTGGCCGCTGCTCTGTACTGCAAAATTTTGCCATGAATATCCATTCTGATGATTTATAGGCGGATGCCTCCGCCCCGCTGAAGCCCGACTTGTTTTCGTAATTGCATGCAGTAGCTATAGAACCGACAGCTGTCTCTCGTTATTTCTGATGGGAAAAGTCCCCAATGAATGTAACTAAACAGTTAAATTAATACCCAGTTTACTGTACATCAGAGACCGTTTTAACACTGTGGGTGATTTACATAGCGTGGGTATAATATTCACAACAGCTGATGGCAGCACACACTGATCACTTCAAAGCTTGCAGAGAAGGTACAAGCTCCTGGTAGTCTGTCCAGATTCTGCCTTGTTTTTTTATCATATCTTGAGTCTCTCCATTGGGGCATGTTATCATGTTCAGTACTTGAGACATGTATTTGTATGCATTTGGGCTCTTGTACATTTGGGCTCTTGGGTGGGAACTTTGACATATTGAGATGAGAACAAACTGTGTATGAAATTTCTAACCCGATTTGGGGCTCCTTGAAGGCACAGCTCAATGTAGTGTTAGTAGGCATGGCTAGAACAAACCCCACCCCCCCCCCACCCCCCACCCCCCAAAACATCCACATAATCATACATAGAGAATGGCAAAGGGAAAACAGCTCTATTACCTAACGATAGTGTTTTGGCTTGTTTTGTGTATTGCAGTGTATTTGTGTATGGAATCCCCCTTTCCTAAGGAACTACAAGGGCCATCAGAGTGACAAACTCCATTTGTCAAAACAAGACGACACAAAATGGTTCACTAGCACTGGCGTTCAAGCCATCGAGTGGTCCTACCTAGCATTCTCATATCATTAGCACAGCATACTGATCACTCTTTCCCCCTAATAAACTGATTCAGGCTATCAAGACACCCCAATTATTCTTGTAATGAAGGTGACATTTTCTGATAAGGATGTTTATCAGCTTCTTGTTCATATCTTCCCACTCCACCTTAAATGATGCTATGGTTACATTCTGGCGCCTAAGGTGTTATAATAGCTGCTGCACAATTTAAGGTGGAACGGAACAATTCTAACAAGAACGTGCCAAATGAGAAGTTGACTTCAGCCTCATAGTTTGAATAATAATAATAATAATAATAATAGTACCTGGGTAAGATTTTACCTGCAGTTTTATTCCCTAATGAAGATGAGATATGGTAGTACATTTCAAGGATTTTTCTTCTTTATATGACACACAACTGTAAAAACATGGATGTCACTCTCTATTGCCATTGTGTGGTTTGTTTGCTACAGGGCTACTGTAGCAACATTTCAGTGCTTGTTATGAGATCACACCTCACAAGATTGCAATAAGCATTTCGGAGTACATCATGGGTATCATTAGTATGCCTATAGCACTGAACAACTGCATGCATCAGAAAAAAAAGATTTGGTGCATCTGTACACAGCAAGCAGTGTACAGTACCTGCTTAAACTGCCTAGTTACAAACAGCTGATTGGATGGAAGTCCATTAGGACATCATCTAATTTTATTAATTTATTGTTGCCAGTTGTTTGTTTGGTTTCTTCTTAAAGGCATATTGCACGTTTTTCAAAATGTCTGTTTATTCAATCATTGAGATGTGAACAAAGCCATTCAAAATGCTTTAATGTGAAATGGTTCTTTGTAGAGAAACTTACAGACTCTAGTGAAACTTACAAATTCTTTACAGTGGGAGTGGTAGGAACCGGGGGGTCTATTTACCTACCCTACACATATCTTCTCAGTTTAGCTATTTTGCCTCACAGCAACCTGTATATGCATGTAACTTTCTGTAATTTGTACAGGGACCACTGTTGTGAACAATTGTGACCTGTCTTTCTCTGGAACAGGAAGCTGGAATGAATTTGCATGCACCTATTGCTAATTATGCAGAATTGTATTTTACTGGGGAAATAGTCCCCTCTAAAGGTGACATATTATACCCCATTTTCTGCAGGTTATGTCCGTGACATTCTTTGATCAAAATACCACAAGGATGAAACACCACATCACCTTTCTCCCCCTGTCTAAACAGCCCTGTTCAGAACGGTTGGTTTGATCAGTTATTGTGATTATCCCTTAGCTTCCACATAATGCTAGCATCTGCGGCCATGGGTGGGGCTACTCAGATGGGTGGCGGTGTATTCTAATGAGGTTGCACTTGACATAATAAGAGGAGCTAAATTTAAATGGCTTGTTGATTCCCATGTTTTCTGATCTAGGCAACCCATAAAATAACTGAATGGGGTTGCCTTATTTCACAGTTTGTGGGTTGGTAGTCATTGCAGATAGCCACATGTGTGATCACAAACACTGAAAAAATGAGTTTTTATGTCACCTTTAAATATTTTTTTTATGTTTAAAATGTGAATATTACAGTTTTGCTGGTACATTTGTCTGTTCCAGCTTGTTCTCAAACCTAGAAAAAGGAAATATTAAAATGCTTATCTTTCACTGTTATGTGTTTCACTGTCTCATCCTGTGTGGTGCTGGTAACTAATGCAGACTGTACTCATGAATGGCTTGGGAATAGCAACAGCAGACCTTCAGTAGCCAGCATTTTTCCCTAACGTAACTACAACTGTGTTGAGATGTTGCAGGTGCATCGTTCTCTGCTTGACAGGGCGAAGGGCGTTTGCTGTTGGGGAGGGACAAGAGTGAGTGAGTGAGGGAGTGAGTTTGTGTGTTTGTGTACACAGCACGCGTGCGTGTTTGAAGTGGGTGGGGGGATGAGAGTCCTTCATCAGTGGACTGCTGGCAGGCGGCTGCTCTCAGGAGACCAGGGCTCCGGTACACTGATTCCACACACGCACACTCACACACACATACACACACACAGACATCACTCTCCCTGACCTATATAGAGTGTAAGAGTGTGGAGTTAGGCAGAGGTAGAGGACAGAGCTGGATCTAGGGCTGAATCTTCTCTGGATCAGAGCACACCTAGCACAGCATCTCTCACCAATCCATACATTTATGACCACATACTGACCACTTCATTAGACGTCTTGTATTTACACTCACTGTTGTTTTATTAGGTCTACTTACTGTATACAGTGTTGTACAGAAGCCAGAGAAAACACGTTCATTTATGTACAAGAAGCTGGACAAAATAAACAAAGAATCAGATGGACTACGGCCTGTAACTGCAGAGATACAAAGTGCACCTATGTGGTAAATGGAACTGTTAAAATGCAAGATGGAGATACAAGCTAGATGTACATCATAAAGTGGCAAGTACCCAGGTGATCAAAGCCTGCACCTCAAAATCACCTCTGAATGACGGCATATGGTCGCTGTCAAAACAAAACCTTGAATATCAATTTTAGGGAAAGTTAATGTAGGGAATGGTGGTGTAAGTAGCTGGCAGGCAAGAAGTTTTCAGATGTTTGATTCTGGTAATCCTTTGACTTCTGTTTTAAAAATATGTGAAAAACGTGATTTAGTAGATCTTTTTAGACCCTGCTTAGTGATGTTATTTTTACTGTTTTATTGCATCCCCTGTTAGTTGTAACTGCATTATTGACATTCAGAGTGTCAGAGTGAGCTAACTTCTGCGTGCTGTTCTTGCTGAACTGAGTGCATGTAATTTGTTGCTCATGTTATAGCTAAAGCAGACCAAACGGAGTTAGTGTGTTTTCAGCAGTTTCCTTATATGGCTGTTGAGTTAGTCCAAAAAGATTCCCCTCTACCAAAATGTAGTTGATCATCCAAGACATGTTTTATGGTTCCAAGCGCCAATCTGTATATATATACATAAAGGTTACCTGGAACAATAAATGACTGATATGGGCAATATTTATTGAGCTACACATACAGAAAAAGTGTTTCTCAGTATGGCACTGGGCCACATGTTTGCTAACGCAACCTGCCAGATGTCTCAGCATAGAGTTGTAGAGGTTCCTAATGGTGTCCTGTGATAATCCATCCCATACAGCTTGAATATTCCCACACAGTTTCTGCAGATTTTGCAGTAGGGGTGAAGGTGGAGTGACACCTTGGTACTGACCATGGTACCTCCACACATAGATTCGGTGGTCGTCTCCACCAAGACAAAAGCGGGACTCTGAAGATCACTGAAGATGACCCATTTCTATTCTGAGTCACTCCATGACAGTCTGGCACAATACCGTTTCAGTCTTTGGCAATGTTGATGTGGCGTTAAGACCAATCGTCATAACGGTCGGCATGCATGTAATCCTGCATCATACAGCTTTCTGCCAATGGTGCTGGCACTAACAGGATGACTCATGGAGGACATCACTGCTCGCTGAATGTCTGCAGTCATGTTTGTTGGGTCAGTCAGGTACAGCAATAGGGTCGGTCCTTGGTTGTGTCACATGTGCGGCCGAGTATGAAACTTAAATCATCTGCATGTCTCATGATGTCAAACCTACTCACAAAGTTTCATTCCTGTTGGTTGAATCCTTCTGGGTGCAGCTATTAGTGCAACAGCTTTTTTGATTATGAGTGTAGTATTGGTCATATGCAGAAGAAACATCCTTAGTAAACATTTTTATTGGCTTTCTAAGACAAAATTAGTATAACATATCTGGGGTACTACAGTGGCAATGGAGTGGTTAGTCCTGTTGCCTCACAGCAAGGAGGGTCTGTATATCTGAAGTCATCCCAGGCCAGACACATCAAGTCAGGCAAGTTGGAGATACTAAATTTCCCTCAGGTGTGAGTTTGAATGTGTCCCTTGTGATGGACTGGTGGCCTGTCCAGGGTGTTTTCCTGCCTTCTGCCCAATGAGAATCTTGGTGTAACATGTTAAGTTTAACAAATGAATAGAAATTATTCACTGTAATTGGCAGAAAAGTGGTGTTAACTTATTTTCACATTTAAAAAGTGTAGATTGAGGGGGATGTAATTTTTTTTCCCATACGACTGTATGTACATTTTTAAAGCTTATAAGTGATGTGGTAGTGGAACCTTTGTGCATAGATTACATCTACCTGCTCCTTCATTTCTGCTGAAAAGGTGGACCATTACTCTGTGGAGGCTAATAGAAGGCAAGAGAAGACGCAGTGAGCTGCTATTTTTGTGCAGAACATGTTAAACAAGATCCCTACAAAGGTTCCTACAAAGCCTTATAAAATCTTAAAGTAGATTTTAAAACACATATATACAAAAGCTCTAAAGACCAGGATGTAACAAGTCATTGAGTATGTTTACCTGCTTCACCACAGCCAACCAGAATTATCCAGCCATCAGTAGACCTGTGGTGGACTAGAGGACAGTAGAACCTCTGATTGAAGAAGTTAAACTCACTGAAATGACTAGTTGGTGTAGCAGTTAAGGACATTGCGAAGAGCTGCTGTGCTGTGCTGTATTTTGAAGCCTCATCAGATGTTTTGTTGATCTTCTAAGAGATAATAAGTTCACCTCCTCTACAGAGCACTCTCCTCTGTTTATCCAGCACAATTACTGTGTTTGCTTCATAACATATTCCCTCCTTCCTTCTTTCTTTCTTTCTTTCTTTCTTTCTTTTGTTTTTACCTTTTTTTACTCTCCCTATTTCTATTTTTTCTCTCTATTTCTTTCACCCCTCATCTCTTTTCTTTTCCTTCTCCTCTCTCTAGCTTTTCTCTCTCCTTTCTCCCATTCTTTTTTTCTTACCCCTCTTTTTCCCCCTCATTTTCTCTTTCGATCGTTCTCTCTTTTTCTTTTACTCCTCTCTGTCTTTCTTTCTCTTCTCTCTTTCTGTCTTGCTTATTTTCTCTTTTCTTTCACCTCACTTGCTCCCTTTCATTTACCTCTCTATTTCTCCTTCTCTTTTCAACATTCTCTCTTTTTTCATTTCATCACTTTCATAATTTTCTCTTTTCTTTCTCTCTAGTGTACGGTCAGTAGTCAGGGGGCGAGCCCGTGCTCCACTCTGACCAGTAGTACAGCGTCTCCCAGCGCTGAAAGCCCATGCTCCAGCTTGCCCTTGAGCTCAGGCTCCACAGAGAGACCCCCTCTGTGCCGCTCTGGACCCTGTACCACCACCACGAGCACCACCACCACCACCACCACTCCCAGCTCTACACTGGAGAGCAAAGACAGTGGCATCATCGGTGAGACACACACTGCCACATGCCTGTATCACACTGTATCATCACTTTACTGCCTGCGTCCGTTAACAGCACTGTAAACTGGTTAAGCCGCAATCACTTGGCTCTCTCACTCGTAGCAGAGAGGATCGTAAAAGAATACTCCAGGGACCTGTGACTTGAACCAGCTTTAGTAGTCTCTTTGCCTCTTCGCTTACATGTACCTTCATCTTAGGTAAGCTGCAGAAAGTCACCTGAGGATAATATAGTGTTCGAAGGGTCATTAAGGGTGAATCAAGTACACTTAAACTGCTTTGGTTACTGATGCATTTTCTAGGAGATGACTAAAGAACTCATATACTACATTTTTTCTCCACTTTTTTCCCCTGAGGTCCACATTTTTCACTAAGAGCCACTTCTAACATTTGTGCAGTGTTATGTATTGTGAATAGTCATTAGAACATAATTATATTTCTGTCTTGCTTTATTTCCTGGTATTAAACAGATAGATTTTGTTACTGTACCTTTAAGACTGATACTTGTAAATGATGGCTTGTTAACTGGTGGGCTGTAGTCTGGATGCAGGCCCAGCAAAACATTTTCCAATGGACCGAACTGAGCACACAATTCTGTACAAATCAGATGTATGTAAACATACTGTATGTAAGAAATGGTAAAATATTCTGAAATTAATTCAAATTATTAACAGTTTCTCTCTTCAATTATGAATTAGACAGATTGCGTCTTACCTGCTGCCTCTTTAAAGGTAGCTCATCAGAACAGAGAAAAAGGGCTAGATACCAGGGCACAAAGAGAATAGTTGCACATTCATTGGATAGATTTGATTTACTATTTATTGTCTGAAGTAGTGAAGCACCAACTTGGCTTGTTCAAAACAAGGAAGGATGATAACAAAAACCAGTGTTTAGAAGTGAACTGTACATTTTTCTCTCAGTTTGAGAAAAAGGTCTAATCAGTCGGAGACACTGGGAATTAAATTGAAACAGTCCATTCAGTTTAATGCTCTGACTAAATTCTGTTCTGAGGTCACATCAAACAAAACCAAAGATCCACATAAAAGGTCCACCAGATTGCTCATCCATTGCCTGACAGCAGAAGACCGTGAATAACTATATTATTTTAATGCAGTTGTATTTTATCTCATGAAAAGACAAGATGTTTTTTCTTCTCTAGACAAATTTTTTGGGATATTTCATGACTATTTTTTGACTATAATTAATTCATTTATTTATTGACTTATTTAACAAGCAATTTAAAAATGCTTTTCAGGTTAAAAAAGAGGTTCCAAAATATAATAAATCAAAATACACTTTATGTGTTTTATTTTATTTCATTTTGTTTTTGCATGGACTAATCGTTATTCATTAAGCATTTACCATGAAGTCGCCATTCACTTATGTTAATTTGCTTATCTGGACCTGTGTAAACCAGACATTTGATGTAAGTGGACCTTCTCAAGCTGTAGCTGAATACCATTGGCTGTACCGCATTCAGAAGGCAGTTCTGACTAAAACACTCTTTGTAACTTCAGCATGAATGGGTAGAGCTAAATTGAGTAGGTTGATGTTTCTAAATCTGTTGGATTTTGTGACATCACAACAGTTAACTGAAAACAGGCTGTTTCTGCAACTTTCCATGTATGGACTTAAGGCCAGATTCTATACTTTATGTACAATATCAAAGACTTCATGGGCTACGTGAGCCCTGTTAGCCACAAGCACAGAAGCAACTGGCCACTGACTTCTATTATACATATGTCGAGTCTGTTCTTTTCCACAGATCAGATTAGAAAGTACAGGAGTAGTCTCTTTCTTTACAGCGCTTATTATAGTGCTTCTTAGTAAAATCACCACTAATCTGCAATGAAGTCACAACCACTATGCTTCGTCACTCAGAGCATCAGAAACAGCTGCTGGGATGGGCTTTGTTAATGCTTTTCTTTCAGCAGTATGTCTAATCAGACAGACTTCACACCATTTGCTGTCTTTTGACAGTCCTTGTGCATGTAATACCACTTGTATAAGCATATAGTCATCTAGTATCGCAAGCTGGTTCGTTTGGATAGTGAACATTTGTGTAGTATTTCTTGGTGAGTGCCTGCACAATGGCATATGGCACATACTGCATCCACCAGGTTCTTGGGTACGCTCAAGCGCACACACAAGCTTTCACATCACTTTCACTTTCCGTGATTCAGAGCACTTGAGGAATTTCTTCATTTATTGTGGACTTGCTTGGCACTCTGTAAAATAGAGCCTATTCATGTCAAAGCTCAAGCTTTTTTTTCTTTGCTGGTAACTGTAATATCCCGGAGCCTGCAGTGTGCTCCGGTGAAACTGGGACGGCCTTGTCTTTATTTCAGGTCTGCCTGAGCTTTCTTGAAGTAGGACACCAGCGCTTTTTTTGTTACCCCCAAAATAGTGCTTTTTATTTGGACACAGGAAGAAAAGGTCAAAGAGACAAGTGAACAAAGCAAACATTGACCAGCGATTACTTTTCTGACTTTTATCAGACATATTTCACTGTTTTAAAGCTTTTGGCCCCTGATACAGCTCAAAGGGTTACATTTCAGAGGACTATGTGTGACCCACTCCTCAATTCCTCACTCTTCTAATTGCGTATTAGTTCTATAGTAGTTACTGAATAATTCATCTTAAGACTCTAATAGCTGAATAATCAGTCAGCACTACAAAGGGTTAATTCATTTGTGGAGTCATGATTCTTACAGCTATTTTTATCCTGCCCTCTCCTTTCTGTCCTTTCTTCTCTGTCTCCTGTGTCCTTCTGCTCTGTTTGTCCTTTCTCTTTCTCCTGTAGCTACAGTCACCAGTTCCAGTGAGAATGAGGAGCGCTGTGGCTCTAGTCTGGAATGGGGCAAAGACGGTGGTGGTGGTGGTGCGGCTCCGAGGGACAGTGTTCACCATCCTCCTGTGCCGTCCACTCCCATCCCTGCAGCGGATTCTGTGGCAGCCAGCGACATCCAGCCCAAGACTGTCCCTGCTGAAGGACCACCGCCGGCCTCCTCACCTTCAGAAGGAACCGCCCTCTACCACAGCACCTCACTGGTCATGCCACGACCCAACTCGGTGGCAGGTCAGTCCGCGATTGCAATAATTCCAGTTTAACACCATAAGCCCATAGGCTGTTCTCGTAATTTACATGTTAAGCCCTGTTAAAGCTGGATTGTTTCTTTTGCCCAATTTTTCCCCCCAGTTTAGTCATACCCAATTTAACCCACTACTAGTATTATCCAGTGAGGTGTTGTAATTTGTAGAACCCTAAAGTGATCTGTGATTTGAATCTTGTCTGTAGTTTGTACAAGTTTAACTGTGAGTGAATGGCGTCCTTTAATTCCCTAATTCAAGCTTGCTCAGCGGTGATGACACCAAAATCACTAATTTACAGTAAGGTGCAAAGTCAAAACATGACTTTTCAAGACCATAATTAAAAAGAATTAAAATATGCTGAGTGGGACTCTTAACAACTGTTCTACACCTGGTAGCCCACAAAAAAACTGCCACCAAGGACACAACCAGCTTACAAGACTGAACTTTGGAGGTGTGGAAAAATATCCCTGCAGAGAGACTGAAAGCAGTAAATAAAAGAAATGAAGGGAAGCTGTAATAATGGCAAAGGGTGGATGTACTACATATACTGAACATCAGATATATTTAGTTGATGAGGCCTCTGTGCAGTTCTGTTAATTGTATAATAGTATATTAAACAAACATAATTTCATTTTCTGTTGTACTGTTGTTCATGGTGCTGAGCACTGAATAACCAGAAATTTGCCATTTTGACTGAAAGTTAAATAAATGAACTGGTCTTTGACTTTCTCTCTTTACTTGCACTGACTGGAAGGAAACACGTTTAGGGCGATATGTAGTGACCTGTTGCTACTGGCTAGCACTGGCCTTTAGAAGTTTGTGAGGCGTGGCCAAGCTGATGGAGGATCATGGGAGGCATGCGCCCCCTAGAAAATAAACATATTGTTATTGTTAATATTGCTGTTTATTAATTTCAGGTATGTGGTATGTGTTTATTGTGGTATTCTTTGTCAGGGATGTGGGTTGTCAGTGTAAGAGGTGGAGGTCACCGCTAGCGTTAGTTGACCCCCTGTGAGTTAAGTGCTTTACGTGTGCCCTTGTGCTGGTAAAAGAGCAGCTGAATCATGGCCTCCCTTGTGTCTTACTCTATGCTGATGCTACAGTATGTGTATTAAAAAGGCAGGCCATGAAATATGTCCACTTCAAAATCTGCTCCAAATGATGATAGACATACTGGTTGGTTGAACTGGTTGTTTATGACTGGTTGCTTAATAATCCTATCATAAATGCATGGTATTGGTTGGTGAGGTCTTTAATTTTATAGTAGGTGCTGAATAATTCTTAACAGTTACTGAACAATGAAGCTTCATGATTGAATTAGCCTAGTGTTAAAGGAGTTGATGATGTCACAGAAGCTGTTTTTGTGTAATGTGAAATAGATGTGAGTTTGTCGCTTTGTAGATGTTTCTTTCCGTACTTTCATTTTTAAAGCTGTTTTAAGGGATCCATTCTCATGTCTTTTTGTAAAAGCGGACAGCTTTTGGGATTTACTGTCCCTCCGCAGCTGTCTGCGTGTATATATGTGTGTGTGTGTGTGTTTTGTGAAAGAACAGGAGCTTCTTCCTTGTGAGCGTGTGTGCATGTGTCCCAGAGGAGGGAGCTCACTGTAGCGCTTCACTGATTCTGCTGCTGCTGTTGGAAGGCATGGAAATGTGCGGCTTTCATTTTCTACTGCTGCAGTTAGAACTCGCCAGAGGAGTTAGTCAGGCATTCTAAATACTGTTGCTGGGAAAATATTATGGCAAAATGCTTCTGATGGTAAAGTTATATGTACATGAAGACTTGCTGTGTATTGTAATGACTTTGGGTTTACGCTGAGTTATGCTGCCAGTTACTTCAGTCTTTACATGCTTTATGTATGGAATGGAAGCTGTAATAAAAGTAAAAGGTGGACACACCCTGGGCCAAAACTCCAGTTCCTCACTCTCAAAGATACATGTCTTATGTATTAGTTTCATAGTAGTTGCACTGACTGTACCTTAGTCAAGCATGTACATTACTTCCATTAATTTATATTACAGTATCTGTATTGCATTAAGTATACTTCATTCCAGTGTGTACATCGTTTTTATTGTTTCTTGTATATTTTTGTTGATGCAGTATGAGTTGATGGCCTGTTGAATGAAGCTTCAGTAGGTAGTTTAAGGGGTTTACTATAACATACCCGGATGAATTACATTATGCTCATTAATAGCTTAAACATTCCATGTACAGATGGGTTACACAATAAAGGAAACGCCTGAAAAAATGAGCATAGAAACCTAACAAGAACAGATATTTCCACACAGGTGAACTGGAGGCAGACAGTTAACTTCCTTCCATGCCCTGTGGCGTGTATAAAAATGCTGACCATGCTCAGATGACTTGCATTGTGGATCAAGCTGGCAAATGGGGGAATCGTTATTGGGACACGGCCACCAGTGATAAAGACTTCTCATAAAGGCAGTATTTCAGTCTGAATCGTTACTAAGGAGACATCTATGTGTCAGTCCATTAAAAAAAGTCAGTAAATAGGGTTTAGAATGTAATAATTATGATGCTTATGCATTAGATGAGCTGTCTGTTGTCGTATTCTTGACAGGTGGGAGGATACAGATACAGGCCTGAAGGCTTGACCCTTAGGGTGTTTTCACACTAAAGCTTTTTTCCAGACCCAGAATCACTTGCTTTGCAAGGTCAGCACATTTGGTCAGGTGTTAAAGTGTTTTCGAGCCTGGTCTCTGGTCCTCCTGCAGTCGGTCGTTTGAGGTGGTCCTAAGGTTACAAAGCAAACAAACAGTTAATGCAATTGCCTACATTTTGCAAACCCGCATGCAAAGTTACATATGGAATTCAGAATTCAAATGGAATTCTTGTGTGCAAAAGCAAACCTGGAAAAATGAGCCAAGTGAACCCACAATCAGTCATGGAGGCTATTATTATGTGAATTCACATTCACCAGATCTCGACCCAAATGAACCCCTCCAGTACAGTTCTAGAACCTTAGAATCTTGCGCAGTGATGGGTGACTACTAGTGGCCCAACACTTTACTAAGATGCTTTATGTTGTTCCTTGCCTTTAATTTGTTTCCGTTTGTGAGTGTATGTTCAAACACTCCCTCTCATGTATGGGCTGTGTATCGTGGCAGGGCCCTGGCATCCTTCCCATATCTTTTTGGGCTTCAGTTTTATACCCCTGCTCCTCTGAGAGCTGTTCCAGAGCCAGGCTAACCCAGAATAGAAGGATGAAGGGAGAGAAAAGGGCTCATGTGTCCCTAAGAGGACCACATACAGCCATCTGACAGCTACATTTCCAACTAACAAACTCCACCCCCTCAACACACACGCATGCCACTATACCCCACAAATGAGTGCAACGTGATGTTGATCCATCTGCAGAGATTACGCCTTTCAGACAGATTAGATTACGCAGGGGGGATAAGGGATAGAGTGGGTGCGGCTAAACACAGCATGGCAGAAAAACATGAATGAAATGAGCGAATGAATGGATGAACGTAGCTTAGTGTTTATGTTCATCCGCAGTACTGTGCAAACGTACTGTGCAAACTCTCGCTACAATACAACTGTTGCTATGCTAAGCATTTGTTATTACAAACATTATCAGAGGGGACAGAACAATACTGACCTATTGGTTCTGCAAAACAGCAAAAGCAAGTTCATGCTCCACACCTGTCCAGCAGAAACACAGCAACTTTTCCACACCTCCACCCTTTTATTTGGATCTGCTTCTCACAATCCAATTAAACACATTCAATGATGATGAGGTCCAGGCTCCAGAGACCATCAGCAGCTTTGTATTTTGCTCTTCCCAGTAAGAAGCTTCTTGACAGCTACACATCCTTTCAGACCCATGCGGTTGAGTTATCTTCTCATGCAGAAAGGATGGACAGATACGCCCATGGGTGTTTTTGGATCTGAAGCAAAAATTAAGCTTAATTTTCTCCTCCATCTCAAAGATGAAAGCTGATGGTGACAGTTTTGGTGGTCCTGTTTTGTGTGTATCCTTTGGTCCAGTTTTGGTGGTCCTGTTTTGTGTGTATCCTTTGGTCCAGTTTTGGTGGTCCCGTTTTGTGTGTATCCTTTAATAATTTGTTGAGCTGCAGATTTGGAACCTTTCAATTGGAACATTTCAATTTAGACTTTGTTTTTGCAGGAGTAATCTTGTATCTCAGAAATATTAAATATAATAAAAAAATAAAACTGAATAACTTGTATTTAATGGCTATTTTGACTGGAAGTTAAATAAATGGTGGGTGACTTTTGCACAGTACTGTACAGTGTGTGTGTGTGTGTGTGTGTGTGTGTGTACTTGTGGTGTTTTGTATTCAATGAATGCAGTGGCAGATCGTGAATGCCTGCCTAGAAACAGCACCACAGCAGTGTGTGTAATCACTGTACTCCGCTGACAGAGTGCCAGCAAAACACGCTGCTCTAAAATACTCTCTCTGTATCTCTCTCTCTATTTCTCTCTCTCTCTTTTAAAACAAAACACACACACACACACACACACACACACACACACACACAATGTTCAGCACAACACCTCCTCTGGGCTTCAAAAGTGCTGAGGCTGTGGAGCACGCTGCACTTCTGGGACTTTAATTGGGGTCTTTAATTTCTAGGCTGTTCTTCTCTCCAGCTTTGAGAACTTTTGTTTCTGTTTTACAGTCAGTGCTGCAAAAGCACAGTCACAGTTCAGTGAAGCCTAAAGAATCTCTCTTTATCTCTCTCTCTCTCTCTCTCTCTCTCTCTCTGTTTCTATTTTTCCTTCTCATTCTCTTTTTCTCCATTCCCTCTCTTTTGTCCCTCTTTCCCTCTCTTCCTCTCACTCTTTTCTCTCTATTGCCATTTTCCCTCTCTGTTTGTCTCTCTGTCTCTGTCTTTCTCTCTATTCTCTTTTTCTATTGCTCTCTGCATCTCTCCTTCTCTTCCTCTCTCTCTGTATTTCTCTCCTTATCTTATACATCTGTCTTTCTCTCTCCATTTCTCTCAATTTCCCTTTTTAACCTCTCTCTGACTCTCTCTCTCTCTCTCTCTGTATCTCTCTCTTTCTCTCTATTTCCCTTTTTGTCTTCTCTCTCTCTCTGCCTCTCTATTTCCCTTTTTATCTTCTCTGTATCTCTCTCTGTCTGTCTGTCTGTCTGTCTGTCTCTCTCTCTCTCTCTCTCTTTGTTTCTATTTTTCCTTCTCACTCTCTTTTTCTCCGTTCTCTCTCTTTTGTCCCTCTTTCCCTCTCTTCCTTTCACACTCTTTTCTCTTTATTGCCATTTCCCTCTCTGTTTGTCTCTGTCTGTCTTTCTCTCTTCCTCTATTCTCTTTTCCTATTGCTCTCTGCACCTCTCTGCCTCTCTATTTCTCTTTATCTTCTCTCTCTCCTTCTCTCTGTCTTTCTCTCTCCATTTCTCTCAATTTCTCTTTTTAACCTCTCTCTGACTCTCTCTCTCTCACTGTATCTCTCTTTCTCTCTATTTCCCTTTTTGTCTTCTCTGTCTCTCTCTGCCTCTCTATTTCTCTTTATCTTCTTTCTCTCTCTCTCTCTGTATTTCTCTCCGTATCTTATACATCTCTGTCTTTCTCTCCATTTCTCTCAATTTAACTCTCTCTGTAACCTCTTTCTGACTCTCTCTCTGTATCTCTCTCTTTCTCTGTATTTCCCTTTTTATCTTCTCTGTCTGCATGTCTGTCTGTCTGTCTGTCTGTCTGTCTGTCTCTCTCTCTCTCTCTCTCTCTCTCTCTCTCTCTGTCTGTCTGTCTCTCTCAATTTCTCTCTTTTTAACCTCTCTGTCTCTCTGTATCTTTGTCTCTCTCTCTCCAGCTACCAGCACTACTAAGCTGGAGGAGTTGAAGTATCTGGATGAACAGAGGAATGCTCCTATGCGTTCATCTATGCGCGGGCCCTGGCACGGTGCGCACACCAGTGGCCGCAACCAGGAGACTAAAGGTACCACACTCACTCCGTTCCCTTCTGCACTGTAATTAATTGTGCCAAAGGTTTAAATGAATTTCTAATTAAACACTTTGACATCAGGTTTAAACCTTGACAGCAGATGTGTGCATTGTGACATCACAATCACACAATCTCTGTTGGTATCAGAGAACAGCTTCTACACTCTATTAGTACAGTGCAGGAGTTGCCAGGCCAACAAAACAATCATATTCGGTAAATAATTATTTTAATATAGTTAAGATTAAAAAATGATGTATCTGTTCCATTAAATAGACAGAATGTTTCAAAGGGTGATTTAGGATTGTGTATAAGCCTGTAAAATGATGTTGGAGTCTGCCATGAACTTCTTTCTTACTATAGAAAATGTCATAGACCGCATTCATTTAGAATTTAAATTTCTCTCTGATGTCTGCATAGAAACGATGTTACTTTGGTTGGGGTGAAAAATGTGGTTTCACATGAGCATTTACGTCCTATGATTTGGCCCTAGAATGAAATGAGCTGCCTACTCCTATTGGTGAGCTCATGAATAATTTGATGAGCTCTGTACTGATTGGCTGGCTTACAGTGAGGCGCTGCTGTGGTTACACAGAGTCAACATGTTAACATACATACAGGAAAATAGTAGCTAGTAGTTACTTACTAGTAGCTAGCATTGCTTTCATTCTCAACATCAACACAAAGTAAATTCACTAGGAAACTGTCAGTTTAAGATGATCTGCTTCAACTGACAAACAGTGATAAAATCACACAGCATGACTGCTACTTACAGATTGCTGGTGGGGTTGTGATGCTGTTAAAGGTGGAACTACTCCTCTCTTCAGTCTGTTCGCTGTTAAACACTCAGCAACACTGCTCAGTATTGTACAAGGTTTTAGAAACTGTCCGGGGTGAAATGTGTAGCAAACCAGGAGCTTAGATGTAAAAGCGGTCCAGGGTCCCAATTACATTCTGACACATGTACAAGTTGCAGAATTTAAGGTGGAATGGAACATCTGATTAAGGAGCTAGTGAAAGGGAAGCCAATTTTAGCCTTGTTTAAAAATAAACCTAGTCAACCTAGTCTGCTGACAGTTCAGTTCTTTGGAAAGGGTATAAGAAGTGCCATTGTCTTCACAATGGACTGATCTAGTTCTCCACAATTCAAATCCATGATTTTCATTGCTGTTGCTCTGTTGTCATTGTATTTACATTTTGGGGGCGTAAATATTAATGAGTCAGGACTGTTACATAGCAGTTCAGGATTTTGGAATCCGTCCTCTTACTGACTGAAATGTGGAATTTGTATTTGAACAAGGAGACGGCAGTGTTTGAGGTTGGTCTGTTTAATGTACTAAACTCTTCTTAAATAACTTTGCCAAGGTAAATACAGTCATTCTGTGGCACTTTAAAACCTAAACCTCAGTAACTCATAGAATTATTCATTATCTGCCATAGAATTAGCGCATACATTCTGTAGTTATGAGCAGAAGGAATTGAAGTGTGGACCCAATATGTGTCTTTAGGATGTAAGGGGCTAAATACATATATCAAAGCATTTTCATTTGTTTGTTTGTATTATATTAAAATAGTGCTTTTGAAGAAGCTAACACAATGAAAAGTAATATTCTAAAGAGCTCCGTCTCTGTGTTTGTACTTTGCAGCTCGATTCACCCCATACAAGCCTGTGGACATCATGCTTAAGCCCCTCCTGTTCGAGGTGCCCAGCGTCACCACAGACACTGTGTTTGTGGGCCGTGATTGGCTGTTCCAGCGTCTGGAGGACGTGCTGATGGGCAGCGGTGAGGTAGCACCAGGGCGGGGTGCCGTCATTGTGGGCAGTGTAGGCTTTGGAAAGACGGCGGCCATCTCCAGGTTGGTAGCTCTGAGCTGTCACGGAGGCCGGATGAGACAGATCGCTTCCAACAGCCCCGGAGCTTCCCCCAAGAGTAAGTGCCACTTCTGTTCACCCACAGCAGATGGATTGCACAGTGCTTCTTAACATCAGAACTAGCACACTATAACACACACACTGTACAAATGACCACTTTCTGATTCATATATTTGAATATGTAGAGAAACAAATTTCTACCTTAGCAAGAGGTGCACCACTATGGAATGTCCAAGACCAATGGGAATAATTTATAATTTCTTTTTTTTTTCCCCCTAAAATTAAATCAGTGGAAAACTGTGACTAACAGAGTTAGGTCTTCAGTTTGGGCTGTACATGTCAGAAAATGTTTCTGATGCTGTAAACATCTGCTAGCAGGATGTGTACTAGTTGGTTAAAGCTGAAGCTTGTAAATGACAATATATATGTTATATTTGAAGATTGTAATAAACATTAATTGTTTTTTGCAGTTTAACTGTGGCTGTTTCAATAAAGAACAATAATACGGTGCTGCCGCCACAGTGAAACTCATTTATTTGCAGTCAGTAACTTGTGTAGAACTTCCAAAAGGCCATAATTGGTCTCACCCATTGTAAATCAAAAACCTGCTTGGTTGATTCCATTTTCCTGATTATGTTGGTAGTTTGTGCATGTGCAAGGTCTTCAGTCCTTCATCTCCTGAAGTCCTAACCAGCTGAAGAGCTCACTTGGTTTAAAAAATATATATTTTTCTACATTTTAGCCCAGATTAACTATAATAATAACAGTATTATGCCTATAATAATAACAGTATTATGCATTTTCTGGCGGTCTGTCCAGGGTGTTTCCTGCCTTCCGCCCAATGGGCGCTGAATGAATTACAGTAATTGTAGAGTTAATACAGTACAAGCACTCTGTTAAACATTAAGTTAACAAAAATTACAAATTTGTATTTTTCAGCATCCAGAAATAATTGGGCATTCTCAAAAGGCCCAGATGGTGTGTATGAAATTCAAAGAACATAAAACTTTATGCTAACTGCTAGTGTTAGCTGCCTCATATTCTTGACCTAAATAGGTTTCACAGTATGGGACTGTTGTGCAGCTGTAGTGTGAATGTGTGTGTATGACAGGTGGGAGTAGAGGAAGTGACCCGCCTAGCCAAGGCAACCAGCTGAACCCACCTGCTCAGAGCCCCCTGCGCAGCAGCAGCTGTCCACCCACTCCAGACACACACCGACACAGAGAAGAGGCCATCAAACGTCTGTCCAGCAAGGTACACACAAACATACACCATGAAAACAAGTTCAACAGCACATTGACAGGCAGTAAACACCAATGCATGGCTATGTACAAATATTAACAGTACACTATCTGCTGGAAAAGTTCACCAGAGTCTAACTGTTAACAAAATGTGGTCTGACAACCAAAAGGAGACAGCGTGGGGCAGAGCTTCAGTCAGCCACTTCAATGTTCAGGAAGGTTAAGTAGACATCAACATTTCCAGACAAAATAGCCATTAAGGACAATTACTTATTAGTTTTTTAGCATCATGAAAAAAAGTCTGATTACACAGAAGTCTCAACAAGTAAATATAGTATTTTTTTTTTCTTCAGTATTTAATGTGTTCACTCTAAGCCTTCATTCCAGCTTCCATTCTTTTCATGAGACTTGCTTTGGACACCTGTGGATTTATACAGATCTAAAGAAAGAGTGTAGCTTGATTTTCTCCTTTTCTCTCAAAGCAAATGGAGTGGTCGTTATCTGAGGGGGAGAGTTTTGGCCATTTATCAGCCCTTGCTCTCTGTTTTAAAAAGTATTTTTAACTCCAGCTTCTTCCTGAAACTTCTGTTTTTCCCACATGTTTTTCCCTTACCTTGTGCAAGTATAATATTAATAACTTAATTAAATGAATGACTCTGACGTTTACATTTTTAAGGACAGTGTATTGTCATTTTGGTTGCTGTGTTTGACTGAACCTGTCAAAAGTCATGGACTGGAATTGCAAAATTTCAGACTCTGAAGGTTCAGAAGGTGGGAAAAGCATGGGCGCCTCCACAAAAATTGATGTTTTTAGCAACAAGCTAACCAGAAAAAACGCTATAACTTTAGCATTCATAATGTATGTATCTTTTCAGAATAGCAAAGTCAGCATCTTCCAGACCTTCCGAGTAGGAATTCCCAGTTGCTACCCTGTGGTCAGAAACTCAGCTACGAGCTTTAGTGAAGTCCAGCCTCAGGCTTCAACACCCAATGAATCTCCACCTACAAAACACAACGGATAACAAAACACCCTAGTGAATGTAGTCTTATAGTCAGTGACCCTGGAGTGAAGAGCGCAGGCTGTTGTGAATGCTGGGGTAGTAAGAGGTGAATGCTCATGCTGTTCACAGTGAGCAGGAGATTACACATGTCTCTCAAATCCTTCTGCCAACAAAAAAACCTCACTGCATCTGATAGCATTTCTCAAATTTAATGTAATGTTGGCTGAAAAGCAGCACCTCCCATGCAGTTTTGACACCTCGCTCCTGTTCATCCGCGCATGTGTGTGTGTGGGGAACATGTTTGCTGTCTACATCTGGGCTTCATCTCTGCTGAGCGTTCTAGTCACGCCTTTTTAATCAGCCATCTGGCTCAATGCAGTCTGTGTGTTTGTGCGTTCTGCAGCTTTAGGGGGGCTTAAGATGCTCCAGTAGCAGCGGAAAATTGTGCACTGCCTACTGGAGTGTTTCTGGAAGTGGCTTCTAACTTTGCTATGGAATTTAAAGACATTGAATACCGTCTGTCTCTGTGCTAAAGGTTAAAGTTACATTTTCATAAAGACTGATCTTAAAGTGTAAGAAGATCAGTTTCACTAAAATCCACTGAAATAGTCTGCACTACTCAGCCACTGTTACCTCTTACTGAAAAATCTGATTCTCAGTTCAGATTCAACCCTTTTATATTATCTACAATACTGTGCAAAAGTCAGATGCCATCCTTCATTTATTTTATTTCATTCAAATTACACGTTCAGGAAAAGCAGAAAAGCCTTGTTTATAACAGAAGCCTCACTGACTAAATGAAATATCATTTTTTAGTATTTAGTGTGTTCACTAATTACAGCCTTCATTACCACTTCCATTTTTTCAGAGGACTTGCTTTCAGTTTTTCCAAGAAATCGGTAGGGATATCTTTTCATAGATCAGCCTTGGAAGTTGGTTGAATTTTCTGCATTTAGGAACTTATTTGTTTGAGTTGCAATAATTGAAAAATGAAATCTTTAAGGACTGTTTATCTGATGTTGACAGTTTTGGTGGTCTATCAGGTCTTGCATGATAGTTAGTCTCATTTTCTTTGTATGTTTTAATATTTTTCCCAAGTCCAGCTTTGGAAACTGCTGTTTTTTATCTTTCCCCACCTTATCTTTCTATCTAATCTCCTCAAAATATCTCCTAAATAACTAATAACTTGTATTTAATGGCTGTGTTGACTGGAAAATAACTAATTATATTTTAATTTAATTTAAAACCGATTACTAATAATATTCAGTAAGGTGTATGCAAATTAAAATTTGTGGACAGATTTAAACTTTTATGTACTGTTTCTATTGTCCATATTATCCAGCTTTGTAAATAATTTCTCTAGTCACATTTATGTGTTCAGTATATTGTAATCTAATCAGTACCAAAAAATCCTGTCAAGTTAAATTGTAACGATATTTGGTATTTACTGACATATTGAATCATATCCTGAAGGCTCGTTGTAAGATCAGAGATTGACACCCCTACTGTCTGTCTCTCTTCCCTGCAGGTGGTAGCGTATCACTACTGCCAGGCTGATAACACCTACACGTGTCTGGTGCCGGAGTTTGTGCACAGTGTGTCTGCGCTGCTGTGTCGTGCTCCCAGGCTCGGGGCTTACAGGGAGCTACTGTTGAGGGAGAATCAGCTACAGAGCCTGCTGAGCCTGCGCTCCTGTGTTCAGGACCCCGCTGCAGCCTTTCGGCGCGGAGTGCTGGAGCCCCTCATCCTCCTTCGCAAGGGTGAGACACCCTCCAGCAGACTTACTCAAAAACAGTATTCTGGAAGTGAACAGTGTATTTAAGCGCATAATGGTTTAAATATGTGAAGTTACGTAATCCAATTTCAATGAAATATGTATGCTATGCGTCTAATCACATTTACTTTCAATTTACTTTCTGTATTGAAAAGATTTTTTTTCTGCTTGCTTTGCTGTCACACAGTGACAAAAACATGGCAAATGTTTTATTTCTGCAGAACAAGACTTTACAACAACAGTATCCTCCACATACAAACACACACATAGTATCGAGATGTTATATTCTGCACTCATCTGTGCATCTGTTATAAATTTCCACTTTTTTATGAGAAGTAATTACAATCCAATAATAGGTGCTCACGTTTTTGTTGCCATCATCAGTGATTATTCTCTGTTAACAATGGAATATTGATGGTGGCCTCCATTTTGCTGACTTTCTTTGAGCATCCATGCATACTTCCATTTATTGTACTTTAGTAGGGTTTAAATAGATGTGATAAAGAAAAGCAAACAAATTGAAAATATCTATAGAGATATTTTACACAAACATCCATTATATACTTCATTATTCTGATCTTTATCCTTTTACCTGAGCAGAGAGGAAGATTGCAGAGGATGACTACATTATCTTGGTGGATGGTCTGAATGAAGCTGAATTCCACAAGCCGGACTACGGAGACACCATCGCCTCCTTTATCACGAAGATCATCTCAAAGTTCCCCACGTGGCTTAAGCTGGTTGTCACAGTCAGAGTTAACCTGGTGGTAAGTTCACCTGATACAGCCTTGGTTCGCTATGATAAAGCCTGTAAGAGCTGGTGTTGCTCTGGCAGGGTAAAGCAAGTGCTGCTTTGATGTTAATGAGTTATTGAGCTGGCTAATATTGTGAAGCTGGTGTTACTCTAGCTGATGTTATAGAGCTGGTGCTGCTCTGGCTGATATTATAGAGCTGGTTTTACTCTCACTGATGTTATAGAGCTGGTTTTACTCTCACTGATGTTATAGAGCTGGTGTTGCTCTGGCTGATATTATAGAGCTGGTGTTACTCTCACTGATGTTATAGAACTGGTGTTACTCTCACTGATGTTATAGAGCTGGTGTTGCTCTGACTGATGTTATAGAGCTGGTGTTACTCTGACTGATGTTATAGAGCTGGTGTTACTCTGGCTGATGTTATAGAGCTGGTGTTACTCTCACTGATGTTATAGAGCTGGTGTTACTCTCACTGATGTTATAGAGCTGGTGTTACTCTGTCTGATGTTATTGAGGTGGTGCTGCTCTGGTACTTCAGGGTTGGTGTTGCTCTGGTAATTCAGAGTTGGTGTTGCTCTGGCTGTTGCTTCAGGGTTGGTGTTGCTCTGGCTGCTGTCTCAGGGTTGGTGTTGCACTGGCTGGTGTTTCAGGGTTGTTGTTGCTCTGGATGCTGCTTCAGAGTTGGTGTTGCTCTGGCTGGTGCTTTAGGGTTGGTGTTGCTGTGGCTTGTGTTTCAGGATTAGAGTTGCTGTGGCTGCTGCTTCAGGGTTGGGTGTTTCTCAGGCTGGTGCTTCAGAGTTGGATGTTGCTCAGGCTGTCGCTTCCGAGCTGGTCTTGTTCTGTGTGGTGTTTCAGAGATGGGGGTGCTCTGACTGGTGTTTTAAAGCTGTTGTTGTTTTGGTTTATGTGTAGAGGCCACTCTGCTTATTTAGCAGCCAGCAGTAATCCTGTTCTGATCAGGGATGATTTTAATGGCCTGGACTGTGGTCTGCAGGGAGCAGGCTTATGTAAGAGGGGTCAGTGGCTCTGATGCAACAGTGCAGATGTTCAGTATGTTCCTGTTTCCCACATCAAGCCACCCCCCCACACACACACACATACACACCTGCATATACACACTTGCTGTCTCAGGACAGTGTCCTGAAATTGACCTGCAATTGCTGACTTACTCAAACTGACATGTGGTTACTCTGGTCTCTTAGACAGATGTTTTTATTTTGTTTATTGAAAGCTCTGAGATTACAAACTGCATGCACTCTGAAAGTAAAAGCAAGATGTGTTTATATTTAATTGAAATTTAAATCAGATCTATAAACATCATCTCTATGCGGATATATGTAATTTGACCATTTTTCATATCTGGTGTTTTATAGGGGCATATTCTAACTTGAGTATTTTTTCTTTTTTTTGCACTGATCTCTCATGGCCGCTATTGCTGATGTCTGAGGTATATGCCGGAATTTTAAGGGTAATGATATATTGATTTTTAGGGCAGCTGGGATTAGATCTTGAGTGGTATCTAAAAACTATTTGCAGGGGGTATTTACACCAAATTCCTAGACAATGGTTCTGTCTTTGCAAACTCTTGTGTCAGTTTTAGAGACATAAATGCAAGCTTAATGCTAAACTTTTAGTGGAAACTTTCAGTGTCCAGTGTGCAGTCTGGTTATAGTTTTTGCTTTCTATGATATTCATATATTTATAGGAATAGTTCAGCAAACAACAATATTTATCTCTAGTTTCCTTACCTCAAATGCATTCGAACAGCCAAGACATATTTGTTGGGCATAACCATGAAATGATTAGAATAAACTGCCTGTTGCCTAAAACATTGCTTAACAATTTTTTATATGCATAAAATGTTAGTGTTAATTACTTTTCTGGCAGACATGTACAATACATGGTTTTGTATAGCAAAGTAAAGAAAAGTTTCATGTGTTTTATGTACCATAATTTTAATTTTGTACAACATTGCACAGAACAAAGTCACATGGCTATTGGTTGTTTTGGACAGTAAATAAAATGCCTGGTTCTGTTACCATAAAGAAATCTGAATCTGTTCTCTATAATAACCATTTCACTTCAAACCACTCAATAAGCTTCTAAGCCCCTTATCCCTTTGGGTCTCGGAGGGACACTGGAGCCTATCCCAGTGCTCATTGGGCAGAAACACCCTGGACACGTCACCAGTCCATCACAGGGCTTCAAACCACTCATAATGACATAATTTACTCAGTGATTAAATATTGGTGGAATTCTCGTTTTATGCAGCTAACAAATAATGAAAGCTTATATCCTACCAGTTAGCATTGTGCAAACTGGATACACAAATCATCACATACTTACCCTCTGTGGAGTAAAATTGAGCTAAAAATGAGAAATATTTTGCATAGCTTAAAACAGCCAGTGTGAAACTTGAATTTGAGTTCTGAAGTTCTGAAGAATCTGAAGTTTTTGTCCATTTATATCCAAGTTTTTACCTGAACGTGTCTTACCTTGTCTGTTTTACCCATTTTTACGGACAACATTAAGACAAAGTTTTAGAAACCACCTAACAAGTCTATTTGAGATTACCTCAACACTCCAAGCAGTTTGGAGCAAGTGTTCGAAAATTTAGGCATGCAGTATATTATTAATTGGTCTGACAAGCTTCAATTACTTGTGAGGTACATTAGCCTTGTAGTGCCAGTGGAACTAAAGAAGCTCCAGACACCAAACATGTCCTAGTTGACTGGCTACATTTGGGGTAATGTATTTGTTGTAAAAGAGTTTGTATATGTATTTCATAGGAGGTGACTAGTCTGCTGCCCTTCCCCATCATCTCCCTGGATGACATTCATGACAACAAGGCCATCGTGGGCGACCTACACTCGTACCTGCAGCAGCGCATGGAGCACAACTCTGCTATCCTTAGCAACATCGCCATCAATGGCAAGGCGGAACCAGCAGCCATCTCCAAGCTCAGCTCACACCTGGTAGCCCGCAGCCAGGGCTCCTACCTGTACCTGAAATTGACTCTGGACCTATTGGAGAAGGGCCACCTGGTGATCAAAAGCTCCAGCTATAAAGTCATACCCGTGTCTCTGTGTGAGCTCTACCAGTTGCAGTGCAACATGAAGTTTCCCTCAGCTGCAGCATTTGAGCGTGTTCTGCCTGTGCTGAACGTGGCACTGGCCTCGCTACACCCGCTCACCGATGAGCAGCTGTTCCGGGCACTCAATGCTGGTAGCCTGAGGGGGACACTCGAGTGGAGTGACTTCCAGCAGCGCATGGAGGCACTGTCCTGCTTTTTGATTGCCAGACGCGATCGGACCCGCATGTTTTGCCACCCCTCCTTCAGGGAGTGGCTGGTGTGGAGGGCCGACGGAGAAAGCACAGATTTCCTGTGTGATCCCAGGTGAGTCATGATGTCACTTCTTCCAGGAATGGAAACACTGACTAGGTTAAATTCTATGAATTTTTGTTACAGGCAATAGGAGATCAGCTGATGTTCCTTCCATGTGGCTAATGAATGCAAAATATGTGAGCCAAGAATGAGACCATATCGTCGGTCTTGGACTGTTTTAAATAATCAGTGCAGATAAAAACAAATGCTGTTTGCAAATATAATGCAGTGTTTCACCTACTAATAAATATTAAATTGTTCTCTGATGTCTACATAGAAGGTATATGACTTTGGTCGGGGTGAAACAACCCTATGATTTAGTCCTATAATTTAATGAGGTTTATGATCAAGCAGAAAAAATAGACAGAAAAATGGAATGAACCTCTGTGTTAACAAAAACTTATATAAGGCTTATATAAGGTATCCACTTTGGTGTAAATAAGTGAATTTTCTGTTCCATGTTAAATGGTGCTGCAGTTCTCTGACATCCTCTGACAACAATGAAGAAAACACTTCTTCTATCAGCTATGCATAACGGTCTGCTCTTAATGTTCCATCAATGAAGAAAGGTCCCACAATTCGGTCACCCCATACACCACCCCATACCATGACTTTAGGCAACCGTGTTAGATCAGTCCAGTCCAGTGAGGGTTTGTGTTTTACCTGTATTGCTGATTCTGTTTGTTGCCGCCTCCATTAACAAAGAAATTTGCTTAATCACTGAACAGCACCTGCTGGGGAAAACAAGGGCTTAACCGAAACTGCTGTGTCACCTTTTTTCCATATTCTATCTGACAGTCTAGGTCGTCCTCGGTCAGGTGCTGCAGCATCTGAATTTCAAGCAGGCCCGGGCATGGTTCAGCTGGACTCGAGGACAGTACACATCTAGTATGAGCGCTACTTGTGCCCAAGCACGGAACTTGAACACATGTCTGTTGTGACTGTCCCATTAAACAAACACTGCACCAAAGGGATCATTCTGGTCTACGGTGCCAGAATGCAACTGCTGCACCATTTAAGGTGGAACAGGAAAATTCAACCAAGTAGCTAGCATACAGGAAGCCAACTTCAGTCTTGTGTGAGATCAAAGCATCAGAGCTTTGGGTAATTCAGAAGCTCTGTGACTTTGAGGAAATAGGGGCAGTGAATGTTCAGTGTTTTGTCAGATTAAAAGGTGGTGGTGCGTGTAATGCAAAACTCCACAAGTGAACATGTTTATAGTTAGCCTTGCCATTATTGCATTCTCTGTAACAGGATACAGCTCTCAATTTTTGCACCTGCTTAGTCAATAAAACCCCGCCTGCATGCAAGTGTAGGTGCTGGTAGGTGCACGGCTACATGCCAGGATATCGCATGGGGTCAGTGCGTGGGGCAGGTGCTGCATTTGCCTCTTTTTCGCCATATGCACCTTTGTTGTTCTTCAAGAGCAAACCTGCATTATGGCTATAACAACCATCAGAGCAATGGCCTGGAACAACGGGCAAAACCAGGAGGGCAGGGGACGGGGACAATCATGCTTAGGGACAGTACACGGTATCCAAGCATAGTGTGAGTACACCTTAAGTTACATTAACATGAAGCACAGCATTGTTTTTCTTGTGAAGTTCTTTAACAGTTTGATGTGTCATACACTTACTTTCCATCTGAAAAACTGAAGTTGAATCCAAGACGGCGGCATTAAATATGGCTGCCACGTCGGTGACATGGCCCAACAGGTTTCTGTGTGTAAAATTGCATGACTGTCTGCCAAACTGTTGTGATTTTATATTGTTTCCCTTCTTTTGAGACAGCCTGTATCGGGGAAAACGTCTGTCCAGATTTAAATGATATATGTAACTTATGTAGCATTGTTTAGTACCAGATTTCCTCTTGGTTGGTAAAGCATTGAGACGTTCAGGGCTCGCTAGCTGACTGCAGTAGATATCGGGAGTTTGTCAGGTCGGCATTATCATTCATAGTGCGAGGCTCTCCAGCCTGTTCATCGTGTTCAGTGTGAAGTGTGATGCGTGCATAAGAGATGCCCACTGTGTGCGTGTCTCTGTGCGTGTGTGTGGGTGTGAAATTACTTTTCTGAATCCCTCCCATTCATTTTACCAGCTCTTCAGCGAGTTGCCCACCCTCACATACATTACTCACCGCTCTCACTTAGTTGAAGGCCAGCCCGTGCTCAGCCTGGCTGTGTGTGGGGACTAATGGAGTTACAGCACTGCTGCCTCTCTCCGCCGTGTACCAAAGGAAGCACAGCCAGCTCAGCATGGCCTCCTTAACGCAGGTCAGATATGGAGGCCGTTTATGAAGGGGCCGATGCTTTGGTGGAGAGTAACAGTAGTCATGCATGGCCTTTTAGAGAAGAGGAGATTCCGTTTAATCACAGCATGTACGAGACGTGCTGAACAGAAGCGAGAGAACAGAAGCGAGTGAATGACGTTCGTTTATTCGTCCTCTGCCGTGAAGCTGTCTAGACAGCATTAATCAGCATGTAATCAGACAGAGCCAGTGTGACACAGAATAATGGATGGGGAAATACAGCATCAGTCAAATACAGAGCAGAGAGAACAAGTTCTTCTCTTCTCTTCTCCTCTTCTCATTTTCCCTTGCCTCTCCTCTTTTACCCTCTTCTTTCTTATCTCTTCTCTCATCATTGTCTTTTGTTTTTCCCCTCTCTTCTTTTTTCTTCTCATTTTTTCATCTCTTTTCTCCTCTTTTTATTTTTTTTCTTTCTTCTTTCCTCTCCTATTCCTCCTCTCCTATTCATTCCTTTTGTGTCCTCTTCTCTTCTCTTTTCTTCTCTTGTGTTTGTCTCCTTTTTTATCCTGCCTTCTCCTCGTCTTTTCTCCTCTTCTCCTTGTTATGTTTTTTCTTCCCTGTTCTCTATTTCCCCTCCTTTCATTTCATCCTCTGCTTTCTTCTCTTAATTTCTCCTCTCCTCCCCCTTTTGATTTCTACTCTCCTTTCAACTCCTCTTATTTTTCCTCTCGGTTTACCCTTCTTCTTTCTTTCCTTATTTTGTCCTCTCTTCCTCTCTTATTTTCTTGTCCCTTATTTTGTGATTTCCTCTTCTCTCATATCCTCTCTTCTCCTCTTCTGTCTTCTCTGAGATGCCTCTGTCCCTGATATGCGAATAAACACACATTTATGACTCATGTTTGCAGTGTGGATTGATAGTCTGAAACCCAGCCTCTCTCTCTTTATCATGTGACAATAATTCAAATCCTGGATTTTGAGAACAGCAGACACATTCTCTAAGCATCTCAGCGCAATCTTTAATTTGTCATGCACATTGTTGAATAAATCAGTGCTGAATGTCAGTCCACCCTCTAGTTTGTCCCACTCAGGGATTTGTCTGCTGTTCAGTCTGGATGGCAGTGCTTTCACTGTGAGCCTCTTTTTAGACAGTGTTTGCACCAGTATGTCTCTGGGGAGCCTGAGACATTGCTTCATGTTATAGGAGCAAAACAATTCCATAGGGAGCTCTGAGTAAAAAGTTGACAGAGAAAAAAAAGAAATAAAATTACAGTACAAAAGTAACAATTATGATACTGTTTGTGTGTATACTATTTAGTTTAGTTTTACTAAAAGTGTTACAGGAATTTGTCAAGGGATTCAAGAGAAAATGTTACATTTATGGTGCATGTGCACCTGTAGACAGGACTTATGACAAGCAGCATAATGCTTATGGATAAATCTGTAACAGCAGTTTTCTGTGGGGAAAAACGCTAACGGGAGCCCCTTACCTGAATGACTGAGCAAGCCTTCTTTCAGTAATCGCTCACCTGCTACTATGTAGTCCTTTATAGTCTGAGTTAATGTTAGTCCAGACTGTTATTGAGGGGGCGGAAGGAACTGATGAGTAATGATGTAATATAAAGGAAGTAATGATGGCCTTTAGGCTAGATTTAGACTAGACTAGACTAGCTTTAGCTAGCATAGCAGCCCGCTAGCTGATCAAGAGTGTCCACTGGCACCACATGCAGATGAGACAACAGACTTCAGAAGGTTGGATGTGAAACAACATTCAGCAGCATTTTTTTTTAGCAAGCCAAAGAAGCTGAAGGGTGCCTGCATACACACACACACACCACAGGTTTATTTTAGATTGTTCATTTCCATTTTGAACTATTTTGCACAATAAAGATGTTTTACTTTTACTTTAATTTACTGGTTCTTATTACTACTTATATAATAGTTATTACTGTATGTATGTAATAAATACACTCACATACCAAACGTCATGGGATAGCATTATGTAAATTGATTATGAAGTGGTGTTACCCAAGGGGGCAGCTTGGGAATGTGGAGGTTGTGAGGTGAGTGAGGTCGAGCACTGGCCAGCGTGCTCATGGCATGGTAATGTAAATTATCTGAGTTTAAACGAGGCATGATAGTAGAATGCCTCAGCTGGGCTCATGTCACATATATATAATCGAACAAAAAAATCATTCAGTCAAGATGAGTACATTTTATTTGTAACACAGAACACAGATCTTACCAAAATAAAACATGTCAAAAATATAATAGAGTTAGCATCGGTATTGGTACTCTGTATCTGCGTATATTTATGGATCAGGCATCTGTATTGGTATTGAACCAGAATAATTGGTATCGGTGCGCCTGTAGTTAACCTATTTTCTCTTAGAAGACAACGTCCATTTTGACTATACAGGCAGGATCTGAGGAGACCCATAATCCCATAATACTTATGGTATATTACCGAGTGATATGAACATTTGTACAGACATACAGTAAAACATTCTGTCATTGGTGGTGCTGATATTGAAGATTGACAGGATATCAGCAGATGAGGTTGTGATGTTATTATGTATATATTATATCATGTCATACACAGGAGTGGACATGCCCTGATGGCCTTCATGCTCTCTCGACAAGAAGGAAAACTGAACAGGCAGCAGACAATGGAGCTGGGTCACCACATCCTCAAAGCACACATATTCAAGGTAGAACACACACTGACTGTGGCACACACACACAGACAGACGAGTCAGCCTTCCCCATCCACAACCTAATTGGTTTGCAAATCTTGCATTTCTGCCTCCATTTAGCACCTAATGGAGGTAATTAGGGATGGCACTTGAGTTTCACACACTCTCTCACTCTCTCTCTCTCTCAGGGACAGAGTAAAAGGACGGGTGTGTCCTCCAGTGTTCTTCAGGCCCTCTGGATCAGTAACAGTACAGACAGCCTGTCTGCTGCCTTGTCCTCCCTCAGAAACCTCTATACACCCAACGTCAAGGTGGGTTAAGAGAATACATGCATACACACTTATTTTCTTAACCTTCAGACACACTCCTGTAGAAGGCTACTCTTACAATACAAACCTTACTGCACAATTCCTATTTTTGTTGTTTTTCATTCCTGTGTGTGACTCATGTACATTCAAAGATATTCAGTTACCAAAACGAAAACTTTGAAAACTTTTTTTTTTGTCCAAACTGATAACAACCCCCGTTTTTTTGCCTTAAAATGATCTGAAGTGGTGTGCAACAGTCAAAGAAGGCCATTCATTGATTTCATTTCCACTGTGAGAAGGTAGTTGAGCACTATGGGTCTGAAAGGATGTGTAACTGCCAAGAAGCTCCTTACTGAGAAAAGGAGATGAGTGAAAAATGTACGAATCAAGAAGCTTTGTTTGGGATTATTTGGATTGTGAGAAGCAGAAAATGCCACTGAACATTGGAGATGTGGAAAAAATATTCCTGAACAGAAGCTGTAACAAGAGCTGGGAAAAGGGTGAACACACTAAATACTCAACGAAATGTATATTTAATTTAGTGGTTGAGTCAAATTTTCCCTTTTATACTTGCTTCCTGTTTTTTTTTTCGGACAGTGTACCTTGTGGCCATCTTGACTGGAAATAAAATAAACAAAAGGTGGTCTATGATTTTTCAGAGTACACTGTGGACATCACTTAAGATGAATATTTAACAGGCTACTCCAACACTACCTCACAGCATGGAATACACAGCTAACAGTGTGCTGTTTGGAATAGACTGAAGAATTGAAGCAGATTCATTACTTTTCTCTTTTATATATCTGATTCAGCACTTTCTGCTATTATCAACCAAATATCATTACCAGGCATTGTATCTTTAATATTCAACATTAGTATGACCATACCTCCGACCTGAAGGACCCATATGCACACATCAGTTTAGCAACTACTAACACAGAATTCTCAATACTCATAATGGATATTTAGATATTGTATATTGTACTGTGTGTTCCTTCATTTTTTCCGTAAGTGACCCAGTCTGATTTGTATGGTAAAACTGTATGGTATTGTATGGTAACTGTTATGGTATTAATGTTCACTAGCGTGCAGCTGGCAAAAATTGGAATTTATGGTCACATAACAAGAAAAACATTGCTGTCAAGAAGTCATTAAAAACACTTGACCAAAAAAGACACAATAAAGGGAGTTCTACTGAGAAGATATTCTTACTGACAGGAGTGGAAGCAGTAGTAGATAATAGTAGACGGACAGTAGTATGTGGTGATAACAATAATAATAAAAGCTACACTAGTCTACACTGTTTGTTTGAAGGCTTCTGTTAAATAGTAATAATACACAACATTTATATATAACATTTTATATATTTATATAGAATTTATATATAAATATGGATATACCATGAGCAAAAACAGGATCAGGTGAGGAAGACAGTAGTATCAGTAAATGAGTAATATAGACTCCGTAATCTCATAAATTTATACCTAACCCTAGGCGGCCTTGCCGAGATGCTCGCCTGCAGCAAAGGTCCAGAGAGCCAGAGAAATTCAGAGTGCCATCACTCGGCGAACAACTTTCCAGGATTATAGGCAGTTATGCCCCCTCTCCAACAACACAGGACTTCATTGTAGTCTTCAGTAACCTGAGAAGGCGTTTAATATCTGATCTTTGAAGCACTGTAGATCAGTGGGGAAGTGTTAGTATTTGTTAGCACAGCCAAACACAGGTCAGAACAGCGTGACCTGCTCTTCCAACAAGCCTTTCAAACACACTGCTAGCCTTCAGGAAACCAGAGATACAGATCCTGAAATCCCCAAGCTCCTTGCATGTTGTCTTTTTCTGAGGCGTGCATGTTATTATTAGTAGTTGAAAATATGGAAAACTTGGAATATCACAGTGTTCTGTTTTGTGATGCTGTATTGATTCTCAAAAACACAGTATCCAATAAATTAATTAATCAGTAGTTTCCAGGCAAAAGATTTGTGTCAGACAGTGGTTTATTTTGTGTTGCATTTAAACCCCCAACTCTTTCACTCCAAAGTAAACAAGATGAGTAAAGGCGCACCGCTAACGTTAACATTAGCAATCCTAAGCATAGTGTGGTGTGTTTTTTATACTATGCCAGTTTTCCTAAAACAATATAATCATGCTACATTTTGCTTTGCTTACAGTATTGCAATTTATCGAATCATAACCTCTGTATCATGATGCGTTTTGCCATGTTTTTGTCAATACACAGCCCTAGTTATCAGTGTTAAAATCACATGTTCAGTGGTTAGTTAACCTCAAGCTGACTATTCTGTGCAGTCTCTGCCTCATACAAATTGTGCTATAACTCTAATTGGAAAAGATGGATTTCATGCAGCTTTTTGCCATTCAGACTGCAAAAGGTATTTCCCGCACGAATATCCCGGATATCCCAAACATTTTTCAGATTTGAGCTGCCTGACTGAATGTTGCCAAAGCAGCTCAGACCTCATTAGAAAAGATCACATTTTTGCGCTCTCACATCCGTGTCACACTTAGGCAAAAAAATCATTAATCAAAGCCATTCTCAGGGTCAGTGTGACCGGTCTCCCGTTATGGCCTTTGAAGCAGCACTCCACCAATTACTGACTCTTGACACATTTAAAGCTCACTCAGAGAGCCATAACTCAGTGAATGTCAGAGTCACTCAAAGTGAAGAGGATTTGATAAGTCACACAGAACATAGTAATTAACACTGAAGCATACTGAAAAAGGGGCTTACATAATTATATTTATTAATTAATTCTATTATATGTTAATTGCTGTAGTCTGGACTTCCCTGCCTGTAATTTCCTTGTTTTAATGAAATGAGTGTCACTCTGCGTGCATGGGTGTGCGTGTGTGCGTGAGCACACGCCAACGTCCTTGACAGCCATTGAAGAGGTGCTCATTAATTCCTGTAGTGTTTGGATAAATAAATGAGATTCTGTTTCCTCCGCTTTTAACGCTTCCTGCTTCATCCAGCCTCCTAATCAAGTCTCCATTACCAGGCGAGCTCTCCGGCCTGATCAAAAGAGGCTGCCCGCTTTCATTTGGCCATGATCGCTACGTGTGATTCCATGCATTCTACTGTTAAATTAATTCACAATAAGCTATTTGTATGCTCAAAAGGATCTTATGATATTTTCTTGTTGGTCAAGTCTATAGCTAGAGAGCTTTTTCATTACTAAAGGACACACTCCCGCTCCTCTGCACACACACTAACACACACATCTTCAGAGACGTAAACACTGGAGTTTAGTTTCAAAGAGAAGTTGTCTTTTCTCCTCTTCTGTTTGACACTCTGGGGCCCAGTGGAGTTGGGCTTTTTACTGGTTTTTGTAACCAGGAAACTGAATTCGTGTAAGCGTGTGCATGTGTGGTTCTCTGAAGATAATTGCAGTACTACAGTTGAGGCTTTTCAGTGTATAACAAGAATTAAGATGAGGCGCAGGTGGATTATCTCAAATCCAGGGCACAAGAAAAGGATGTTTGGGTTTGTATTGATAGGGACTGAGTATGTCCTTGAAAATTAGACCACTTGCAGTAGTCGTACGAGTCACCATCTTCTTTTCTACTGTGCAGCCGAACTGTTCTGAGCACACCATACCTAGCAGGGCTGGGGGCTATGGCAAAAATACAGTCATATGCAAAGGCTTGGGAACCCTTGGTCAAATGACATGTTTCATTTACATAAAATAAGTTCTGCATCCTCTACAGTGAACACAGTTCTGCATGTTGTAAAGCATAGTGAATTTAACATGTTGATATGGAATTGTAAATATAAAATGTCACCTGGGCAAAAAATGGAAGATTTTATATTTTTATGTTTAATTTTTTCCAGAATGTTAAACACATATATAGAAATTGTAGCCTGAAATTAGACAAATGACATATTTCAGTGTGATCCTGGTGTTAACTTTATTCACAAAATCCACAAAACTACCCATCCCGGCTTAACCCTGGGGTAAATAAAAGGGATTGGGCCTGAAGTGGAGGGCATGTAGGTGTTTGAAGGTGTTTCTGTTCCTTACACAAAATACAATGTTTTTTTCTATTAATTTGTTGCTCACACATCAAGTCAAGTCAAGTAGTAGTCAAGTAGTTTTTTATTGTCATTTCAACCATATACAGTGGTGTACCGTACACAGTGAAACGAAACAACGTTCCTCCAGGACCAAGGTGCTACACAGAACAATAAATACAATAGATTTACAAGACAATTTACAATATACAAAAACAGCAAACAATAAATACAAGGAGGGAGCAGTAAAGTGCAGTTATGTCCATTTTTTAAAGATGGACATTGAACGTTGAACATTGTTTTTAGCAGCAGTTATGTCAATATGTGGTATAAATGTAAACATTTACTCCTTAAGTTTGTGTAGACAGATTTAAGAGATGAGATTTTGTGTGTGTGTGTGTGTGTGTGTGTGTGTGTGTGTGTGCGTTCAGTCCAGTCACAGAAATGTGTGCAGTTATTCAGACCAGACTCTGGTTGTTAAGGAGTCTGATGGCTTGGGGAAAGAAGCTGTTGCACAGTCTGGATGTGAGTGCCCGGATGCTTCTGTACCTCTTTCCAGACGGTAGGAGGGTGAAGAGTGTGTGTGAGGGGTGTGTGTGGTCATCCACAATGCTGTTTGCTTTGCGGATGCAGCGTGTAGTGTAACTGTCTGTGATGGTGGGGAGAGAGATACCGATGATCTTCTCAGCCGTCCTCACTACTCGCTGCAGGGACTTGCGATCCGATACAGTGCAGTTCCCAAACCAGGCAGTGATGCAGCTGCTCAGGATGCTCTCGATGGTTCCTCTGTAAAATGTGGTGAGGATGGGAGGTGGGAGATTTGCCTTCCTCAGCTTCCGCAGGAAGTAGAGACGCTGCTGGGCTTTCTTGGTTATGGTGCTGGTGTTGAGGGACCAGGTGAGATCCTCTGCCAGGTGAACTCCAAGGAACTTGGTGCTCTTGACGATCTCCACAGTGGAGCCGTCGATGTGTAGTGGAGAGTGGTCACACCTTGTCCTTCTGAAGTCAACAACCATCTCTTTGGTTTTTTCTACGTTCAGAGACAGGTTGTTGGTTCTACACCAGACATCACATCAAAGAAAGCCTACTCCATGTCTGCTCTATATGACCCATTTGTTTGCTATGTATAAATAAGACACTGCACCGTTTATTTCTTAAGTTATATAATTTGAGGCTGTTATTTAAATGAAAACGTCTTTACATCTTCTTGGTGATCAGTCAGAATTTTCTGTATGCAGATCTGCTGAACAAGCTGTCAGAGACTGCGTATGAATGTCTGTCATGTGCGAACTGCCGCATCACTCATGTCACACAGAAGTATTCATTGGGGAAAAAAGGGGTATTGGAGCCATTTCAGTGCGAGAAAGAACATTGACCTCCCAACTTTCTAAATATCTGCTCCACACAAATCACACTGTACTCCCACTTCGCACTGCTCACATGCTCTGCTAGAGTGAAAAAGCAAACACTGTGAAACGAAGGAATGTTCCAATGCATATCTAAAACCCACTTCTACCTGTCTGTCTCCTCAGGTGTCTCGGCTACTGATCCTGGGTGGGGCAAGTGTGTGTTACCGCACAGAGGTGCTCAACAGTGCCCCCGTGCTGTGTGTACAGTCTCACTTGGGACACCTGGAGATGGTGGCCCTGCTGCTGGAGTTTGGTGCACCTGTAGACGGGGTATCTGAGAATGGTATGACGCCCCTGTGCTATGCCGCAGCAGCTGGACACTTAGGGGTGGTCACCTTGCTCTGCAGAAAAGGGGCAAAGGTCAGTCAGGATGTCTCATCTACCCACTATACACTACCATATACATACACCACATACATCAGCATTACTTGTACAACCATGATTGAAGGAAACTCTTTCACTGCTGCTTTATACATATACATTTTTGGTAGAGCACAACAGTGCAACAATTTAAATATTGTTATCATGTTCTAATCCATCATTGTTCTCTCACTAGAATACCCAGAATGCATTTTGTAAATACATCATATGATCATTAGGAAATCCCTTGTGGAGCTTAACCAGTCCTAACTGCTAGCGTCTATAGAATAATCTATAGAATAATAAAGTATACAACAGGCAGTCCCACAGCGCAGGTCCTTCAGTAAACTAAATCATCATTTAAAAACTGCATTTTGTGTTTGCTTGGGTTTCTTTGAAGCTCGACAAATACACAAAACCTGAAGAAATTGAGTGGCAAATACTTTTTCGGATCTCTGTACCTTGATAACTTTTTCAACAAGCTTTTTGCTTCTTGTCCTTATCGTGTCATTATCAAGTCATTTCTGTCAGATGAGTATTCCATTCCCTTTGTTGCAGTGATGATTTAAAGAAATTCAGCTTCCTAGCAGTTACTTTAGTTTACTGCCTTCCTTCCACATTCTCCATCTAATGAAACAAAGACAGCCCACCTTCAAAAATCCATACCAAAGCAGTTCCTCCCACCTTCAGGATACGTCATCAGAAGGTCTTTAAAAACAGTTTTGTTAGAGAAACTTGATGTGAGCAAGGATGTTAACAGCAGATGAAGTAATGGTTATGTTTTTAATTTTGGCTAATTTACAGCAGCTTTACTTATTCTGACAAAATTGTGTGTCTTTCAGGTGGATCATGTGGATAAGAGTGGTCAGGGTGCAGTGGTGCATGCCGCTTTGAGAGGGCATGGAGAGATTCTGCAGTATCTGCTGGAGCAAAACTGGAGCTCCGACAGCAGCCTCAAGAACAAAGTACTACAGCAAGCACTCATCGCTGCCTCCAGTATGGGACATCTACAGGTGAAACATGGACATAAGATTGCTCACAGCATTGCACCAAGCAGCTATGTGTCACCTCAGAATGGCAAAGCCAGTAAACATACAGACACACTACAGCATATGCTTGGTTACTGCTTATCTCTACCTGATGTACAGATGTAAGATCCCATCATATAATAGACTTCTGCTCTCCTTATATAAAGATCAAACTCATCCTTGTTCCTGCTACATGTTGCCCTCACCATCTACTTGCTGACTAGAGCTTTAATCTGGTCTGATACGTTGCACTAAACCTAAATATGGCCTTCTCAATCTTACTCGGCCTTGACCTAAAAGTTTTAGAGTCAAACCTGATTGTAGCCTGGCAAGATTCTGCCCAAATCCAAACACCACAAACCAAAGTCAGAATAAAAGCCCTCATAACAGTAATAACGACACCCATTATTAGGTCACCGATAAACAAAATAATAAAAAATAAATAAATAGCAATAAAAATAATTATCAGACCAAACATTTTAAACCTCACTTTAACAGATGCATTCATCTATTAGTGTCTTCAAACAACATTCCAAAAGTTTCCAATTGTTTTTGTTCTGGCTTTGTGTGCCTCAGTGGACCTCACTGCCAAAAGACGAGTAACTCCAGCTTGGCAGATTTAAAATGGTTTAAAAGGTAATAAAAGTAGGGAGGTAGAATAAAGTATGGAGAACAATTTGAGCAGGGTAAATTTAGGCCAGATGGTAGAAGGGCTATGAGAAACCCCAATGTGGATTTGAACTGTAATGTACATTCTCAGGTTGTGAAGAACTTGCTGGCTCTGAATAAGGACGAGATCATCGTGCATATTGACGGCCATGACACTCTGTGGGGAGAGACTGGTACGTTTCACTCTGGCACTAATAAATGCTGTCCTAGTTTCCTATCATATTTAAAGGACAATCTATGAACTACAGTAATAACCCAGTAGGAATTCACCAGACGCTTTATTGGAGTGGGATAGGTTAAGAGACGTTTAAGGCATCTTCTCCATCATTATCATTTTAGCTCTGACTGCTGCTGCTGGGCGGGGCAAGCAGGAGGCATGTGTGTTCCTGCTGGAGCAGGGAGCCGTGGTTACGCAGCCAAACCGAAGGGGTGTGCCCCCCATTTTCAGTGCTGTGAGACATGGGCACACACAGGTGGGATTCTTTCTCTCTCTCTCTCTGTTTTTCATTCTCCCTCTCATCCAAACCACGGAAGAAAAAACGAGAGATATTTTACCAGCTCCTACAAAGCTGTGAGCCTAGAGGAGGTTTCAAACCTCTTGATGTTGAAATATATTACATGATGCATGCAGCTCTTTATTCTGCACCTTTTTAAGCATCTGAAAATGTTTTACTTATTTAAAAATAATAAATAATAAATAAGTCTCTCTGCCCTTCTGCCACTTAGGTAGCAGAGCTTTTGCTGCAACATGGTGCTGAGGTAAATACCTGTGACAAACATGGGCGCTCTCTGTTGATGGTGGCGGCCAGCGAGGGTCACCTGACCACTGTGGACTTCCTCCTCTCGCAGGGTGAGTAATCTGACCACAGGGCAGCTTCTTCTAACCTTGCAACCAACAGAAGATCTAACATGACATATTTCCACCAGTTTCACTTTAAAAGTGAACAGCTCTTCGTGTTCTTGTTTGTGTGCTGCAGGAGCGAGTGTAACAGCCATGGATAAGGAGGGCTTGACTCCGCTAAGCTGGGCATGTCTGAAGGGCCAGAAGAGTGTGGTGGAGTTCCTGGTAGACAGAGGAGCACAGATTGATCACACAGATAAGAATGGGCGCACCCCTCTTGATCTGGCTGCCTTCTATGGAGATGCTGACATAGTACGTGGATTGTAACTCATTTAATTTGATATCTGGAACATGACTGTAGTCTTCTATCAAGAGGTTCCTCTAATGCCTCAGATATGATCACTGTTTGTATTACTCTGTTCACACCTGTTTGTTTCATCTGTCTTGATCTTAGGGATTGTACTCAGAATTAAATTACTCAGAAATCAGAAATGCTGGTGTAAATGAGCACAGGATGATTTAAATTGTATTATTTGAACCATGACAGGATGTGTAAAAATGTCCTTCTCCCCAAGCCACATGACAACTAAACCTCTCCTAATCAACACATAATAACACATGAGGTCTGTGACCATGATGACTAAAATAAAATACTAATCATGGAGGACAGGCATGCAAAACTGCAGGACAGAGAAAACTGAAACAAACCATGGTTGTGTTGTAAACTAAACTTCCAGTTACTTAAAGGAGCAATATGTAAGATGAGCTAATCAATATGTAAAAAAATAACTAATCTTATCAACAGAATGTTAAGGGATAACAGTTTTACAGTATGTCAAAGTATGTATCATGTTGCAGAGACATCTACTTAGATTAGCATGCTAACAAGCTAGCCCTGGACCACGCTGTCTTGTAATACCACTTTGTGCCTGCAGATGCGATAGGGAGTCACTGTAGTGTCAAGTCTGCCATCAGTCCAATTTAAGCAATGAAGAAGAAGCATTCCTGCTCTTGCCAAGAAAATGTATTGGGGGGAAAAAAGATTAAAAACAAAAAAATAGCTGCAAAAGTTGGTGTTGCTTGCCACCACAAGGGAACGAAATAGAACGGCAAACTTGTCACGATTCTTCAGAGTCTGGGAAGTGTATCTCCAGAATGGGAGAGTGAAGAGGGAGGAGGAGGGAGTGTGTGGACTATGAATTTGACAGATTGCATCATATTACATATTGCTCTTTTAAAGTTAGCTGGCTCAGCAAGAAAGCCTGCTTCATGAGACAAGTCCCTGGTGTAAACAGGGCCTGTGTGTGGGGGTGGGTGGCACTACAGTGCAGTATAAAAAAGGTGTATTATATAATGGAGCTAAGTACAGTAATTAGCACATATGTGACTGCTTTACGTAAAGGCTGTGTGATATTATACAGTACTGCAGCATTTCTGTCCCTTGGGCTCTGTGCTCAAATGGCAGTGGAGCTTGAATCAAGCATATGGATAGCTGTGTGTATGTGTGCTTGTGTTTGGTTTTGTTTACCACCTTTTATTTCCTGCATCCCAGGTGCATTGTCTGATAGACTGGCGTGCTGTAATCATGCATATGGGCCACAGTGTGTACATGTCTGATACAGAGTCTGAGTGCTTATCTCCTCTGCTGCAGGTACATTATTTGGTGGAGCGTGGCGCCGTGATTGAGCACATGGATTACAGCGGCATGCGGCCCTTGGACCGCGCCATCGGCAGCCGCAACACCTCAGTAGTGGTCACCCTGCTGAAGAAAGGGGCCAAGCTGGGTGAGTAACTCTGCAGGAACATCACGGCACACATTTGCTAGCCTGTCTCCTGGGCCTTCCCCCTGCGCCGTCCTGCCAAATCTAGAACACCCGCAGCAGCTTCTCAGGAGGGGCCTGGCCATTCTAAATCTAGAACGTGACCGACTCTTTCTGCTTTTTTCCCCCGCCTTTCTCTCTGAGTGTGAAAGCGCAGAGCTCTGTTCCTCTGCTGAGTCCTAAATGCAGCAGAAACCAGGCCATATTGTTGCTTGAGCCTGAGCATGCTGTGCCGAGCCACTAGAACCTCCATAAGTGGGACGCCGGTGATGTATGTGACTGTCACTTCTTGCGTGCAGTCCATCAGGCCTAGAGTTATAGAGCAAAATCCACTCAGTTCCCAACTCAAAGTCATAGACTGTAAAGTGCTTGAGATGACCTCACCTGAAGTGATCAGCTGTCAGTACTGCACCCATGGTCCTTAGCTAATACCCATCAAAATGCCTTTAACCAGATTCATTAAAGTAATGAGTCTGATATTTAGTTTAAAACATTCCGAAATTAACTCAAATTTCTTAGCACAATATATAAATACTAAATAATAATTTTGATAGTATGTCAAAGAAGTCTACGTATCATGTTGCAGAGATATTCACTGAAGTTAGCATGCTAACCAGCTAGCCCCCATCCAGCCTGTCATCCTTGTAATACCACTTTTTACCTCAGGACGTGATGGTCATTGTAGGGATAGGTCAAATCAGTTCAACATGACCGGATGAAGAAGTGGTGCTGCCCGGGTGGCATTTTGTCAGCTCTTGTCATGAAGGTTCTGTTCCTGGTTAGATCATTTAAGGATAGGTAGACAGTGAAAGGAAGAGTAAACCCAGCGATGGCTATAGCTCTTGGTAAACTTCAGCTTGCATCAAAAAACCATGTTCAGCAGCAAACAAAAAAATGACATAAACAGAAGCAAAACAAATGTTAATATTAGCATTACTTTCCACCACTGGAAAAAGCATTTGGCAAGTAAAGGGATGAAGTCTGATGCAGCATGTCTTCTAGACTGGTAGGAACTGAAGAGGGAGATGGAAGGACTGTGTATTTTCTGGTGGTATGTTGCCCCCTGTTGTTTGAAGTGTAAATGTGACTCATCTTAGCAACTGCTCCTTTAACAGTCATAACACACTGTATATAGCTGCAGGTTTCTCCAAACTTTCTTCTTCATTTATGTATAAGAAAAAAAATTAAACCACATTACAGATCCAATAGATGTGTCTATTTAGTGAAAATCACATGGATGAATCAAAAGACATAAAATGCAGAGGCACATACTGGACAGCAAGTTGTCCAGAGGCCTGCATGTCTGTTTTTAATAAAGCATAATGAATAATCAAGAGTTCCAGCTCTTGCCTTGATCGTAAACCCACTCGGATCTTCCATAGAATAAATATAGTGGTGGTAGGCTAGTGGTTACAGCTTGGCTCTGGGCCTGGAGGTCGTGAGTTCACTCCCAGATGTAAATAACTACAACCAACTTTCTGACCAAGGCACTTAACCCCAGCTTGTTATTAGAAGATGTCTCAGCAAAAGGCATTTCTGATACTAGATGAGAGCTAATTAATTAATAAACAAGCCAATCAAAATGTATTTGGATTTGTCTTGGCTGTCTTTGTAGTGCGCCACGCTTGTTGCCCCGAATTGGCTGCTGTCACAGCTCTTCATGTCATTGTGAGACCCCTAACAACAGATTGATTTGTTACACCTCCTTGGTGTATCCAGGCCTTGCGCACAGCAATGGCTTACCCTGGTTAAAGTGTTGTTTGAAGTCTTTTCAATGAGAGAGAGTGTGCTAACCACTGAAAGGATAGTTGGAGCTAATCTAGCCTCACTTTCCAAAGTTTTTCATGCTGGCTGGAATCAAAACTAGCGTCCACTGACCACTGAACCACTGAAAAACAACCACACTGCCCCATGTTCTAAATTAGCATTAGCTGGGTGCTCCAGTTAGCCACTGAATAGGAGGAAAAGTAGAGGTTGGGCAGCTTTTTTCCTAATACTGCATGCTTCATACCTTCAACCAAACTTTTTTTCCCCTTTTCCTCCTCTGCTCAAATAATATTACAGGGCAGCTTAAAAGACCTAGTTTCCATTTTGAGAACTGAAGCTTTCTTCCAAACCAGCGCTATGTTCACTGTTTGAAAGAGGCTGCCAATAAAGTGTTTTATTTCTTTTTTCTAAAAGATGCATTCGGTTCTCTCTCATTCGAGGTTGGTGACTGCAGCCTGCTCTTTTTACGCTAGAGTTTTCAGTACAGAAACAGAGACATCACAAGTGTAATCTGCTTAAAGAGGCTCCAACAGGTTTTCCTCGGTTTGGAATCAGATAGTGATACATAGAAACTGCCCTGTATGGTCCAAATCTGTGTTCTGTTTTTCTTCATTTCTCACTCATCACTTCTCTTTCTGTCTCTATCCTGCCTTCACTATCGTGATGCTAAAGGCTACAGAACATCCCCCTATGATCGATCAGGTACAAGCTTTAGGTAACTCTCTTGAGCCAATCACGTTTGTACTCTGGGAGGAAGACGAGGAGGTGAGGGGGAGGCTAACGGCTCTGTGTTTCTTCCTTCTGCAGGTAATGCTGCTTGGGCCATGGCCACATCCAAACCAGACATTCTCATCATTCTGCTGCAGAAGCTAATGGAGGAGGGCAACATATTGTATAAGGTCAGTTAGTTAATCTTGGAATCCAGACTGCAATTACTCTGTAGACTATACTCAGAGAATCTGGTGGGTCTTCTTGTTCAGTATGGCCAAATACTGCCTACTTTAACTCAGAATTACCAAACAGACTGCTGATTTTGCGTGTCGTGTTTTGGAAAGTGTATCTCCGAATACAGTACATCTCATCTCATACTTCTACATCTCATAGCTAACTGCTTCAAATAAAACCTTTGAATAACTTACAGGGATGAGACGCCAGGATTTATTAGTGTTTTATATCCAGCCACTGTATCTTGCTTCAAAATCCTCACTGTCATGGTGTGCAAGGCATCCAGTTAGGATTTAGCTTAATGAAAGGATTGTTTTATATCAGACTGATAAAAACTGGTCTACGGGATCACATACACATTGCAGAGTGGACAGCCGGTCAGAAAGAAACCCCAACAAGAAACCTCCAGACAGTTGTGACCATCTTTGCATACAGCACACATTAGCCAGTATGTGGGCACAGCGCATGAGGCTAAAAGTCATCCAAGGCTGAGAGAGGATGCTCTATGTGGGTTTGGTACAAAGATGGTAATGCACAGTTGATGTTGGGATGCTCTGAAGAATCACTTGCTAAAAGCACTGTCCTTTGTCCTTTGCTGTCTCTCGTCTTAGAAAGGGAAGATGAAGGAGGCAGCTCAGAGGTACCAGTATGCGCTGAGAAAGTTTCCAAGGGAAGGCTTTGGGGAGGACCTGAAGGCTTTTCGGGACCTGCGGGTGTCCCTTTATCTCAACCTGTCCCGCTGCCGCCGCAAAACCAATGTAAGTCACCTCAAAGCAGTACTACACAAATACAGATACATACACACACACACACACACACACACACACACACATACATATATATATATATATCAAAGATATATATCTCAAAGATATCCTAACATATGAACCAGTACATACAATATCACAATGCTGGAATACATTTTCTCAGTACACAATGCATGTCCCAGTATTTGACAGACAGGCACCAGCTACTAAATGCTATAAAAGCGATCAGTAGAATCATTCTTATTCAGTGTTTCACATAGTGTGCATCAGTAATCCGATTAAGCATGACCAAGTACATTCTTTTGGACTCCTGGTGTCATAAGAATTTACACTCATAGTCTTGGGACTCTTGGGAGCCAGTACTAAATCTCTTTTAATTAAACTTGCAGTCTGTCAGTATTCTTTAAGTAATTAAACAGACTACTTTTTTCTCCCCCTAATAAAACCAGTTTAGATGCTTAAATATATCAATCGTTGTAGGTTAACAGTGGCTTATTAATCTGGAATGTCCCTTCACTTTTTAATGAGAAATCTGAAATAACGTGTTATACAAATAAATAAGCAGAACTAAACAATTTGCATATAAACCTACATCAGTATTGCTTTTTACCCTGAACCATGCAGAGGCTTCTCTGGGTCTGGCAAAAAACAAAACGGTTCTAAATGTCCAAAATTCAACAAAGCAGAAGTTGACCCGCTTCCTGCTCACAATTTTCTATTCCACCATAAATTAAGCAGCAGTAAGTGCTCCAACATTTATGGTGGAATGGGAAATCTGAATAAGAACCTGGGGAATAAGCAGGCAACCTTAGCTTTGTCTAAGATGGTATGAGAGAAAACAGAAGCATGGCAAGTGGTTTGGCATCCATACTAGGCAAATGCTTACTTCTCGAGAATGGTCGTTCCTTTATGTCCACTGTCATTTTCAGTCACATGATTCTGTTTCCAAAATCCAGATGGGAGGGCAGAAAGTGAAATTCAGAATGGAATAAATACAGGCAGGCCTGTACTGTGCTAGTTTAGATGATAAAGGTATATACAGAAAATTTCAACATATGTTGGACCGGATTGTCATGTTATGAAGAGCAATTTTTCACTTGAGTTGAAAGATTGCCTGCAGTAGCAATCTAGAGTAGACGTAAGCAACTACCTCCTCCAAACGTCCTTCTCAAGAAAACAAAAACATACAGAGGCACACAGCTTGGGTCATTGTTAAGTCGAGCTCATTATCAAGGTGCTCCACAATAATTGCTGTTTAGTTTTCAAGCCATATATGAGACTTAAATGACCATTCAGAGTTGCTAGAATGGCCTGTATTTAGAAGTGTTGTTAATTAACTTGACACCATTTTCACTGCCAATGAGTAGTCAATCACTTCCCGCCCTGCATCTGCAGTGACAAGATGTCATCTGCAAATAACATACTAGACTACCTCTGAACTAAGAAGTGGGGGGTGAATCGGGGACAACTGCATTCTGACTGCATCACTGACTCTCATTCAGCTAGAGAGTCTAATGCTAGCGTGTTTTGCACTGTATGTTGGGTTATTCACACTCATTTGTGGCATACTGTTATTAATGGTTAAACTCATACCTTAGAAGGAATCTCAACCAGTATACTAGATGAACTGGTATACCAGATGAACCAGTATACTGCCCACTACTAATGGACACCCATAATATGCTCAAAAGCTTTGTGGCATAATTTAGTATGATGACGATATGTGATCACAATGCCAACCACTTTACACCAGTGTTTCTTGATCCTTCTCCTGGGGACCAATATTCTTCAAGCAGATTCAGGTATTCGCTACCTCAACACACCTGAGTCAACTGATTATCAAGCCCATAAAAAGTTGGATCAGGTATGTTGTGGCAGGAAATAGCTGAAATTATGTACTGCAGTGGACCCCCAGGAACACGATTTAGAAACACTGCTACATACCAATAACCCATAAGGAACAAAGGTCAGCATATATAAGATTATACAACATTTATTAAAGTTGAGCAACATATAGCATGGAAATTATAATATGCTATGTGGGCAGCTTTACATAATTGATCAACTACAGGTTATGATCTTCTCAGTGTTAATTATTTTACTTCTGTCCACTATTAAAAAGAAATCTGCCTCAAGCTGTTAATATGTTTACTGTATGAAAGAAAGAGAAGGGAATGATGTGTATGTGTGTTTGCTTAATTACACTGGCTTCCTCCAGCACCCGCTGGCAAGGATGCAGCAAGAGTTATAATGGCCGTTTTAATATGATATGCCGTCATTAAACATTTAAACTGCATCATTATCCCTGGCAGTTATGGTTCCTCACTGTAATTCTGACCTCCTACTCAAGGACAGAATCCCAATAAGCTTTCGTTGATCACTGATTCAGGCAGAGGGGGGGGGGGTTAGGCATGGCAAAAAGAGCCAGGATAGGCTAATGCATATGGAGACATAAAGGGAGATCAAAATAATAATAATAATAATAATAACTCATTTATGTGGGTTACATTTCAGTAGGGAAGAAGCTGCTATTGGTGTGGGGAAATGTATTAATAGTTAACAGTGAAGTGTACAGCAAAATACTTTTTTTGCAGGTTTGCTAACTGAAAAATCTCTTGTTCATTAACAGACATTGTCCCTTTGTCTCTCTTTTTTACACAATGCCTCCCTCTCTCTTCACCCTTCTCACTCACACTGTGTACACTCACCACTCATGCTGCCTCTCTCTCTTCTCTCCCTGCAGGACTTTGGCATGGCAGAGGAGTTTGCCACTAAAGCTCTGGAACTGAAGCCAAAGTCATATGAGGCATTTTATGCTCGTGCTCGTGCTAAGAGAAGCAGCAGGTAAGAAACTTCAGTATTTTCTTCACTGCTATATATACACACCGTATACTGAGGTTACCAGTCCTCTCTCATGCTCAGTGTGGACAACAGGTGTTTATTCCACAACTGTGCATAGCTTGAGTTATGTACACCTGATCTGTTTCCATCTATTATATAGCAGCATTTCCCAACCTTGGTCCAATATTACCACTATATATATATATATTTTTTTTTTTTTTTTTTTTTTTTTGTGACTCCACATGCGTCAATGCCTACACAAGCTAAAAAGGGGCACTATTAGTTGTAATTTTTGTAACCCATAATAATTATTACGTTGTAACATTTAGCAATGAGTAATATATTGGCCAGCGCACTTCATGCACTTCTATAAAATGCATTGCAGGAATACTAAGGTATAATAGGTAGAAACCTATTCTATTGAAAGTGTGACATGTAAATACTTATCATTCTCTCTCTTTCTATCCCTTTCAGGCAGTTTGCAGCAGCACTCTCTGATCTCTATGAGGCGGCACGTCTGTGTCCCAGTAACAGAGAGATCAGGCGCCTGTTGTCGCGAGTGGAGGAGGAGTGCCAGCAACGTCCGGGCACTAAACATGCCTCAGCACACACCTACCCCTTACAGCATGAGGACGATGAGGATGATGAAGATGAGGATGACGATGAAGAGGAGGAGGACGAGGAAGAGGAGGAAAGCATTCGAGTGCCTGAAAAAGGCTCTGACAGCCGAGGTCTAAAGCAAGCACATCTAGAGGATGAAGAAGAGGAGAGGAACAATGAAGAGCCTTCCCGTCAGGAGAAGAGGAAAGAGAACTGGCAGCAGAGCAGAACACTCCCAGACTCTTTGGGCCTGGCTATGCCAGACACCCTGTCCACCTCTCCCTTGCCCTCAGGCCGGGCGGCAAACAGACGCCTCCCCTCCCGGCAGGCACAGAGCATGAAGAGCCGAGAGCATTGTGGCTCCCTGCAACCGGATGTGCGCGCAGCCCAAAGCGCTGGCTCAAGCCCACGGCCCAGCCGTCACAGGCCTGCCTCACTCCGTGCTGGGCCTTGCATTGACATCAGCCCTCTGGGCGCAGAGCATGGCATGGACAGGGCAGCTCTTGGAGGCACCAGGGAGCATCTGAGGGATGTTCAAGGTTGCAGTGGTCACATGGGGCATGTAGAGACCATTCCCCTGGCCTCAGAGGCTGCTATAGAACCCAGGGGAGAGTTTTGCAGGAGCAGCAGCGTACGGGTGTCCAGCTCTTCCAGTAGCTTAGCCTCCAGCGGCAACCTCTCAGATGGTGGGCGCAACCGCAGCTCTGTTGCCAATGACAATACTGCAATCACAACCGACAATGCTGCCCGGCAGCCTGAGCATAAGCCGCGCCCCTTCATGGGCGTAATGGACAAGACTGCACGCTTCCACCAACAGCAGCAGCAGCAGCAGCAACAACAACAACTGCAGGGGCACCATGGCAACCCGATGCACAGCTATGGCTGGCAGGGTCACGGGACAGAGGGTCTCGTGGGCCACAACACATGCCAAGAGCCCTTCCACAATGGGACACACCCAGGCGAGTTCCACACCAAATCTCACCCTGCCGGTTCAGGCTATAAGGACAGCAGCTCTAACTTGGGCATCCAGCAGCATTACGGCGAGAGCAAGCACAAACAGGCCAGCCTTGCACGGGATAACCCCATCCTCATCAGCTCCATCAAGCCTAAACGCTCCTTCATAGAGTCCAACGTGTAGCTGCCCACGCTGCTCAGTTCACCCACACGAAGCACAAACTAAATTACTGACTGCTACGTTGAAATCTATTGGATGAGATTTCTGTATTTGACAAACTAACGTCAATACCAGTTACCGCTCACAATTCCAGGAGACATAAAACAAAAGGAGACTGCAATTAAACTAATCAAGCTTCGCTTTGGACTCTACGTCTTATTCACAGCATTACCTCTATGGCATAGAAGCGTGAACTACATCCAGGATCAGCCAAGCTCAACAAGAGCTGCACTAATAGTATCTTACACTGCACTTATAATGAGAGCAGCAACAAGATGAAGATTGTACTGACGTAACTGTAAGGATTACATTATACATTACATATTAAGGGTTTACTGTAGAACTCTCCTATAAGGGCAAAGGATGTCTAGCAAAGACATTCAAACACTTTAAAGCCCCAATCAGGAACTGATGACAGTGCTATGGCTAAAGAAGGTGGTGACTAACAGAACACATGGTAACTGTACAGACAATAAGCTTTAGTGGATACGTTGTTGAGAAGTGATGTGATCCGCAGTTGCAGAACTAAAAACAGCCAATTTTCGATTCCTGACTGAGGCTTTAAGACAGATCTATTGTGTGTACTCGAATCTCTCGTCTGTATGAAGGTGTGTATTTCTTGTGTGTATGTGCAAGTGTGTATGAGAACGAGTGTGTTGTACAGTGTATCTCCTTATATTCCTCCCTCTACCTGCTAATGTATGAATTAATTTATTTATGGCGCCTACAGCTTAGTCGATTGTTTAAAACATTCTATTTTATATATGTTATTTTTGCACAGCTATGTATTATGATATATTATGAACCTTTTGAGATGGGAAAGTATGCTTTATGGAGAACTCTGGTTTACATGCATGAGAGGAATGGTTTATAAACAAAGCAATCCATTTTCAGGTTTTAGAGGGGTCGGTAAGTGTAAGAGATTATTTTATATGTATATTATTTGCAGTTGATTCCATATATAAAGATGTTACTGATTGTATTTCAACATTGCCACATAACGCAACAATAAAGCCCCACTTTTAAGAATGTTCACAGTCCTTGGTTACAGGTAAATACTGGACATATGGGGAGAAAGTGTTGGCTCAAATCCTTTTAGGATGTGCTCTCTTGGCCTTACAAGCAGTCGAACGGTGATGGTTTAAGATTAAACCTGACTTTCAGTAGTAGTTTATCAGTTGTGTAATTTAGTTGATTTGTGGAAATTCGCAGAGGGATGAGAAATAAAAACTAAAACTTTAATTTGGGTTTTATGTTTTATTATAACTGCATTGCCTTCCGGTAAGTTATAATATATTCAATCACTGTTTTATAACCCTTCATAAACCTGTGATAGGCACTGTGTGCAAACCTGCACTCCCAGCTTCTTGCACGTCACTAAATATTTTTGCATAGCACTGATTTTACATGTCTCCAGCACAGACATCCATATATGTGGCTACTAGTAACATATAGCGCAAAGGAAAAGTCACTACATAGGCTAACTGTTATCTTAGATAACCATATACAGTACATCATGTTATTTCATATTTCGGCAAGGCTAGGTAAGTGCATGCTATAAAGTTTGATTTATGTGGTCCTTAAAAACCACTCAGTATAAATAATCTTAAGATTATTTTTTTTCACATTAGCTTGCATTGAAAAAAAGACCACCAGAAAAGGGCAAAATCTTTTACCGGGTTCTGCTGTGGCATCAATACCAGTCCACAACATGCTGCACGTTTGAAGACATTCAATTTGTTAAGATGAATTCTGGGGTGGTAGCACAGCATTTATATCTTCAGATGGATTTAAAGGTCTCCAACTGATCCATATTTATGCTCGAAGCTAGCTCCCAATATTCCCAATACAGCCTTATTACTTGACTTGAGCGTGCCGGCAGGTAGCAGTCTGTTTCGATTAGGCTTGGAACTCCTGCTCTTGTATATGAGCTTGTAGATTCAGTTATAAGCTGCTCTACAGTGGAGAAGTTGGAGTGGCCTTGAGGATCATTGATCATATGTAGCATGCTCTGTAGAGCTGCAAAGCAGAGCGGGTTGAGTGGGCTCACTGAACTCCCACTTACAGCTCCACATCTGCAGGCCTAATGCTCTAACCCAATATTGAGAATGCAGCAGTTACTATTGACTAGCGCTTAGTAGTTTTTATGATTTCAGCACTGTGGACCTGTAGAAGACAACATGGAGTATCACTGGCTGCTAGTCCAGCGGCAGATGGCCATTTTCAGGGTCCGGTTGGGGGTAAGCAGTGTGGTCTGCAGTGGCAGGTTGGTCATGGGACTAGAACGACTCTTAGTGCTGATCCAGCTCTCAATGGCCTCCCGCTCATACGAATACCCATCTGCAGGGCACAGAGGAAACAGGCTTTACAACTTAACTTTATAAGTTTAGTATTTAGTTATTAATCTTATGACCTATTTATAAGTAACTACTGTATATTATTTAGTGGCTACTATGAAACTACTATCTAAAATATAAAGTGAGGAATTACGTGTAGTGCAACATATAGGCCCTTATACTCTAAGGGGTTAAATAAACAAATAATCAGTGCAGTATGTACTTAAAGTAAAGCAAGAACCACATAAAATTGAAAGGTCTCACCTGCAGCAATCACAGGGTCCTTCATGACCTCGTGTGTGATTGGGCAGAGGAACTCATCAGGAATTCCGTTGGACACTGGTGCCATTTTCAACTCCTCAATCTTCCGCAGAACCTTACTGCGCAAGCCCAGCGACTCTGACAAATCACAGTTTAAAACGTCAAACCAATTCCAGAGCCCACCTACCAGCTAGTGAACCTACATGAGTTTTATTGTTGATGTGGGTAATACAGTGGTAAGTCAGTATACAGTTTCTTTGATGATAATCACTCTTTGATGATTATTGTACCCTAAATGTAGATACATAATATGCATTAGACCATAATTTTAATCTCTGTCGTATTGTAAAACAATGTCTCAAGCATCAGGCAGCACATTTGTAATCATTTCATGTGATGAAGCCTTCAGACACTGAACGCTTCCGCTGTCTGGTTCCTATCACAATCACTGTGAACAATTCCCTCAACAACTTTCTCTAGAAGTTTTCCATTTCACACCAAACCACTCTCAAATACTCTGCTATATGGTGTATACACACCATATAGTATATATACACAGTATATTACAGTGGAACACCTGTTAGAATATTTAGATGGCTCTATTAGCAGAAATAGAATATACTATAGTAATATAGAGTTACTGTGTTTTTGTTGGTGTAGAATGAGGTTGAAAGACGTAGAAAGAAGATTAATTCTTGATGAAATGTCCTACCCTAGCCTCATATTGATTGGTAGCTCTGTGCAGAAAACGCCAGGAAGGATATTTATATATTACCAGCATCAAAACCACAAAACTGAAATCAGCTTCTTATCCAAATTTTAAATGGTGCAGCAGTTATTATAACACCTCAGGGGCCAGAATGTAACTGCTGTGCCATTTCAGGTGGAAAAGGGAGAATTTGAACAAGAGGCTGACAAAATCAGAAAATGGTGCCAGCATAGTAAAATGACAGAAAGAAAAACCAAGAAAACAAATCTGCTTCCTAATGAGTGCAACATTAGCCTAAACAAATGACATAAATTCCAATCTATAAGAGATCTTGGACAGTTTTATTGTTATACTACACTGGATAGAGATATAGAGGCTTCTGGGAGAAATGCCTATTGTAGACATATTATGTAAAAGGCTGCTGGTTCTGGGATTTCTGCAGCAGTAATCAGCTTTTAAAACACATACACACACCCACTCCACACGGGGGAATCTTATGTAACACCCTGAAAATCCCATGTTTACATTTGCTACAATCTCTGGGATTACAGTTTTTTTGTAATTTTTTTTTTTTTTTTTTTTACAAGATACACATACTTGATCTAAGATTTCCTGTAAGACACTGTCTGGAGGACACAAGTACTGCAAATTTTTATTATTATTATTATTATGTAATCCTTTAGTTAATTCGTGTTGATCTCACATTTCCTGGTTAAGCTTTAGCCTTTCATTTCCTTACAATACGTACATTTAATGTTCGCCTTTAATTACAAATTAATTCCTGGAAGCAAAAACACTGTATCAGGATACTTCAAGACATGTTACAGGATATGCAACACAATATTTCATCTTTCTGAGATTTAATAAGTTGAAACAGACTAAATAGAAACTGTAGTGCCACATATACAAAATACTATAATAATGATTAGAAACCTGTGACTACAACGAGCATAATATTGTTTTACAAACTGCACTGCACTAAATCTAACTGAACAGGCCCAATTATGCTCACTTTGGAATGAAGACCAAATAGTACTGACAATATCCACAATATGCTCAGAAAAATGTACTGTGACATAATTTATTACCATATCAATAAAATATCATCACACTGCCCATCCCTAAACCTAAACTAAGAACAAATTAATGGTGCGGTATTTATGCAGAAGAATAAAATGCTTTATGGGGCATGTGGAGTACGACCTCACCTATATGAAGGTCTGTGTTGAGGCTTTCCTTAGTGAGTGAGACCAGTTCTGCACCATCAATGTTATTGGCTTTAAATGTTTCGACAAGGCTCTCCAGCCCCTCCTCCAGTAACCAAGACGACACATCGTCCTCTGACCACTCGCTCACCATCAGCCTGGAGTGACCCAGCCACTTCCTGCCTGCGGGACAGAACAACAGGAAATGATGGCTCTGAACCCTGTCAACAGTTTAATCTGTGTGGTTTACTGCAACGACAGAAAAGTAAAACAATCATTGAATAACTGAACTAAAAAATAAATCCACAGCCTCAGTCCAAAACATCCATGGCATAGGGGTCTACTAAAGTTCTAACTCTAACTCTGAATCTCAGAAAATCAGACTGCAAGATAATGTACAACTTGTATTACAATCGAGTGGCACAAATGTAGAATCAGAACTACTGTAGAACAATTAGTTACAGTAGCCATTTTATCAGTAACACCTAGCATATAGGTTCACTGTGCAGATTTACAGTTACAGACTGTGTCCAATATGTTACTGCACAATTAACCAGTGTCCCCTAATCCCTGTCTAGCATCCGAAAGGGGGGAAAAGGACCAACACAAAGTTCTTCTTTCTTTTTCTAAGTGAAATTAAATGAACACATACTCTACAGGGCACTAACATAGATGTTTTATTTACTAATGCAAATTGCAAATTCTGTTGTGCAATGTCTAGTTTAACATATTGGGGAAATGTAAAACCTAAATTTACCACAAACATCATACTCTGGGCACTACTGCTATTTCAACAGTGATCAGTTTCTGACCACTGCTTACTAGTTATGTTTGGTTAGCATACTACTCTCTCTTGGAGCAGTAAAATACATGCAATTGGACATGAGGTAGCCTCTCTGATTCTTTTTCCATATCACCATTAATCACTCAAGACCTTATTGATCAACAGAGAAAAGATACAAGAGAAACATGACGTCTCTCTTTTTCGCAGATTGTGTTCTCTCGGTGTTATCACACTCCACATCACTCTCTGGACCTCGAAAGTTAATTACTGACAACAGCCAGCACAGATTCCGCACAAATGCCACTGATGACCTTCAGACAACCACGGGTCAGTCATTTCCCATGGAACAGTGTGAGGTTCGTACCTGCTTCATGTGAGGCAGAAGCAGCTTCATCTACGAAAGAAAGCATCAACATATGAAACGGGTGAAAATGAAACAAGTAGGACAGCTTGATAGTGTGAAGATAACAACACAAAGCATTTACAAGCACTCAGTTTGTGGTGGAGGTAATAATGCAGTAGAACTGGTTGTAAGATATTATAACTTTTATATTATTACATTACAAAGAGATTGAGGGACCATGTTATTAAGAACACAATGTGTTATTAATTAAATTCTGCTGTGCTGTGCTGTTTTTGTCAATACACCATTCACACTTTTACATGTACATCCTATGCAGAAAACATACTTCACTCACTTGGAAGAGATTTGCCTTGAGTTCCAGATGCTGGTGAGAGAGCAAATGAGAATTTCAAATAAGAATACAAAAAGTAAACAACCAACATCTTAATATCTTAATGTCAGATTAGACCTCAGCAGGCAAGTGAATACAATCAGACCTTACAGTTTAAAGCAAGTGGGTCAAAATGCCAAGACACACATATACTGTAGACGTAGCATTGTGTAAAGACTAAAGTATTTTATGAGGTGCAATACAACATTGTCAAGGAGTCCTTTAGCTTTTAGTTCATGTCCACTATGTTTTCAGTGGAACGTAGCTTGTTTCAAACAGCAGAAAAAGAAGCTCAATGACTGCACTTTTGTGTACGAGTGACCAGTACAAAAGGCCATGTTACTAACACAGGAGTGTTTGGAGTATTTAGCGGTGCAGTGTGATTTCTGCTTCTTATTAAAATGTTTTGGATTTAGTTCTGCTCCGATGAGGGAAGAAAACGGCTTCCTGGTGACACACCTGTACACCTACCATGACCACTGTTGCCATCTTCTACCCTCCACACTTTGACTGTCTTATCCATGGAGCCAGAGGCTATGAGCGGGGCAGTTGGGGAGAAGGCACAGCTTGTTACATACCTGCAACACCAATAGACATTTAGATGGCATGGTGCTTACACGGTACAATCTCCCTGAGGAAAGCGAAGAGAAAGCAAGAGCAAGCCTACCTCTCATGCTGGTTCAAGGTGTAGAGTAAGATACCGTTATTCTGCAAAAGATGACAAAAATGCTAAATTTTAATTGGAGAGACAAAATTACGCATGATGATAAACACGAAACAAGCAGTGAATAAAGATTAATTACAGCTTGATGGGGTAGATATATTACTACCTTATTAAAAGACATGAATTTCAATTTACTTACAGCTTCATATACCGTAACAGTCTTATCCATAGACCTGCAGAGAGAACAAACAGCTGAATATACATAAACACACAGAGCATGTACTTTCAATGCTGAACCAATGCAGCAGTTAGCAGTAGTACTCAGAGCCATCTAGTGGCCGGAGAGTGGAGGTGCAAGTAAATCTGCACATGGTCATGACAAACAGAAAATGGTTCGTATCATACATTGGACGTATGAACTGCAATAAATTTAGTGCAGCTTTCAAAACGCAAATACTTATTGCTCTGTATGTGTGTGTATGTAGTACTGACCCTGACACTAGTAGTTGGCCATCTGCAGAATAGGCGCAGGAGAGGACTGTGGCAGACTGGCCAGACAGTGTGTGTATCAGCTGCATCTTACAACCTGTAGATCAATCAGTGATCACATCAAGTTACTTCAGAAACAAATACACGCACATCACATACAACATTAAAAATGTAATTCAGAGTAGATTCATGTGAAATCTACTGTGGTACGCTGCAGTGAAACTACAGTGAAATTTGAATTTTATTACAATGGTGGTGACAGGAACCAGTGACTATGTCACCAACAGCACAAATATAGGCATTTTATTTACTATTCAAGATGACCAATGAGCCTACAAATGTCATCTGAGCTTTTACATGTAATGTTTATAATAGCATACTCACAAGTTGAAAAATGGGCCAAGCACAAAATGGGAAAACATTAAGCTTTTAATGGTTTTAGCAAAAAAACAGATAAAGAGACTGTTTAGATAAACAGACGGGATAGCTTATATAGTTCTATTCGGCACTGATGGCTTAAAACAGTTTAAACACAATGCCAAGTTATTTTGTGTTTAATGTAAGACCAAATATTCTCTATATTTACATGGGAGTGTACATTAGCGGTAAATCTAAAATAATATATTTTCTTTATGGAACTTGGGTACAATTTCTTGTCCTGTATGTATTTTTTCACCACAAATGCATTTTAAAAACACATTTTAATGCCAAAACCAAATAAGACACCAAACAAGTCTCAGACATCAGGCAAAATATTCATGGCCATTTCATTTGATGTATTCTGTGAGGGCGCTTAAAGAGGCATTAAACTCTTCAGATGTCTGGTTCCTATCACACTCTAAACAATTCTGAGTATGTTTCACTGGCCCAAAGCACTGCTCATCAAACCCTTTAACCATTTAATTATTTATTTATTTAAAATTTGAAAAATCGGTGGAATTGCTTCAGTCACATACTGGGGTGAATAGGAACAGTCACTTTACCTGTTGAGACAGTCCAAAAGACAAGCCAAATCTTAAGCAAGCTGTCCTGACCACAGGATGCCAATCGGAACTGGATCACTTGAGCATCTATGTCAGGGAGAGAGAAAAAGAAATATATAAATGTATTTATTTAATTTTATTTAATTCAGTCAGCTCTGAATTTAGGCCACAAACATGTATGCTTTAGGTCTCTGTTGAAACAAAGTCACATGGATAAGTTAGCATTTATTTGGAATATGGGCTGGTTTAGTACAGTGGCTTGTAACTAGTCCTGAAATATCTCTTTGCGTTAGTTTTCATGGTGTTTTTCCTGCTCCAATACACCCAATTCATTCTCATGAAAGATGTAGGTGAGATACAGGCAAGATTACATGTGATTCAGGGCAACATATTTCTTATCTTGCTCTTTAGATACAGTCTACAGAAGTGTGGCAGCGCAATGCTGTTTAGTGCATAAACTATTCTATCAAATTTTTAAAAAATGGCCCATCACTTCCCCTTTAGAGAAGAAGCTCAGCTCTGAGATCAAAGGCAAGGTCAAATTAAGGGTCAGGTATGAGGTTTAAGATAAGGATTGCGAGAAATATGGCAATTTTAGAATGGCTAAAAGTTCAGGGTCAAAGATGAGGTTTCATTCCGGCATCAAACTAGCTTGAATGTTGCATAATGCATACCCTTCATTATCTGTGGAGAAAAATGGCAGCAGGTAACCCCAAGGTCATGGGCGTATTTTTCAGCATGGAGCTGGTTGATGTTCACATCCCAGATGCGCAGGTCTCCATATGTGGAACCTGTAGCAAAGAGCTGGCCACAGGGGGTGAAGGAACAAGCCACCATTGTGGTGTCTGGAACTGCACCAGTCCTGGAGGAGAGAGAAGCATTGCATCCAAACAGTAGTGAAAACAGGATGCACAATGGTGTATCAAAAATCTTCAGCATTTTTATGATACAGAGATAAACTTATCTTAAGATCAAAGTTTGAATGGTAATGATATGGCAAAAACACATCACACACTTTTCTCAGATTTTCTTAGTAGACAAACTGGAACAGACAGATTGTCCTAGTAGTGCCACAGGTAAAAACTCTTTTTTTTACTTTACATTTCACATATTGTGCTGTCCAAACCCTAAACTAATTATGCTCTTGTTTTATTGAAACATGTTGTTTCTGTGTGTGTTCGCATGACAGTCACCTCAAAAAAGTGTTGTTATATTGCCCACCCCTGGTTGCAGCAGGGCTGTAAATCTGTGACACTGCATTATTTTAATTATAATGCATCATGAAATATCAAATTTTACCACGATTCAATTTGATACATTATTAGACAGAATTATGTTTCAAAATACACCCTAAGAATCTATTTACACAGTAGTGGAAAACACGCAACAAAAACAATGTAGAAAGATTTTTGTTATCTTTGAATTTCCTTCCATTTGTTTCAAAAAGGCAAAAGACAAAAAAAAATCAGTGCAAACTTTATTGAACTTTATGATGATCTACATTATAATCAACTAGAATTTATTCAAATGATGCAGCTGATTTAACACTGATGTATTAGACTTTACACTAATGCATCCAGACGTTTTGAAGACGAATTTACCTGCGCAGAGTTCTTGAGGGGAAGTCCCACAAAGCTAAGGTTCCATCTGATGCGCCGGAAACTAGCCAGGAGGAGTCAGGTGAAAAAGCACACACCCTGACTGGGCTCCTGCCTGGATGCTCAAAAACAACCTCAATCTCTCCGGAGTCCATCGCCCACACCACTGTGGTGGCATCAGTGGAGCAGGATGCCAGGTACTGACCACAGGGGCTGAAGCAGCAGCAGTGGACTCCATAGCCATGTCCAGACAGTGGCGAGAAGGGGAGCTCAGTAAAGTCTTGAGCAGAGTACACTCGGATGGTCTTGTCTGCCGAGCATGTGGCCAGCAGGGAGGAGGAGAACGTACACCAGTTTACATCATCACGATGGTTTTCTAAGGTGCAGATGAGAGACACCATCTTGGACAGGTGTTGTCTGGTCCCTGTCAGAACAAAAGATCCCACACTGCTTATATTTGTATAGTTGTGCAACCCGTTTACGGACAGTAAAACTATTCCTGTTAGCATTTTCATGCTTCAGTAGCAATCAAATAATTCAACATTCAAGCTTCATGGAATTTAAAAGGGGGATTTCTGAATAAATGATCAGACTATTTCAGAGTGGTTTGGTGTTAAATAGAGAAACACACAGATTGTGTTTTCCTTACAGTGGACTTGATGGGAACCAGGGGGGTTTTCCACAAAGCAGGATTTCTCAGTTAGCCAGATAACTTAAACCCAAAGATAAGATATGAGGATATCTAAAACATAAATATAGTGATTTTAATTACTCTCCAAAACCACCAATGAATCTATATGACTTCTGAGACTTGTATATGTAGTGTTGATGATAGTAAAGCAGGCATAAATCTGCAGGAATAAAAATTTCATGTAATAACTTTCTGTGACGGAGCTTTTAGAGGTGCACGTCTGGTTCCTCTCACCGCCACTGTGACAAACCACGTACTTGAGTTATAGTAGAGATACCCAAGGTAAAATATTCCTCCAGTAAAAGTAGAAGTTCCTCCCTTTAGACTTTCACTTAAGTAAAAGTATAAAAGTATTTGCCTTCAAATGTACTTAAGTACGGAGAGTAAAAGTAGCATGATTTATGTCTATTTTTATTTTAATGTCCTATTATCATTTCTGGAACAAGGCACTTGCTTAATTAGCTCATTTTAGGTGAAGAGACTCCAGTACCTATCAGTCCACCAGTCTTTAAGCAAAACGTCATTAATTAGTCATTAATTAGTCTGACACTGATGTCTATTAAAATGATCATAAGCACAAAACAATGAAGGAGAACAGTTTCTGTTAGAACTATAAAATTGCTTTTAGCAAACAAGCAACGTTTTGGTTTAAGATTTATTTGCAATTTAGTTACAAGTTTAAGTTTAATAAAAATGTAAAAACTTTAAACACAGATTTACAACATTTACAACATTAGTTTTGCTTTGGTATACTGCATTCGTTTGTACGTGCACATAAGCCGAAAGGAACGACAAATTTCACATAATGTAGTGGAGTAAACAGTAAGGTATTTGAGTTTGAAATGTAGTAGGGTTAAAAGTAAAAAGTCGTCCAAATGGAAGTAAATGGAATTACACTTACTTCGTTACTGTCCACCAGTGACTGTGAGCAATTCTGACTCTTTATTAACACTAAGATTCTCTGAAACACCGAAGTATTTCACACCAAAACACTTTCAAAAGGAGCTCCGCTTTAATTGAAAGGGCTAATATCATCTCCCTCGTTTGTTTTGGGGGGAAAAGTTTGGTCTAATATGTAAACATTGATGATATTCTGAGATATTTTCAGACACACTGAGATATTTTAGCTTTACTGTAACATTAAAAGACATTAACGGAGCTGTCTAAAGAATGTTACTACTCAGCTGTAGTGTATATTACTGGTTGTTACGGTGACCAGCCTCTCGGTATATGAACAGAGAGAAATTAGCCAAGTTAGCCAGGTTAGCCGGGGCTAACATTCCTCCATCACCGCGGCTAACACTCCGCTGTCGGGCTTGTTTACAAATATACCACCACGTTAAACCACTCATTTTACACCCTCCACGGCTAGACCGAGTCTATCTATCCGACACGGGAACGACTGCACGCCATATGTGTGTGTCTTAATCATTGTAATGTTGAAGTAAACGTGAACACATAACATTACCCCTGCTCCCTCGCGCGCCTGCTTCCTCATCTGCGTGACGACGTCTCGTGGAGGTCACGTGCTGTTTGTTTACATGAGTTGTGGAAGCCAACCTCCTCTTTCCAAACGTACAGTGAGGCCTCCATGAAGCAGGTACGTCCCCAAACTGATTTGTATGAACTTCTGCAGAACTCAGTCTTTGTATTGGCTGACTTAATAAAATCAAAAAAAATGTAAGTTGTAGTTTTTCACCCTGACATAAACAAAATCAAACATGGCAGCTCCGGGTATTCCACACAGCAGGATGGCTCAGTTAGCCAGATCACTTAAACCCAAAGAAGAGGACTGTCCAATAGGAAAGTGATTCAGATCTTTTCTTGTTGGACAGGTCTGACTTTGGGATTAAGTTATCTGGCTAACTGAGAAATCCTGCTTTGTGGAATAGCCCACAGGAGTCCCAATATCTAAAATATAAATATAGTGATTTTAATTACTCTCCAAAACTACCAGTGAACCTATATACCTTCTGAGATTTGTAAATATAATGTCGGTGATGGTAAAACAGGCATAAATCTGAGGGAATAAAAAGTTTTCTTAGGGGGCGACGTTGCCTTACAACCCCCTGCATGTATCTCTCCACCACGAATAAACTAAAATAAATGGTTTAAAATGAAAGATGAAGCCAAAAATGCATCACAAAATGATGGTAAATCAGTGTCTCAGACACCAGGCAGTATATTCATAACAATTACCTGGTTAGACACTCACCGCCCTCAACACCAAACACTGTTTCTGACGCTGTATTTATTTCATAAGTGTTTTGTGAGTATGTCCTTCTAGAGGGTCTCTCTTGGGAAAAGTAGAAAAGGAAATAGTAGATCGTTATTTCTACATACACTACCAGTCAAAAGTTTAGATGCACCCAACTAAAATGTTTTTGGATATCTTAAAGACTTACGATTAACAGTTCCAGCTGATGAGATGTCTGAAATAATACGTATCCAGATATACCACATATACTGTTGATGGACCACAGTATTATATTTCTGCCATATCTCCACCTCTAATATATATTTAGTTGTGCAAAAACTTTTATCTCTTTGTCTGCACAGTTTAAAAGCTCTAGTTCCCCTTTCAGTTTAGTGAATATTCATGATTGACAGACCAATAGAATTGCTCCAAACCTGCTTAGAAAATAATCTTGTTATATCATCCTACAGTACAAGTTTATAAACCTGTTTCATCCTCTGGTAAAGTTCAAGTTTTGAGGTTTTTAAGGTGGACTGCATAATACCATGAGTGCTGTTTTACAGTTTGATGTCTTCTCTTTTATTCTAAAGTAAAGCATTAAGAATAAACATAAGGAGAACCTTCTGTGAGTAGCTGTGTCTAATTTTTTGACTGGTACTGAACACACTGTATATTTTGAAATCAAGTTTATGTGCAGTAGTCTGGACGTTTGGAAGTAAATGTAGAAGTGTATTAAATGATGGTGTGATTAGTAGAATAGACTCCTGCATTACACACCATCATTCAAGATTTTAGTTTATCATGTTAAAACTAGAATCTAATGTGTATTTAAGAATGACAGTAGAATCTGTGAATAATGTTGTTTAATTAGTTTAGTGAATTTCACTGTCCAGTATACTGGATTTATTCTAAAGAAAAGTTTGAGAAATGGATATATTGTTATCAGTGCAACACATCCAAAAAAAAAAAAGTTTTCCTGGGATTCATAAATGTTATTACTGTAATGCAAGTCATTTCTACATCGCAGGGCTTGTGTATAACATATAGATGTATATAAGTCTCTGTAATATGTAATTATAGCTTGTATAATGTTTACAAACTTTTTCTTTAATTAGCTCAATCATTATAAGAGAAATCTAATCATTTATCTGAGTTAGTTTTATCAATGAGTGATTCCGGGATAAAAATGACGTCACATTTTGGAGCTAAACTGAAAAACTGGTCAACTTTTTTTTTACTCAATATTCATCATTAGTTGTTTTCTCCATCACTGACGGGCCAAGCATAACATTTCCACCTGGTCGCACAAATCGGACAGGGAATACTGTTTTAATGACCTTTGTTCCAATATTTACAAAGAAAATGGAATTTATTGTTAAAGCACTGGTGTGAGAAGGCCTAGTCTTGATAAAAAGGAGCATGGCAGGCAGTGCTGTCACAAGTTCAGTTTGACGAGGTTGTAATACTCTTCTCAGTGTTATGTGGCACAAAAAAGTGGCCCCAGTCTTCTTCTTTTTTTTGGGATAAGATCAATGCGTATTTGAAACTACAAAACTACAAAACTGTAAATACTCAACATGACAGAAATACGATTGTATAACAAGTCATTTTGTAAATAAATCAGTTTTAATAATGTTTTGGTTCTCACCACATTCCGTGTCATTACAGTAACAAAATAAGTATTTGATCATTTATTATTATAGTTGGTGATTGTTTTAAATGATAAAGTTATGGTATATTAAATGTAATTATAAACATTTAATTTAAAATTGTTTTCTTATTTCACAAATTTATTGCAATATCACTGTCCTAAGAAAAAACATGCATCTGGTTTTGTCTTGTTTATTTTATTTTTTTAAACTAGTAATGTACCAATAGAAACACTCCAAAGTCTTCCAGAATAAACTCTCTTTAGATTAACTTGCTCTGCAAGCTGAGAAGTGTTTTGCCTTCTCCGGTAAAATGACCATTTTGCAGATATGTTTTTCTTTGAAAAATGACAGTATGTTCAAACAAACTGAGCTTTATATAATTTCATTACAGCCACTGTAATATTACAGTCATTTGTGGACTTGTGGATATTTGATAGGTACTTTGTCTTTTTCAACCACATTTGTGACAGTAATTGATAATAAACCAGTAATATTAACTAATAACTAATATTAACAATAACTAATATTAAATGCCAACATAAAAAAAAAAAAAGCTGTAAAGCATTTTGGGGGGTTAGAATAAAATGAATATCTTGAATGTCTCATATTTGCAAACAAGTGATCAAAATTAATGCACACTTTAAGATGGCAGGAAAAGATAATTACAGTATGTCATTATGTAATAACTTTTTGCTTTCCTTAAAATGCATGAACTACTGAATAAAACATAAGATGTACTGTTTGTATTGTTGTTTGAAATATTAAAAATCTACAACACAACTTACCAAGCATATTTAATAGAAGTGTAATGACTGACTGACCTGTGGGGTTGTATTGACCTTCTGGTTAAGTAGGCATATGTTCTCCAGCGAAGCAAGTAATAGCAAAAATGATGGATGACATTACCATCATGACAGTCAGTAAAACTATTAAAGCGCTATTAGTCAAGCAATATCCAAATATATGAAGAGACAAGAAGCACTCAAATCACGGTAAGTGGCTTTAAAAACATCCTTTTAATAGGTCCGTGCCACACACACCCACACTCTCAGACACACACACACATACACACATACACACTAGTGAAAAATAATGCTCCTACAAAAAGAACGCTACCATTTTGTTTCCCACAATATCTTTAAATAAAATAACTTCAAGTACTCTGACTCAGGTACAAAAACCTCTGTTCTAGCTGCCTCCAGTGGGCCACGACGCACGGGGGGAAGGGGGGGTATTGGGAGGGGGACTCAGACAGAAAGTGGTTTACAGAAAGCCTGCTGTGTCTGTCACTCTGCAGCCGCACGGCCTGGATACTGAAAAATACTCCCATCAGCTTTCAGATGGGGTTACGCATGAGTATTGTACAGTATGCCGTTGTGTGGAGGAGGCTGGGGGGAGGGGGGAGGTGTTTAATATTAGAAAATAATAACCTTACAAAAACAAAACCAAAAAAACAAACTGAAAAAACTTCCCTACACCCTGTTCGGAAGGGCAGGCACTACCAAGATTTAAGGAGACCACAGTGTTTGTAGAGGATATGTATATACTGTACAAACAATAAATGTGTTGTAATAATAATAATAATAATAATAATAATAATAAGTCACTTTAAGACTAAAATTAAATGCTACAATCGGTCTAAGGCATGAACAATATCCAATGTCTGAAACAATATGTACACATCATTCCAAACAAGACTCAATATATTGATATCAATAGACAGTATGTACAAATTGGGGGGTGGGGGTGAGGGATGGGAGGGAGGGGGACCACTGCTCGTCCGGGGCGCGTGTACAGTGACGCAGTCAGCTCTGCTTCCGAGGGAGGAATACTCCAATGCCTAACGGCATAGAGCAGTGTAAACAGTTTCCTTTCTTTTCTTGGCTTTGTTTCATATTTGGAGAGGAAATAACACATACAAATAAACATTCCATTAGATTTAAAGCAGTTTTGCTGTTTCTTCCTTTTCATAGAAAATGAAGAATGGACCTTTTTTGTCATAAATAATCATTTAAAAAATTAAATACATTCACTATAATATTAACGATAAAGTAAAAAAACAGAAAAAAAAGAACAATGATATTTACAGGTAGTGGAAAGTGTTTTTTTTTTCTTTTCTTTTTTCTCCTACATACAGCTCTGATGTTTGAAGATTTCAGTGCGATTTACTCTTTTCTACAAGGTAATGGTATTGCACAAGGACACCCTCTCTCCTGTGTCTCTTTGGGTGTTGTGTGTGTGTGTGTGACTTGTTGGGGTTTGGACCAGCACGGCGAGCTGGCTCTAGTCGAGATGCTTAGGCCAGCTGAAAGGGCCCAGGCTTGCTGGGAGGAGATGGCGAAATGCTTTGATTCTGTAGGTGGTTTCTGAGCTCCACACAAAGGGGTTGAGAAAAAAAAAAAGACAGTCTTGTTTCAGTCTCGTTTCAACACACGGCACACTGAACAGCTCAGTTAGTCTGCTTCAGGAGCTCCGTCCATCTTTTTTCAAAGAACTTCCTCATGTTGTGTCCCGCACGGCCGATGTCCGAGTTGTCCTCGTTAAACTTCTCACAGTTATCGAAAACCAAGTTGACGTCGATGATGAACGTCTCGAGGTTCTGGTACCTGAAGATCGAGAAAGATCAAACAGGAGTAAGTGAGTGAATCAGCAAACAGGCGCTAGTGCATCTGAATACAGGTGGAATCAAACTCACTGGCTGCCAACAAGCTTCTCTCGGATGGTGGAGAAGTCCATGGGTTTCTTGATGACCTTGCGGTACCCAGGGACAGATTTGAGGTTAACTGGTGTGAGGAAGGGCCAAGCATCCTGATGACGCTCCAGTTCAGCCAAGAGAATCCTGCACAAAAGGCAAAATTGTCAGAATAACATTATGGATAAACACCTTAGCTGATGTAGGATGAGTTTTTGCCACCAATGAATATTATTATATCTATACAGAGGAACTGACTGGTCATCAGTCTGATAAATACAGGGAAAATATTTTGTGTAGTTAATCGCAATTAATTGTGTTTGTCTTTTTTTGCTAAAATAATAATAATAATAATAATAAAACAGCATTTTGTTACTGCCACATGAGAGAGCAAATTACATTCCATCAGAACTTAATCCTTTCACTTATTTTACATTATTTTGACCATGGAGTTCAGATGAATTGAACATTTAAATCTTTTGATTTCCAAAAGCTGCTTTTAAATGTGAGGGCTACAATCGTGGATTGCAACATACAGCAGGCCGAGCAGGTGGGCTTTAGCCTGCACAACGAATGGATTGAAGTGTCAAATGAAGAAAATATGGTAATGGTGCATAACATGGTGCTAATTTATCTCATTAACATGTTATTACCTTCGACAGCTCTAATAATTAGCTATTTTTAATTATCTATTTTGATATATGATAATGATATAATTAAAAAATATATTAAAAAAACCAAACAATTACATTACATTACATTCCATGCCCTAGAAAAGTACACATTAATATACAGCTTCCAGAAGTGTATAAATGCGCACGGCTGAACAGCCCACAGTGTCTTGCCCAATACCTTTGGACACAGCTCTTTTTAAGTAGTGAAGGTACCACAGTACCTGCAGAGGCCCAGGTCACGGTTGTTGTCCCTGGCCGTCTTGGCTTTTTTCACACAGGCTGGACTCTCAGGTTTGGTGGGAGGTGGGGCGGGTGAGCTTTTCTTGGCCTGAGTGGAGGCTGTGGCTGCTTTCTTTGGGCTGCTGTTGCTGGTGTTGCTGCTGCTACTGCTGCTACCGCTGACTGCCTCCTCTTCCTCACACACCTCTGGCTGCTTCTTGTTCTTCTTGGCCGTCTCTGCAGACTTCTTCCCCCCTCCGCCTGACTGCACACGACTCTGCGCCTTCTTGCTCTTTGGAGACTGACCGCTCGCCTAGAAGAATCAAAGATCTTATTTGTCTATCTTACTATACACTCAGAAATTTAAAACGCATTATGTGCAACTCCCTGTCGATTAGACTATATCAAGCTAAGATTCTTCACTAATTTGTATTACAAAAATAAGGGTAATCTTTGTGCCCTTTGTGCCAGTTTCAGCTTCAATTAAAGGGTTTTGTCACTCTGTGTGCTGTGCTCTTTCTTTTAATAAACAGCCTCATGTTTAATTTTGTCACCTCATGGCTGTTGCAATATTTTGCCAAGTTTTCATCTACAGTTAGAACAAAATCACTCATATGATAAAAACTTATCATCATAACATAAGATTATAACCTTGGGAACTGTCATTCTCTAATGGCTATTGTCCTAAATGGAATCATTATGGTGAGTAAGCAGATAAGATTTCAGAGTGAGGACGAATCTGTAATACTAAATCTGTTTTACGCTACAAGGCTAATGTAGTTAACAGACACTAGAAGCTTAAACCCAACTAATTGCTGGGTACATATTAGTATCTGTAGATAATTAACCCTGTAGAAATAGATCATTCTAATTCATTCTCCATTATTCCTATTTTCTACATTTACATTTAAATGTTCATGTAACCACATTGCAGCACAACTGCAGCAGCAGATTTGTACATGAAACAATAATCTTGGCAAGTGAAACCATCATCAAACAAGCAACATCATCTGCCAACATATTGAGATAACTTATTAAAATAACTTAAAACAAGTAAAAATGTCAAGAAAAAGTTAAATAAACTTCAAATAATATTCTTACAACAGTCTCAACGTGAGATATACAATAGATTGTTTGACTGGAAGGTAAGATGATTTAACTTGAAGGAATCTTTTTTGTGGTATAACCTCAAAATGGACTTGCTTATGTGGTTTCTGACATGATATATACATGCATATAAACACAGAAACATATAAAATGTAAGCTGTTTATCTAAAACCAGTAGTCACAGGCATATTTAACCGAGAAATATTTCTTCTCTTAGGCGTGATGCTTCAAGAGCAGAGCATGTGAGCACAGAGTACGATAGAGAGCGATAGAGAGTGGAGGCGGTTACCTTGGAGATGCAGGCAGGGCAGTACCAGTCTCCCTCAGGGATGGTGCTGATCTTGGGTTTGTGGCAGTAAGTGTGACAGCCCTTATCACAGCCATCACACAGCAGCAGCAGGTCCTCATTATCTCCCTTGCGGCAGATTTGGCAGTACTGCACACACATACAGTCATCATGAGAGACATATATACCTGTACATATTATCAAAACAGCTTCAGACAAAACTAGTCTATCCCGAACACTCTTTCCCTCTCTCACGTCCCACTAAGACTTCTCACACTGCCACTATAACTGCTACTGCGGGCAGACACTCAGCCCTGGAGCTCCAGACACGTTCATCAGAATTTTTACCCCCAAAGTGCAGTTGTAGCAGCTGCTGTTGTTGGAGAGCCAATCAGCAGCAGCTCCCGAGTGTCTAGGACAGGTGTAAAGTGCTCTGAGTGCAAGGTGTGCAATGTAAAATGAACTCACCACTTTCATGATGGATCTCTCCCAGGCGATGGACTTCTGCAACTGCTGCAGGCACATGGCCAGCTGGGATGAGTTCTTCACCTCGCTCAGAGCCTTCCTCCACACCTTCATCCCTGGAGCAAGCTCCTCTTCCCCCCTGCATCACACACACACAAGGAGGAGGTTATAAGCAGGTGCATACCTATATATAGGATCAGAACCTTAGAGGTATTACCAACAAATTCATACACACAGGATAGACCAAGGGTCTTCAACTCTGGCTTCAGAGGGCTATAGCAGGTTTCACTAACTGAACACAAGTTTCATTATGGGTTAGGGTGTAAACGCTAAGAGTAGTTAGTTTAAAACTATGGTTGTACAGCAACCATTATAATTAGAATCATAACAAGAAGATCAAAATTAAATTAGATAAAAATACTGTCAAACAGAATCATAGTTTTACTGTCTGCTGCCAATCAATATTCACATAAACTAATAATATACATATTACATGTATACATATATACAAATAATACATCCAAGAACCTGACGCAACATTCTCCTTGCAGTATTATGTAAGGTAGGTAAAATACAGTATATTTGTTGAAACAGTCATAACTACTGACAGACATTTTAAGTTTATAATTGCGTACTCAACCGAGTAAATAACATATATTCAATTACTCCAGAATTTAGAAAGAGCAGTCTGACAACTATATGTAATTATTATTCATGACACCAATGTACTAGCAAAACCGGACCAAGATCACTATTAAATTAGTCTTTGTTAATAATAATAACTTCGGTTTAAAGTAAATATGAGCTACTTGTCAGTTGCAAACAGAGACTGTTTCCTACTGAATTTGCAGAACACATGAGTAGTCATGTAAAATGTTCCTTAATCTCTCAAATCAAATAGCCACATTAATGTTTTTATGATGGTGGATTTTGAACCTAGTAACATGCAAGTAATCATGTTACTAACCTACTAAACCTGATAATTTACTTATAGGTTAAATCAGGTATTTCTGAACAGGGAAATCAACAAACTGTGCTGGAATCTGGCCCTTTAGGACCATAACTGATGACCCATGGTACAGACAAACAAATGAGAATAACAGTATAAACAACATGTAAGAAACACACACATAATGACTTGATAATAAAATAACAACAGTAAGAGAAAATGAAACCCCATGGTTAAACTGCACCATGCACTTACAATACAACACAGCACCACAAATAAAAGAGGAAAAACAACACCACAAGTGCACTGCAAATCAAACCCATGCAGGCAGAAACAGGAAGCACGCAAAGGGTGGGTGGACGAACTTGAAACGAAAACACAGAATGCCCCCAGAAACTGGACCCAGGGTGAACAGGCGGACCAATGGATCAATGCAACGCACACACGAGCACAGCAGCCCCCAGCCAGCAGAGAGGGGAAAGCGACGGGGAAGAGGAGAAGGAGGAGGAGGAGAAAGAAAAGAAGAGACGAAGGCTGGCTTGTGTGGATGACCTACCCTTCCCCTCCAGCGCTAGTGGATGGAGCAGGGGCGGGCACAGTGACTGTACCCACATTATCCAGTCTGATCTGGATAGTTGTCCCTAAGGGGCTCCGCAGGTACCTTCTCTCAATGTGGCGCTCCAGCTCAGCCAGGCGTGACACCGCGATGTCCAGCGGGTTGCTGGGCCGACGGCTCAGGCCTTTCTCTGAGCTCCGCTCCTCCTGAGACTCTGCCCCTGGGCGGGGCTTGGGGAGGGGCTTGTGCTCATGATAAACAAGGTCCTCCCTTTCTGACTGTGGCTCCGGGTGCACCCAGCCCTGCAGCAAGAGACAGGGAAGGGGAAAAGTGGTGGTAAATAGCAGGGACTGTCCTGGAGTATCTTTGAATTAAGACAACGAAAAGTGCATGCATTCAAATTCTACTGCTCATACAAAAAAAGTCTGCTGCACTATTTTATTGATTATTTGATTTTTACTCCAACCAAATCAAATCATTGTGAGCTCAGAAACCTACATAAAATATCTTAGTATAATAAGGAGGCATGTCTACCTTCAAATCAAACATGTAAACTCTCTCTGCCTCTCTTTACCTTGACCTGCAGGCTGGCGGAGGTGACTTTGCGCTCAAGTTCTTCCACCTGCTGCAGCAAAGCGATGTCTGTCTCCATGGCCTGCTCCTCCACACACCACTCCTGTAGCGTCTCCACAGAAACCTGACCTTCATCTAGCTCAGACACCTCCATCACTGCCACTACACACATACATACAGAAGATGATCATCATCATTTTACCTGCTACCTACAAGCACTTCTGCCACTTAGCTTTAGGTCTTTATGGGCCAGCACTGCATATATGGCCATTAATCCTAGCCTACTTAAAATCCTAAAATGATTACCACTGCTCATTATTTGATCTAAATGATTTTTATTCAATTAAACATCATATTTATTATACTGATTATTATATTTTGTAAGCATTTAGTAAAAGTAATAAGCCACTCAAGCCTGTGTGATAGTCCTTTCAATTCAATTAGGGGGTTTAATTCACATGTCTAGCATCACACACTAACTAAAGTAGAAACCCAATGACTGGGGTAGCTTGTTACTGTAATATGATCACAGGGCAGCTGTTCTTCTGAGAAGTTGGCTTTTACTCACTAAAGTACGGGAAGACTGTGGCAATGTATGTGTGGTAAGCGGCAAGGGTCTTTAAAGAAAAAGCAAACTGTGAAGCGAGCCAGTTTGTTTTCACAATGCACAAACCACATTGAGAGGTGTCTGAGTTCATTTGACATGTGCACTTGCTGAAACACCCACAGATTAGGTACATAAGGATTGTCCTTTGGACTAGCCCTAGCCTGAAGTTACAAAACTGGTTCTCTCTTTCTCTAGTTCGTGAGATTAAATGTTTTCTAGAGTGCCTTTGGAGGTTTAGAACAAATCCGTATTATTGTGCCAACTTCCATGTGCGCAACACAACATATATTTGATTCAATATGGTAGCAGTCACTGCAGCTGCTTACCTTCTTTGTTCTTGTTGCAAGTCTGTGCAATGAGGTCCATGGACTTCTGGATCTGCTTGTGTAGTGATCTCTCTCTAATTCCTCTGCTGTGCAGAGTCTTCATAAGTGCCTGCAGCTGCTCCACATCTGCAACCTTCCACCAGCCCATCAGCTTGTCTGCAACACACACACAAGGTCTGAGTGAGTAATGTATATGCCTCTTCATTCAACACTATTCATTTTGTCCTTTGTTTTGTATGAAAGGATCTGGTATCCTATTTAGCCGGTCCTGAACAATAAGAATTAGAATGTTGATCTTGACCACCGTGTGTCTGTGCATGTGCATACACGAGTGTCTTACCCTCTGGTATAGGCCGTGGCTGTGGGTGGTCATGGTTTCGCGGAAAGTCAATGGCAGGAGAGGGGGCTGAGGGGGGTTTTTCCCCAGGAGGAGCTGGAGAGCCGCTCTTGCTGGTAGAAACGCTGGGGGCTAGTAGGGGGCTTGCGCTGCCCTCAGCGAGTGGGTAGAGGGGCAGGGGGCTGCTACACACAGGCAGGTTCGGGCTAATAACCCCACCGGACCATCCACAGATGGGCAAAGCCATTAGGGCACTACCAGGTTTCACCTACAAATGAAGTGAGGTGAATATTCAGCATATTATAATCTCCTAGTATCACTATATTGATCAAGCATTTCAGAATAATAGTTTACATCTTTGATCTCTGTCCATGTAAATATATTACAATATATTATAATATATATTTTAATATATAATATATATAGACTGTATGAATACATGAAAAAAATCTATAAAATTCTATATATAATAATTCAATATAATGACTTCAAGAGGTGAGAATCATATTAGTTCATATTGCCACACAGTGAATAGCTCAGCACTTGCCTGCAAAGGAGACATGGTGTGGTTTGCAGCCCCATCATGTGCAGGGTTAAGGGGGCTTGGAGAAGCAGAGGGGGGGTGGAGGTGGTGGTGGGGGGAGCATGGTGGTACAGGGCTCCTGGCCCGGACACTGGAGGCATTGTTGGGTTGCGGAGAGGCCTGCGGGGGTGTTGGTGGCTGAGTGAGAGAGGAGTCATCACAGGGCGAGCGGGGTAGAAGGCTGAACCAGTGTCCGCTGCGTTCTGTCAACACGCGCAGGAGCTGGTCGTTGCCCAAAAGCTGGACCTGCTGCTGCTGGAGAGATGGTAGGACCCCAAACTGTGGAGGAGGAGGCAAACCGAACTGAGGAACAGCAACTGTAGGGTCCGCTGGAACGCTGCACAGCACCATCGGCTTGGAGGTAGAGTGAGTTGGAGATGTTGCTGATGTTGCCACCAGGGTGACAGTTGCTGGGCAGCCGTTGGGGGTCTGGCAGAGAGCTCCTACCTCAAGGGCCGTGTCTGGGGACTCCTTGAGAGGAGAGCTCTGAGAGGAGGTGGGCTCTGTCTGATGAGCTTCTTTCTCCTGGAGGTTCTTTGGTGGGGAGCCACATACGTCTCCCTCATCACACTGCTCCTGAACAGTGTCCATGGGCAGGTTCTCATCTTCCTGTTTGACATCCTCTACATGCTCCTCCTCCTGCTTCACCTGGCTCTGCACCTCCGGCTGCTGCAGTTCTTCCTGCGGCTCCTCTTTAATCCGCACAGCCTCAAAGTTCTGAAGCCTCTCTCGCTCCTTCTCCAGTTCTTCAGGGCCTGGTGAAGACATATGCAATATTTCAACCCACCTCATTTTAGTCAATTCAGAGACTGCACCATGTTTCTAATAGTACACTATACAGTGCAAGCAGAAACCAATGACATAATTAAACACTGTACTCAAGTGTTGTAAGGCAAAGTCGTTACACCCCACAGTATAGAGAGCAAAGAGGCACTACTGAATGTAAAAGGACTGTTTACAGGTGATAGCACACATTTGTAAAATGCTCCCCGTAGGTCAATGTACCCAGTCAGCAAACACATAATTGGAGTTTGGATTTTGTTGCATGGGAGTTGCAAGGCTAATGCAGCTAACAAATAATAGAAACTGAAACCCCATCAATCTACACTGCATACTAAATGTATAACAGACATACTTCTGTCAGAATCAAATATCATCAGGGCTGCATTTGTGCCCAAAAAGATAGCAAAACTATAATTTAAACCGAATGTTGAATGCCCTGTTGTGTCTTGGCATCTTTTTAAAAAGTTTTTTTTGCAGAGCAACCAAAAAAAAAAAAAAAAAAAAAAACACAACAATTCAAAACTTCAAAAAATGTTGTCCTCTAACATCTTCAGTTGCTGCATATACAAAACTGAGGCAGCCACATTTGTAGAGGACATTAATAGAATCCATTAGAATTCATTGTGTGCACTGCCTTTTTAATACAGTAGGGTTTATCTACATGATGCTGCTGACTGGGTAACACCTCTGCCATGCCCATCAAACGAGAGAAAATGTACCTCAAAGCCCACTGCACACTTTTTCGCACAAAACATGATATTCAACCCAGAAACCGGAGCAAAATGGTGCACAACGTTTTGATAATTCGAATTATTGAGATAAATCATTTATTTAATTACCATAATGTGAAACCTACATGGCTTATCTAAGTTTTGTTGATGTAATGTTGATGATGATAAAATAATAGTAAAGCTGCATTTTGCCTTCATATGCCCTGCATGTATGTCTGTCTGTACCCTTTCAGTTTTAGGCCACAATCTCACCTCTAAAAACTCTGAGTAGGCTGAAGCACATCACCACCACTGTGAGCAATTCTGACTTGTGTCTCTTGAACTGTGCATTTCACATCAAGCCACTATGAATGCTGAAACAAGTTTACATCTTAACAATAAAAAAATGCTAGTGATTTGGATGTGTGTACACATGTGTTTACCTTCTCCACTCTCCAATCCCTCAATGAAGACTCCTCCGCACTGTGGGAGTACCCAATAACGGCGACGGTAGCGGTCCTGTCCATAGGCCATGGAGCGCAGCGCGTGAGATGATTCAAACAGCTTCCGCCTGATCAGGTTCTGCTGCTGCTCTCCCACAAACACAGAAATTCATGAATAAGTGAATTTGTGTGTCTCTGTGTGTGCTTGTGTGAGGGCATGTGTGTACGCAGGTGGCTTGTTTGACACAGTGTGCAAGTGTTTACCTTTGATAATTTGTCAATCTGTTTCTCCAGCTCCTCTACACTGGTGACTTGATCTCCCTCATCCTAAATCATACACGTAAACAGTAAATCAAAAGAGTGTTCACAGGAACGTTGATTTGCTATTACTAGCTCTTACGTTTCCAGGTTAGTAAAATATCAGAACTCACCTCGTCACATGTCTCTACTCTCCTCCCTTTCTTCACTTCTTCCTCCTCCTCTTCATCCTCATCTTCTCCTGCGTCATCACTGTCCTCCTCTTCATCATCATCGTCATCACTGTCACCGCCTTTCCTCTTGCGCTTGTGTCCAGCGCTGGGTGTGCCTGTGACGTGAGCCTCCTCTCCTCCAGCGATGGCTTCTCGCTTCCCTGTGCGTTTGGCGTGGATGGTCTTCAGTCTATACGCACAACACCCACAGTTTAGATTCCTACATTACATTACTCAGAAGGCACTTACAGGTTTACTGGTGGGGTTTTGAACTATAAAAATAAAATAGTTATATTTGTGTGGCAGACACTGCGATCCCTGGTTCCACCACTGTAAAAGCACCATTTTGCATCAAAACATCTGAATAAATTATATTTACAATTATATAAACATGACAGGCTAAGCACTTTACACAGTAATAGCAGTGGGATGTGGGAGCAGCGCAAAATGACCAATGAGGTCATGCAAAATTATTTTAATTGTAATTTATTTATTTGTTTGTTTATTTATTTATTTAGCTAATTTACATCAAACTGAATGTGTCATACAGTGCTATCATGGGATGAGAAATAATATATACTGACACTAACAGACATATCAAATTGATGAATTGGATGAAGTTTATGCAAATGATCTGAGCAGCAACTATGCTCATTTTTTTTTTTTTATTGCAGTCCTGAATACAAGGGGTGCATCCCAATTTTCCCTCTTTTTTTAAACAAAAATGATCAAACCTTCCATAATCCAAGCTGTCGAATTCAGATGCATTTTCATACTACTATAGAAATACTTTTCTGGTGTAAAAACTACATGGCAGTGTCTTTACAGTGTAAAATATAAAGTGTTATAGTGTAAATTAATTATGACCTGTGCTGAACATCTATGTGAATGCGAGCGGGCACAGAATGTGTTAGTGTGACACTTACTTTTTCAGTTTTCCCTCCACGATACACTCGTCCTTCCTCAGCATATTCATCTGATCCAGACTCTTATCAATCTCACTGTGCATGAATACACACACACACACACACACACACACACACACACACACACAGATCTGTCAGTGTCTGTAGCACTCCTTACACAATACCACACCTGTGTGATTTTTACACACGCTCTGAACTGAACGGTCTGGCTGGCACTCTCTGTAGCATACAAAATGCAAAAGCTCCATGAATAACCCAAGACTCAAGCTTCTCTCTTGACCTCCTTATACAGTTTGATTTCAGGATGAATTTTTAAAGCACTACACCCAAAAAAGGTACTTCTCTGTCTGGTTCAAGGTAATTCTCTGGCTGCATTAGCTCACATCTCTGCATTTGTCCAGTAAATTTTGAAATTTTGGCAAGTCATCATAAATCCAACTGCAAAGCTGATGAATGTTTCAGTTAAATTCAGTTCAATTCAATTGACACCAGAAGACACCAGAAACCACACACTTCTCCTACCTGACAACGCTCTTGCTGCAGGCCAGCTCATTGACAAGGAAGGACAGTATGGAGGCTTTCTGCGCAGGTGTGTGGGCTTGGAAGGCCTTCGTCTTCAGGCTCAGGGCAATATCAGCCAGATCCGTCTGTGAACAGTGCACCTCCATGTACTGCTGCAGTATCTCCGACACATTGTCCCGGTTTAAGCCCACATTTGTCAAGTGATCACCCAGGATAGACTTCGCCTACATGAGTCATATGCAGAGGAAGAAACTCAAGAAAGTGTTGTATTGCTTTTGAGAAGGATAAATATATTATTTAAGGCATAGAAAAAGTACAGCCAGTTAACAAATAGAGTATGTATTAGTTCAAACGACAATTTGGGAAAAACATAACTGCAAAATTAAATTACAAATGCAATCAATCCAGATGAGATTTTTTGAGTCTGAAGTTGCTAGCCTAACACCTCACCAATTAGCACTGAGCAAAGGGCATGCCTAAATGATCTTACACTTGCAAAGCTCAAAAAGACAAACAAATTCCTGACTTACAAATAAAAGTATGTATATATACACGCTATGCAACACATGTTGCCCATTTGAATTTATATCACGAATACAGTCCAACGATTGTTTAAACGTAATTGTGACAGGATTGTCACATGCCGCAACTGCATCGAACAACAACTATTTCTAAACTGACTGTGACCTCACTCACTCCTCACGTAAAAAGGAATGATAAATAAATTAGAATTTATTCTTTCATTGTTGCTACTGTTGTTTGTGTTCACTATTATAATTTTTTAAGAACTGTAATAAAAATAATTGACAGAAACCAAAAACAAGAAAATACTCTGAAACTGAAAATAAAAAGGGTATTTTTATATGTAACTTCCATTTCATTTATGCTTTTAAATTTAAACAATAATGCTGACGATTCAAAGGTGATGAGAGTCATGTTAGAAAAGAGAACTGAGAGTGTGGAGGACTGATTTAATTTTATATTAAATAATAAAAGTAGTAAAATTATGAACACATAATACTTAATGGTATTATACTTAATAGAATCATTAAATTAACTTAGCATAACTCCAAAGGGAATGTATAGCTGAATTCCAGTAACAAAATTTTAATTACTATTTGTCGTTTTCATCATCACTCATGAAAACTTTTGGTGGCCGAAATTTTAGTACATCTCTAGTCAACAGATTCCGTTCCAGATCATTTTTCTGGGAAACGGACACAAATATTTGACCAGGGTATAGACAGTTCTAGGTTTGTTTTAGTAAATATACCAGACTGCCTGATGGAAAAAAAGAAAAGATTACTTGACAACTGGAAATGGTTTAAGGCAGGCTTGTGATGATTCCGACGTAGTTTCATAAAAACGAAAGTAGCAAGCTTCAGACACCAAACACATCGACTACATTTGAGGTAAGTGAAAAATCTGACTTTTTGCCAAACTACTCCTTTAAGGCTAATTCATGACCAGCCATGAAGGGCACATGCACATTTGTATCTGTATAAAATATCTACACCAACACAAGCGTAACTCCCTCTCACCCTGTGTCCTGGTGGCAGTCCCGGATCACACACAGCGCTGGAAAGTAGGCGCACCAGCAGGTCCTGCACTTGGCCCATGCTGTTGCCCAGGTTGAGCAGGCCCTCCTGCAGTATGCCTAGAGTGGGCACCTCGGAAAGCTCCAAACCCAAAACCTTCCCAAAACTACGCAAAAACTGTACCACCATTAGGCAGTCGGAAAACACCTGACCGGGCAGGACCAGGCCAGGGATACGAGAGAACTCTGGAAGAGGCTATGGCAGAGATAGAGAGAGAGAGAGAGAGAGAGAGAGAGAGAGAGAGAGAGAGTGAGTATGGGTGACTACCAACCATTGTCAATTCTCTTTCCTTCCCTGTGTTCCATAGACTGTTCATGTGTGATTTAAACCATTATAAACTGTGACTGTCAGAGTGTAGTACAACACGTGTATCACCACTTGATGGCAGCATTCTGTTTTTATCACATTGACGCTTTGTAAGTTGTTCTGGATGACCTAATGCTATTACTGTTCCACTGTAAGCAAGCGCTTAGGAGGATATTTTTCACAGACGTGACAATAACATGGATTTGATAGAACTGCTGGGAAACTTAACTACTACATAAATTAGTATGGTCTAATAAGTGTCAAATATTCATGCTGTCACTGTTTAATGATTTAAACAGTCACACCAGCTTCCGGGCACATCACAGGTGGGATTAATCACATGGGGTATTCTTTTTCAGACATACAGGACTTTGTTTTTTGACTGCTGGGTCTGTTCCCACCCTCTACTCTGACTGTTTCAATGTTGTATGAGCTCTTGTGTAGTTTTGCATTGTATGGTTTTGCAGGAGCGCAGTGGGGTCACCTTGTGATCGGTTAAGCACATGTCCTCATTGGGCTTCTTCATCTCGCGGATCATTTCAAGCTCCAGCCTGCGCAGCTCTAGCTTGCGCTCTTTGTTAAGGCGTTTCTCGTCCCGCTTCTCTTGCTTGAGGCGCTCACGCTCCTGAGACAGAGGGACAGTGAGAGAGAGAGAGAAAGAAACAGAGAGGGGTGACGATAACTGGTTTATGTATGTTGTTGTGACTACAGCAGACAGGTAACCTTATAGTTTTATTCCCAACAACAGTTTTTCATTTCACCAATTTTTTCATTTTCATGGGACTCTTCACCAATTGTCCCCTACCCTGGTCCTGGAGGACCCGCAGCACATTTGTGTTTTCCTGCCAAAGCACACCTACTTCAACTCATGAAAGACATGTTAATTAGCAGATTAGTTGGACCAGGTGTGTTGGGAGCAGGGGAAACACTAAAATGTGCACGGTAGGGGGTCTCTCCAGGGCCACGCTTGGAAACCCCTGCAAAAGTTTAGAGACCCCTGGTCAAATTACACATTCTGCTGACCTAAGTAAATAGTTAACACACTTTCTACAGAGAACACATCTACATATGGCATTTTTTGCATTTTTATGGCAACTGTACATTCACTGGCTATTTTATCAGAAACACACATCATAAAGGTCATATTTTGTAGTTTTATCAAATTTGGCCATAATCCATTGGTGGCTGCACAGTTTATAAGGCCCTTTCTACCATCCATCAATCGAAAGTGACCGCCAATAACCAGTGGTTATAATAATAATAATAATAATAATAATAATAATAAGTGGTGGGTCGTTCACAGCACAACATGTTAATAGTGGCAGTGGTAGATTTTCAACATACTGGGGGGGGGCATAACTTTTGCAGGTCACACGCAGAAGTGTGTTCTCTGTAGACGGTATACACAAACATGTCATTTGACCTGAGGCGCCCAAACTTTTGTATGACTGACTGTATGACTGTACGACTGTCAGCCTTTTCATACCATCTCACCATCCCTAAATATAAGTCCAGTGAAAGGAAATACTGGAGGGAATTAAATCTGTGTCAGTGGAGCAGGAATTGACCCTGTACTGTAGTGAACATGCCGCATTCTACCACCCTAACACTGCTCAACAATGAAAATTAGACACACATGGAACAGAAATTTGATGGCATCACAATTTTTAGATGTTTAAATATTTATATATACAGTTACTGCTATAACATGCAAACTTAGATTTACTGTACTAACTATAACTGTCACCCTGACCCAAAAATAAGTCAACGTAAATCAACAATAACAAGCACCAGCTTTTCTGAGTAAAACATTGAGCTAGATTCGCTTGATGGTAGGTGTGGGTGATGGGAGGTAAAGGTGAAACATGATATTTTTGTGATATACTATTGATATCATTAATACCTGGCATATAATAAAAGCTATGGATATGGGCAATTAAGCAGATACAGGTTTCAAATGTAGTAAGAGTCAGTGTTCATGTGAGGCCTGCACCACTGGCTTGTTGGAATTTTTTAAATATGCGTACCTCAGCTTTTTTGCGGGCCTCCACGGCCTTCATGAGCATTACATGCTGTCTCCTCCTCTCCCTTTCCTGAAAAGAGAGAACACCATCTTCATCATCACCAATGCAGAAAGCAGATGTAGAAACAGAGTGTAAGAGAAAAATAGGAGAAAGAGCAGGAGACAGATGTTGACACTGATCAGCGTGGTGTAGCATGTTGCACAGACTGAGGGAGAGACAGGACAGACAGACAGCCAGACACACACACACACACACACACACACACACACACACACACACACACACACGCACGCGCACACACACACACACACACACACACACACACACACACACACACTCACACATGCGCACACTCACAACGCCATGGCCAGGATGGGGCAGTCGAGTAAACGTGTGTTACAGCTGATCAGACATAACGACGAGACAAACGAAAAGGGAAAGCGACAGGTGTGGTGAGCGGGTCAGAGAGAGGGGAAGCAGTGCATCTGGAGTTAGCTTAGCACAGCTAACGCAGCTTGCTAGCCCTTATTAGCCTGTTTTAATGTGCTCGACGCAAAGTAAAACAACAGTACATCTGGCTAATGCTCAGGCGTCCTACCACTAGTTAACACTGTGGTACACTGCCACTCCGAGAGCAGAGAACAGTGTAAAGGTCCTTATACATTTTTAGCTTTTACTGCAACACTTTCAATTCTGACCCACGGATGGTATGGACACACCACAATCAGAAATGTCCAGTAATGTTCTCAGGGCTCAGGCACATTAACCTTTGACATCTACAGTGCAGATGTCATAGCACATACACAATGTGAGGATGGAAGGAACAGTTCAGTCAAAATGCTAACATGGCTAATAACGAATGAACACGAACAGCCCTCTGAAGTTGTGCGTGTCATTTTGTAGTCGGCCTATATAAGGAACCCTGGTCTAAGAGTTTTGTGCTAAACTGAAATGTTTCAAAACCGATGTCCTGTCCTGTGAATCCTCCATAATAACCTGTATTATGTGGTAAGAAGTTGAATCCTACAAGCAAACTAATACTCCCGCATATTGAAATGCATGAAAGTGTACGAAAATCTAATTCTGTATTTCAACTCTGTTCTATAAGGACACCAGCTACTGAGCAGTAGGCTACCACTGCCCAAGTAACTTAACCACAACAGTTCCTACAAAGCTGTGCTGGTTTCGACTGGGTATTTTCGACTGGGTAATTTAGAGAACGACCAAGGATCTATTGGTGGACACGTTTTGATTCAACTATAAATCTCGTTTACTAACAGCTTGGGAAAAAAAGCCTTATTTAGGTGAATAATGGGGCCACGATTTATTTGAATGATCCCCTATAGAAGATCTACAGATACCTAAATCATTAGCAAACTTTCTAATGATACCTGATTATCAACAACAACAACATTAATGTTAGAAGTGTTGAGTTAAGGTTAGGGTTAGGGATAGATTTAATAGAATCTTTTACACTTGGATTCAGGTTCAGTTGCATTTAATAGATAGTTAATTGAATGTTAAAGATGCACTGAGCATCTACAAGGCATCTATAGTGGACAATCCAAATAAAGTGTTTCCAATAATAACCATGGCAGAAATAAGCAAGACAATATAGATTATTTTCTTGTACCAGCAGCAGGTTTATAACACTAACTAAACAAGGTTTAAAACAAATATTTTCTTTGCATAATCACACGTTAGAATAAGTTTGGACTGAATGCTGCAAATTTGGATTGAATTCCTTGTACGTGTGAACATACTGGGCCAAAAAAGCTTGATTCTGAAACAGATTTTCAGCCTCAGTTGCTTGGTCACAATCACATTTTGGCAAATGGAGAACACAAAGTAGTGCTTTATTTTTATGTAAAAAAAAATAATGAAGTCTATATAAAATGTATATGCTGACCAGTTTTGGACAGACTTAGCTATCTAATTGGAAGGGGGATTGCCCCCTTAAGGCTCGTCACAGCAACAGGCCTTATCTTAATGAGGCTGCCAGTTTTGTGATATTCATATTTTGACTACATAACAACCTTGCATTTCAAAAGTGATATCTGATGATAAACAGAACCAAACGTATCAACTTTGGAACAGTTTTGTTCACCATTGTGCAAAAATGCCATTCATTTTTTCCATTAGAGAAAACCAGAGCCAGAGTTTCTTTTACGGGCATGTCAATGACTGGAAAATGATGACGGCTTCAGAAGTCTATTAACGTTTTGCAAATACAATCATGCTAACTGGCAGATTTTAGTTTTCATTCTTCGTTAGCTACGTTAGCGCGTTCGGTTGACCTGTTCCTCGAAGACTTGACCATATGCACATACACGCAAAACAAACTCATACACATACGCGCAGCTGCTTTCTAGCCACAACCATGATAAAGACCATAGAAATGCTGAGTGCACATGGTATGTGGATGTGCAAAAATGAATGGCTTTGGTAACGGCACTCACTTTTGAACAATGAGAGTGTATATTCGACAAGCTTTTCAGACACACACAGACAACCACAAGCACGCACACACATACACACAAACATTGAGGGAGAAAAGGGCCTGTTGCATCAAAGCCAGCTCTCTCTCACTGACACACACAGCAGATGTGGACGATGCACTTTTCTCTTTTTTTCGCCGCTGGAAAAGCCATGCAGAGGAAAATGTAGTATGACAGCAGCCAGTGCTACACTTAAAATATGTGCTGCTATGACAACCATATCACAACCATGTTTCACGATGCGAGTGTTAGATGTACAGAAGATTAAACATACCCATACCATATCTAGTCTATGCCTCTCCAACTCCTGAGAGAGAGAGTTGGCACAGTATTATAAGACAGAAAAAAAAAACATAGCGTCATCAGAAAACTTAAAATTAAAAAAAGAGAAAGCAACCCAAAAAGAGACTTGACCCCACTCCCAAAAGCATGAACATTAACCAGAAAGAAACATGAAAGGGCTCAGACAACACTACATGAGTTAGAGCACTCCAAACATCATCTGCATAGACAAATCTACAGTAATTTCACTCGATCGAGGATTTAGGAATATTGAACAAATGTAACTCAGGTATATCCCTAATTCTAATAAATTAGCATTAAAATAACAATTAATCATTAATTATCCTCCTTATTAATGAACGTGCTACAAACCTGGTGCTTCAGGATAACTGCCTGCTGACGTCTCATCTCTTTCTCCTATAAGTAAGAACAATACATTTAGAAACTCCTTTACACCAGGAGGAATGGGCTCACAGAGTTTCTCAAAGTGACAGATTAACATGGGGTAAGCAATACAGTTAAATGCCTGTTATATTAAAGGCAACCCCCTCCCAACAATTAGCTCTTTGCCCTAAAGGTCAGCCAAGGTAACAAGGTAGAGTTCTAGAGGCTAAAGTAGGTAAAAAGCAAGGAAACCATATACCTCTTATACCTCAAGTGTCAATCTTCAAACACTTGCCCCAAGACTTGATCTGTTTTCTTACACTGTAGAACATTCTACATGCACAATTCAGGCTTCAAGATGGCTGGTACTATTGCTTTTAGCTTTGTAATATAATTTTTCCCATGATGCCGACATTCGCTTTATAGCTGCAGTGCAAAACTAAACAAAGCAAACAAGCTTCTAATACCAAACAACCAGAGATATAACAGTAGAAAATAATGTATTGTAACAAACCATTTGGTGGCAAGTTCTACTGTATCATAGCCTTCTGTTATATTATTGCATGTTACATGACAGGTGGATAGTGTGCTTTAGCTTGTGTTAGGACACAACACGGTACAAGTTTTGTTTCAAATAATGGAAACTTAAAAAAAAAATGGTTCACGCTGGTGGTGATAGGAACCAAACGAGTGAAGAGTTTAATGCCTCAAAAAACGCCCTTACAGAAAGGTATAACATGACATGGTTACAATACACTGCATCATGCCTGAAACTTTCTGAAACCATGATGCCTTTAAATTTTTTATGTTTTATGATAGTTTTGGCCGTTGTTGTATTAATAAAATGTGTTCGCATCAGATAGCTACAGGCTGGAAAACAGTCACCAAAGAAAATCTTTTCTTCATGTTTTCTAACATTTTACCATCATAACTGCACATAAAAAAAACTCCAGACAGAGTTCAATATGAGAGAGTATGCTCTAAAAAAGTCAACATACAGGAAGTATCTGTGAGCATCTTCTGCAGCTGTATTAGGACTGAATTGGGAAGCGTAAGGGTCCAATAACTGGGAGTATCAGCGTGAGGTAAAGACTGTTCTGGAGTTTTGGCCCCACGTGTATGCCCTCACACATACACATACTGACCTTTAAGCGCTTCTCCGCCTCCAAGATTTTGGCATTGGCAGCTTCCTCCCGCTTTTTCCGCTTCGCCTGCCAATGCAAAACAGGTCTGGGTCATGCAGAGGCCGGGCCATTACAGGTAGTAAGCTCAAATTAAACAAGCCACACCAACAGCTGCCTTATTTATGCCCCACTGAGTCCTTTTACTGTTGTGATCGATGTGCGATTCTGTGTGTGCATGGCCGTAACTCACTCTCACCCACATAAAAAGATCCTCGCCTAATATGAGCGCACTAACATACAGGGTCTGATGGGGGAATTTGCTGCTTGCTATTCACTCCATGGCATTTTGAGACTGTTCTAATCGGAGGGTTCCGGAACACCGCGTCAGTGATTGAGAACCTTTTCAACGAGAACGTCATTTCTTGTCAGAATCAGCCCAGGGATCTTTGAAATTATTCAATATTCCCCTACTTTCTGACAATGGTGGTGGGAAAAGCAAGCACAGGAGAATTAGCTGGAAATTTCAATGCGTAATTACAAACAGAAAGAAATCCTGTTCAGAATGGCTTGCCAACCGTGTCAGCTCCAATTTGATTTTGCCCTGCTAAAACACTTTTCGAGCTTCTATAATTGGGTGAGAAAAGTAAACATTTTTCCCCCCGCTACTTATGCAAGACCTGCTATTGTTGGATAAAAAAAAAATCTTTTATGTCTAATTTAACCATGGTCTGAGGCACAGGGAGGCAGCAAATTTAATATTCAAAAACTGTCCACCAAAACCAATTTAGCGTTAGTCTAGAGAAAAAAAAAAATTATGCAGGAGTCACAACCCCAAAATGCTAGAGAGCAATTCCGCTGTAGTCTGCGCTCCATGTTAAACAGGCTCTGGTGGGGGGGGGGGGGGGCATGTATTTTAAGAATGTTAAGCCTATTTCAACTCTATCTCTTCCCTCTCTCACTCTTTCTCTTTTTTTTTTTTTTTCTACCCCNGGGGGGGGGGGGGGGTGGCATGTATTTTAAGAATGTTAAGCCTATTTCAACTCTATCTCTTCCCTCTCTCACTCTTTCTCTTTTTTTTTTTTTTTCTACCCCCGCAGTCAGTCCGTACCTCAAGAATCTGCTGCGCGCGGAGCTCCTTCTCCATCCGGATTTGCTGAATGCGCTTTATCTTTTCCTGCTCGGACAGAGGGAGGGAGTGTGTTAATTGAAAGCGTTGCCGTGCATTTAAAAGAGCTGTGGATGGCCGGATTAGTGCAACTCAGAGAGGTTAGCATGGAGCACAGCAGAAGACAATGTCAGTCTTCGGCTCAAAACGCGAATTATATACCGAGAGGAAATTGCACAAAGTTTCAAGCAACAAGATTACTTTCTCGACTCAAAACAAAGCAAGGCTCCTTCTGCATTGCTGGGATAATTCTTATGAAGGCATGCACAATAATAGGTATGTTTTGTTAAAACCGGTGAGTCACTGACCTGCTGTTTGAGGATCTTGATTTGCTCCTTCTGCTTCCTCCTCTCCTCCGCAGCCATGATGGCTGAAAAAGACAAAGCAAACCATATTGTCACCGTCAAAACGTTGCACATATATATGGCCAAAAGTACGTGGACACCCACATGAGCCTGGACATCCCATTCCAAAACCATGGTCATTGATATGGAGTTGGCCCCCCGTTTACAGCTATAACAGCTTCCACCCTTCACACAGGGGTTTCTATGGGAATTTGTGCCTATTTAGCAAACAGAGCATTTCTGAAGTCAAGCACAGATGTCGGAGATGAGAAGGCCTGGCTTGCCACAGACATTACGGTTCATCCCAAATGTGTTCAATCGCATGCTTTACACCAATTCAGCTGACATTGCGCCTAATGACCCTAGGCTTGTGTGCAGCTGCTTGGCCATGGAAACCAATTTCATAAAGCTCCTGCTGCACAGTTCAGTTCTTGTGTTGATGTCTGCAGAAGCGGTCTGGAAATCTGCAGTGAATGCTGCAACAGATGCACTCTGCAAGTTTGCATAGTTTCGCACATTGTGGACAAGTTGCTGTTGCTCCTAGACACTTCTGTTTCACAATAACAGCATTTACAATTGATCCGAGCAGAAATAAAATTGGTAGGGCAGAAATAAAAAATGGATTTGTGGCAAAAGTAGACTGAGCTCTCCAGTACAACCCATTTAAGCAACAAAATTTTATTCCGTCATTTTGGACTGCTGGACCATTCATAAAAAATATTTGACAATATAAACAGGAGGCTGTATTTTCAAATAATGTTTAAAATGTTTAAATATGTTTAAATTTTTAAATGTTAATGTTAGTGTTAAGGTTTAAAATAAATGAATAAAATACAACAAAGAAGTTCTGCTTTCACAACAATATACAAGTAGGAATGAGAAAAAGTGTATCCGTGTTTGTGTTTCATGGTTCCAGGAATACCTTGCTGTTTGCGTGCCTCCTTGGCTGCCCTTGCGAGGGCTTGTTTCTCTAGTTTTCTCATCAGCTTCATCTGAGCTGCCTGCCGGGCGATTTCTGCAAAATACGAGAGATGACACCAAACTCAATTCAGCCTTACAGGGCTCAGATCCGGAGGTTTATCTGGGCTTACTGATAAAGGCAGCAGCAAACAGTCAAAAAGGTTCAAGACAGGCATCTCTTTAAAAGAAACGTGTTTCATAATGCTCTATAACGTACATATAATACGTTCAGCCAGAAAAACTGCAATACACTACAGATGCACGGGGAGCAAAATGGCTTCTGGAATTTTAAATAGCATTAGCAAAGGTGAAATAACTGAACGCATAGTTAGTCGATACAGGAATGGCCATGGTTATCCAAGAATGCTGTACTTAACCACTTTTTAAAGGCATGTATAGTCAAAGGTGTATTATTCTGTTGCTTTAAAGTAGGTTACTGATTCATGAAAGATAGAACACTAGGATGAAGCTGATATCTTACCTCAAGGTTTGAAAACATTTACTTAGTTAATCATACAAATGAGCAAAGTTGTACGGGCTCTTAAAAAAAAAACTTAATAGCCTTTTTACAGAATTGTGGGCATGTATATTTTCACCCTACTTTCTGTGAAGTACAAATTTCTTACTGGGCTATTGGAATACCATGGAATTGGAATCTCAAATTCTCAAATCTAAGTGAATACAATATTAACAGACAGTTGCAGTTCTGAACATGACACAACATGGCCAGCGGGACAGTGCTTTACCCTGAGCCTCCAGCTTTCGGAGCAGTTTGGCCTCAGAGGGGCTGGGAAATTCAGTCTGCCCCACATTAGGTGGTCTGCCTTTTCTGCGGCGGCCACCTGAGCCTGAACCCTCACCGTCCGCCCCTCTCTGCTGCCGCTCAGTGTTGGGTGGGCGACCCCGCCGGCCCTCCATGGCCCGGATGCGGGGTATGACCTCGTCCTCACTAAGCAGGCTCCACTGCAGACCCTGAAGGGTGCAACATGGGAGACAGAGTGGTCAGTCTGGGACCAGACAGTACAATGGTCTCTTGTTTAATTTTCTATCTGTCCAATATTGCTTTGGCTGCACAATACTGCAATATGATTTTTAAAAAACTCTCTTAAGTCAAACATTACAGAATGGTGTAGACTTTTAGAAGTCCTTGTACTAGCCCAACAAAACCACTGCTAATACTTTGCTTAGAAATGTTTTTTTTTTTCAGAAATATAGGAGGATAAGAAGAGAGAAAAATCAATCAGCTCTTTCAGATAAAAATGACAAGCCTTATTGACTGAATCTTCACTTACAGAAGCTCTATCTAACACCTCTACCCCATCCCGACACAAAACAAAACAAAACAAAACACAGAACAGAACACCCTGTGGAAGTAATGAAAACTGATTATTGCATTGCTTCCTACAGTCTAAAGGGGAACTTTTCACTCTATCGGGGGGTTCAATTGAAAATCCCTGCCCTCTTGATTCAAGATGAAAGTGAAAGAGATACAGAGCGAGAGAGAGACAGATATAGAGAAAGAGGGAGGGGGGGAAAAGAGAACACAACAGAAAAAAGAGGAGATGAAAGGCATTCACCTGGGGTCCTTCTCTGGCTTCATAGAAGTCACCAACCCTTATTTTTGCACTGAAGCTAAAATTATCGCGTGTGATGTCACTTATTCCATATCTGGATAGATACTACAGAAGAGAAAATAATAATGATTGTTTGGTGAGACAGAGAGCCATCAGTTAACTGTAGCACACTGAAAGCAGTCACTCCGGCACTGCACAGCAAAGCTAGCTACGGGGAAGGGAGGCTGTAGTAAAGCTAGTGGAGGTACCACTGTTAGGATATGCTTAGAGATAATGCTGTAGGTAGAGGGAAATGTAAGGGAGGGGGGTTCATGGGGATCAGCTACAGGTTTAGGCTTCATTTTCCTGGGTGTTGGGGGCTAAAGCGAGCGTGAGGAGGGGTCAGAGGTCGACGGTTACCTTCACCACATCTGGATACTGCCGCAACCTCTTGCCGCAAGGGGCGTAATATGCCACGTCTCCTTGGAGGCGACCTCCGACCGTTTTGATCCTGGTCTCTCTCCGCCAACTAGAGGCATACAGATAAAGACAGTACAGGAAAGAAAAATTAATGGTACATGCTCATTCTGTGTGTGTGTGTGTGTGTGTGTTGTGTGTGTGTGTGTGCGCGTGTGTGTGTGTGTGTGTGTGTGTGTGTGTGTGTGTGTGTGTGTGCGCGTGTGTGAGCAAGAGAGGGAGGGAGAGAGAGAGAGAGAGAGAGAGAGAGAGAGAGAGAGAGAGAGTGAAAGAGGTTTGAATCACACACTGTTACACATACCCCATTTCCAGAGGAGTCTTCAGATCATCCTCATTCATCACACGCTTCCTCTTTCCTGATCCTACAGGAGCAGAGAGAGAGAGAGAGAGAAATGGAAATAAAAAATTAAAAGTACAAAATAGAGAGAAAAAAGAAAGGACAGAAACAAACAAAAGCAAGAAAAAGAAAGAAGAAAAAGTAAGAAAGAAATAAAGAAGGAAGAAAGATAAGGCAAGACAGGGAAAAAGAAAGAAAAGGGGAGGAAGGAAAAATTAATAAGAAATGAATAAAGCAAGAGAGATGAAGAGAGCATGAGAAAAGGATGAAGAAAGAATGACAGGAAAGGAAAAAAGAATGGAAAAAGAAAGAAAGTGAAAAGGAAGTAAAGACAAAGAAGGAGAAGGGAAGAAAAAAGAAGGAGAAGAAAAAGAAGCAAAGAGAAAGAGATACATTTAAAAAATAACAGAAAGAAAGAAAGAAAGACAAAGACAATGAGAAACAAAAGGACAATGAGAAACAAAAGGAAAGGAAGGCAGAAAGAGAGAGAGAGAGAGAGAGAGAGAGAGAGAGAATAACACAGAATGAGGTGTTACGAGCAGTAAAGTGAACAGTCAGTCTGGTGCTGTCTGTTACAGTGTTAACTGGCTTCGAGATGAGACTCTGCAGGCAACATGACATTCACACCACTGGCTTTTCCCTGTTCTGGAAAAGCCTCTCCTCCGCTCCGACATCCGCTTCTTCGCTTTCCTCAAAGCCAGAACAAACATACTCAGGCTTTGACACGCTCTCTCTCTCTCTCTCTCTCTCTCACACACACACACACACACACTCTGACAGACACACACACACACACATAGACACAATGTGGGAGTGAAGCAGCAACAAGTGCTTTTCCTGCTTCAGCGCTGAATGTTGAAACCCAGCCAAGAAAAAACCCGGTGGCTTGGCGTGTTTGTTGGAATTGCGAGTATTTTGTTTAACGAATCTCGCTGGGAAAAAGCCAGATTCAGCCAAACAGCCATAATGACTGTGTAAGCCTGAGAGTTAACAGGTTCAACCAAACACAGCTCTGAGGTTAACGCAGACTACACACACAGACTCCTCATTAGCTTCCGTGTTTACAATATCAAGCGGGTCTCGTACACAAGAGAAATAACGTGATTAGGGGAAAATGTGTTAAACTCATTTATAAGGTGTCCTGTCTTATTTTCTCACTTTATTATTCTGGAGTCAGAAGAATCTAATCCTAGGACACTACGCTTCCACCGAAGAGAGCAGTGCAATGCCTGCAACCACAATTTACCTTCCTAAAAATAGGCAGTCTGTCATCTGAGCGTGACAGCACACTCGCAAACACAAGACACACCAATCAGCACACACAGCCAAGAGACATACATAATACTTAAAGCCTTAAGGGCAGGTTAGTTCCGCCTCATGATTACCTGGGGAGGTGCCAACAGAATATGACGAAGAGGGAGAGCTGTGATAGGTGAAGGCACCAGAGCTGCTCATGATCGTGGGCGTGGCTACGCTGGAGGGTTTAATCACTTGCAAGTTGAGTGGCGAGCAGTCAGGCAGGCTGTGATTGGTGGAGGAGGTGAGCAGGGACATCCCCTTGCTGAGTTTCAGAGGGGTCTTCTCTCCATCTGTGTCTGCCTCCATCACGTCCCTCTTCTTCTTACTGCTCCCAGAGCCATTCAACTCACTGTCCGAGTTACTGTCTGACTCTGTGAGGCAGAGAGATTCAAAACAGTTTTGTTATGACACTTTGTAACAAGTACGAAAACCAGGCTTCAAGATGGTTGATGGCATTTTTACATACTTGTGTATCTATATATACCAGTATGTCATACACTGTCAGAAACCATGTCATGTATCATAGTTCAAAATCTGCTATTGTTCCTCAGCTGTACTTACATTAGTGCCTGTTCCCAGTACTTGGTGTTATGACAGAATACTAAGTAATGTGTTACAGTAATCAAATGAGTGTAAAACATTACAGGTCAATTTATTGTAATCACATTAGCTAATGACTTAGGAGTTATGATACTTGCGACATGTTTATAAGCAAACAATTTAAACTGCACTGCAACTCATTTAAAGCCTAAATTCTGTCTAGATATTATCTGCGCCTGCCCTTTTACGTGTTTTAGGAATGTGTGTGATCTGCGCAACTTGTACTGTGAAAATGGCCAGTGTAGAGTCAGCACAGGGCAGGTTGTACACTGACTAAGGGTGTGTAAAGATTCTGAAACGGAGACAAAAACCTTGACTCAAACATCCCCAGCAGGAGTTGACCGATTATCTGCTTTAACTTTCTTGCTGATAACAGCGTCATATCAACAAAACACACTTCTGTGCTCTGGTCCAGCATCCTGCCCTGGACTTGTAGAGATGTGGATGACTCATCGAGTACAACCAACCAGCACATCTGTAATCTGTCTCTGTGTCCTGCCCTGTGTCGAGTGAATCAAATCAAACATGTTTCTAGGTTTTGTGAGAGATTCGTGAGGAAACAAGTGCATGCTCACTTTCAAAGCAAGTGCAAAAAGGTAATGATTGAACAATGTGGTTAGAAAAAAGCTCAATGCTCAGTTGTATAGTTCCAATCACTCTACTCAAACAAACGTGACTTGGGCGAATCCTCGAGTAGACAGGCTATGCGCACCCACACTGCTGCTGTGATTTAACGTGTTCAGAACATGTGGCCCTATGACAGAGTTTCAGTGGGCCAACTATGCAGACTATTCTCCAGGAAGCAATTAAATTAGAACTTACCATCTTACATTTGATAAATAAGTTATACATATTTTCTGGGCATTTTAATGCAAAAAAAAAACCAAACAAAAAAAACTAAAACAAAACAAAAAAAATCTTCTTCCAAAGATTCCACCACTGCTTGTTATCACAAGAAACACATTTTTGGTGGAACATAATAACGAAATAAATATTTTAATATTTCCTTATTGCTGCTTCTAATTTTAGGCTTCATTTTATTTTAGCCTGTATCTACGTTTTCTTGCTCATACCCATGTAGTGAAAAGGAAGCTCTGCTCCTTATGTGCACCTCTCAACACTGTCAGTGACTCACACCATGTATATTTCTTTATATAAAAAGTGTAAATATGTTTGTATATATTTTTGGACTGAAAGATTTGAGGTCTATTTTTCTCATTTTAAATCTATTTAATTTTTTATTGGTTTATTATGAAAATTACTTAATAACAAGTTGTACAATGTTCTTGTAAATATTCATATTACAAACGTTCAATTTATGATAAATGAATATCATCCCCAAATATCAGTGTTCCACCAAACTCCCTTTAACCTGCTGCTACCACTCCTGATAACGACGGTTGAGCTCTCCTTAAGTTAATTTACATGAAGTAAACCTACCATGTTCCAAATGGCTGGTGATTTAATAAAACCCAGAATTCACTTCTGCTTGCACTTATGAAATGTCTAAAAGATCCAAGTGGCCCAATTTCATCTACATAGGCCGAACTCCAATGTTTAAAATGCCTTCAAACTGGTACAGGTTTGTACGGGTTTTAGAAAGTAACACAGGTAAGTAATGAACAGTAAAAAGTCATTTTTTCTACGATCCCATTTAAGTTTAAGAGAAGGAATTAGTCATTTTCAGGAGAAGCAATCAGTCCCCCATACCTGAGAGGCTATCATCTGAATCCTCCTCATCCTCCTCTTCATCATCCACATCGTCATCTTCATCATCGTCATCATCCTCCACAGAGTCGTCGGAATCCTTGCTCCCGGGCAATTCCTGCTCGGCCCCGCCACGGTGAAACAGGTCCACCAAGGACTGCACAAGGTGGTTCTGGGAGACCTCCTTCCAGGACTCCAGGGGTTTGGGGGTTTTGCTCTTGCGCGAGTTGCGCGGCCGGGCTGGCTGTGGTGGGGTGGAGGTGGCGGCGAGGGTTGGTGGAGTTGGGGCATCCTTCCTGCCCCCTGTGCTGAGGTTGACAGGCAGATCTGTACGGGGCTTGGTGGTGAGGGCCAGCGGGACATCCTGGGGCATGCTCTGGATCACCCCATTGACCTGGCTCAGGCCCAGCAGGGTCTGCGAGAGCAGCAGGCCAGGTGACGGGGCTGCACCCTGGGCTGCGGGGGGTTTGGTGCGGCCAGAGGAGGATTTGAGAGGAAGGAGAGTGGACGAGAGCAGCGAAGGCGAAGAAGATGAGGACTCTGTCCCAGGACGCTTTGGGGTCTTGTACAGCTCCTGCTGCTTCTTCAGCTGGAGCGGAAACTCCTGGTCCTGTGAGAGAAGGGACTGGGGGAGGAGAGAGCAAGAGCAAGAGAGAGAGAGAGAGAGAGAGAGAGAGACAGAGAGAGGAAGATATTAGCATCATGTCCAAGTCACAGAATCAGGGACATATGAAGTATACAAGTAAGGCCAATAGAAGGAAAAAAGAGAGGAAGAAAAACAAAGACAAAGTGAGAAAGATAGACTGAGACAGGAGAGAAGAGAAGTGGTAATTGCTCTGGTTGTCATGTGGCATAAGCGCTGATGGCGAGAGCACGTGTGCGTTCGTATTTGTGGTGGAGCACAATGCCGCATGCTCTGTGACTCACTTTGGCTTCTGAACAATAGAGCCCAGAGCAGGCTTTGCTAGCGGTGTCTGCGCCACTAAAAGCACCACTCATTACCACAGCAAAAGCAGAAAACACACACTCTATTACACGCGCTTCTCTCAATGGCTCGAGATTTCTGCATCGCTTGGGTTCCGTTTCCCGTCTCCAATCAGTAAACACATGTTTGACGTTTGGATGGTAATTTAAATGAATGAAACCAAAATCACAAGCCAATATAAAACCGTTCAGCACAATAATGGCATGATAAAACCACTTTAGCTGATTACGAGGGGGGAGGGAAAAAAAACGTGTATTAGCCTCTTCAGCAGTAATTTCATGCCTACAAAAGAAGGGGTGGGAAAAAGCCCATTTTTCCACTCATTTGCGAGAATCTAGGCCCTTAAGAAGTTGTGGAGTTAATTGCTTGTCGGCTTTGCTGAAGTAATTCTTATAAAGCTAACCACATTGTCACTTTCATTTACCAACCGAAGCCACACAGTGGGGAACCCAATCATACAGATAAGAGCAAGAGAGAAGTCCTCTCACCCGCTTGTTCACTCTCTCTCTAAACCACCCCTTCCCCACAGTCCTGTTCACTCTCCATCTCTCTCTCTCTCTCTCTCCCTCGCTCTTGGTTTCTCTGACCTTTTCAAAGAGGCTGGTCAATAAAGAGGCAGACGCTGAATACCAACACTGACACCCCTAATCCAAAATTGGTTTAAAAAGATACACAGACAAAAACTGTGGAGCTCATTTGCCTTTTCAAGAAGATGGAAAGAAAATGGATACAGAATAGAAACAATGAAAACTAATGTTCTTCATCGGTTATTGGATCCTGGGTCTGGGTCTGCACTGTACGTTTGAGCTTCGCCCCTGCTCCAACTCAGGAAGGGACTGTTAGAAAGTTTATTTGTTGGATCAGGTGTGTTAGAGGTAGATGTAAGCAGCAGAATAAAAAGGCAGGGGTACTGCAGGACCAGGGGGAGTTATTCCCAGATGCTGTTCAAACCTGAAATCCGTCTCATGTGGTCTGACCACAAGAGGACAGTGAGATTTACAGACGCTTACACCTGGCATTTCCAGGCGTCTTGAATGAGTTTCCAGTGATGACGGAAGAGTCCCGTGCAAATTTACTAAGAAGTGTTTCTTGTTGCTTTTGTTGTCAGTTTGCCGCTGACCATCTACTGCTAACAGGTGAACACAGCGTTAGTGTCCACACTATGAATGATGTGGGTATATGCATCCCTGATCACCTCTGAAGGTGGCTGGAATGAACAGATCACAATGTCTCCTCATAACATATTTATGTCCGCTTATAAGCAGATCACACTTGATGTGAAGTGGATGGGGTCTTAGTCAGGATCCTCCAATAGGAGAAGACGTAAGGCCATGATCACATCAGGTAAAAGTGGCCCCAATCCGATGTTGTAGTGTGGATAGAAAAAAACAGACTTAATCTGACACTTTTAGCTACGATTTGGGACACTTAAGACACTTAAGATTTTGAAAGAAATGGCTGAATAGAAGAGGAAGGCTGCAGTACCAGAGTTAAAAGCCTGAAAGAAAAGTTTAAAGAAACCAGGGATGCAAACCAAAGAAGTGGTCATACACTTTTTACAGCGAGCTTGAATGCATTGTGTGATGAGCCCAACTGTCAGCCACTGGACCTTCTTGATCATTCCTGTGACGCTTGCAAAGACAAGGCTGAAATCTCTAGGAGCGGACCTGCATCCGTTATCATAATCGTTTCACTCTGGTAAGTGTCCCATGTAAAGCAATGCCTTTTTGCGCATTCGGGTCAGTTTGAGACCGTGATCTGTTACATTTAAAAGATAGATAGTGAACAGCCTAACAGGAAAATTGGAGTTGGTGAGAAAATCAGACTTCTGGCACGATTACTTGCAATCTGAATACAGCATAAGGGCTATTCCTACAGGACGAATATCAACCTTTAAAATATCTAGCTAATTGTTCTTCATGAATTACCTTCCAGATGTAGTGTGTGTGTGTGTGCGCGCGTGTGCAAACCCACCTGTTTTAGTCTGTAGTCAGCAATCTGAGCCAGAGAGGTCTCCAGAAGCTTTCTGCTGCTCAGAGCTTCCTGCACCTTGTGATCAGAGCCTAGAGAGCGTGCCCTGGGGGAGGGTGTCAGAGGGGGAGGTTTGGGAGAGGAGGATAGGGGGAGGGACTTGGGAGGGGAAGGGACAGAGAGTGGTTTGGGGGAGGAGCACAGAGAAAGTGGGAGGGACTGATGCGACGAGGTGAGGGGCTTGGTAGAGGCTCCAGGAGGTTTAGGGGAGGTGGCTGGAGGTCTGGGAGAGGAGGAGGAGCTGAGGGGTTGGGGAGAGGCGGAGAGGTGTTTAGGAGAGGTGTCTCGCCGAGCCTGTGTGATTAACGCTAGTGGTTTGGCGCTGGACGCCAGGCCTGTTGACTGGATGACACTGGTGGGTTGAGCCTGCCTGTCTCGAGCTCTGGAGGACTGAGAGCGAGCAGAGGGCGAGGGGGGGCAGGGTAACGGAACCATAGTCAGGAGGTCTAAGGAGGCGCCGCGGTGAAGGCTCTCACGGATGTCCCATGCCTCCATAAGCCTGGGCTTCTTGTTACTCAGTCCAAGATTTGTCACAACCTGGGACACAAGTAGAAACAATACTTGCAAGAATTAATGAACAACAATTAATGAGTGGATTAGTCATCTTTGCTATAATGGAAAAGTTTGACTGTAGGTGTAAATCCCAACATCACAACATCTGATCTAGACATTATTTTTAAAGAAATATTTTAATGAAACATGATTTTATTATTTTCATATAATTTACTGTATATAATTTATTAACGTTATATATATTTATCAATATATAAAATACAATATATACACTTTTTAAGGCCATACAGTCAAAACAAATTCTGTACATACTTATATACTCATAATTTGGTCAAAAAAGGAGCATATAAATATGTATTCATATTCATTATTATTTATTAATATATAGCATTTGCTCAGTATTATATTAGTGTCGCACTGCGAGACTCCTTAGAGAGTGACTGGTATCTTTCGCCACTTAATGCAGCCAAGAACCGCCTACAGCTGCAAGAACAAGAGACTCAACTGAAACACAAATTGATCAATCACATGCCTGCTATTTGGCATTGAAGGGGGCAATCTTGAAAACTGTGTCATGAGATAAACAGTCCCTCAGGAAACACAGCAGTATACGATTGCCGGAGCATCTGTGACTGAGACTGCTGTAAGTTAGGCTGAACTTGCTGGACCAACAACTTTGAACCAGTGCAAAGTGATACATGGATGTACATACACATGGAAGTGCTGGTAGCCAGTCAGAATTCAACTGGTAGAATTCTGAGAGTGTGGCCAGGTTAAGGCACAAAGGATATCAGACACTCATCTCTCACTAAAATTACTGGAGCTGAATCATCACCTTCAGACTGATGTATCGATGCCTTTTTTCAACCCCAAAATCGACTTTGTACGACAGTTTGACTCGACAACTTATAAAACTTATATAAGTGCTATTACATTCATATCATGCATTGTAACACTCGTGTACACTACACACAGTTTTGGGGAAAAAGCTTCTGTTTTCTTTTCCAACAAAGGCTGTGCTGACTTGGACCAAGTAAAAGTAAATCAAAGTAGCGAAACAGTTCAAATGATTAATCTGATGATTGTTATTCCATCTGTTAATCAAACACAGAAATCATCAGTCACAGTCCTACGTCATTTATGTTGGGATCGTTTTTGTTAGAGGCAGCCTGGTAAATGACCACATAAGAAACCAAACAAAGCAACTCACCTTTGCTTTCTTCTTCTTCTGTCGCTCCTTTTCTGAATCAGACTCTTCACTGTCTTTACTCTGGTCATCATCATCATCATCGTCATCTTCCTCTTCCCCGAGGTCATCCAGGTCACTGCTGCTGACTCCCTCGCTGTCGCTGTCCAATGACGACCCTGATTCGCTGTCACTCACTCCCAAGCCGTCTCCCTGTTTCTTGCGGGCTTTCTACAGAATACAACAGACAAATCAATAATTAATCAACCTCCTGTGCTGCAGGCCTTTGTTTAAAAATAATGCTATAAAATCACATAGGTACAATATTTCTGTATTATTTTCATAACATCTGTTTAATAGCAGCGTTTAATAGCGTATGAATGATGTTCTAATTTTTGTACATTTTTAATATTCAGAAATATCTAAAAGTATTACATCTGAAATGGACTCGGACCTGTAGAACAGTCTTGGAGTAATGCAAGTCTTCTGTAAACCCCCACTTATCCCAAACATGAGACAACTCATGTGATGTGATATGATAGCACGGCAGATTCCAGCGAGCAGATATAAAATTACATTTGGCCCAGTTTCAGTTGTTTTGAATTATATTACACTGTAGACACTGATAACATCACAGTGAACTATTACTGAGCCAGTTTAATTGAATTAGGCACTGACAATGAAAACATATAGACAAGAGAGACAGAATGTTCAAGAGAGACAGAATGTTCAGCTTAAATCTTATACATCTGGCTGGCAATGTATAAGCTGCACTGAAAATGCCCCCTCCAGCCGAAGGGGACCCGTCTGCTCCTTGTGCCACATTATCTTTTACCTTCTCTTTAGGCTTCTGAGAGGGCTTCTCCTGGAGCTCTCCCGTGCTGTTGCTATGGTGACCAGCCTTGCGGGCGCGGGGCTTGGCATTGGGGGTCCGGCTGTGCTCCAGGGGCCGTGGCGCGGGGGAGGGTGAGAGCGAGACGGACGCAGAGACTTTGCCTTTGGTGGCGGAGGGAGAGACGGCGCTGCCGTTCACGGCTCCGTTAACACCTGTGCATGACAGAACACCAGTTTGAATTGGGGTCAGTTCAGAATTAGTGAGATGATGTCATCAAGGGTCACCGTTCAGCTTTTCATCATAATCTCATAACAGATCAAGGTTGCAGTAAATGTAATGTTTTCAATACACAAACTGCAGAATAAGCCAGTCAGAACTTCATAGTGAACACCTCAGGCGCCAGCTCAGAGCAACGATTTTCAGTGTACTCACATATCTGAGGGCTTTCTTAAAACTGTTTAAACTAGTTCAGTTTGCCTTAAAGGCAACTACACAACTGCTGAGCAGCCTCACACCGAATAACTGAGACTACGGAGGGCAGACTAACCATTTGTGGAGTTGATAATTACTACAAATTTGGCAGATCAGTCAAAACTGATGGGAAACAGACTAATTATCAACCATTTCACAATTTGAAACCACCCTGAAAATAAATTACCATGGCATTTCAGCTCAATTGTCAGCATTAACTTCATATAACAACATTGATTAGGCATCATATTACCATGCACTGAGAGTTTCTCGTAAGTCAGCATGTAAGCACGAGGAAAATGTGAAATGTTTGTCATGGCCCACCTTTAGCCCCTCGGCTACTTTTGCTCTGGGTTTTGGAAGTGTATGGAGTTGCCTCGTGATTCTGAAGGGGAGGTGCAAACAGTGGGGGCAGCCCCAGAAAAGGCGGGAAGAAGGCTGCGGAACGCCCATGAGCTTCAGCTGCTCTCCACCACTCTGAGAAATGAAAATACTAAAATTACTAACCTAATCATCACTAAAATAGATTATTCATCACAACGTAATACACTGACATCTCAAACCCCCTCATCTCGTTCATCACATCATTACATAATACAGTACACCTGCCATCAACCCTCAGATGTCGCATTTATTTATGGTGAAATAATAAAAAAACAGATATAAAATAAGTAATTACATGATCATACTAAAATAATACTGTAAATATATTTCAATCATAAATTATATATATATTACTAATATAAACACGACATAATGCTGTATTAAATGATATTACAGACCTGAGATGTACAAGCAAAATGCAGAGAAAGAAAAACATGTATCTCCATTTTTGTCAATTTTTACATTTATGCACCATTTGATCACAGCAGCTGCTGCTTACACTGTGTGGAAATTTCATGATGAATGGACCAACAGAAATGAGTCAACATTACTTGGAAAAAAGCCTGGTTCCACTGACTTACAGTACAGTTAAATAAGATTATTGTCCTCTCCTGCCATTTTGGAGATACTTGTTTTTTCATGGGACAGTGACGAAATACTGCTCTTTTTTTATTCAGACACACATAACATATTGCTTTACCTGAGAAAGCCCCTAGTTGTGGGTGGGCTGCCAAGGCTGCAGTGACCCCCAGAGCCCCCAAACCCCCAAACTCCGGGCGTGTTGTGGCCGGGGAAAGGAGGCCAAAGGCAGGATGAGCCATCACTGGGAAGGCACTGGGCAAAGAGGTCACCGAGCTGACGCTGAACGGCTGCTCACTCCCCGCCACCCCGAACAGGGGGCCTGCAAAAACAACACATGATGCACTGATTAAACTTGCTTAATACTTCAGCAAAAGTTCTAATTTCCAGTCGATCAGCCAAGAAATGCCTGCTTGTCAAGTGCAGTTCCTTAGTTTTGCCTTGGACCTACAAGGTTAACGTAGCTAATAAGTAATAATAGCTTACAGCTTACCAAAAAGTGTCATTCAAGCCACATGCCTTAATCATTAAACAGTTGCCTGAACTCAAATGAAGTCATCTCAAATCACCTCTTCTACAGGGTTTCTGACACTGTATTCCAAACTGTTATCCGGGGTGGAAACTACTTAAAATATACTTAGGCATAAAGTAACTGTACTTTGTCACTATACGCGTTTACCATTCCAAAAGATTTGTACTTTTAGTATTATTGAAACTGAATACTTGTAACGTCTTATACATAACTTATATAACTTCTCACTCTTTAAATTTAGTTTAGTATATTTATATAGTCTGCCAAACACAGACTGAACAAGAGGAATGTATTGCAGTGCAGTTGGCATTACATTATTACACTATGTATGCATCTCAAGTTCATTCTGGTGTTTAAATCTATTTACATTTTACAAACAAAAGTTACTTTAATGTCAAATGAAAAATAAAATGACTCCCAATTAAAAGAAAATCATGACTCCTAATTTAATCTGGTAAAACATTTACTGTTTCCTTTTTTCCCTGTTTTACTTTTTTATGCTTAAATTAAGAAGTTTCCAAATTTTTCACTCCACCCTTTCAATTGAGTAAGATTTTGACCTTAGCCACCCGGAGATTCACTTAAATACAGTTTCTGTGCACTTTTTCCACTCCTGCTGACAGAATTCACCCTTCACCATGGCTGACTGAGACTGTCAGCTATATAAGCCATGTGTGGAAAAATTAAAGGGGCAAACACTGAATGTTCAAACATGTCTTGGCTGATTAACTACACTTGGAGTACAAGGGAAAACTACATACAATTGATTTCTGGCAAATGATCACTTCACAGGATAATTCCACAGATCACGGTAAACAAACCACTGAAAGAAAATCTCTCTGAATGTTTAAATGACATGGAAACTTTAAAACTTGGTGGACTTTATAATTTAAATAATCGGTTTGGTTCCTACAATTAGTCATGAAATCTCCAAATGATTCCTTTACCCACCACCCACACATGCACTAATCTCTTCTTATGTCTCAATACTCATCTTCCCACCACTTCACACACACACACACTAACCACTGGACATGCACACATCACACAGCTCCTCTCACCTTATTTGAACACCAAGTCTGCATAATTCATCCTCTGTGTGTGTTAAACTTTAATACTGTTACATTTCCCCACAGATCCGCCCCTTCACCCTGCCACTCCTAGTCACCGCTAACCTACGAGGCTGTTTCAATGCATCATCAATAGTGACACTGGCGCACGCTGATGTAAGAAAGATTCCGGAGGATTCTGGCTGATCTACCAGAACACGGATGTACAAGCAGAGGACCCGGATCAGCCCGGCTCACTCTACTCACAGGAAATTTATTATGCAGATTCCCAGCTCAACACAAACACACCGGAATGAGGAGGACCCCATTACACACACACACACACACACACACACACACACACACACACACACACACACACACACACACACAATCCCAGCACGTAATTCGCTTTTGGGGAAGAAGTTGATGCCATTAGTTCCACAGAGAAAGAACGGAAGGGTGACTCTCAGTCACTCAGTCAGTCTCTCTTTGCTTTCACAGTTTCAAAAGCAAGAGTCTTGATGAGTATGTAGCATTTAATGTCATCACGAGTGCCTAACAGAAGAAAGGGGTCCGTCATTCAACTAGCCATACAAAATCATCTTTTAAAGTGACATTATTTTCCTCTTATCCCCAATGCAATCAATCAGCATAGACATGCTTGGTGTCACAAATATGTTCGTACACGTTTGCACCAGAACTACAAGGCTAACTGGTGTCTGAGGTTTACTATGCATACTAGGGCTACAGGACCGTCGCTAACAGGTAATGGAAGCTTACACTCCACCAATAAGATCTGCGGAACTTGCATGCATAAATCATCACATACTTGCCTCAACTTCCTAAAGAGTTGCATCGCAAACTGCTCACATGATATCTAACACTACATGACATACTGTTATGTACATAAACGGACAGAGCACATAAAACAGTACACATAAAAACACATAAAAACAGTGCTCACAGCCATCTAGCTTAAATTATGCCCATACCTTTATCTATTTTCATTATATCACAGTATGCCATCATGCGTCAGACACCACAATGCTAATTGACAGCATAATATCTTCCATTACTTAGCCTACTGCATTTGGGGTAAAGGGAAAAATTGTGTAAATCTGATTTACTGCCAAGCTATCGCTTTCATGAAAGCATACTCCATATTTGCTTTCACCAATATACTCTTACCTTTGAGCTAAGGGGAAAATTGTGCAGATTAGACTTTCCTCTAAATCACTAAACTATCAAGGCCTTCATCACTGCGGCGATCATCATCACGGCATCCTTTTTTTGTGAGCAGTATTCTCTGGCAGGAGCAGAGCCATGTAGTGTCTCCTCCAGGAGTCAGATGCAATTTCTGCACCGCATATTTCATGCAAATTCAATTTGCATTAGAGAGCGCGTGGGGAAAAAGGCTTGGGCACGCTGTTCCAGCAGTGCAGCCGAGCGCCAGGTCAGACGCACGCACACACAAAAGTGATGACTGCGAAATACAGAGCCTTTTTTTTTTCTTTCGCTGGAGGAGAGGATGAGCGGCAGATGAGAAGGAACGACAGAGATGGGCAGCCTGTCTGGATCCGCCAGAGGGAAAGAGTGCAGCAGGCTCCCTAAAGGCACCGTTCACTCCACCAGCTTCAGACTCATATGCACACACGCCCCTACACTTACATACAGAATCAGTACTGTGCCAAAGTCAGAGATCAACCTCCTCCGTTTATTTAGTTCTCATTCAAAACAGCCACTAACCACAAGTAATGCACTTTTCAGTGTTGTGAAAAAGATACATTTAAACAGACAATTCCACTGAAGTCTCGATAACTGAATGTATCGTTTCAGTTTGTTTGTGTTCGCTATGTTTGAGGGGAAAATCGATACTGTAAAGCATTGGGATATTTTACCCACGTAATTTTGTATGAATACACATTGATAGATTATTATATACAAATAAAGTTTTAACGACAGCATTAGCATCTGCCTGTCTTACAATGCCATTTTGCTGCAAACTATGTTTAAAGTGAGATTCAAAAACTGTATCATATTAGATCAAACAGATATTTTCCAAAGCTTTCAATTGAAGACAAAAGTTAAGAAGAAAAAAGTGAATAAATCTAAATATATCACATCACAATACATGTCATCACAGTATATACTGTAAATGTATAAAATCTGTAATATTGTATCTTGACTTATGTATTGTGATATCATCGTACTGTGGAGCCTTCAGTGATTCCCACCTCTAATGTTCATCAGTTGCCTTTATTGCAGCTTCCTTTCTTTTCTGGAGATTTGCTTTTATTATTTTCTCAAAGAAATCTGCATGTGTTTTTTTTTTTTTTTGAGTTCAGTCTTAAAAGCTGGTTGCAATTTCTGCTTCACATTCAAGGGCCAGCCCATAGCATTGATTCACCTTCTTACAATGGAAGGATGGACAGAAATAGGGGTGTACATCAAGTTTCATCACAATACACCGATTCTTTTAGCGAAGGATACAATTATCTTCTTTACCTCAAAACTGGTTCACATGCAGTTGACATGAAATCAAATGATAAAGTTCAACACCCTGTTCAGGTCAGCTGACAAATTTGTGGCACTACCGAAATCTTATTTCCCACTTATATTCCTTGCAAGTAGCAAAGGCCTGCTAGTATATATAATCTAGTCTAATAAACAAATCATCACATGAAGTGATAACTCCTAAAGTAAGTATGTTAGTGTGGTGAACCTACATGCATCTCTCACTCTTCAGTGGTGAGAAAGCTAGCAACAGTCATGGCAGCAAGTCAGGTTTTTATCTCTGCCTTCTACGTAAAGTTTATTTAAGCAATTAACGAACAATGAGGACTTTTGTATTACATGAAAATGCAACGCAAGCAGTGACCGCTGTCAGAATGGTGCCTACCCTGCACAAGGCCTTGCATCTGGTGTAAAAAACTGCCATCTATAGCGCTGGAGCATACAGAGGTGAATCAAGCAGATAATGCTGTAACAGGTATGAAAATAAACAAGCCTATATCAGTGTTTATGCATCATGTCAATGACACTGAATTGTTCGCTATTGGAGCAATGCATCGATACTGACTGATGGATTTTTACACCCCTAGACAGATCAGTAGCAAGAGTGAAGCTTGACTTCTCCTCTTTCTCAAAGATTAAGGCTTTAATGCTGTTTATCTAATGGAGGACCGTTTTGGTGGTCTACCAGGCCTTGCATGGCTGTTAGGAGTTCTATATTCTTTTAAGGTAAGACACTACAGGTGAATAGGGTCACACTGAATGGATCACACTGTCAGAAATCGGCCCCAAGCAATGAGATTTCATGCTTAGGTTTAATTCCCCCTTTTTCATTTGGTTGCTGATACAAAGGAAATTACTGTATTTGTATCCGATAATAATAATAGGAGAAAGAGAGAGTGAGCTTGCAGACAACGCAGTACTGCATGTTGCATTAGAACTACTTTCATGTAGTTAGTTATGGAAGCAAAATGGCCCAAAATCTCAAAATTGACCAGTGGATGATCAGATGATGTTTTTGCCTGCCATGTCTCACCATGTCTTTTTGAATTATTTTTTATTTGTTTTGGAAACTGTTCTGTTCTCCTTATTTCACTTTTGCTCTAACCTTTTTGCCCCTTTTTTTTTCTCATCTACTCAAAAAGTATCACCTGGAAAGTAAATACTATTATGATGAAGAATGTCAAAATAGAGGAGAGCCATTTCTCAATTCTATTTACACATTCAATTCTCACAAAACAAGAGTACAAATACAGACAAAGCTACAAATACACCCCTCCATGCTCACTCTCACATGGAGAAATACCTGCTCTCAAATACATGCACACGCACCCTACACATTTACATACATAAATACCTGCTCATACTTGATTACACAAATACAGACACTCAAACATCTACAGTCTCGCACACCGAAACATCTGCTGATAAACAAGCACACGCTTCCAAAAACAAACAAACAAAAACGTTCCAAACCTGATACGACTTGTACATGTACATTTCTGCACAGAATCTCACTTGTTAAGGAGCCAATATTTGAGAATGCTTTAATTGTGAACTAGCACTCCTGCACATTGCAATGACGTTGCAAGGTTTATCTTAATACTTCAACACCATTATATTTAACAGCAGCTACTCCTAATGCATTCTACTACAGCCAAACCAACTTAACTAGCACACTTGACAAAGCTTTCCGATTTGGTTTGGGGTGTATGTATCATAATTCAAATATCGGCTCCTTGATGACCTAACAGTTTAGAGGATCCAGGAATATTTTGAGGAAAATTATACATAGGATATGTATATATATGTTCATATCAAGTTTGAAACATTCTTTGTTAACTGCAGGTCAAGATAGCAGTGATTTTCCATTTCCATTTCAATTCATTTTTGACATAGAGATACCAGCTTATGCATGGGGTTTCTAACAGAGGCGGACACCAAGTACAGAATGACATCACGACTTGTAGTCTATTGATGACAGCAGGCATATGTCACTTTTCCAGTGACAGTGCTGGCGACAAATTGGAAAGAACACTGGCACCATGCCTAAACGCTGCTGTGTCACATTTTGCATGTCAAAAAAAAAAAAGTTTACAATTTTTATTACTTGCCCAAAAAGCCAATGAGCCAAAGGAGAGATCTACTGGTTTAGGCCTTCCACAGAGATGATGAAAATCTGTATATGTCAATACATGTATGTCTGTGACAAACACTTCATCACAGGAAAATTAATGTTAAAGTCTATGTAATAGCCTACCTTATAGCTGCGGGGTGCTAGTTAGCTTGCTAACCCCGTGTTAAGCATGTTAAATGTTACCAGTGTTATTAGTAACGTCAGACTGGAAAGACAACCAAAACAGTAAAAAAAAGTGTCATTTTATGACAAAAAAGTGACAGATGTCAGAAACATCTTACTTGGCGATACAATAAGGTAGTTCACCTTTGTCCATTTTGAAGGCGGCAGATACTCATCAAAGCTTATTTCATTCATGTTTCGCTACGCAGGAACGCCAATCATCGATCAGTAACGACATAGCAAACGTTAGCCTGACTGGCCATAGGATGTGTACTCCTGATATAAATCATATAGGATATGATATAGGCTATAAATCAGTAGGATATTCTTAATTCATGCTATTAAAATCATCAAAGACCTCAAAAGCCATATTTGCTCAAAAGTATATTCATATCAGTGAAATTAGAAGGGCTGATGCAAACAGCCTGTGAGGGATTGATACAAGCTGTTCTGAAACCTACCCGTTTGGCTTATGAGCCTGTCTTTCAGCGCGGTCTTACACAGCTTGAAGTGGAATTGGTTTTATTGTGTGTAGTATTTCCAAACAAAGTATTTAGGGGTTTTGTGGAAAGCTGAAAAATGTCAGTTTTCTCTTCCTGCCTCTTCAGTGAGGTCTTCACCAACAGTGAATCTCACATACCATCATCATATAATCAGCTGGTGCCCACAGCATCGATTAGTGGCTTAATTAGGTCATCCAGCCTATATAATCTGTAGCATACGTAGTAATGTTAGTGTTTATGGGTGTCTTTGCCAACTCTTAATGCCAGGTCAGGCTTTATCTGAAACATGATTACACTGTGTCTCAACAAGAGTGACTGTGATTTACACTGCAAGTTTTATTCATGTTAACGTTGCCCTTTTCCCTTTGAGCCCCTGCCCCCCGAAATGCCTGCGCACAGGCCTGAGCGAGAGAAAGTAGAGTGAGAGAGAGAGAGAGAGAGAGAGAGAGAGAGAGAGAGAGAGGGAGGAAGTGGAGATAAACAAGAGGGAATATTCCCCAAAAGGTCGACATCCGCTCCTGCTGGCGCTCATCACGGCAGGACACACGCGCACACAAAGACGAAAAACGGCAGCCTCATATTAATGCGCTTTCAGCCAGCTAATAATTAAATCAGACGTGAGGAGAAGCAGCAGAGCAGAATCACAGGATTACCTGATATCCTTTTTTCTTTCTTTCTTTTTCTCTCTCCATCACTCTCTCTCTCTCATTAAGTCACTTGCTCTCTCGTTTTTCTTCCTTTGGTCTTCCTCTTCCTCTGTTCCTGTGTTTCCAACACGCATGTAGACTAGGGCTGCACAAGGTATGCGTATCATTCTCTTGAAAATACTGATGGCTGCAAAATGCAAATGCGCCTGTAATCACAATGAACTTGACCACCTTTAATGACTTATAAACTACTCTGCGGCCGATTCATGAAGCAACCGAGTCCAGCTTCAGTGCGCGAACTCAAGCACCAGCCTACCAGTACCTCATTTACATATAATTTACATGAAGTGCGTCTTAATTCTTGCAGATGTTTCAGTAGGGAGCCAATAAAACAACAGGATTCAGCATCTTGTGATCCACTGACTGTGCTCAGTTTAAGACACCGAACTTTATAGCGCTAAAATCACAATGACTTAAAAGAGCGAAATGTGAAACCAATAACCGCCAACCGACAGAATGATGCGCTTGTGTAGTGAAATTATTTTTCTAAAATTACAAATTAAAAAGCGGTATTATTGCAGAATATGATTCTGCACTAGTGGCATTTTGTATTGCTGATTTTGGGGCAGAGTTTGCAGTATCAAACCAAAGCACAGTGTAATTATGTCTGTTTATACCAACGTACATGTAACACATTTGTAATGAATTGATTACGTGTGTGTGTTTATTTATATATAGGGGTGTGTGTGTTTGTGTGTGTGTGTGTGTGTGTCTGTCTATATATATATATATATATATATATATATATATATATATATATATAGGCAGATAAACAAGCTGTGAAATTTGAGTGCTCTTATTTTATAATCAACTTCAGACATTTGCAGCTTTGATGAATAAGGGCAGATGTTTCTAACCATGTCCTGTGGGGCTCCTGACCAATCACAGCTCAAAGTTTCGGTGGCTATGTTTTGATGAATCACAAACATACGTTTTGTTGAAAATAACGCGGGTAGATTGTTAATCATGCACATTACCGACCAGTGTGTTGCAACATACTGCAAGGCATGTCACAGTCTTATCCTTGTCTTTGTATCCAGCATGCAGTAACAATCACAATACTAGAATTGTATCCATACTGTGTAGCCTTAGAGTACACAAGCAACAATTACCGCCCATCCTTTTCTCCTGTATCTATCCTTCGCTCTGACAAACAGGGTCATCTCAAAATGCACCGCTGTGCTTTCTCTTCCCCCCACTCACTCTCCTTCTCTCATGTGGGATGCAGCAGAGAGGGATTAACGTGCCCTTTGTTGGCGTCAATCACGCTGCGGCGGACAGATCGGAGTTAATTGCACGCGTGTTTGTGGGGGGAGAGAGACAGAGAGAGCAGAGAGACATGTGTTCTCCATTTTGCCCTGGGAGACACACACATATTCTCCACTTCAGACAAAACACACATATAAAAAACACATTATACTTAACCTTCACAGGTATGTGGAAATCACTGCCTATATTTTGTTTAACTGTTTCCCACTCATAGCTCATTTATACTATAATGATCGTTTGATTTGTGCTAGAGAAGCAAAAAACAAAACTTCGGATTTATTAGTCAGTTATTTTGGCGTCCACAGTCTTCTTTTGTGGAAATCATTCTTTAGATTTTTGCCATATTTTGTTGCCATTTGCATTCAAAACAAAAAACAGTTCAGACTTGGGCCCATATCCATCTTATAATATTTATGTGCTTTTATGCACCAACAATAATTCTATTACAGACACAGCAAATATACTGATTGGCTAATCCTATCAACTGACATTGATAACAAACCGTTTTACTGCCATCGACAAAAACATTGCCTAGAACACACGGATCATTTACTTTTCTAGGTGCAACATCAACATATATGCTTTTAAATATATGACAGCAATACGAGCTGATTCTGCAATCCTAATCACAAAACACCATTGTGGCAAAAACATCAAGAAAGTCAAATGTATCCAAACCTACACTTTAGCTTCAGAATGCCATGTAATAACACAACACTTTTTTTCTATGAAGGAATTCTGGCCAACTCTACCTCTGGTGCTAAAATAAGACTAAGAGTTACTGTTATTCCTTAATGGTAAACTAAGTCAGAATGGACAGTCATGTCTGTCATTAACACACTATTTAAAATTTAAATTAAAAATATTTATCAACAATTTTAATTGCAAATTATCAACAATTATCAACATTTCCTGCCCCTTTAAATCAGCATCAGTCTCAAGCTTGTCATATCTGCCAGACCCTAGTTATTAAAGAACATTAACTGAATGTAATTAATGACTTAATTATGTAAATACACAACTACATTTAAATACAACCGCAAAACCATAGGAATACTGCTAGACATTTATGGGTTAACGCTGTAACGACACATTTGTGAGAGCAGCCCACTTTTACATTCTTCACAAACACCCTCTACATGTTCACAGTCTTTGACCAACCTTATCTATGATCCTAAAGAAAAATGTTTACTCACTATAAATCTAAATGAGGCAATGAAATTAAGTTCTCTCTCACATTACATGATTTATATTCCCTTAAAAGATGCAAGAAGTAGGTATGAAAATGTCCAACCGGAACGACATGATGTAAGATAATATTGGAGATAATAAATGCAGCGGAGAGGCTGGCGTGTTCTTGAATTGCCAGGAGGAATGAGGCTAGTGCTTGTATGATGGCAGATAGAACGCCATCTTTAGGCCTCAATTCTCTAGAGACAATGGCAATCTCACAACAAAGCTCCATTTGGCTCTCCTATAGAGCACGCACACACACACACACACACACACACACACACACACACACACAGAGCTGACTTTCAAATCTCTGTACACACACATACACACACACACACACAGCGGACTTTCACATCTCTGTATACACACATACACACACGCACGCACGCACACACATACTACAGATATGGAGGCACATTGGAGAGATGGACTCTGGTCGATACAAGCCTCTAATGGGGAACTCACAGGATCAACATGAGGATGAAAAATATATTGGACTGCAGAGCAGAGAGAATAAATTACACTGTGGACACTGCAGCTCACATCATAGCATATTCTTAAGAGGCCATTTCAGTAACAGCATCAAGGAGGAGGGAATAGTCAGAAAGAGTGAAGTAGTGGTAAGCGAAAGACAGAAAGAGAAAGAAAGAAGAAAAAACTCAAGATGGGAAAACAGAAAGGTGAAGAGAAGAGGGCAAAGAAGGAAGTAAAAGAAAAAAGCAAAGGGGAAAAAAGGAAAGAGCAAGACATGAAAGGACAGAAAGGGAAAGGCAGGGAAAACCGAAAAGGAATGGTGCAGGAGAGGACAAGAAAGGAAAAGAAAGGCAAAGACCAAAAGGAAAGTAACGGAACAGTACAGAATGGAACGGAAAGGACAAGATAGGACAGGAAAGGAAAATAGAAAAGAAATAAACTGAAAGGAAAAGGAACAGATAGAAAAGGAAAGAAAATGAATGATTTGACATGGAATAGAAAGAAAATGACAAGACAGTATAGGAAAGAAAAAGGAACAGAATTAAACATAAAGGAAAAAACAGAAAGAAAAATGTGTGCAAGTGATAAAGGACAAGACAGGACATAAATGAGAGAATAACAGAAAAGAAGGAACAGAAAGGAAAGGACAAGGAACAGAAAGCAGAAGAAAATTAGAAAAGAAATGAAATGATTAAGAAAGGAAAGGAAAACAGAAAATGAAGGAAAGGAAAGGAAGGGAAAGGAAAACGGGAAGGGACAGGAAAGGGACAAATGAGAGGACAAGGAGAGCAGGATAGACACATGCTCAGATAGCGAAAGCAGAAAGCAGCAGCGGTTCGACAAAAGCCTGGTTAATTGTCTGAGCCTCATTAATGCAGCAGCTTTTCAATTTGCAGCCAAAGCTGTGAGCGCTAAAGCCTGGCTGGGAGAAAAGGTGTTTTCACATGTTCCACAATAACATGGTAATTACGGCAAGAGCCAGGCAGAGTCTTTCCTCGCCGTTAAGCTAGCGGCGGGAATTCGGGGGCCAGGGCCCTTTACTTACACACACTTGATGGAGGGGGGTAGGCAGGGAAGGGGAGGGAGGAAGCAGGAGCTTAGGGGACGCTGGGGAGCGGGACTTAAATAAATCGGAATCATCTGCCCACGCCTGTACTGTTATTATGAGGATGGTAGGAACAGATTGAGGGTTGTGTTATGGAATACGCATGCATGTGTGAGTATATGTGCCATTGTAAATGAGCAGTGAGCTTTTTCAGCTGTAAGTAGGAAGGCCTGAATAAGAGTCTAAAAGGGTGCTAATGCGAATATGAGGAGGTATGGTTGTCTGCATGTGTGGAAGTGTCAGTTTAAGTGAAGGTGTCAGAATGTAAACGTATATGAGTACTGTATATCATTACTATTGTTAGAATATGACAACCTGAAGGGTAAAATGAGAAGACAGGTAACACTTTTACGGAGATTTACGGAGCTATCAGCACAGCTGTTACCAGGATGTCATCCTTGGGTGGGCATTTGAATTATTTGGGTGGGCAATAACAAAAACGCTAAATGTTTATAAATAGGATAAAAACCTGAAGGCAGTATGATTAGCAGATGTAATGACACTTTTTATTATTATTCTTATTCACTGATATAAATACATATACTACTTGTTTGTAACTCTTTGTTCGTGTATATGAAGGCATGTAGATGAAACTGATAGTTAGCTACGGTAAACATGAATAAAGAGAAAAGAAGACAAAAGGTGAGTACGCTGTTAGCTTGAATAAAGACAGCATAAAGAAATGCAAGTGCAATTCAGTCGCATAGGCTACTTGCTGAATGCAGTGTTTAGCTCTACAATGATATGATCTGTGCAGTCATTTCTACAGGAAGCTAGGATGCCAGATTCCAGAGTAGAGAAATGAATTACAGGACCAGTCTGCAGTCAGCCTTTCAAACTCTGAAACAAACTGATTCATGTCCAGATGTCAGGCAGACGTCACTCTAACGTAAGGAATAATAGGGGCATGTTTAGAGAAACCACCACTGCTAGGAATGAGGTACAGTTTCAATGACCCATGACAAAATTACTGAAAACTATGAGCATCTATTCACACCATGTATGATTATTTCAGACAAAAAGACCGGACGTTATTTATAATATATTGGTCTCATCACTGAGCAGTTTTCTCTAAACACTCTAGAAACACTCTTTTTTTTAAACACTGCAACTAAATGGTACATAAACCGGGTCCATCCTATTCTGCTTCTTACAGGAGCCGGACCTGAGCGAGTGATTCTGCTGATATTACTGTAAGTCAGTGGATGATTTTCAGATCTGCTTCTGTTTGCTGCTCCTCTCAATACAAAGGAGTGAAAGAACTGCCGTACAGCTACTGTACAGGTGCTAATCGCCATTCACAGCCTTTCAGCTGCTCTGCTATATTATCTTTAACCTACACATGTTTATAGTCAGTGTGTTGTTGTATGAGTTTTTGTTGTGCTCTGCTGCAAGCGATGCTCTCCTGCCATCCTGGCGTAGGTTTGTTTGGGCTATGACCATGACGACGACACTCTGATTGGTCAGCCTGATTTTACTGTATCTGTACAGCAGAAAACAGAGCAGCAGTCCGTCACCGAGCTACACACGTGTTTGTTGTTGTGTGCAGTTTTTGTCTGTGAAAATCCAACCTGTGTGAATAGACCTTTTCTCACTTACTGGGATGATTCGTCTGGGTGGGCACGGATAACACAGGCACTCACACATTTCATTTATTTATTATTAATTATAATTTTTTTTATTTATTTGAAAATGCCAGCTGCTCTTCATATACTGAATATTTCATGATGAATGGACCAATAAAAATGCTCCAAAACAAATAGACTTTTGTTACATTAATGATAACAATGCGCCCTCTCCCCCTTCTCTTTAAGGGTGGGCAATCTGATGATATATATGGGAATCATGATGAATTACATTACAACATGTCTGTCTGAGCATATTGGGTATATCCCCAGTCCTTAAAGAACACTGAACAACTGCATGTTTCATAAGAAAGAGAGTATAATTAGTCCTGTTTAAAGGTATTTATAGCAGCTCAGTTTGTAAATTGCTACTTTTGGTTTTTAATGGTGTCACTTTCATCTTTGTTGCTGGAGTTTAGAAAATGACCTAAACTAAAAGCCTTGGTCTTCTATTCAGGGTTCACTACTGCATGATATCTCTGGGACACATTTCCAACTCCTTTTCTAACAGTGATAGAAGTTTTTTTGTGTGAAAGTAAATAATATAGATGCTCATGCTGCATTTCAAGTAAGTGTGTTCTTACCACAGGCAGTGAGTGAGGCTGTAGCTCCGTGGTTGAGGCTGCTCTTGGTGTTGGAGGCTGGGGACGCTGAGGTTGAGGATGAAGAAGAGGCGTTGTGTACGGAGACCGGGGTGGAGGAAGGCGAGGCCAGCCTCTCTCCAGACTCCATATCTGTCAAACACAATCGAATCAGAGTGGTTAAAACCAGCATACGCGCACTCACGCACGCACTCACGCACGCACTCTGCCACTCTCCCTTTCACATCTCACTTACCCCAAACAATATTCCTATTTAAAACCAGTCACTAGTCACTCTCTGCCACCCTCCCACTCACCCACACACACATACACACTCAGTGCGTACGCACTGTGAGCATCCTTCTCCCAGACCATGTGTTAACGTCAGATTTGGGCAGCGGGCAGGGCACAGTTTGTTCTCTTTGTCACTTTAACAATTCATCCGCTTCAGAGAGGGACTTCAGCCTAGCCGAGTCAGAGGTCCGCGCACACACAAGGAGTGTGCGCGACGCACTGTGATTTACGAGACTTTTCACAGTCCTTTTTACACCGTGTAAAACAGGCAGCCTCGCAGTGGTGATGCGCTTAACAGGCAAATTATGCCTTTAACAGTTACAATAGAGAATCCACTGCTTGCAGAGAGAAGCACACACACATGCCTGTTTTTATACCTTGTAAAGACTAGATCATACATATATTTAATATGTACTTAAACCTATTTGTAATAATTGTTCCTGTATATATTACATCTTTATTTAGTGATAAGAAGAACAAGAAGAAAAAAGATCATGTCCTGTATGTTACACACTGCTGTACGAGATGGCAACAAATTTTCCTCTGAAATAATCACAACTGAAAATGCCAAACTCGCCTGTAGTCCACTTGGCTGTGATGTGTTTGCCTTTCTGTAGAGCACTTTTCACAACTGCGGCTGACTGACCATCTAAAGGCGCCAGCATTTCTGTTCCATAATAATGCAATTCATGTGTTATTCACCTAATTGGTTGCACCTAATTGGTTGATGCCCGTAGAAATGTAGTCCTGTGCCACAAGATATTATGTGGAGTCATGTGGGACATGGGTTTTTCCAAAAGTTATTAAATTGTTGTAATATATAGGTAAAATGGCAAGACCATTAGATAAACAGTACTTTCATCTTTGAGAGCGAGGAAACAAAATCAAGTTCCACTCTTGTTTCAGATCTGGAAAAAAACCCACAGCTGCTTCCATCCATCCTTTCACTGTGAGAAGACTCAACACTGTGTTTCTGAAAAGATGTGCAGCCACCAAGAAACCCTTTCTAAACAATAGAAATAGACCAAAACAATTTGCATAATTAAACAAAGAATCCACTGGGACTCTACAAAACAGCGAACTTAACACCCCCCAGACATCAAAGTTCCTGAATGTGTTTAGGATTTGTGGGATCATGAGAAAAATGCAACTAAGTTTGAACTTTGGAGATGTGAAAGAACATAAGGACGAAATACTCCGCTTTGGTGACCGGTGTTACAGCGAAGTGAAAACATACAAAAACAAAACCACACTTTCCCTTCTGCCACACCAAACGGACTCAACCGCTGTGTTAGTGATATTATAGCAAACAGCCCGCCATCGTTTCTGAAAAGCTGCGTGTGTAACGGTGGGAGATTGGGGAGTGAGGGTATGTGTGTGTGATATTGTGTCTGATTTGTGTTCTCTGGTTCTTCTGGTGGCCCAGCACACGCTAATCCCACTCCGAGCTGCGTCTGAAAGCCAGCCGTGCGCTACCGAGCGCCACACTCTGTTTTACAGCGCGGCTTTGTTATTGTATCATTATACATCAACACTCTCTGCCTGTCCCCTGGGCTGCTCTCGTCTCTCCGCAGCACACACACACACACACACGCTATTAGATCTCAGAGATGGAGCCATCCGCAGAATATCAACTAACAGTGCTTTGCCCATGAGCAATTCTGATGGACCAGCATACACTCACATATACACACAATGAGCCATACACAGAAACCATGTCCTGTCTCTCCCTCCTTCTTCCATCCCTTCCTTTCAAGATCTCTAGCCCCCCATCTATATAGCCCCATAAAGGTCACTGGGTCATGATCCCGTTAGGCCCCCCCAAGACTAGAAACAAGTTCAAAGGAGTTTTCGTTATTATCTCCTCCTCACTTGCCAAGGGAGTGGACATTTCCAGATATAGTTCAGATTAGGGCCGCAGGATACAAATTAACATAAATTAACATTGTTATGTATCGCATTTGTGATACAGACCTCTGAGCCCGTGCGTCATTCTGTGGTTGGAATTACGCCCAAATAAGGAGGTCTAAGCAGTTTTTCTCAATGAGAGGAAATGAATGGCAGTGTCAAAGATCTGACTGTAAACAAAAATGTTTCAACTGATACATTCTGTCCTTTGTACATGTTCACCCTGAATGTCTTGTGCAGGCACATTTCCCTCCAAAAGGTCTGTGCTTCCTCAGGGACTGTGTTAGCATCTCTGCAAGCAGAGTTACAGACTTCCAGCTGCTGAATAAGTGTGTGCAGGTAGCTGACCTAAAGCCCCTGTTTGCAAAAGATATGTATCACTTAAAAACACATTAAGATCACAAAAAAACATTGTCTCAACGTCAGCATCAGTGCCTGTATCACATTTGTGTGCTTAGTTGCAGTACTGTCAGGTACTGCAACTAAAGCAACTCATCCACCACATTTGGCAAAGCCTGTTTTTTTGGGGTATGAAGTCCTATAAAGTCAATTCAGTGAGCAACAGAGTCGGCCTGCAAGTAGCAATTTTCAGATTTCAAGCCCTTAATGACTTTGTAATTCAAACAGTCCAAAGATATTCAGCGGAAAAATGTACATTCGGCAAACGTACTGGCTTTGTGGTCACCAGAGCACTTACTTCCAGAAATGTTCATTAACTTTTTCCATAGGCAAACAAAAATAAATAAATAAAAAAAATGGCATGGCACAGTTTATCAGGCAGCCCTAATACAGATCTATGCAACCCTCATCTTAATCTCATTCCACCTACAGAAGGACAAATTAGCTGAAGCCTTAGCCCAGCTTAGCTTTCTAACAGTGCTCAAATGCCCCAAACTCTTCGGCTGTGGCCGCTGCGTACAAGAACGCCACTGAAATTATTCATTGGCAGCGTCGCAACACTGCAAACCACAAAGGAACGTTTAGTCAGAGAGGGAGCCAGCAAACAAACACGGAGCGCTGTCACTCCCTCCATATGAGCATGCGGTCTTGTCAAATATTTAATCACCAAAAGTGTCCACAGAAAAAAATGACATGATTTAAGAGTTTCTGCCGCACTGTCCTGCCAGTGTCGGCGTCTCTATGGCAACCTCGGAGACGGACAGGCGCTAAATGCTGTTTACCTTTCGCCAACCAATCACTTAGCGTGATTACAGTTAATATCAACGGTAATAGGCCGGGGCCTCCAAATAATTCATAACAACAACCATGATTACCACAGTAACGGTATGCCTGGGTATTTAAGGATCCAATCCTGAGTTAATTATCAGAAATTAAAACGGGTTTAGCGTCAGAATTAGCCTGATTTTATAGGTAATTAGCAGCCTTCCACTGTGGCACTGCAAGGCAGGAGCTGTAATCTCCGTGAGCTGCGTAATTAATTCGACTTGGTGGAGGCGGCCAATGAGAGGGCAGGAAAAAACAGCAGCTCGCAGATCCCACGAATGAGGAAATCATATGCTAATAGTATTCACAGTGCTTTGTGGGATATGGGTTGTGTGTCCGGTGAGGAAATGATGCTCACCAGTCTGACTGTACACAGCACAGCTGCCTGGACAATATGCAGGCGACTAGTCCATCTGAAGGCACACAGATAAAGCACACATCCTTTTGTCACACATTCTGTCCTTCAAATCGTTCCAATCAAACCAGTAATTCTCTCTGAGCACAAGTCTGAAAGGGCTCCCTGCTCACTGTATAATGCACCACACAGGTCATGGAATGATTTGTTTCTACACTCGAACACTGCGCTAAAAAGTCCTACGGGGAGCTGCTTGGCATTCAGCCAATGTGTTTGTGTATATTCTGTGATTTGTGTAGCTATGTATATGAGCATATGCACTCTGTGAGTGTGTATATATGCCAGAGTGTGTGACCCACGCGTCTCTCTCATTAGGTCCCATAGTAACAGATGGCCGATGCTAGCCGTGCTAATCCGCCAACAGAGTCATCAGCATGGATCAGCACTAAGCAGAGCGTGCCAGCTTCGACGCTAACGTGAACGCACTGTCTTCTCTGCTAATGGAGTGAGGAGGACCACACACACACACACACACACACACACACACACACACACACATTCTCCTTTATCGCTGTGTTGTGGCTAGGTCAGGCTACGTTAGCCTAAAGCAGGTCATTTGGGGGTTTGGGTGCCTCTCTCACTCTCCACTTACAGCCATTCAAACACAATAAGAGTCTGCAAAACTAGAAATCTGTGCTCTCTATGTAGTGCCCTAATTTGAAAGTGTGCCATTTGGTAGTGCTGTTTAAAAAGCTGGGCCAGGAAAAATAATGGATTCTTTGATGATTCGTGATTCTCTCTTGGAATAATCTGCACTACTGTACAAAAAAAATGTATTAAACTTCTATCGCTGTCTATAGATTTTATTCATTAGAAAAAAATGATGTGTCAAGTTGAGGGTGAAGGATATCTTTAAGACACAATATTTTGATACAGACACAAAAACAGACACGCTAATTATGGAAAATTTTTAAAAATCCTCTTTAGTAGCAGAGTGGTAGGACAGGACAGACTGGGGCTTTAACAGCCATGTCTGCACAATACACAACGCACAGGTGTCTTGAAACTCAGCAGCACTGTTATTTCTTGATATTCTGTTGATAATTTTAGTTAATTTTTCAATGGAACCCAATTTCTTTACATATTGATTACATCGTCTCACATATTGCTTCTTTAACAGTAACATATCCTCACACTGCCCACCACTAGGTGAAGTTTTGAAAACATATTAATTTAATAGTAATGCAGTCAGACATTTTAATTCATATATTAATTCATTGATTCTTGGTTTTGTTTTTTGTTTTTTTTACTCTTTATTTAAAATGTCTTTAGCAAAAGTTTGGTGAAATTACATGATTTTCTAAATTAAAAAGTTGCATAACACACAGTACAGAGCGAGTTTAACCTAACAGGGAAACTTAAAACATGAAATCTAATATGTTTGGTTCATTTCCAAACATGTCAAATACAGCAAACAAACAATGCTTGTGCATTACAATGTGCTGACGCGTGTTCCCTGTAGAGGAAATCATCTTATTTTCACACAAAGACATGGAATTTAACCAAGGTGGGCAACTTTTGCATACGACTGTATAGTAAAAAGTGTGCTCTGTCTAGGATATTCAACTCAAATGCTATTGGTGAAGAAAAAACATTCTGTAGTCAAACAGAAATCAAAATCAAGACACAAACAGAACTGTTCTGTAGCTTTATCCAAGTGTCCAACATCACAATTAATCACAGATGTGAGGTGCCTGAAGATTCCCTTTCCTACTGACAACACCATGTAGAAAATCTGAACACTCTAACCACTGTGCACCACAACAGGTAGTATACAAACAACACCCCCAAGCAGACACTGAATACCTATTGGGTTCTGCATGTCTCAGTGACAACTGTTGCAGCGTGCAAACTTGTGTAACGTTAGCATCTACTCATTCTTCTGCCTGTAATAGTGCTCTATGTAGTGTTCCTGATCTTACAGCGCAGTGTTTAGGGACCGTCACAGCGCAAGACTCAGCTGAGACTCAACCAAGGACCGAGTTGCCACTAAGTCTTAACAATTTCGTAAGAGAATAAACACTTTGAGTACACACAGGACAACACCACAAAGAGTGTGATCTCTTACATAGAAACACACAGCACACATGTGCAGGGAGACAGAGGGGGAGTGATATTCCGGTTAACGAGTGTCCAAATGCAGCAGGCTCCCCTGGCCCTTCTGCCTCATTGATTGGCCACAGTGACGCTGTGACGCCATTGGCTGGAGCGACTCTTCTCGAGCGTGAGATGGCTTCGCCTGTCACCCGGCGCGCAGTTGCTTGGTGACACTGGCAGCCACACCACAGTGAAGGAGAGAGAGACGGGGAGAGAAAGAAAGAGAAATAGGAAAACGGCTAGACAAGAGTGCATGAAATGGAAAGGGGGTGGACAAGAGACATATACAATGAAAGAGAAAAATACAAAAGAGAGAGAGAGAGCGAGAGAGAGCGAGAGCAAGAGCGAGAGCAAGAGCGATAGCGCGAGAGAGAGAGAGAGAGAGAGCGTTCATCGCGGTGTTAAATCATCACTCTCTAAATCCAGCAGGAGAGGGCAGATGGGAAGAAAAAAAGAAAATCGAAGGATAGAAGGGAAAAAAATGACGTTATGTGCACTGTGGCTTTTACACTGCGATGTGCTATTCAGGTTTTTTTTTTTTTATCATTTTTTTAAACCTGTCTCTGCTGCGAGGGAGAAGCTTTAGAGTGTGTGTGTGTGCTGCCGGTCTAGTATAATCTAAAGCACTCTTTTGAGCATGGCAGCGCAGCAAGGTCTAACTGATAATAGTGATTTCAATGCCATTGACAGTGAGCTAATAGCATAGCCTTTTTTTCCCTTTCCGCAGTGGCCTGCCTCGCCTGGCTATGCAGTCTCTTTATAAAATAGTAAATAACCTTCACAATCCAAACCAGTGCCACCACCTTGATCCTGCTGGAATATATGAAACAATCCGTCTCGTTTCAGTGTGGACAGGAAGGTAATGTCAGTGCTCTGCTACAGACCCTGACCCAAGGTCACCCAGCTTTAATCAGAGAGTGAGCAAGGAAAGAGCTGGAAAGATTGAGATTCAAAGTGATCACACAGCTCAGATATGCATGCATGTGTGTGTGTGTGTGTGTGTGTGTGTGTGTGTGTGCGTGTGTTATGAGTAACCAGAGATCAGGAGCTCAACCCACACCCAAACAAAGGGCCTGTGACAGATGGCAAAGCAGTGCATGCTGGGATGCGTGGGTCCCCTGGCCTGGAACTGCTCTCTGCCCCTGTGTTGAGTTACCAGATATAAAGATACACATAGAAGTGCAGTCTTGATGAATGAGCCACTACAAACATTCGCAAGGGGTGCACTTATTTGTTAGTTGTTATCGTGATATTGTGTTATTGTAATATTGTGATATTTTGCAAAACTGCAAAGACAGAAGCCTGCAATATGCAAATAAGCCTTCTAACTACTCACAACTGAGGCAAATGAGGTTCTGTGGGTGCAGTGACAAATCAAGATAATCATGTCATCAAACATAGCCAAATGACTGAATAAGGCAGGTTTGGTCATGTCACGTGCTTTTTCATGACCGATGTGCTTTTAACAAGTTAATCGCAGTATGTTGCAATATAATCACAATTTTTGTTTAGTCCATAAAGGCCGGTCATACGGCATAGATGTACAGGAGGTCTTCATGTGATATATGCAGTTTTCCACTGGTTGACTTAGAACACTGACCAATTCTCATTTCCGGTTTTCACAAAGTTCACAAAAAAAAAAATGCTAATAACGTGATGAGAATTAGCAACATTTTCTGTTGTGGCATTGCTAGGACCCAAACTCACAAGAACTTGGGCAAAACCTCAGTCAGTATCAGACACAGAAATATCATATTGGTCAAACTGACGACCCATGATTGTAATGATACACGTGAATAAACGTTTGCTGAGAAAGTGATGACTGACTGACTTTTGACTTGCTGATTCAAACTTGCTGAGATTCAAACTCAAACTTCTATTTCTCTGAATCATTTTATTATGAAAAATGCTATTAATGAGTGTCGTGCATTAAAATGAAAACCAGGCATCCACATTTCATTATCTGAAACCAATAAATATAGCTTTGTCTTCATACTTCGAAAAGAATTTAATTCAGGAAATATTGACCATTCAGGAAAATATCTGGGAAAAGTTTCATAAGTTTCATAGGTCAGGCCCCTAAAAGATCCACTGACTATACACCAAAGACACTGAACAGAGCTAGGTTTTAGCTAATCTTTTACACCACTATTCACAGACTTCTCTACTTTAGTGTAGAGAAGTACAGATGTGCCTTATTGAAGAGTTTAAGTGAAGTGGGCAGATGCTCAATGTGAATGTGTGGTGAGCTCTGTGAAGGGGGCAGATTCACACAGTGTGTGTGTGTGTGTGTGTGTGTGTGTGGTGGTTTTCCCCCACGATCTTGCCAATCTCCTGCCTCTGAGGCATTACAGTAGACTGGAGTGTGTCACACACACATTCCAAAAGCTGTCTGTCACATTCTGACTCAAACACACACTTCTAGAAGTGGTGTGCCACACAAACACATCCTGAAAAAGCTGACCATGACACACTTGCACAAAAGTACAACCCGAGGGACCCGTAGCATGTCCCCACACACACACACACACACGCACACACATACACACTGTGTAACATCAGTGAGACAACAGGCCAGTCCCTAATTCTCAGCCAGTCCTTGAAGAGAAACATCCATAGGCTGACTCGCAGCAATGAATGCAACTGCAACATTCATTCTGGGGGAAATCAAATTTACACAATGATTACCCCTTAGTCCACATATACTTGGTATAGCCAAGATCTATGTTTGGTACATATCTGGTGTCTAAAGTTCACATCTTTAGTTCTGCACTGAAGCTACAAGGCTAACATGGCTAACAGGTAATGTTATTTAGTAATAACAGTACAGCTTTAGAAACAAAGCAAGACTCTTAGATATTTAGTTACAGCTCGACATGGCTTGAGGCAGGCGTGTATTGATTCAGGCATGCTGAACGCAACGCTAACCTGGCAGCTGTAAGCTTCCATTACTTGTAAGTTGCATTAGCCTCATAGCTCTGGTGCAAAAACTAAAGAAGCACACACTGGATGCAAAAACATGCCTCGGCTGATTAACTACGTTTGGAAGTACATTTGGGAAAACTGTGTAAATGATGTTTTTTACATTTAACTATCACTTTAAAATAAACATTAGTACTCTTGGAAATACGCATCAGTCCTGTTTCACTTGTTTTTCATCACACGCAAGCTCAGAACATTGACTGAACACATGGAAAGAGTTGCACGGAATTCCCCTCAGCAGTGTTTCTTTCCCGCACCTCCTGCAGGCTCAGTCAGGAGTATGTGAAACTCAGCCATCTCAGGACTAGCCCTGACTTTACCTAGGATTCAGTAACCAGACGTGTTGCATATTTCAGTCACAGAATTATTGTTCTGTTGTTGCACCACCTAAGACAGTCCTATTAGCCACTTCTGTAGCATCTGACCATCTCCCTGTATATCAGGGGCAAACTGTCACCATTTCTAATAGGCCTTCTGTCTGGGCCGTGAGCTAAAGGCAATTCACAAGAATTGTTTTGCCCGTCCTAGTTTAAGCAAGGATATTTGAAGCTTGTTGTGTTTTCATTAGCTTAGAATGAGCCCAACATATCCACATGAAGCGAGTCATCTTACAACAGAGGCTGCCATGCACAGTCACATGGCTGCTACAGTAGCCTAGAACAGATAAACCACACATTGGAAGATGAGAGCACCTTATGCGTTTCTTGTTTTTACAGAAGCAGCTTGAATCTGATGGCACTATAGCACTTATCAAAATGTATATTTAACGCATATTAATCGGTAACTCTGTATAAATCTCCTTATAGGACACGTTGATAGCTTGACAGATTATCCAAAATACTACCAGCATTAAAACTATGGGGTGAAGTCAGTTTCAGTGGGTGCTGGCTAACCATTTTATGTTGTGAGAAGTTTGAGAACCCACATTTTGACAAACGGAGGATCATAATCCTTATTTAGCACAAAACAACACAAGAAAAAGCAAAGAAGGGTGAATTCTCACCATCAAAGAAGCGAATACATGAAGATGCAAAACACAACAAGAACAGGCACTGAGGCAACAGAAGGTACCCTAACGGCCACTGCATTTTCTAAGGAAGGGAAAGGGGGGGAGGGGGATTCAATGGGTTGCAATACACAACCTGACAGCTAGAAGTTATCTACTGCCCCTTCAACATGTAACGTATATGCTGAACTTCCACAGTGATTCCTGGCTCAGCACTACTGCCGTTTCTAACAATTGACTGAAATGCACTAATTAGGCTACATCCTAAACAGATGCTGGACCGACAGTTTAAAGAAGATTTAGTTGATTCCTATGTCAAAAAGATAACAACGAAAGGAGTGCCATACAGTTCAAATACAATATAAATTATACATAAAAATAGACCAAAATTTACAGACCTGTATTATTTACTTCACAGAAATCATTAGGGCTTTACGGAAAGCCTTGTGAACTCCCTTCTGTAAACTCAAACACGGCTATGAAAGACGCCAACTGGCCAGGTGCTGTGAATGTGTAAGATGTTTCAGTTTTCTGTCCTTTTCTAAAAATACGGAAATTACTATCCATATTAATCTACCATATAGTACAGATTCGCCAAGTTAGAGATTAGACTGCAAAGTGCTAGAGTACTCCTTTACATACCCATGAACAAACAGGTCAGCAGTAAGGCCTTCATTTGAGATATAATGCTCAGTGGTCCATTCACAAGGTTTATGCCAATCTATATCTTCCCTCAGCTCCCAATGGAGGTATTCTAAATCACTGGATCTTGAGAGACAGAGATTGAGAGAGAAAGAGAGAGAGAGAGAGAGAGAGAGAGAGAGAGAGAGGAACAGAGGACAGAGGGAGACAGAGGGCAAGTTACAGAGGGAGCGAGTGTGGGTGAGAGAGAGCAAGAAAGAGAAACCCTGATGAATCTGCTATTTTTCCTCCCCATCCTTTACTGAAGCCCATTTCTTATTCACTCCGGAGGCAGCCACACGTTCAGATCCGGCCAAAACCGGATATATTTAGACACTCCATTACAGAGAGAACAGTGTGTGTGTGTGTGTGTGTGTGTGTGTGTGTGTGTGTGTGTGTGTGTGTGTGAGTGAGAGAGAGACACAAGCTAACTGTCCTTGCAAATGCAGTGTCTCAATTAACTTAAATGTTTTGCAGACCCACACAACACAGCACAGCCTTCATACACACAAACACGCACGCGCACGTGCACACACACACACACACACACACACACACACACACACACATCTACCTACCCGCACCCACACATGCTCGGCAGCGGGCATGGGAAAGACAGAGAGATAATTACACTTATTACTCTATATTACACACACTTTAATCACTTTCTCTCTTGTTAAGCCCCAAATCATTTACTCAGCTCCACTCTCTCCCCCCAGGCTACATCAACATGATTATCTATTCCTGATCATAATAAAAAATGATTTAGTGCGCAGTGGCAGTGGAGCAAGAACGAACAGGGATTTCTCTTCTCCATTAGTGATAGCAGAAGCTGCAGACTGGTGCAGTTGGGAGCGTGTGTACAATTCCGCGCACAAGTCTGAGACCACCCTTCATTTATTTCAGTTATGGTCAAAACGCCCGTTAAGCACAAGCTTGTCATAAACAAGTTCATCACATATCTAACAAAACATACACATACGACTCAAAACTAAACATAATATAAAGCCATCGGTATTTAGTGATTCTAGACTTTGCCTTTACCACAGCTTCTATTGTTTTCAGGAGACTTGCTTCCACTGGGCTGGGACACTTCTCACCCCCACACGTTTAAAGTTCAGTCTCAGAAGCTGGTTGCATTTTCTGCTTCTCACAATCCAAAAACTTCTCAATGACTGAGATATCTGGGTTCTGTGCATTGCTCAGAGAACATCAGCAGCTTTTTTTTTTTTACTTGTAAATGTTCTTTTCTGTGTATCTCTTTTTTCAGTAAAACCTTTCTGACAGCTACACATTCAGACACCCACACTTTCAAACTCATAATGCTGAATTGTCTATTCACAGAAGAAGGATGGACAGAAACACCTGAGGATGCTTTCAGATCTGAAGCAAGAGCAGAGCTTGAGTTTCTCCTCTCTCTCCAAGATGAAGAGAAAATTACTGATGGGGACAGTTATGGTGTTTCTACCAGTTCTTGAACTGTGGCTAGAAGCCCCTGTTTCGCTGTATTGTTGAAGAACTCCACTTTTCTGGTCACTTGCCTTTAACATTCCTATTTCACTATGCAAGTCCATTGCAAGCGGATCTAATCTCTGAAAAATATCTTTTGAAAAATTAACAATTTGTTCTCAGAGCCCTTTCTGACTGGAAAGGAAACAAATAAAGGCTGGTCTCTGACTTTTGCACAGTATTCTATTCATGTGCAGGAGACCTTCTACTCAAGACTGCGTAATTCCTTATGTGTTATGACATCGTTTTGAAATCTTCACTGTAGAAAACAGTGAATCTAAAAAAATAATAAAATCTATGATTAGGTGTGCCCAAACTTTTGACAGATACATAACGTGTGTGTTGGACTCTCACACTGTCTAGCCCTAGGGCTGATTTAAAGATTCAAAAGCAGGGGAAGAAAAGTCGGCTCGACGGTGGAATAACACGAGAGTCATCATATTTCTACATGAAGAGTGTGATTGAAGTGGTGGTTCAAATAAACGTGGGCAAGGAGGCAAAAGAGAAATGAAAGGGAGAGAGAAAGAAGATGAAAAGAGACAGAACAGTGAAAGTGAGAGACCAAAAGAGAGAGAGAGAGAGAGGTGCGCACATGTGTGTACGTGAGTGAGTGAGTGAGTGAGTCAAGGCCGCAATTAATAAGTTATACACTGGAACTTTGAATAACTTTGCATTATTCATTGTGGGGATTATGATGATAACTGCGAAATTAGAGATTCATTTTCTATCATATTACCACCATGCTAAAGGAAACGGGGGAACTGGAGAGCACAGTGCAAGAAAGGAGTGTGCGTATGTGTGAGAGGGGCTCTGCATGTGCGTATGTGTGTGCGTGATGGAGGGGCTATAGCTGGGTTCTGTCACTCTGATATGCATAATGCAGATGACATGCACGTGAAGGGCGAAACAAAGGAAAACCGTGATGGCTTCTAAAAGCAGGCTCCTCAAGCCTTCCTTACACACTCCCACATTAGACCGCGCTATTGCTTCTGTTAAACACACGCAGCAAATGAGCACCAGCGTATTACAACCTGTTTGGGTAATCATGGAGAGGCTATGAGCCAATCCAGAAACATCATTTCACAAACACTTCATCACAATCACTTCCAGCACAGGGTAGTCTAAGGCCAGATATACACAGAGCAGAAAACAGTTAAAGTCGCTGTAAAGCAGTGAGGGGGGGAGGGCGGTAGATTTTCCTGCAATCAAATTAGAATCCTATTATTCTAATATATGATACTTGTGTAATAACATATTTCTTACCCTAGGAATTACAGTTCTGTAGCTTTTGTGAGGCCTGCAAGTTTTTATCTTCTTGAGAAAGACGATATCTGGGTGAAAGGTGACCATTTCAGAGTCTTTAAGGTCTTTAGCCTGACTGAGAGCGACTCTTACTGAGGTCATTAAGAAGGACACTATCTTTGCAGACTGAATCTCACCAGTGACGCCGTCTTTAGCTTTGCCTCTGAGCTCATCTAAGTCTGCGTCATACCAACTTTGATTTGTAACAATAAATCAATGATGTATTTAAATTTGTTTCATTGTATTTTGAATTACTATAAAGGTATAACTTTTCTGACCAAGTGTTAGAGGGGGAAGACACCTGCTCTCACACACTCCCTCCCTCTGCCTCAAGTTCTAGCCTGTTGGTTATATTAAAGCTTTCATCTGAGTTAAGCCTTTGCATGTGTGGTTATGTGTGTTTGTATGACAACCTGTGATTATTTAGCTTTATTTTTATAAATAAATGTCATTTTTTGTGTCCTGTTTATGCACATTCCTTGAATGCTGGAAAAAAACAAATATAAATCTCATATATAATCTATTTTATCTTATAATCTATTACTTTTGCTAATTTAATGTAAGGTCCGTTTTTAGGGTATATCACATTATGAATGGATGTTTTCATATTTTTCTACATTTTTGTTGACTTGATGTAAAAGTCATGGTGCTAGTGGTGATAGGAGCGAGACGTCCACAGCGTTTAATCCTTTATGAAGGAAATGCATGAAACATTAATTTATGATAGTTTTGAGATATGATTTCAAAATATGTGTGGAAAAAGACTGTTGTATGCAAAAGTTTGAAGACCACCAAGCAAATTGCTCCCATGTTTAGAGAACAACCTCTATTTATTTGCTCAGTTTAACCTACTTGGGGAAACAAAAACATAAAAATGTGCCAATTGGGTGTGTTTGTTTTATTTTCTGCCCAAAGTGTTAAATCCAGCAAATAAAAAGTAATCAAGCACTATAAAAAATACCACTGTAAAATTTGCTGGCATCAGAGTTGTAAAAACATTTACAGTGTTTTACTTCATATTAAATTTATAATTATTCACTGTAAATTGCTGGCAATAAATAACTGTAAATTGAGTTGGTATTTTAGTATATAACCAATGCACTGCTCTACTGTTAAACTGTATACATTTAGAGCAGCATTTTATAGCGTATAACACTCCAGAAGTGCATTCTCTGCATTCTCATCAAAACATGTAAATCTACCAGGCATGGCCAAACATTTGCATCCTGCAAACTGTAAATGTTGGGCTTTGTCAGGCAAAATAGTACACACAGAAATTTATCATTACCAAAAAAAAAAACAAATTTATCATTACCAAAATGACACACTAGAACATGTAGGTACACTGGTCATTCTGGATTTTGGAAAAATGCCTATCCATTAGCTCCAGTCATGAAGTGGGAGATGTCCATCTATCACAGGAACATGACAGAGAATTCCGATAATTAAAAAGAAATATCAGTTCTGAAAACCCAGCCATATCTCTGAAAAAACAAGCCTTTTAAGCCAGAGAGTGAAAATTCATGCAGCATTAGGTGGGCAATAAATAAATCGCAACCGAGAATAAAACACCCCCCCCACATCTCAACACCACACATACAGACATTGTAACTAAATATGGGCAGGACTCATTAACATGTAAACAAGCTGTGTTGTTTGCAGTTGTCTCCCGCACTCTGAATGTGTGTGGATAACAGGGTCTGTGTGTGTGTGTGTGTGGGCTGAGGAAGTGGACAGACAGTGTTACAAATTAAACAGGAGCTGTGCCTGGCTGGTTAAAGGTCCCCCTCTCTCCCTCCCACCCTCTCTCATACTTCACAAACGAGTCAGTCCGTCCTCAGGGCCAGTTCACACTAACCCACTGTCTAATTTTAAACCAAAACACACACACACACACACGCACACACACACACACCCGCACACACACACACCCGTCCTCCTCCCCGGCCTCTCATGTTCTGCAATTAAAGCTCATCATCACTAACACTACACAACACAACTATGAACACATACTCTGGTCACATGACCCGTTTCTCCTTGGCTCACTTCAGATAAGTTGATCTGAAAATGACCCCTACTTCCCGTCACCTGCCCCGGCATAAACCGGCGCTGCCTTCGCCTGCTCGTCAGAAGGTCGCTCATACCAGATGGTTAATTAGAAAATGCTAGGGATGTGCAGGGCTGCTCGAGTACTCTGTTAACCATTCGTGGTGTCACTATTTGAATACACTGTTTGGGTAGGAAGACACAAAACACATACTGGCTAACAACTCACAGAAACATTAAGATCGTGTGCTCAGTACTTGTGAGTAAGTACATCATGCCACAGTTTGCAACACAAAAAAATATATGCGTGCCTGAGCTTGGGCACAGTGCTGAGGACATGTTATTAAGGATGTGGCTGACAGGGAAGAGACAGCCTGGCTGTATTGCTAACTAGGCTAGCTACTCTGATCTTAGATCGACCCAGAAACAATGAAAAGATGTTTCATTGACGAATAAACGTCCACTGTGGAGAGAAAAGACCTTGTGCAGAGGCCAATGACTCCAACATGGCACTGGTTGGCCCTGAAAGCTCATCAGCTTCTCTACAAAGTGTGGCCTCTATTACTCCTCCAACACACCAGCTTACAGAGAACCCTTGGCTGTTTTTAAATCATAAAACGTTCCTCTGTGCGCTGCTGTGCAAAACCAGCATTGTCACCTGCAAAGGTACAGCCCTAGCCCTTTTTTTACCCCTCCCAGGGGTCATTAGTCAACTCTTACAGGTATTAAGCTATGTAAATATTGAATATCGACATTTATCAGCATGCACATCCCTACGACTCCTTATCAGGTGCTTGTTGGAAGATGCACCCACCACATGAATAAAGTGAGCATGGAAGTCAGCCTACTGTTTTTGCACTATATTAAAAGCACATACAGATGTTTAAATTATGCAGGAGCCAGGAATGTACCGACATGGGAATTATGGGCTAACGCTGATATCTTATACTTCATATGTACATATATATCCACAAATGATTGTGCAGACACAGATACAGGAACACATGTTAAATGTTGAAATGGGGACTAGATTCACTTGAATTAGCCTCCCAAAAAAGAAATGTAATATTTATTTGTATAGGGTTACAAATCCTGTAAAATCAATAAATGCAGACATTTCAGAGCAGTAGACCGCAGTCGTCTAATCATTCCGCTCTTTCAGAACACAATTAATGTGCTGCAGTTTGAAAGTCAAGAGTGGAAATGATATTCCCTGGTTTTGACACCATATGAATGCCGCATCAGAGTACAAATGATCAGCATGTTCCATTATGACTTTGTTAAAGTGATGCCTATGATCAAAAATCAATTCCACACAACCTTCCCCGGCAAAAACATGTTTGCCGTCCAAGTTTGCCTCTTTAGTTGTGCACAGTGCTGGTTAGAAGCTTCCATTACTCGTTAGCTACAATAGCCTAGAACTTCAGTCACCAAGCATGACTTGGCAGATCAGCTGCGCCAGGGGTACGGGGAAAGTTGTGCAAATGTTTGCCCAAAACATTGTGGAGATGTTTACACCATGCAGGTGTCAGTGAGAGTCTTATTTCCATGTGATTACCAACACAGCCCTTCATGAACATTGTATTGGACCACACAGCCATTGGATTACTGGATTGTTGTCTCAGTCTTGTTCTTGATCTTCAAAACAAAGGCTAGTCGAGTTGCATAATCCAGCCTGATCTCCAGTCATTCCCGTACATCCTTCCTCCAGTTTGACCCCATGTTTGCCGTGCCTGGTTGATCACCGAGGGTTTTAACAGCAATCCAGGGATCTAGCCAGGCCTGCCAATCACGCAGGAGCAAGGGAATGTGTGTGTTAGATGGTCTAAGAACATTAGGCACGGGGGTCAAACCGGACATGCTCCAGATTTATGGCCGGATGATGACATCGCGAAGGTCCGGGCGACGAAGGGCGACGAAGGGCGATGAAGGGCGCCAAGGCCATGAGACGAAAATACGCCAGCGCTGCCGAGACCTTGGAGACTGCCGTTACAGACCAACAAGCATGTTTGCATCAGCCAAAGAGAGAGGGGAAGAGAGAGAGAGAGAGAGAGACAGAGACAGAGGGAGGATGACAAGGGGAAATAGAAAAGAATAGAGCAGAAACAGAAGAAGTGTCTTGTTGGGGGGAAAAAAAAAAAAACACACAGGATGCTCGTAGGTTTTTTTTAGCAAATCTAAAGTTACTTACTTGGTCAGAGTAGGACAGTGTCAAGTGAGGTCAGGCTTGCCAGTATCTCCAAGCTCATTTGCTCCTTAATTCCTTTATAGACTAGCCTACAAATATACTGGGCCAAGCATACACACATGCACTACAGGATTATACCTGGTACTGGATCCAGTGGGCCATCTACTACTCTGCTGGAGCTGAGACATGCAAACACAATGCAGTAGGGCTTGGTACTGTAGTAACGTTTATAATGGCCTTCATATAGGTTTGACACATGTTCTACAGTTAAGTGGCAGTCATCTTATATTGTTTCTCACTCATTGCACAGTGAAAAAACAGCAGACGTTAATTATGATGTGGTTTACATATCTGTAATGAACAAAAAGGCCTAAGAACTACACAAATATACCATTGTCTCACAGATTTGGTCACTGGATATGATTTAAAACACTGTTCTCCTAATTCTTATTAACATTCAGTATGTTATATTTGTCAGGTACATATGTGATCATGCCAATACATAAACATTGTTAAAGTGTAAAACTCAGATCATCTACCAGGACCAGCACTACGGAACAGTACAGTCTTTATCTATAAAAGTGCTGGCTTGTTTTTAATTTTCTTTTTTTACCCAAAAGGTGAGTTAAACATTGTAGGTGGGTATTTCAGGTTATTTCCATAGTACTGGGTGACGTCTGGGTTATTTATTGGGACCTCTGCCACAGTGTTAGTGATTGTGTCAGAATAACAAGCCAACCAAAGGGCTAGGGCACCAAGTAGGACAGAGTCAGTTAACTTGCTTCCCTGGCATTGGCACAGAATCACAGACTGGAATCAATTATAGATGTTTTACTCATTTCTAATAAGTAAAACCAAAAGATATGCATTTTATTTCAAGAAAAAAAAAATCAATATTAACTGTAACTTGTAAATAGTTGTGAATATATTCATTTGGCTAATGTTAGAGCGACATGAAGGGTTGCTCCTCATACCCATGCTTATCTGAATTTAAGGACATTTTTGTAAGTGCACATTAACATTTTCTGTGTAATAATTTTATTATAGGTCACCAGGATTAACCCACATACACAGCTAACCTAGCTAATGGTAACCAAAAACAGCTGGAATAGATTTGATAGCCCCACTATTAATGCATAGTATGTACACACAACTTGTTGTTCGGAAGTGTAAAACACTTACAGTGTGTTTTATCGGGAGTCAGAAAGTTGGGAAACTTGATGACAACATCTGTGTCAAGCTAAAAAAAGAAAGTAGCTTAAACGTTATTAAAGGTTTTATGTAACTGTCTTTACAGAGCATTACATTGTAGATTTTATATTACATTAATGATTTTATTACACACAATATAAACAATTTGCAAAAAAAGGTCTAAATAAGCAACAGCAGGTCAAAATAAGTAGGCTATATTTCAGGATAACATTAGCCTAACTAGAAGGACCCAGCCCTTTGGGTTAATGCTGAGTCAGATTAACCCAGCTTGTGTTAAGGGTTATTGGACTGTTTTTAAACTAGCATTTTTTGAATACAGCCTCACTCAAACAGTTTGGATCTCAGCTCTTCTATTTATGAACAATTATCTGCCAACACCGATATGAATTCCAGCATCCTAGGTCATGAACAACATATAAAGGAATTTAGAATTGCAGACTTTATGGTATCACTGGCCATACCCAGGAGGCAAAACCTACAAAGAACAGTGCTCTATTAACAAGCTAGATGCGTACACTGGGACAGAAACATCCATGCAGAACTAGCTGTGTGGACTTGAATAGAGAGATCACATTAAATGTGTAGTGGCGCACTTTAGGTATTTCAGTTTGCCCAAGCTTCAGATACTGTGTGTAATGAGCTCATGTTCAGTTGTTGTAGCTAAATAAAGCCTGCAGGCTCGCTTGTGTGCTCTCTCTCTCTCACCCCCTCCTACATACTCTTTGTTTTTCTCCTTCTTTCCTTAAAAAAAGAAAAAAGAAAAACAAAACTTCTTTCTGTAGCTAGCGTAATGACATAATTAGGCTTTCATTTAAGGAAATCTTCATTTAGTTTTGGGCACGTCCCTTCCTTCTTTCTCTCTCTCCCCCTCTCCCTCTCCCTGTGTTCTGCAATCTACACACAGTGGATAGTCCTTAAAAAAAAAAAAGCGAAAGAAAAAAAAGCAGCAATTACGTGCAGTTTGCGAGCGTTTCCGAGCCAGATATAGAAAACAGATCCCTGATTATAATATGTGTGAGTCATCCAATGTGCAGGGAAGGTACAAAGAGAAACACGAGCCATCAAGCTCAGTACTACAGACAATGAAAAACGGAGCGACTGCTCCTTTTTCACCCCCCCCCCTTCAGATGGCAGAAAATGGACTCGGGGCCTTTATTAGGCTGTAAAATGCTGCTTGGTCCGGATACCAGAAAAGCCGGGGAGTCTAGTGTCTTGTGCGTTAGGTCAGAGGGCACAGCTGGGCCGGCCTGCATGCATAGAGAAAAGGACAGCATGGCACAAGTGGCCTACTGGCCTGCAGCATGTCTAGCACCATTAAAGAATTACTAAAGCTATATAGTAGAACTGTATAATATACTGTTTATTAACTGCTAAGATGGTTTAGGTCTTTACAATACTCATAACACAGAATACGTACATGTGACTCTAAACTAACATCAGATTTATATTTTTCATTGACTTTCATTGACTGATTGTTTTGATGAATCAAAGTATGTGTGATCCACTAAAGTATATAATATTGGTCTCAGTCTACAATAATACTACATAAATGTTTTATTATATTGCACTGTAATCAACATGCTAATATGCTAAAGGTTTTACAGTAGATGTTAGAACACTGCCGTAAGGATGTGACTGCATTCAGCCACAAAAGCATCAGTGAGTTCAGGTACTGATGTTCTGGATCTGAAACATGGAATGTGCTCCATCACTCAAGAGAATGCAGTTCTACTCCACAGCCCAATACTGCTGTGTCAGTATTGGGTGCACCTTACAGTAGCTAAATTCACTAACAAGAAAGGGGGGAGGGTCTGAATGCTTTCGGACCGCCTTGCCAAAGAAAAACATTCGACTTTTCTTCCCTTTAGTAAAATTAAAGGCATAAGACCTCTATCAATGTTGCATAACTGAAATAACACAGCATGAGCATAATTCCGTACCCCCCTTTATACAACACAGTAAAATATTAACACTGAAAGGCCTTTAAAACTCAGTCAAGCACATCCTCAGTGCAAAAGCAGATACATTCAGGCGTGTAGACACACTCGTGCGCACACACGCAGCAGGTGAGCAGCCAGCTGTCATTTGGCAGCGTCTTGTCCAGGGAACATCGCTCTGACATTTCAGGAGCCTCACACACATACACACACAGACACAGCTCAGCAGAGGAGTCTGAAATGGCGGCAGGAGCGTGATCTCCAAACACACACACACAACAGAATTTAGTGGTCTGAAATGGCGGCTCGCCCGCTATCTCCTCTCTGTCACCAAGATACACACATCCTCATGCATGGGTCTCCAGATATTATCTCCCCTCATTAGCATAACCTAATCAATTTTTTATAAAAACACCTTTTTAATTACCAGGAGCTCGCCCACCAGGAACCACCTAAGAAACCTCTAAAAGACTAAACCTACACATTCATTCATCACTTAAAGTACTGACCAACTACAACCTCAAATCACTACACTTACATCTACTATCACTAATCCCCATAACTAAAATGACATCCTTCTCACTAAAATGGCAAACTCCAGGCCTAAAACAACAACCTCCATGGCTAAAACTAACAGTCCCATAGCTAAAACTACAACCTCCATGGCTAAAACTACAGTCCCATAGCTAAAACTACAACCGTCATCACTAAAATGAAAACCTGCATGGCTAAAACTACCAGTCCAATAGCTAAAACTACAACCTCCATCACCAAAACTACAGGTCCTATAACTAAAACTACAGTCTGGCTAAAACTACAACTTCCATCACTAAAACCACTGGTCCTATAACTAAAACTATAACCGCCAACACTAAACCTACATACCACATGACTATTAGGAAAGTTTCTATCACTAAAACGTTAACCTCCATCACTGGACCTACACCTCCTTAACTACCAAAACCTATAGCACCCTCCAAAACCCATGGTAACTTCCAACTTAAGCTATCTAACGCTGGCATCAATCACTAAGATTACATTCCAATCACTAAATGTGCCTAAAACTAAATCTAAATATACAACCAACATGACCATGACCACAACTTCCTCAATACTGCAATGTATAATCATCACTGCAGTTACACACAATGCTAAAAGCATGTCCAATCACATTTGAGTGGTGTGTTCCTACAGATTGTTGTAACAGTTAAACTCTGCCAACATTCTCTTAAAAAAGTCGACTGACGCTGGTTAACTAACTGCTTTTGAGTGAAAAACCTTTTCACGCTTTGACACTATTTATCACACTTGTATTTCCATTAACTAGCGACAGTGCGGTTGGGAGGTTTTCAGTGTGTTTACTGCATGAGCCTAATGATTAAAGCCCAGGCAGTTAAGCATGCTCTTAATAAAACTGGCCTTGTGTAGCCGTGAGTAATCACAGCTGATCCTGGCACTTTGCTTGTGTGTGTGTGCGCGCTCAACTGTGTGTGTGTGTGTGTGTGTGTGTGTGTGTGTGTGTGTGTGTGTGTGTGTGTGTGTGGAGCACGCATATGTGCATGTGTGCACTTTGCTCGGCTGAGAAATGATTAACAGCCAATGACTCACGGCCCCCGACAATAACACACAGAGGTGATACAAGACACACACAAACACACGCGCTCACACAATCTAGGCCAAACATTCCGGTAACACTGAAGCTACATCCTCCCGAAGCTCCTTTTATCCAAAAAATGACATGGGCAGAGGGAATCAAAGCAGTGTTCATTCAAATGACTAAGAAATATGATTTGGCACAAAATCCTGAAAAACCTTAAATTACGACCCCGGAGTCTAAAGACCCACGTACACAAGGACGCTGACTGAAATGAGCCAGTGAAAGCGGTCTTTAACAGTAGCCTTCGCGGGTCACGTCTAACGCTGACGTTTATAGCATTGACCTGACTGATGGAAAGTGATTAAAGCCAAATTAACAGAAAAACATTCATCTGCTACTGTTTGGCTTCCGTTCCTATTGCTCGCCACTTAAGTTAAGACGCTGCCAAACACCAGAAGTACAAACCATGGGAACTAGGAAACATCCACGCAGTTGTTTCCTTTCTTCTTTCTCCAAAACTAGAGGGGGAAAAAAAAACTGTGCAACTCAAATAAATCATTTCCCCACACAAGTTGGAGCTGCGACTGGAAAACAAGACTGGGAGGTTTCCGGCCCATTACTGATTACTGGATTAAAAGTGGAATCAGAAACATTATCCAAACTTCGGTAATACATTCCAGTTCTTGCCCTGTACATCACTGTAAGTAAAGAACATGTACAGTAATATTTCTGAATGCAGGGCATTTCACTCAGTGTAAGGATTATGCCTTTCCTACCGGAAATCATGCTTTCAGTGTTGTCGCATTCTTTTCATTCTTCTGATGTTTACATTCTTCTAGCCTGTGTGTGTGTGTGTGTGTGTGTGCGTGTTTGCATGTGTGTGTGCGCGTGCTAATTCACCCTGTTCCTCCTTAAAAAGGAATTCCACCAAAAAACTGCATAATGAAATGAAATTGATGTGAATTTATGCACTGTAGATAAACTGCGGTGACTATTGGTGCCTATTGGACTATTGGTGACATGGTGACTATTGGAACCGGTGGATCCAACTATCAGGAAACATCCAGAAGGCATCCAGAGATTGAAAGAGCTTCCTGTGAGGTAGCAATAAGCACCAATAAACACTTCAGACATCTGTGAACAACTGAGTTGGCAAGTTTCTCTAGAACAGCACAGCGTTTACAACAAACCACTCTGAATGACTGTGTTTACATCTCAGTGATTTAATTATGCAGAAATAGAAAACAAATCAATGTTTAAAACGACATATCTAATATTGTAAAGACATTGGTGACCTAGTAACCCCAACCTCCTGGTAAGTGCGACCATTTTTAACACAATCTAATTACATGTGGTCTATTTCATTACTCTCTGAATATACTGCACTGTGCGGGAGTTTTAGACACTAGGTACATTATTGAAAACTATTTATCCAGGCAATAAGTGCATTCCATCACTAGCACACTTGATTTAACATAATGAAGTACCCATTAGCTAAACCAGGATGTTGGACAGTAACAACAAGCAATACTGGGTTGCCATGATGAAAGGTTTTGAAAACAAATCGATAAAGAAAATCACTGCTTACTAACACCTGGTTAATTCAGGTGACTGATTTACACTTAGTAGTCAATGCATCTCCGGTTAGTGTTCTTACAACTGTGTGTGTCCTCCATGACTACCTTTCTCACAGATACAAATCATGTGCACAGTACTGTCTGGTGAAGAGTTTCGCTTGTGCTAGGAGGGGTTTTATCTCTCAAATGGGGCGGACGTGTTTACAGTGCTATAACATGTGGTTCAAATTTGTCTTAGACGACCCCTTGAAGTGTCTGAGTGGTCGGATTTGTAGCTGTTTTAAATGCGTCTTGGGAACGTTTAGATACTCTAGAGATAATCCAGAAACTCAATAAAATTGAAACTGAATTAACCAGGTGTAAAGAGGGGCATTGTGTTAACAGTATTGGTATTTATGCTAACATCAGTGTTTTTCTGGGCAATAAGCATCCAAATAAATAATATTTTCAGGTGCTTAAAAACATTGCACAGCACATTTACATTTACGGCATGTAGCTGACACCCTTATCCACAGCGACTTAGAAGGCTATTCATATCACAGGTAGGCCAATGTAGTGTTAGGAGTCTTGCCCAAGGAATCTTTGTGGTGTAGTACAGCATAGTCACCCAGACAGGGAATCGAGCCCCAGTCTCCCACATAGGGCAGTAACTCCCTGGCGGGTAGCGGTATTATCTGCTGTACCACACCAACCACTACTAGAGTACCACAGTACTGTATCTGTGGGGGAAACCTAAACCACTGCTGTAATTACTTGTCCTTTAGAGAAAAGAAAAGAAAAAAAAACAAACAAACAAAAAAAAACAAACAGTACACAATGGTCACACAATAGTACAATCCGAACTGTACTATTTTATCACACTGTATTGGTAAAGAACAAGACAACAAGCTATAGCTGACAATTTCATCGCTTTTTTGTATCAAACTCAACAATTTTTTGTTATATCGCACTTTTAATTTAATCACACATTAATATAATCTCATAATCTTGTAACTTTGTTTGAAGAAGCTAAGCTGGGGAATTTTTATCTCAGATAAATCAGGGCTTGCCACATTACGTTCAACCATCATGCCTAAAAAATGGATGTGTTGATCTTCCTGGTGAAACTAAGGCTTAATAAATGCATTTAACTGGCAGTATTAGTCAGAAACACCAGAGAGGTCGAGAGAAATGCTTCCTTCTTCTGCTTTCAACTGATCAAGGCATCCAGTCAAGGTTGCTCACACCTGCCACACACAGATGTTGGCACTGAATCCGGTTCCAACCCGAGAGGGAAGACTGAGGGGGGGAGTGGGGAAAAGAAAAAAAACTTACACAAGAGAAATCTCATAGTGCATGCAAAAAGCAGCTGCACCTGACAACAGTAGACAGCGACTGAAATTCAGGTGGTCGCACCCACACAATGTTAAACATGTTGACCCCTCACAGATTCCACAAAGCCACTTCAGTTTAACCTTCCTTTCAACTCCGGGTCCGCATGTAACTCGTGCCTTAGTTCCCTGCTCTTGTAACTTAAGCTACATAAGCTGCATATGACTGTATTACGTTCATCATAGTTTCTAAAATCATTCAAATCAGTCGCACTAGATAATAATACGGTTAAGATTGAGAACTGAAGAATTAGCTCGCAGTTCAAGCATTCATTAAAAGTGGAGTGTCCCGTGGCTGAATGCACTATTTCCCTGTGTTTTGCAGGGTCGATGACCTCTGTGGAGACACAATCCATCCAGCCATGGTTTGCCTGTAGCCAATCACACGCGCTTCCATGCCTCAGCCAATCAGCCCTGCGCTTCCTCCTGAGAGAGACAGAGAGCCTGGCCAGGAGAGTCTATATGGGCTGGGAGGAGGGGGAGGGGCCGCAGACATCCTTCACGCCTCGCTCCCAACCAGGAAGAGCGGCCGCAAAGGAGAAGAGGGAAGGGAAAAAAAAAAAAAAAAAAAAAAAAAACACACCCCTCCTCCTCCTCCACTCAGCTCACATATCCTGACATTCCAATCTCCTCACAGTGAGAACAACAAACGCACTGTCATCCTGGTGGAGGCGGCCATCTTTGAGCACTCCGTCTGTGTATGTGTGTGTGTCTGCCATTACAGACGCTAAGAGCCTTGGAGGGGAACAGGTCGCTGTTTGTTTAGAGGATAACGTTACCCATCCCAGATACCTGACACCACGGCTACACAGCAGCAAACACAGTCCGAGAGAAAGAGAGAGAGAGACAGAGAGAGAGAGAGAGGAAAAACTGCATTTTGTAGCACAGAAACAAAGCAGGAAGGAACTATTCAAGAACTGGAGTGATCTGAATGTCATCTAAATGAATTAACAGACTAATGAACTAGAGGTTGACCTACCTTGACTTGGCACATCAAAGCCATAAAACCAAAAGACCCATCAAGGCCGCCTATGAGATCAATACACGCTCTGGCACTCACTATAGACACAGTGGTTTTCATACCGTGTCAGAACACGAGGCCATGCATATACTGAGACACCTGGGCAAATGGCAGAACCAGGCTGGAAGGGTTACTTGTATTCCGTTACAGATTACTGGTCTGATTACTTCTTGTTACTACTAAGTAAAGAAAACATTTCAAGTAGGCTTTTTAACAAGTGTTGAACTTAACACAAGGCAAACAGAAAATCTGGCCTGTTTATGAAACAGAGTGACTCATGTGTCTGCACTATATGTGTACTTTCATTCAAGTATCAGCTTTTGAATAGAGCGAGTGGAGCAGCTCGTATTCTGTCTCAAATTACTATTATCAGTGATTGAACTCACATTTAGTGAAATGGCCAAATCTAAGTGGATTAATATACAGAAACATTTCTCATAAAGATGACAAGTTTGTACAGTATGACTGATATGAATGTGAGTTACTCATGAGCAGTGAAAATGGTGTCAAGTTCATTTACAATAATTATGAATTGAGGCCACTGTTTCAACTCTGACTGGGCATTGTTAGTGTCTGTTATGAGGCCTGTCCTGGAAAAAGACATGCCTTCAAGGAGAATACGTGGGGGCTGATTGTCTTAGTTATAAATAATTGTAAAGTCCACAAATCAACATTTTACTTCCATCATGTGTCAGACCAGATCTGTCAGCTGATTGAGGCAAAATCCAACATTTTTTACAGATAGTACATGGTTTGAATGTAATCCTGCCAGTAATCACTCCTGACTTTATAACGTGCCTGTAACCTTCTTTATAGTAATAATGTACAGTTACATTTTTGTCATTTCCTCATACGTAATTCTGGTTATACCCAACCCTGCAGAGAATACTCTTCAATATGACTACATATATGTATATGACAGTTTGCACATAGGTAGTCACAAGTAAATAAAAAAAACCCTAACAAAGACATAAAATGTGTCCTGTGCAAGTTACACCACATTTACATCAAATGTTTTTTTTCCCTCCTTTTCTCAATGAATTACTCAGCCAGTACATAGAAATAGTCTAAAATATGTCAACAATGCCATATTTAAGTTTGTTCCCAGCAGGGGATCACAAAGCATGCCATTTTACCAAGAGTGTTCAGTGTTTTCTGTACGATTGTATCTGCTATTACAGTGACATACATAAATGCACTTTACAAAGTCCAGTGATACTGACATGGTCCCTGTTTTCCTCACACACACACACACACACACACACACACACACACACACACACACACACACACTTATTTACAATGGCAGGCTGGCATCAGCTTGCAAGAGCAATGACACTTCTTCCTGCTTTAACTGCAGATGTTCGCAATTATGTGTGTAGTGCCTGTATATGTGTGTGTGTGAGAGTGTGTGTGTGAGCGTGTTGTGCGGGGGCAGAGACAGAAAGAGAAAGAAAGAAAGACATACACACAGGCGGCATTATTTTCACCTGTCTGTGACCACAGACAACTCCAAACTTCCTGTGTTGCTTCTTTGCTCGAGTGCTCACATTATAACGGCAAAAATCACAACAAGCAGTCTGTATATAATCACTTCACACTACTCTAAACCAGAATCCATCATGAGCCCACTTTAACAGCAGGCAGGGTGGGTATTTCAGCATGTTGCATCGGACTGTAGCTGCTGTTTACACTGATGCCACCACCCCCCCATCTCTTTCTCCGTCTCTCTCTCTTTCTGTACGACCCCCTCCTCAGCATTAAAAACACATGCACTGACAGACATTCTAGCATGTGCTCTCTCAATAGCAGATGGCTGGCCACAATCTGTGAGTGCTCTGCAAAAGATATCAACAGCCATTGCAGACCTAAGAGACCATGTGCGAGTGCGTGCTTAGGCATACACTCGTCTGTCTGCTCAGAATTTATTCTTATTTACCCACATTATTCTACCACCCTACATATCCGCAAGAGTGTGTGTGCGCGCACGCGTGTGTGTGTTCACTATCTACACACGCTGTCTGTCAATCGTCACTGCCTTAGTACCTCTGAAAGAGTGTCTTTAAAGGACAAGTAAACAAATCGGTTCACAATTCCAGTGTATGTTGATCTAACAAGATTTTACTCAGAGTCATTTTAGAACATTGTGATCATGGAATGGTGTTTTACAATGGCATGAATCTAGATTTTTTTCCGGCTGTGTAAAACTGCTTTTGCTACAAAACCTGAAAAAGGCAAAAACATTTCCTTCCTCTTTCTTTACTGAGGTCACGACCACAGCAATACATCTTCCATAAAACATAAGTGCACTTGTGAGAAAAGAAAAAGCTGTGGTTGTCATTTTGTTTGCACAAAAAGACCCAGAAACACACCCCACACATATACACACACACACACACATATAACATATACTACATAAAAGTATGCAGTACATGTCATATGCGTATACATACACACAAAACGTGTGCGTGTTTGTCTTATTGACAATTGGTCAAAGTTATTTTGTTCCTCGTTGTGTGTCACCAGTTAGAGTTGAGCACTGCTGCCCAGGATAAGCCGCAGCCCTGAACGTTCCTCTTTCAGAATGACCACCATAATCAAGGCACTGTAAACAGAGCACTGGACTCTGAGAGACTCAAACACGATGGTTTAATGTAGGCCAAGGCTGCACAGTACATCATTTGATAAACATTATCACAGATCCAGACAAGTTTTTCCTGAGTGTCTGGACAAATCAAGGGGCATTTGCAAAGCACGCTCAACTTAGGCAGGGTTCCAAAGCTTCAGCTCCACAGAATCTAAGAAATGCAACTGTGGTTAACTTCGTTCACAATTGCAGTTTATAAAAGTTCTTTGTTATCTGTAGTCGGAAGTTGTTTACATTTTTTTCCTCTTTTGATACCAACACTTATTCCCAATTAGTCATTCCTCTATTACTACCTATACTTTATTTTGATACTGGGCTGACACTTTCTTCAATATCTTCTTTTAATTTAACCCAGTAAAGTATGAGGTGCTGAAAGTGGTATATTTACTGACTGTAAAGGACTCCAGATTAATAAGGAAGTCCCGGTACTAATAACACGTTTACAGAATCTAATTAATACATCTAGCCTAGATTTTGGAGGAAGCATATCTACATGCTCATGGACGCTATGACTGATTGCTGTAGCACTGAGGGTCTAAATGGTGTTGAGGATGGTGCAGACCTGTGTGCTCCTTTTTTGTATTCTTTGGAGAACAAGAGAACTAATAAGCAATCAAAAGTATGAGGTGAAAGTTCCTCTTTTTACTTCACTTATTACTGAAGTACTGAAATACAGTCAAATGGTAATTTCAATACTCTGTAGGACTGAAGAAATTTGGTCAATACCATAAAATGTCCCCAGCCCTATTGTTAACTTGAGTTTCAGTTCTGATCAGTCCTCATGCACATGAAAGTGGGAAAACACCCAATCACATGAAACACGAGGAGGAAGAGTCGAACGACTAATTCCTCAGAAAAGGAAAAAAGAAAACCAGACTACACAAATATAAAGACAGTAAAGCATGTATGGCAGTAAAAAGCACTGTTATATCCACTGCCACTTGTTATGGTCTGTTGGAACTGCTAGATCAAAAAGCCTGATTGGTCAGATGTCGCTGGAGCAGGTTGGGTGTAGTGATGTAGCCCAGTAAGCAGTGATTTACCACTTAAAGAAAGTTAAAGTTAAATGTGAGACAGGACTTTTGTCCACTAAGGCTACAGTCCACCACACTTTAGTCATTTCCTAGCTGAAACACATGTAAACCTGATAACTATGTCAGACTAAGGTATCTAGGTCTGGAGCCTGACCTCCCCCAATACAATGGAACTAAAAAGGCTATCTACAAGGAAACAATGTATAGTCGCCTGCTACTGGACAATAGCATAAGGGAGAGAGAGAGAGAGAGAGAGAGAGAACAGAGGCAAGGCTAAACCTCAGTGTGGGAGATAATCTGTCTTGACTGTTTCCTATGAAAACAGATGGAAAAACATAAGTCTTTTTTTCCCCCTCTGCCTGGTCAGGCCATTACCCCACACACACACACACACACACTCTAAATCCCCACCAGAAATACTGACAGGTAAGCATTTGCATTCCTTTTAAATACACATTGGTTTTCAGTCACAATTGCAAACGACAGCAAAACAAATCTACGAGCAAAAGCAGCGAAATGCATCTCTATAGAAGCGTGTCATCTATAGTGAATGACAACACTCGAAATGCTTTTAATTGCTTTCCAGCCAAAAAAAAAAGAAAAGAAAAAAAAAAACACCATCAGCACATTTTTTTTCTTCCCCTTTGAAACGGCCGTTAAAAATCCAAACGTTTTCTGCCCAAACGTCCCAGCACGGAGGATGCAATATTCATTTTGCTGCAGGAGAACAATCCATGCATAACAATGAGATTAGCTAATGAAATCAGTCATCAACCTGCAATACATACATATTAAAGCAGGCCCTCGCTGTCACTCGCTTTGTGCATCATTTGTTCCTCCTTCACTCGCCCCCCCCTCTTTCTCGCTCTCTCCCTCTCTCATTCCATTTCTCTCCCAGACCATTCTGTGCCTCTCTCACCTTGAGGTTTTTACAGCTATATTAAGGCAAAAATGCTAATCTTTTGAAGTCTCTCTGACCTGTGTCAAAAACGCAGATGCACACGGACGCGCGCACTCACAGACCACCTGTGCTGGATCATTAGACCACTCTCTCATTCTCCGAAAAAAAGAGGGATAAATTGCAACAAATGTGATCTCATCCAGCGTCATGGGGTCACTGAACACTCTCCTCAAGCAAGAGAGAGGATAGAGGGAGACAGAGAGACAGACAGAAAGAGGGAGAGAGATGGGAAAGAGATGCATGGAGTGATGGGCTATTTCTCCCTGCTGACACAGCCTCCATCTGCCGCTGAGCCACAGAGAGCATGAGAGAGAGAGAGAGAGAGAGAGAGGAAAAGGAGAAAGGGAGGGTGTGATGAAGAAAGAGAGAAAGCGTCGTTCACCTTGGCGTCACCTCTGCTGAGCTGAGCAGGATGATGGGATAGGTAGAGACACAGAGACGCACACACACACACACGTCTCTCTCCCCCTCCTCCACACCCCATCCTTCATTCTCTCTGTAGGTGCTTGTCCGTATCTGTTCTCTCTCTCCCTCTCTTTCCCCTCCACATACACCACAATCTGTGATCACTAGAGCCATTTCAGCCAAAGACCCTCAGAGGCGTGTACACACACTCACACACATGCACGTGCACACACACAGCATGGCCTCTCAGGATTCAGACATGTTCACACACAAAACGCACCACGCGCACACACACACACACACACACACACTAAAGAGGACAGAGAAGAGGAGAGGAGAGTTACACACACCTGTACACAATACACACACAGCCAGATTAAACCTCTCTCTCTCTCTCTCTCTCTCTGTCTGTCTCTCATTCTTGATTTCTCTTTCTTCCCTCTGTCCCTCTCTCCTCGGTTTTCCATCTCTATCTATACCTCATTTCTCTATCCCTCATCTCTCCCTTTTCTTCTCTTTCTGTTTCTCTTTTCCTCCCTCATCGCTTTTTCTCTCTTTCATCTCTCAAACCCTTTTATTTCCCTTTTCTCTCCATCTTTCTCCCTCACCCCGCTGTTCTTCCTTCTTCTCTCTCTGTCTCCATAATCTCTTTCATCCTCCTCTCCGAAACAGCTCTTTTCCTTTCTTTTTTCTCTTTCTTCCCCTCTTCCATAGTTTCGCATTCTCCCTCACCTCTCTCTTTCGTTCTCCATCTCTCTTCTTCTTGATTTCTCTTTTTCCATTGCTCTCCTTCAAACTGTTTTCTGTTTTATTCCCTTCTCTCTCTCCCCTACATTTCTCAATTTCTCCTCTCTCTCTCTATTCCTCTTTTATACCGTTTTCTCCTTTTTGTTGTCTTCTTTCTCCATTTCTCTCTCTCCTTTCTTTTTTCTCCTCTTATCTTGCTCTGTCCCTTACTTTTTGCTCTTTTTCCTTTTCTCTCTCTCTCTGTCTCTCTGAGGCGCGCGGGCGTGCAGGCTGTGTGTAGCGGGGAGCCGCAGGGCAGGGTTTGAAATGAGAGACAGCGTTTTAAAGAGGAAGCAGAATTTCACCTGTGATTAGTGTGGCTGCAGGGCAGACAGCTCACTGAAGACACAATTCACTCCCCCTCCCTCTCCCTCTATGTCTCTCTCTCTCTCTCTCTCTCTGTCCCTCTTCTTTCTTGCTCTCATCTCTCCCATCCTTTTTCCTCTGTCTCAGTATCTTCCTGTCCTTCTTCTCTCATCATCCACTTCTTTCTCTCTATCCATTCACTCCCTCTCTCAGCTTACAGGGAGTGACCCAGCAGCTGGCCCTTCAGAAACAAACCAATAAAACACAAAACATATCCCCCCACCCCTCATACACCTTCCCTCTCTTCCCCCAGACCATCTGCACACCAATCGCAGCACGCATGCACACATGGTTGTGCACGCTCTCGAGTGCTGTGAAGCTGGGTTACATTAGTGCCTGACCCTATTAAAAAAAAAAAAACCCTCTACAAGCCTTAACGCTGCAGCCCCCTGTCCAAACACAAAAGACTTCCTGGAGCACAAGCATGTTACATGCAGGAAGCAAAACGGCAGGACCCATCACAGGCCGCTGGGCATCACTGGCAGATGATAAAGTCAAAGCCTGCCCGGTGCTGCGCGACTCTGACTCTCGACTCCACTTCTTTTTAACCAGGACAGCGCCAGAGCCGGCGATACACAAGAGATTAAACCATCATATTATGTAGTTCATCCAAATGTTTAAAGTAGCTTACAGATTGCAGTGGCATGATGAAAATGTGTAGATTACACCAAGTAATATCAGATGGCTTAACAAATGATTGCAGCTGACTAATGTCTCAACACATTTGAGCATCAGCCTATTTCGCATTATGAAACTCGGGTGTGGGGGGGGGGGACTCGAAGTGATGCACTGAGAAAATCATTGCTGTAGTCACAAATCTCTGAAAAGGAACCATTTTCAAATTCGATTTCAATTCATTAAAACAGAGCAGCTGGATATTATCCTCCTCTGACTGACTACATTTCGGGGTAACAAAAAAACAACCCCATCCCTGTGTGCAGATACCCTGTTACCCCTTTACTGATCCAAGCAGCCATTGCATCCACTGATCCAATCTCTGCATTGCACATTTTAGCGTTTTCCCCGCTCTCCACACACCTGACTCAACTCGTCAGCTAATTAAAAAGGTAATTAACAAGTTTAAAATGGGTGTGTTGGAGCAAGGAGAACACTCAAATGAAAAGTGCGGGGGTTACTCCAGGACCAGGATTGGGAAATGCTGAGCCAAAGTCATGTGCTAACATAATTCGACGCCTCATCATAGGTTACAAATGAAATACTGTGTGAAGAGGAAGCTACAGAGGCTTGCTCAGTTCATCACCAAACAATCAGATGGACAAAAATAACACGGATGTGTGCTGAACCGTATCTCAATCACATACGCAACAGTATCGCCTGCACCAAGAAGTCGCAGCAATAGACTGCATTAAGCTTGTAACATGGTCTGCTGGAAGTCATACCACAGTATTTCTATTTCCCTATAAGTGCATCTAAAGTGTTTGCTGGGGTTTTGTTTCATCTGTTAAGTAGACAAGCTTGGTGGGGGGAAAAAACACATATTGCTTTTTCAGATGCATGTAGCTCATGGAGCTTCCTCTGGGTTGAGTGTGATTAGTGTGGCTTTAAAGCAGAGCATTAGAGGTACAATTCATACACACCTCACCTCTCTTTCTCTAACAGTCTCTGTTGTCTATATGGTTTTTGAACAAACTGTACTGTAAGCTATAACCACAAAGTGTGAAAGATCTTTGCATACTGACCACATGTCTCTAACACTGCGGCTAATGTCTGTAATCGGAATCCGTGCTGGTTAGTTTTCAGAATGCAGGAGTAGTCAGGCTACAACCAGGGGACTTATATGTCGACAATCCAGGAATATAACTACTTGAAAATACACTCACAGTCAAAAGAAGTAATGAACTGACAGGAATGAAACTCAGTGGGTAGGTCTGACATTGTGAGACATGTGAATGATTCAAGTTTCACGCTCAGCCATGCATGTGGTGTAAGCAAACACAGGTCTTATTGCTGTACCTGACTGACCCAACAGCCACGATTGTGGACATTCAGCAAGCAGTGATCCCCTCCATGAGTCATCCTGTTAGACTGCAATGGTGTCGTGCCAGACTGTCATGGAGTGGCTCAGTATGGCAGAGGACGAGTTCCGCTTACGTCTTGGCGGAGACAACCAATGGAATCCGTGTGTGGAGGCACCGTGGTCAGCACCAAGATGAATGGTTTGCCGTCACGCATCACGTGTCCAGAAGGGCTGGTGTCACTCCACCTCCACCCCTACCCCAAAATCTGCAGGAACTGTGTAAGAATATTCAAGCTGCATGGGATGGATTATCACAGGACACCATTTGAACCTCTACAACTCCATGCCGAGACGTCTGGCATGCTGCATTAGCACGTTCAGGGTGTGACTAACTTTTATTGCCAATGAGTGTATGAACTGGGGCCTTTTAGAGGTGGCATGTCTCTATAGTGGGTCAATTCATGTTTTTGGCACCTAGGGACAGTAATATTTTAGTTACATCAATATTAAGCTAAACTCCTTGCAGCAATACATATACAAAAGGTATGATTGGTGAACCTTCAGAGATGGGCATGTGCTGTATTGCCTGCAACTAGCCAAAAGCACACCTGCATTTTATACTTAATTTTGATTTGACTGCTGAGAGCAAAGATTTCACATTCTTCCTCTCACGAGTTCCATAGCCAGCTTACGTGCTGTTTTTGTTTCTGCTGTTGCTCTTTTTACCACCTCCAGCTCCTAATGAAGTGTAAGCTATCTGTGGCAGTAGTGTAGGAATAAAGTAAATGCGCGTTATTTAAAGAAGCAGGGTGTAAGCCTCTAGCAGTGAGGCTGCGTACTGCTGCAACCTACTGAACTAAATGTCAGTGCCAGAATGTAAATACTACACCATTTAAGGTGGAACTGGAATCTTCAAACAAGAAGCTGGTGAATAAGAAGCTGAATACCGGCAACAAAATGTTTAAATGCTACACCATTTAAAGCGGAATGAGAAAATTCTGGTAAATAATTAAAACTGCCACTTTAATGCAAAAACATAAATCATAAAAGACAATCTGTACAGCCAGTGTGTGGTTTGTATGTTCCAGACTTCTATAGCTACATTTGCAGCTGTACAGGGCAGCCTCTGTTGGAAAAGGATCCTCCTCTGCGTGGATATGAAAAGTTCATTCTCAGCTAATAAAAACAGAATGATTACCTGTTTTCTGCACCCCTGCAAAGAACAATCTCTACAGCCCCAAAACCAGCTTATTATTTTTAGATTCTTTCATGCTTAAAATGTTTTGATATAATTTTCAAATTGTACACTTTATACATGAATCAACATGCTTATGAAAAATGAGCAAAATATTATTGTCAAAGTTATAACTGTTTGTAGGACACTGCGTTAAGGTTCTCTCACTTTTTTTCCTTTTCCTTTTTTGTTTACACAAGACTTTGGATATATACACCCCATGTGACTAGTATCTGTACTGTATCCTGATAAGATTAGCCACATGCATTTACACTTGGGATGGAATAGGCACATCTGCTTCTTACGTGGCAACCAATTACTAATGGTTTATCCGTTCAGGGTCCGTCGTCTGGAGTTTGTTTTGCACAGTTGCGTCTATTTCTATTAAGCATTTTGTTTGATGTGTTCCCCAACCATGTGCATCCTCCATAATTATCTTCCTCGAAGACACAGATCATGTACCCAGTGACATACAGCACGGAGAGGAGTTTTGGTTGTATTGGAAGGAGTTCGGACGTTTTAAAAGCGCCTTGGGTGCATTTACACTTGCACTTTTGGGTTGCACTTGTGTGGGTTACACAGTGTAGATTTGTACTTGTTAAATCTGTTCATACAACCGTCTCATTAAAGTGTCTAAAAGTGGGGAACTGTGCATTTGTAATGCATGTGTGTGCATGTTAAGCTTATTTTTTTAGTTTGGTTTCTGTCATCCAAAATCATCTAAAACCTTTCTGAGTCATGATCCCATTTCAACATGAAAGCAAGCTGTGTACATTTTTTGACAACCATTGTTTCTTATACACCTGCCTCCGAATGCTCTTCTCCAAGGTTGAGGACCACCATGTTAGTAGTCAACCCCATTCAGTATTAGATATATATTACTGCACTCAATCTGCTACACAAAAGTGCACATATGTGAATTGTGCAGAAGGCGCAGGGGGCAGTGGTGCTGCTCCGGCATGAGTGGGATCCACTTAACCCCCTTTTCTAGTCACACACACACGCGCACACGTACTCCCTCCTGCCAACACTCTATCTGCCTCCAACCATCTAATCCCACAGAGGAGGGGCTAGCAGTACCACCCTGACCCTAAAAACACCCCTCCCCAAACACACATTTCTCACCCCACACACAGCAGCAGACCCTATTAGGTTGCGGGTGTGGGGAAAACTGACATGCAGTCAAAAAACACACAACACGAGACGACAGCCTCACACGCATGCACAAAAACACACACTGTGTATTGTATGTTGAGAGTGACCTGTAGGTGCGTGTCTGATTCATGGCAGTGCGCTTCAGTAAAGCACAACTGCTCCTTTCTATATTTGCCCTTCAGAAAGACATAAATAATGGGCCCGCTCTCTCTCGCTCTGTGTGCGTGTATAAATTAGCTGCGCACAGCACTCCTGAGACACATCCTACACCGGACACACACAGGGAGAGATGGGAAGATGGAGAGGTGAGGCAGTTGGGCGGGTGGGCGGAAGAGCGAGCAAAGAAAGAGCAAAATAGAAGAAAGAGGAAAGAAGGGAGAAACCAAGGAGAGGAGAAGGTATATGACAGGGCTCAGACTGATACACATGAACACACACACACACACACACACACACACACACACACACACTCCCCTTCCCTCTCTGCGTGCAACTGCGGTGTAAATGTCATCATGTACACAGTTTATCCTCTGTGTGAGCGAGAGGAGGAGATGGAGGGAGGGTGAGACAGAGGGAAGGAAAACTGGGAAAGGAAAAAGAAAAGGGAGAGAAGGGAGAAAGAGAGAGGACGACATATGGGAAAAGGGGACAGAGAGAAGGAAAAAAGAAAGAAACAAAAAAGTAAGACAAGGATAAGGGAAAGGGAGAAAAGGAGAAAGAGAGATTGAGGAAGACTGATAAAGTGACAAAGAGCGATGGGGGAGAGAGAGAGAGAGAGAGAGACAGAGAGAGAGGGAGAGAGAGAAAAAGATAGCAGGGGAGATACTGTGTAAGTGAGAAAAAGAGATGGGAAAAGAAACACAGAAGGGTGAGCAAGAGACAGCAAAACAGGAGGAAGAAATAAAGGAAGACATAAATGAGAGAGAGAGAGAGAGAGAAAAAGACAGAAAGAGAGATTGTGTGAACAAGAAAGACTGAAGGACAACCTGGAAAGAAAAATGACAGAGGAAGAAGAGGGGGAGAGAGAGAGAGACAGAGAAAGAAAGAAAGAAAGAAAGAAAGAGAGAGTGAGAGAGCTCACTGCGGAGAGGAGAAAAGGAGAGCGCAGCAGCCTCTCCTGTCGTTTCCTTCATTAGTATTCCAGCGCTCACTCTTTAGAGCCATCTTCACACACCGCTTTTAGCGTCAGCAACACAGGAGAAAGGCTCAGGTCCACGACACAGACACATACACACGCACACGCACACACACACACACACACACACACACACACACACACACACACACACACACACAGCATTCAACAATCGTTCCAGTGATTTCTCTGCATTTTACATTCTAATCACACCCAAATGCTAAATGCTGGGGGAAAGCAGGAGGATGTGATAAGCTCTCTATACTGACAGCTGAAACACTGGACCGTTCTACTACTGTAATCACAACACACTATAGACACTACAGGAGTGGCACGCCAGTGAACCAACTGCAGATCTGCAACATTAGAAGAGGAAGTCTGGAAGATAACTTAGAACTGAACTCTTCAAAGTATGTCTGTCAGCACTGGTTGTATTAGTAATCATGAAATCCACCGTTTAGGCTACTGTGACCAGTAATCACTTAATCAGAGTGATTAAAAACAGAAGACTGAACAATTAAAAGCGACTTTACTCAACAACAACAACAACAACAACAACAACAACTGACCAAGAAGAGTCTTTAAAGATTCCTCGGTACTGCACCGAAAAACATTCCTATTTCTGATCCAAGTGGATTATCTTGTATCTAATCTCAGAAATAATAACACAAATCAATGGTTTGTACTTAAAGGGCATATCATTGTTAGGAGAGTTAGGTCACATGATTAGGGACAGACACATATTTTTCCCCAGGGAGCTCAGATGACATCACTTAGCTGTGACTACGGAAATGGCTCACTTTTGGATCATGGCTGCCTTGTTTTTTTGAGCTCCCCTCTACAAATCTGATGTTCTCAAATTTTCTTACATTCCCACCAACAAAACCAAATGGGAACCGCACATTGATGTCAATGCTGTCCCAGCCGGAGACCTGGTATAACAGTCATCAGGCCAGAATAGGCCAAGCACATCATTGCTAAGCTGACCTCTCTCTGTGGCTCCCTAAGGGAAGTCAAACAAGCACACACATAGGATAGTATATAGTACCGGCTTTCATATGTTTTTGAGTTGTCCCTAGACAACTAGCTAACAGCTGAGTTAGGTAAGGAGTGTTGTTTAGCCTTGGTTTTCTCTGCCTCATAACAACCAAATTTCCTCTGTTTTGTTTAAATAACGCAGAAAAAAGTAATATGTAAACATTTTACCATTCACTCTCCAGTCTATATATTCCACATACGGAACCAAGCTGCTAAAACAGCCTGTTTTTAAATGAGCTGTTTCTGTGATGTCACAGGAACCAACTCATTTACATACATCCACCTATTCAGCCTACAGTGGTTTAGCATCATCCACTCATACTGAAGTTAAAAGGAATGTTTCAGCTCTGAGTGCTTTTCTGAAAGAGGCTTGGTATAGGACAGCTAATCAGAACAGAGCTTATTATCTCAGATCAGTCTTAAAAGCACAGTAACAAAAACAGTCTGTTTCATTCTAAGAGACACAGTGAGGCTGTAAAATGGTCATGCAAAATGAAATGTGCCTCTATTTGGTACATACAATGCCACAGATGTTATAAGGTTAAAAAAATTTCTTCTTCTTGGTGACCCCTACAGAGCTGCGTACAAAGCACTACGAATGGCTGTAAGGTGAATTCAAACTACAGATTATTATGCAAAACTACTTGAGACTATACATTTTAATCACGTTTGAGCAATCGTAACAACCCTACCATTAGGCAAAAAGGTCAGGTCTGTGATAAAAAAGCCCAGCAAACAGCCTCTGAAGACAGTGTTTGGGAATCGGTTCCAATACGTCAGTATAGCACAGTACATTAGAGCGAGCATGTAGGTTTTGCACACAGCTGTATCTCAACAGAGAATCTGTAGTCTGTTTCACATTGAGCAGGAACGTTCCAGCGATTCGGTGTGTGACGCTCAAACAGCAGCACGGCTACAGCACACATTAGAGACGGTGCTGGATTTACTACAGTATACAGTAGGGCTTTACAGTACAGCCCAGTTAATTCAAACAGAGCGGGACATTTACAGCATAGCTCTTGGTTTAAAAGGAGCAGTTCTATCAGAGATGGGCAGTCATTTTAAATACTGGAAGAGTAGTTATTAGAGTTCTCTTATGGTGAAAACAATATTTCAGCCAAAAACAGAGACGGCATTATGGAATTTTTCCCTTGTACCAAATGTACGTGACAAGCCAAGACGTGTTTTGTTTCCAAAGTTTGCTTTTTTAGTTTTGCCCTGGAGCTGAGAGGTTAATGTAGCCAAAAAGTAATAGTCACTGATACTCCACCATACTGAAAGCAAAAGTCCTGCCTCATTATTTGCTATAACTTTCAACTCAGCCCTCCTGGTAGCATTTACAGCACTTAGCCTCTTAACACTACACCCTTCACCCATAAGACCAAGTCTTCAGCCACATGCTAATTTGGGATGCATGTTCACCCCTGATCTCTAACAAAAACTGACAAAATTCAGACAAAATTTTAAGTCCACAATTAAAGTCCAAAAGTTTTCAGCTACAAAACATACTTTCTTCCACTTCAGGCAACACTTAAACTACGCTCACTGCACAAAAAATCAGCCACCTTGAGTGCTTAAGGTGGTAGTAACTTCAGGGCTATAAATACCTGCGGGGTGTGATTGACAGGATTCATGGATTGAGAAGAGGTGGTACAGCGCAGTGAATGGCTTGTTCCATGTGTGGAAAATGGCTCCAAAGCAGATGTTAATGATTGGCTAAAAGGAGTGATTGCAAAGGCCATAGTGTGAAGGAAGAAGCTGAATCTGCAGGTGTATGGAAGCGTACAGTCACACAGGTCTACCAGCAGTGGCTAAAATCCCAATCTACAGGAAATCCTCCTCAGAATTGTGCCAGGAAAGGCATCCACCAAATCTGGCCCAGCTGCGCAATTCTTTGGTGCAAGAGTGTCTGAACATTGATGTTGCCTACATCCAGAAACTTTCAGTCCAGTCCATGACAAATCGAATCATGACTGTTATTGGTGCTCATGGACATATTACCTGTTATTAGGTAAGTTTCAGCTACAGGTGAGTAATGTTTTGTCTGGTGAGCTTATATTTAAATTTATTTTAATACAGCAGTACTGCTTAAGCACAGAGTTTTTGTATATTTGTTGCTTAGTTCTGGTTTAGATAGTGGAGTATTATTGGATGGATCTCCACGGTAACAGGGCTGATGAAACTCAATCTGAGTCTCTCCATGTCGCTCCCTCTCTGATGACCACCCGCTGGTATTGACCTTCTGAATGTTTTCCCTCTCTCCTTCTCTGTCACTCTCTCTCTCACTCTTTCTCTCTCCCCCACATCCCCTTCCTCACATCTCCCGCTTTAACCCCGTAAGCTCTTAGTGACGGTTTTGTCATTAGGAGATGTAGGATACTCACCCACATGCTGGTTATTAAACTATAGACGATAGCAATATTATTCATGCAAAGCTGGATCTGCAATGTACAATAATGATGCCTCATCTTAATAATAGCCTAACACATACACTATTACTAACAGCACTGTGAGCCATTACCTGAGCCTTTTTGCAAACACTGTACTTTTAATATTTATATATCTTTATTACATCTCTCTTTATACTACGGTTCTGGCAGTACTGACATACAGCTACTGATACAACTTACCACATATGTACTGCAAACCCTTGTTTTTCCAACCATAACCTCAACAATAAGCTTTTATGTGGTATGCACTTCTTTTCTGGCTTACAACGAATTCTCTATTAATTTCTCCAACAATTAAATCATCTGTTATTAAATTAAACAGTGCGCCGTGTTTCCAATGTGCCATTTTACCACTGAGTGAAACCAGTGTGAGATCCTCCTTCTGGATGCTACAGGATTCTTTAAGCTCTAATAATCAAAAACAGATGTATTCGTCCTTGTTATGGACTTCACAGTATAAACAGTATTTAATGTTCAGGAACTAATAACACTACTCCAATACATCTCTATAAAAATATGCTAATTTTTCTTTGACTCGATATGAACTGTGAAGCATTCAGTCACACATGAATTCTTCAGCTATAAATGAACTGACTATAAATGAACTCCCAATCAATTGTAATTGCACTTTTTGAAGATGGCTGTGTGAGACTGTAAAACCTGGCATATTCACAAGTATAATGTATTCACTGTATTGTTTAAAACAGATCTGGCAGAGGACACTGCCACAGCCCTGCAAACGTTTGATGACACCATATACACACGACAACTCTGGCAGGTTCCAATTGTTCTACTTCATATTTAAGAAGTCTAGGAGAAACACTGGAACTGAACAGAATGGACAGTGTTTCAGGCATATGTGTGTGTAAGCGCTCTTCCTGGGTGATGTGTACGTTAGGTGTATGTTGTGCTCTGCTGATTTATTTCGCTGTCGTGGTGCTGAGATGTGCAGTGTTGTGCAGCCAGCTGGTTTGAACACATACACACTCTCCTCTTTCTATCAATACAGTGCACGCAGCTGCCTCTCTCTTCAGGACATGCTACACCGAGAGTCAACTGTGGGTGTATGTGTGCAGCCCTATTACACTAAATAAACAGAATGTCACTGATTTTGTGGCTTACGACAATATAGCTAGTGACTGGATTCACCGCACAACGTTTGATTCATACAGGGGACATATGATGAAAAACTCTCAAGCTCATACATTCGGGTGTCTCACAAATTTAGTAAGACAAGCCAGTTTTTTATGAGCTGCCTAGATCACAAAACATGGGATTCAACAAGTTGTTCATTTGGCAACCCATTCCTGTGTCATGTGGAGACTCATTAGAAGAATACCGCCCCATCCGAATAGCTCCACCAGCAGCTTCAGTTTCTTTCGTCAAGAGGTGCCATTATTTTCTAGCAAGTGTCGGAGCTGCTAACATTCTGTGGAAGCTAAGAGCTAATTGTGGGAACCGCTGTTGGCTGTACCTGTGTGGATAAATATTATTTTAGAAGGAAACGTCCAGTTACAGTCAGCAAAACTCTTTACCTGTGTCCTAACCACTCTGTGTCTGACATGAAGCTGAAGTCAGTTTCTCATTGGCAAGCTTCTCGTTCAAATTTGCCCATTCCACCTTAAATGAAGCAGCAGTTACGTTCTGTCGCTTCAGACAATGGCTGGAAATTGGTGCTCTATTTAAGGTGCAAGAGGAACACCCTAAAGTAAAGCCTGATTCACACATGCGACCTGTGTGGCGTGAGAGATGCGGCAGACATTCATATATACAGTGCTTGCACTGTGGATTGGAGCAGTGAGAAAGTCATACAGAAATTCCTTTTATCAGACGGACAAAACGTCAAACCAACACCTCTGCTCAGTAAAAATATATGGTACATGTGTTTATCCTCAACAGCATTCTGACTTCATGTCAGTCAGGAAATCTGTGTGCAGCACAGAACGTTTAACTGGTATTTAGTTTGGTAACGTTCATGATTGAAATGAAAAAAATAGCATTTATACAAAAAGGTTTCATTTTTATTTCCGTTTAATCTTCATGGATTTTTTCCGTGTATTTTGGTGCTTGAATTCAGTTTCTACCCTATTCTTTAAAATACCGTGCCACTTCATTATGGCGCCTGGGATGCTCTGCAGCTTCCCTTGCGCAGCCTATGTAAAAGCACTGACCTGTTAATACAAGCAACAAAATGAAAATTGAATAGTTCACACGCCACACAGAGGCAGTATGTGTGAATCACGCCTAAGAAGCCAAGTTCAGCCCCGTTTCTTGTTTTTTCTCCTAACCTGGGTGTCTGTAACGCAGTACTGGCAACAAAACTTCTACTAAAAGTGGATCATAAGCAACTGCCTTTGGCAAAAAGGCAGACGAGGAAAATTGAAGTATTTAAAGAATAATTGTCCTCCTTGTTTCTTTGGCCATTTAGCACCATCTAACACTTACAGCTAAAGTAATTCTCTAGAACGCTTTTGGCGTTACTTGCTCCAGAATCCACAAACAGAATCCTGAACACTATTAACTGTGGTGCTTGATCCTTGCAGTAATTGGTACGTAATTAAAACCACAGGTACCTGTATTAACTTGTGGAAAATGTATCATATAACATATCACATGCAACATAACATGCCTTCTTTTCTATATGAGCCACAGCTGAAGTTACTTTACAGGAAAAGTTGGACAAATCTACACAATTTCAACCTTAGCCCAAATGATATTTTGCACATTTAGTTTTCCGCTGGAGTTAAAAGGCCAGTGTATGGAAGCTACTCAATATTGGCTGCTTATGTAGACTAATTAGCCTTGCGCTAAATCATCATATATTGTGTTGAGTTATATAATTTCAAGGAGACTTTTCTTCACCCTCTTTGGGGTCTGTCTGTCTCCTATATGGCTGAACGATTTGGGGAAAATACCTAATTGCAATTTTTCTGACCAACAATGCAACTGTTATTTAAATGTGATTATTTTCTATAAATTAAGCTCAAGGCCCTTTTTTCCTCTCTAGAAGACCACCACATCCACCAAGTGCATCATTACACCCCTCGTCTTATCCATAAAAATGGACAAACGTAGAGCAAATCTGATTTCATACTGAAACATTTCTTTCAGCAAGCATTGCCTTTGGACACTGCAGTTATTTGGTAATTGCGCACAAGCAAATTAAGTTTTAATAAAAATGACTATTAAGCCCCAAAAGCAGAGACTTTCTTTTTGGATTTAACATAAATACATACTCCCTCTCTCTCATCTCTCTCTCTCTCTCTCTCTCTCAGTATTTATTACCACATCTTCCTGTACACATCCAGCAGGGCCAATGAAGCCACACAACTAACCCAGCCAGGGCATAAATATTTAAGAGAAGAAGAAACAGATAAATGGCAAGGTTTTGTACGCACACGTGGGTATGGTGGGTGTGTGTGTGTGTGTAAGAGACAGAGAGCAAAAAAAGGTGAGAGAAAGAAAGAGAGTGAGAGTTAGAGAGGGGAGGTGCAGCAATAGTAGTCAGTCACTTGCTGATGTGCCTTCCATTCTTCACACTCTCTCTCTTTCCGAGGTAATGACTCTCACTGGGGATCTGGACAGTCAGGCTCAGCTCAGGCAGGCGTCCATTACACATATTCACTCACACACACACACACACACACACACACACACACACACACACACACGTCCATTACCCTTCTCAAACAACCTGTGTGTTCTTGCCTCAAAGACTTCAACCCACAGAGAAACATGCATGCCTCTCTCTCTCTCTCTCTCTCTCTCTCTCTCTCTCTCTTTCTCTCTCTCTCACACACACACATACTCCGCACGACATCAGCACTAGAACACAGCCTCTTCTTCCATGATTCCAAATCTCCCTCAGCAGGAAAAACAGACAGCGAGTTGTCCTTGAGAGAGAGAGAGAGAGAGAGAGAGAGAGAGAGAGAGAGAGAGAGAGAGAGTGCAAATACAGAGCAAGAGAGAGAGCGCACAGAAGAAAAACAGGAAAGAGAAAAAGATGAGAGAGAAAGAAAGAAAGAAAGAAAGAAAGAAAGAAAGAAAAAAAGTAAGTAACTCTGTCCTAAGAAAGAAAGGACAGAGTTGAAGAGAAAAGAGAGGGAAAGAGAAGAAAGAGAAAAAGAAAGACAAGGGGAGGGAGAAGGAGGGAGAGGTACCACACAGCTTGACTCTTTGGACTGTTAAGTGCAGTACAGTTTCTATGGAAAGGGCTAATTTAGTACAGTCCGGGTATATTTTAAGAACGTGCGTCTAACTTTCCATCAGGAACAGAGGGAAATAAGACTGTCGCTTTTCTCCATGCCACCCCCGCCACATCCTGAGCGACTCCCCCATCTGCTCCTATCCGTCTCACACACCGAGGAAGGCTATGCTCCGTGGAGATGTTCTGCCTGCCTCAACTTTTGGAACTCCCTTTGGGTGTCCCCCAGCTTCATTCCTCTCTGTGTTTTCTTCATGAGAAACAGAGGGCTGATTGAGGGAGTGCGTGTGTAGCCCTCTGGATAACCTCCATTCTTAGCAGTCCATGACATGCTTGGTGCTCGTGTAACTGTATATTCTTCTTGTTATGACAATAATGGAAGTCTTAAAAAGCTGCTTTGGAGACAAATCTTCCAATAAACATAATACAGTTGATCAGCCATATTTGGTGCTGAAAGTTTGCTTCTTTACTTTGCATTAGAGCTATGCAGCTAACAAATAATGGAAGCTTCTACTGTTCAAAGGTCAGAGAGCACCCTTCATTTATTTCCAGTTCAAAACAGCCATTAAGTACAAGTGTTCAGCATCAGGAAAAAAACAGAAACGTTGAACAGTAAATTAGCTACAGCAGCTGTTTAGATTAACTACTAACTAAAGAAGCCAACTTCCACATGTCATGTGTTCGCCAAAGTTGTCCAAACTTGATTCTTTGCCCAAACGTTTCTTTAAATAGACTGGACACTGCTAAGGACAAGTGAAAAAGGACAAAATGGGAGTCATGCCGCAGAGAGTGGACAATGCCTCGCTCTTCCCTACAATTTCAAAAATCAATGCTCCGACGGAGCCTCTATTACCATTATTGATGGCAGGGACATGGGCTGAGGCGGCTGCCAAAGGCAGGAGCAGGTGTGATGTGTAGTAGAGTGGACTGTCCCCCATCCCTCTCCATCTCTGTCTCTCTCACAGGCTTGTGTGGGCGGAGCAAGGACCCTTAGCAAAAAAAAAAACCCTCAAATGCAAATGCATGTTCATACTGCGCATACAACGTACATATACGGTTGAGAAACTGCCTGAGAAACCAGAATGAACGCATCAGTGGCTCCACCTGTACATGCTCAGAATATGCAGCCTCTACACTGCTGTAACACATCACATCTCGGATCGCATTTACATACAAATTAATGAACAAAAAAAAAAAGAAAAACGTCCTCATATCAGCTCTCCTATTAGAAGGTGGATCAATAGGAAGCACAGAGGACAAGTAAAAAACAGAAAGCAAGAGGGAGAAAGAAAAGGAGCGCTGCATCTCAATTCAGGCTCTACGTGCTATAGTCTTCACACACACTATATACTCCACTACATTGTGTGGATTTTTGGAGGACAATGTTTTACACAAAAAAAGACGCGACAGGCCCAGCTCACATCAGTCGTACCTGGAAATCAGACAAACAGTCGATGAATCTAAAATAAAACATTCCATTTACAAGTTTGCACTCCTAATTTGTTTTCAAGCCTGATTTGGTAACAGCTGACTGAATTTCAGGACTGGAAAGAATTTGAGCTTCGTTGTTTGCTGTTTAATAGAGAAGGAGGTAAGCGATAAAGGCTTAACTGCCTACACAAGATTTGACTGGCAGTCCGATGATCTGATGAATTTCTGACATGTCCATAGCTTTTAACAGTTGTCTGGCAGTTCCAGCAGATTTCACAGACCAACTTCTCCATCTGTCACACAAAACCATCACAACCAATGGCCCTGCCCCTACACACACCTAGACTAACAAAACAAAAAAAAATGCCTTTTTTGGTTAAACAGCAGCAGTTATTCAGCCTTTTGCTGTGAGGACTCTGAGTGCTAGTTTCCCTTTTGCTAATTAATAAAAGCAGAGTTATGGACCAGCTCCACGTATACCATATTTGCACGTACAAGTTGGATAGGGGCAATTCTGTCCACCCAAAATATTGGTAGGGACATGACATGGCCCTCCATATGCAAATCTACAGCCGTGCACCAATGCCACTGGATTGTTTGCTATTTAGTTAATGAATGGATATATTCATTAACTGTATGTATATGCTATATTTTTTATTTCACTCTTGCAGGAGACCTTTAAGTATTTTTCCCTTCAGAAAAGTGCCTTGGCACAGAACTGGCGCCTTTTCCCAATTATAACATCTGACAGAAACCCAATGGTTAGGCTACTGCCTGCGCTCATATTCGTAGTCAGTGATGTATCTGAGTTAGCCTACAGCCTAAAGTGCGTTTTTCCCTCCCTTCACAACAGTTCTTCGCACTACAGATGACCGTTTCTGTTGATGTTTTAACAAATTTAAGTATTCCAACAACAGAATGGCCAAATATTGGTCAAAATGATGCTGATCAGTCCTGCTAATAGTGCCATAGAACCGATTCACCAGTGAGGTTTCAATATTTTTGAGTGGAGATACAGAGAGCGGGAGGGATAACAAGAGCCTGAAGGCAGAGAACGAGAAAGAGACAGAGACTTGGGGAGAGAAAATGACTGTCCTTGTATTTCTGTCACTCTCTGCAACCACCAGGGACTTGAACAATGAAGCGAAGCGGCCGAGCAGATAGCGGCAAGAGGACGGACACTTTGCTAGGAGAAGCCTGTGCTCCACCAATTAGCCTGCTGCAGCATGCGGCACAAAGCTGATTTGTTTGCTCCAGAGCAATGGCTCGGGCCCTGTAACGGCACCTTTCGCAGCTACCGCGCCATAATTAATTGCCAAATTAAAGATCCTTATTGAAAAAAAAGAAAAAGAGAACACACAGAAGTGCATGTAGGTAATGTCACTGATACAACTGCCTTTGGAAAGGTTTGTTTCATCTAATTGGAAAATGAAAACACACACACACACACACACACATCTCACATCTTAGGGCTGATATTAAATTAGGTTTTAAATCGACAGTCATTCACAGCTTCCAATTATACCAGACATACGTTGCAGCCGATATCGTTGACAAAATTTCACAACTAGTCTAATAGTGACAAGGTAGAAAATAAGAAAACAGAGAGAGAAAAGGAAGAAGAGCAACGGCACGTGACGTGCACAAGAAGCAGCATCAGTAATCGAATACTTACTGAGTGGGAGTGTCCTCAACTCTGTGACATCACTGCTCTTCCACCTGAGAGAAAGACAGAGAGAAAGAGAGAGAGAGTTAACTAGAGTTAAATCTACATAAATAATTTAATTATATTTAAAGACAGTTTAGAGTTCAACAAAACACAGCCCTCTGCATGTAGTGTGTACTGACTGACTAATATGTTGATAAACAGATCGTTATGCTTTCACAACAGTAACTAAAACACTAACTAAAACACTAACTACAGGAAAAAAACGTCTCCATTCAAAAATAACTGTGATGTGAAAGGTCATTCAGGGAGGTCTGATATGAAATTTACATTGACGAAAATAATACTGACTGAATTCTTTACAGTGTTGCTGATGGGAATGTCTCATACATAACCATTTCGTTTCCTAAAACAAAAGACTTAATCTTTAATTTTAATTAAATATGTAAAGAGAAAGGTTTAAAAACAAAAAGTAGTAAAAAGTTGTTTTTTTTCTGTGGGAACTATGTTCCCTTACAGCCCACTGCATGCTCCTCCCGGCCTTGGACAGCTTTATGTAGTAGATCACAACTTTCTCAAAACTCAAGTAGTAAGCCTCTGTGAGGGAACCAGATTTATTAAACACTCATTCAGATGAGTGGTTCCTATCACCACCCAAGTATTCTGATACTTTAAAAATGTTTTATAATACACAATAGCGCATAATATCTTTAGACGTTTGATCTGTAGGAACTGAGAAAAAAATCCAGTAGCGCTACATCTAAAAAGCAAATATTATCAACAACTGTAAACCCAGCTACTCAATTTGGTAAACCGTGTTACACAAAGTCCAGTTAAAGAGGACCAATTTTGCTCTCTTTCAATGTCCTACAAGTACTGACATGCACAATATGTGCAAAAAAAAGCATACTGTATTGTATTGTGAGCCAATTAAGCATGATAATATATATTGTCATACTGCCCAGCCCTCGGTGCAATCGCTGTGAACAATGAATGTCATTTGGACTGTGGATTAACGAGCACATATTCAATACCGCAGTGCTTCTCAACATCGACATTACAGCTGTTTACTCAACCTAGGTTTTGAGTCTACCACGAGTGGACACCCACAGAACAACTATGCAAACTACAAGTCTCGCCTCTCCCTCATGAACAGCAATTTCTGGTACTTGAGAAAAGCTCCTCATGGTTTTTCCTTTAAACTGATTTTAAACAAGTGTAAGCGAAGTAAACTATAGGTATTTTGAGAGCTTGTGATAGAGCTCCCCATGCAGAACATCACTTCCTGCTCTCCATCTGCAGTTCATACCACAGCAATGAATCATTTTCAAACAACCTTTTTAGTTTCTCTAAATTCTCAATTCTAAGAGTTTCTCTAATCTCTAATTTCCCATCAATCCTGAACAGCTTCAATTGCATCTTAAATATTGTACTACACACAATTTGTATCCAAATGTGTATCCATGTGACTAACTTCTCACACCACAGTGCAAGTATTTTGTACAATATTAACACTAGTGTGACTAGAATTTTTTCTCCAACCAACAGAATCATTGCGAGTAGAAAAGTTTTGCTCTCCAAAGTGACAAAAATATACATAACCCCCAAAAAGAAGGGTGACTCAACTTTTACATACAACTGAAAACTTCATTATGCATTTAATATGGTTGTGCTGAGAGAGAGAGAGAGAGAGAGAGAGGTTTAGTTTACAGCTGTTTGATTAACCCTATTGTGCCTAATACTAAAAGAGTGAGAGAATTGAAACCCAGAGAAACTGATTTCAATGAGTGGAGACCTTTTTTAGCCTGGAGGAAGTAAGCCAGCACAAACAAGTTTCAGAACACATTCAGCTTTGTGGTCAAACCGTGAAAGACAGCATGACGTTTGCAACCAGACCTGTGGCTGGCACCATACACACATACACACACAACCACATGCCCACACATGTGGGGAAAACACACACACACACACACACACACACACACACACACACACACACACATGCACACACTCCCAGTTCCTTTTTTCCTGTTAAACCTGTTGGAATTACAGTCAGGCTTTAAGACTCCGGGTGTGTGGGATGATTTTTTTTCGCCCTACTGCACACACTGAGAGAACCAGCCCTCTCCTGTTTTCTCACGGCCTTAGTTTGTGCATGTATCAGAGAACACACAGCAAACAGATACACTTCCAAACTCCTCCATCAGCATGAACCGCAGAAATGCACACGGACACAAACAGAGGAGTACTCCGCAAGCAAAACCCCACCAAAACAGCAAAACAGACAACTGCCCCCCCCCCACCCAGACACTAGCACAGTGCAGACACACTCCAAGCAACTGCTGTCAGAACAGTCAGTTCCTCTTTTGGGCCTGTAAAACATTTCCATGTGGGCAGCGGCCGGAGGTTTCTCGGAAGGCATGGCCAGAGGATTCAATTCAACACCATCTGCCTCCCACTGCTGACCGCCACACGCTGCTCATTCACACAAATCCACCTGCATCAGGGCTGGAGACCACCGTGGACAACATGGAATTTATTATGAAAAAAGTATGATTTGGAAGTTTAATTCCCTGATCCACATCAGACACATTTGCCTCATATCTGATATTCATAGATAATACAGCCACACAGTGCACACTGGCACAGTGCAGTGATTCTCAGTCCTGGTCCCAGAACATCAATCTAATGCACACTTTACACACAACACACCTGATCCAAGGTTTCCGAGGTGAACTGGGTATGTAAAGCTGCTTTGAAATGCAAGTTGGGAAGTACTTTTCTCTGAAAAAAAAAGTACTTGTTTATTCATCATGCATGTTCATGCGGTTCACGAGAGGTAAACAAACCATAGACGGTGTGAAACAACTGCTGTAGTTTATTAGCTAGCTGGCATCTATCAGGTTTGGCCTGTTTTATAGGTGTTTTTGAACAGAAACAGAGTAGGAATAACATTGTGGGTTAATTGTACATGATTAAAATGACTATCATTACCACCTGTTCTACTTGGAACTGTGAGGAACTGTAGGCTTCTTTCCTCTACTATGATGAAAACAGCATTGGTGTCTCTTGCTGCATCAAAAATTCAGACGTTCCCTCCATCATCATCTCACTTCAAAGGGTGTTCATCAAAACTGTTCTTTTCCAATAAAATTGAGACCACTTGATAGCAAGATGGGGGAAACGCTACAACAGGCAAGGCAGCGGTACTCTCTACCAGCTAGGTTTCATTACAGAGTTGGGGAAATTCCTGGCTTATCCTTTACATTAAACCAAACCAGATTGATTCTTAAATGATTTTGTAATGCAGGAAATGAAATGAAAAATTGGCGGAACTGCCCTTCAAGTATCATTTTGCCATATTGTCTAGTGCAATGGACAGCCCCTGTATGTCAATCAAAGGCCAGCCCATAGCCGGGATGGCAAAAGACAGCAGGGAGCAAGGACACCCACAGCATTAGGGCTGATGTTACCAGGGAGAATTACAGTGGAGGCGGCCATAATGACACCTCTGATGTGGAGATAATGGCAGAAATGGCGGTGAAGTCGATCATCCTATACATGCTACGCATCCATCCACACACACACACAGAGCACTGATTACATTCACTCACTCACTCACCTCACACACACACACACACACACACACACACACACACACACACACACACACACACCTTGCTTACAGCCAGGTCCTTAGTTAGCCTTTCTGCATCTCTCCCCAGCGCATCTCCATCCATCCGGCCGACAGCCTAATCAAAAACGACCTGACAGTACATTTCTTATTTAGTTGCCCGAGGGGAGGAATTTAGATGGAATGATAACGCTCCCCAATCGGCCACAGGGCAAATTTTGCTCAGTCTCACACACATGTACTGAACACACACACACACACGGGAAGGTGTCTGAGGTGCAGGGGGAGGTTCGTTTTCGTTCAGATTCTTGGGGAAGAGAGACCCAAAGCCTTCTGAGAGAAAAAAAGGCAAGTCCTGACAATTCATCTCCAGCAGCCGTCCTGATACAGGAAACCGAAGCCCAAACAGCAGTGATTCATCTTTTCATCAAACAATTTTGGTGCGTACTGCACAAAGGCTCCCAGCTCGGCCTCTTCCTCCTTCTATCAATTCTTTCTCTCTATCTGTCTCATGAGTTTGGGTGGCTGGAGGCCTGCAGGGCTTGTACTTTTGCATTAGCGGTGGCTGAAAGCTGACAGAATCAAAATCTGTTCACTAGTTCCGTGACTAGGGCAAAAAAGCACATTAGAAGCGACTCCTCTTTTGCTTCCTGTTGATCCCTAACCCTGTAATCTTATTCTTACATCATTAAGTCATTAGGACTTCTTTCAGTGGCGGCTGGAGGAGGCCCACCATGTGCAGCCTGCAAGGAGAACTAGCGAGAGCGTGTGACTTAAGAGAAGATTCAGCCATTTCTCATCCCTGTAAACACTTCCTCTAAAATGGCCACCAGACAATTAGCCCCATCTGAGAGCAGCTCGGGCCTCAGACGCCTGCTCTGCGGCTCATCACTCACACGCTAAACAGAGAGCAGCCAGTGACACACACACACACACACACACTTCCCCTCTCTCTCTCATTCCTTCTTCTCTTAAACACTCTCACCCCTACGCATTAGCCCAAAGTCCACTCCCTGAATGAATGCAGTGCCATGGCACTGATTTCTCAGTACACGCGTGGGGCAAAAGGCAGTATCACAGCCCCCGTTCGGCCAGGACAATACGGCATAAATTAATATTCTGCTCATTTCCGCTCGTCTTTACTTTCCCCCTCACCTTTGAAGTTCCATGAAAATGAAGACCAGATGGAAGCGGAGGGGGAGAGGTTCTAGATGAGAGACATTTTTTAAAACAAAAAGCACAATCAGTGTCACCACCACAGCCTCCGCAGGCATATGGAAAACGTTCAACGTGAACCCAAAGTGAGTCAAATCACAGCAAACAAATAAACTAAATAATGAAAGACTCACTTACATCTAAGGGAAGGGGTCTGTAATCCCAGGTCTTGCACAGAGATACAGCATCATGCTACAGACACAAGAAAAAGTTCCCAGCCCTTTGGCATTATGCACAAACGGTGATGCAACAGGGTCATTTTTTTTTTTATATCAAACTACCAAAAATTACACCAGCACTGCACAATGTTAACAATGTTAATTGTTACTGTGATATTGGCCTTTGCAATAACAAGGTGTTCAGAAGGCTGGAACATGCAAATCAGCCGTTAAGTCAATTACAAACCGTTTATTATTTAGCTTCATGACTAATCACAGGTGTTATTTGATGACTGTTTTGACAAGACGTTTACAAGACGCAAACAAACGTAAATAAAAAAAACTGTCAGAATAATGCAGGCCAGCCTTTAACTCTCTCACATTAAAGGTTCCTCAGTTTGCCTTTATTATTTTGCAAGGTATATCTCAATCACATAATACAACACCACAATCATGGATGAACAACAATATCAATCATATCGATAATATAAAATAATATTTGCCTAAAAAGTAAACTCTCAGTATCAGACAGATGTTTAGATTGGACTGGTATTTTAAAATAACCTTACAGATGTATTTAACACACATCACAGAAGAGCAGAATGTTTAGGTGATGCTGAAATGGCTTAATTTCATTCACTGTACTGCATTTGTAACCATCTACAAATAGATAAATATTGCATGTATCTGTAAGGCTAATCCAGGTAGATGTATTGCCAAATGCTGCATTTTATTATTGTTTCTGTATTAGCATCAACACTCGAGGATAGGTAGATGAAATATATTGGCTCACAACTTCAATATCAACTTCAATACCAGTGATTATTTTGTCCATACTGCCCCGGTATACACAATAAGTGTGTCCCAACTGCACACTTAACACTAACTAGTTTTGAGTATGTAGCATATAAGCACAGTTACGAAAGTCAAAGTTGAGTCCACAATGCACACTCAAAACTAGTCAAATTTCAAGTGTGGTAATGATGGACACTATTGTCCCATGTCTGAAAAATGTCTTGCGTCTGGAAAATTTAGAAAAATGTGGCGGATGGTGATGCAACAGCGGCTGCTGTGGATGTGGGACCAGAAATTGTGTATCAATGTGAGTTCAACCCAAATCGGTCACAACAGCCTGTAAAAATAAATGCATTCTAGTAAATACCTTTACAGCTTCTTCACTTCCTGTTAGTATTGTATTTACTAGCCTAACTATTGTGTTTACTAGGCTACTAGCCAAACCCATACTATTAGGATTAGTACATAGTATAAACTGTGTAGTATACAGCTGAGACACAGCCGTTTTATCATTAAAACTGGTTAAACGACGGCTATGTCTATATACTACACTCACAAATGCAAAACTAATGGTGGTGTTGAGGTAAAAGCATGAGAATCTCTAGTCTTCTGACCTCTTGAAACTGCTATCCGGTGTTCCAATCAGTTCATGTGTGGGTTTCAGCCGCTTCTGCCACATAAAACAGCCCCACACTTTTGGTTACCTGCTCTTCACAACATAATTCTGTTCAAGTGCAATACAGAGAGTTTTCAGAAAAAAAACACTTCTGATGTTAAAGCTCATACCAGTTTAAAGAATTAAAGGATTTTTAAAAACTTGGGTTTCCCAGCCAGGAAGAGGACTGAAAAACTGAAGAAACCTAGAACTGTTGCTACTCCTCCAAAAACTTGATGTCCTACAAAGGTCAGTGCAAGAGAATGCCACAGAAACCTTAAGTGATAAAAAACTCTAGGGTGACAGCAGCAGATCTGTAGGAATCTCTTGTACTTGATGAGTGTGAAGTAAAAGACTAAACAAAGTTGGGAGGAAACCACTGCTCTCCAAAAGAAACACCGCTGCCTGCCTCAAGTTTGTTAAACAGCACTACCAGAAAATATTCTTTGCACAAACAGAAAAGCAAACCTTGTAAACACCTTGTTAAATGTCTAGGTGCTACAAACGTTTGAGAAATGAAAACACTGTATACACACAAACCTACTCCCATCTGTGAAGCATGGTGGAGGGAGTATGATGGTATGCGACTGCTTTCCTGTCTTCCATGTTAAAACTCAACAGTCTTCAAGTTAAAACTCAACAGAGAAATTCTAAAACCAAAATACGTTTCAGTTCGGCTCTCCATTAACATTTGGCTTGATCTACATTCTCAACATTCTAGCAAAACATCTCCAATATCTAAAAAGGAGCCAAAATGTCTAAACACAAGATTCATCACAGATACAGAAAGCTTTCAGTTGATGTTACTGCTTATAAAAGGGGGCCTCACTACACATATGGGTGTACATACTTTTTCCCTCAACCAATGACCAGTTTGTCTGATATAGACATGGCAATCTTATGTTGTGTTCATGTGGATATTTTTTTTTTTTTAGGGGAGTGATAATGGAAAATTCTGCCATTGCAACATTCAGCATACCAGAGTGGGCATGAAACGTTTCATCTAGAGTTCAATTTTCCCGGCTTTTGCTGTTGACCGCATTGGTGGAACAAACCAGATGTTGATTTTTCTAGAAGTCATTGATGCCATGATGAACCCAGTATTATACAACAAAAACAGTGGAGTACAGAGCATCCTCCTGTCATTTCCCACCCTAAACAGAACAACCTACACTGACAAAGCCCTCCTCTGATAATCATTTATTTTCACCAGTAACCAAGGCAATGTTAGTGTAGCTTCACACCGCATTTGGTTGCATACCGCAATTAAGTGCAGAATGACCGTTTTCAACAAACACGTCAACGCAGCAAAGGTGTGGTTGTGAAATAAGACTGTCTTTATTTTTCTAATCTAGATAAAGATGATTAGATTTGTCACAACATGCAAGTTAATGCTCTTTTTTTCCATCAGTAAAGCAGTTGTGAGACTATATGCATTGTGTCTTAAATGGCACCTGAGGTGAATTAAAAAAATAAGCTATCTTCCGCACTGTGTACCTTGGATGGTTGGTTAACCAAGCCATTTAAAATGGTAGCGAAAACAAGCTTTAGCTGGAAGAAGCCTCGCTGAACTCGGACTCATCTCCTGTTTGAGAACACTCCGTTTCCCAGTCGAGTACAACAATGATGGGTAATGAGTGGTAGACTGAACGGTAACAGTGTGCCCTCATCTATGCTAACTCGATCATGTGTGAAGACTCCCCCAAATGTATCGGTTACCGGAGCAAGGAGAACAGGATTCAAACAAGCCGCCAAGAGCAGAGTCTAAACAGGCCAAACAAATTATTTCGACAGTGATGCTAATAGCTTCTAATAGCTAACTGGTTATAAAGTTCACCTCTTTTTGGTGGAGGATTCTTAAGTTTGCTGGGAGTGACTCTCAGTTCTTTGAACTGAAATGTATTGCACTCGATTTACGGTCACTTTTATTAAGAAACGCGATAACATGTTTTCCATTCACATCATGTTTAAAATGTACTATACACTGCTAAAACTGCACTGTTGTCTTATCAAAGGGAAAAAAGCAATGTTTTGAATTACCATAAAAATCCACTGATAGATAAACAAATGCAAATCCGTTTCACAAACATAGTGTAGGGATATCGTATCATGAAATTTGTGCATCACTGTGACCCTACTATTTTCAGCCACTGAGGTTAACCTTAGCCTGTGTCTCAGCACTGCAGAAACCTTGTTGTGTGGCAAACTCCACTCCCACTACCGTCAAACTGTGGGTTTGTGCCAACCTCCCGGGCAGCCTGTTTCAAACCAGCACGTACTATTACAGAAAGAAATTGATCATGGTGTTTTCCAAGTGCCACGTCTCGCTTAACTGCCCTTCCAGCTTCTTTTTATTAAGCTTAGTGTTTCCTTGCAACTAAGTAAACAGTCTGTCTTATTAGAACAAGTGCTCATGTATTATGATAATGTTATTACTAAGGGGAAGACACACGGTTCACATATACTTTACCAACACTAGTCACAGCACCAGTGGCAAGCCTCGTCAGCCAAGAGCAGTCGATCACAGAGCAGCACAAGTGTGAGCTAGGAGCAGTGGAGCTCCATGTAATCAAACAGGCCTTGAGATTTCACTGCGTGAAGGTCAACCCCGCTGCCTACGCAGCTGTCGTGCCTCACACTCATATACACACACACGGGCGACTGAGTCGGTCATCCGTCATCAAGGCGCTCCACGCCCCTACGCAACAGCTCACACTATCACCCTGCCATCCATCCAGCCGTCCAGCAAGCCAGTTACCATGGCAAAAAATCCCCCTTTCTTTTTAAAAACGAATACAGCCTAGGTCTCAAACAAACATTGAACATTAGAGTTACGGTGCTCCTCAGGGGGGCCCAACATGGAGGCCTAAGCAGCTGTGATAGATAAGTGTTAGTTTTCCAGGCTCGCAGCAGTGTGTGGATTGTGTTAAAGCAGTGAAGTGGTATTTTGAAGAAAAACAGATTGTTGTAGTATTGATGTATAGAGAGGTGGTACGGTGGTTTTGTACTGAGCAGTAGGTGGGCAAACTGGGAACTCTAATTTAGTCTTATAGTAAAATCCATGTAATACAACAACAATATGCTGGTATTGACTTATATACTGATATATGTCACATCCTTAGGCCTGTCACAATTATTACATAATTGTCCAAGCACAATTGCTAGAGATGACCGCAATTATTTTCCACAGCTGTCATATATTTACAGAATGTGAGTTGGGTGTGTTTTCATTCATTGGGTTGAAGCAAGTACAGGCAAATTAAAAAAAAAAAAACACACACAACTACATTTATTCATTGAGACTCGTCCACAGCAACAGAGCAAACGTTCAAACTTCCGACTTGGTCTTAACACCTTCAGAAACTAGCTGTGAGTCATGTCTGTCATCAGTTAAGCAGCAACAGCTAAGAAGCAAGAACCAATTTGGCAACTTTAACGTAATTTAGTAGCTACACAAAAAGACAATTAAATTGTTATATGGCATTTAATCATCAGCAAAAATGTCATGTTCGTGACAGGCCGTCCCTTCCCTAGTACTGAGGTGCTGGTATTTTTAAGGGCAGTCCAGAAGCAGTGAGCTGGAATGTGGTATTGAGCTGGAGGGGTGTTAAGGAAGGTGTTAGCATGCTGAAGGGCGGTTCGGAAACAGAACGCCTTGTTGCTCGCTGGTCATGCACTACTGAGTCAGAATGGCGCTGAAGAGAGAACTGAGGTCTTAGCATGTTACAGGGACTATTCTGCATTAGTGCAACATGGCTTCGCCAGTGTCACCCTTAGCTTTCTCTTTGGGTCTTGGACTTTCTGGATTTTCTGTCAAGCTGTTTTGTGACAACACCTGTTGTAAAAAGCATTACATAAGTAAACTCTAACTTGAATACTTAACTGTACAGAGTGAAAACAGATCAGACAAACAATACTGTGTTTCTATGCTAAATAATAGCATGGTACCATATGTTACAGGGCAGTGCAGAAATAGTGCTCTTTTGTGGCAGTTTAATAAGGTGTTGAATGGTTCTGAGTAGGGCTGCACGATATGAACAAACCCCAGTACTGTCATCTGTCATCATGTTAGCCATCTTTTGCTGTAAAACCCCTTCATATGCCTCTCATTGGTTATTCACTTTTATTCACACAATTATTCATCACAATTATTCACTTGGTATTTCAAACAAGGCTATTTACTTTGTTGGTTAACATGAACACCTTGATTCACACAAACGGCCACAGAAACTCATCTGGCAGGTGCAGTGTGCTCTCTGTGAAAGACCGTGACTGCAATCTTCTATGGTATCTGTACTGCAATTGTCCAGATCTCGATAAAGATTAACAAACGATACATTGTGAAATCCTAGTTTTAAGGCAAGGCACGTGGAGTTAGCATGGTCTAGTGTGGGATAAAAACAGTGTTGTGTTGCTGTAAAGCAGTATTGAACTGGTGAAGGGGTGTCGGGATGTGACGTGTGCGTTCAGAGTGAGTGATGGATGGATGCTCTCCTCCCCTGGGCCACAAGAGATGAGCTCCCCACAGAAAGTGTTGTTTCCTGAAAGATGCTGTTGCTCCTGCTGCACGCTCAAATTAGCTGGCAGTGTTTGGATTACACCAGGGAGCTTGCACGCAGACTTTACGCTAGCCTGCAGGAACACAGGATATTTCCATCCTTACACACACACAGAGCAACAAACACATTACAGCTCCAAACGATCAGGTACAAAGTTATACACCTATTAGAAAAGGCTGACCTGCTCCAACATTCGCCTGGACTGGACATACAGATTAAAAACTAAGATCATGATATTAGGTTGTAATGTTATGCAATATTTAGTAACACATCATTGCATCAGTTTGACAGAATTATTCATTTTGTATATTTTTCTGCGTTATTATATGTGCTCTCACTACAGCACCCACCATGTATTACAGCAACACATCATACAACTTCATCCCCCTACCATGGATAAGGAATGCACTGATGTAGAAGCTGAACATGCAAGCATGATATTTGGTTTACTAACAATAGTGGTATCAATTTGGCTTCCTTCCACATTAGCCAGGTAATTTTAAACAGCCTACCTCTAAAATTCACTCAAAAGCATTTGCAGTTTTTCAAAACATCCTCCCATCTTCAAGATACAACATCAGAAAATGGTTTTCTAGTCTTTAAACCAGAAAATCTTGCTCTCCAGACTATGGTGGCACCACTTTAAGCATGAGGCGAGTAAGCATGTTTACAAGAGTTACACCATTGGGAACCTTACACATTATCGTAACAGTAAACAATAGAGACAGCAGAATTCCAGTAAGGACACATATTTACATAATATCACTTGTTAAAGGATCAGGCAAATGACATTGCCCCTTTTTGTTATCAATCCCACTAACACCAAAAATCAGCACTGTATAATATAGGCAGCACATCATACAGCACTGAACTCTGAATGGTGTGAACACGATCCTTTGTTACGGACAGGCATCACACATTCTCAGGGAGGGGCTCTTTCCAAGCCTTAGGTTAAGGACTCTCTGTGTAACCTGGCGCAACATATCCCACCACAGCTCTCATATTACACTTAAGTTTCACAGCCAGTTGGAGCTTTTGAGACAGAGAGGAAGACAGAGATGCACAGAGACACAGAGAATAGAGGTTTTTTGAATAGCCACATGAAAACAACTACTAGCAACACTACAGCTTCCTTCCACTTCATGCAGGAGAAGTGGAATCAGCCATGTACACAACAGCCACACTCACAAGCTAAACACACACTCCAATCAGTCCAACAACTGACATCCTTTGTGCTTATTTTCAGTTCCTCTGTTCACAAACAGATTACCTAACCACACCACTGAATAATTCTGAGGCTCAGACGTCACACAATCCTACATGACCAGACATTCGTCTGTTTAACTATTCTATAACACACACACACACACACACACACAAACAGACACAGTAAGAATGGGGCTGCACAATATAATGTTTGTTAATAGTTAACGCAACGTCGGCCTTCGCCATACTGATATGCAAGAAGGCTATAATTTGCACTTTAACAATGCTCCTTTGTTTACTGTGGGCATCCTGACCCATCTCAGAATTTGATCATGTGATCTAATACACAGCCTTAAAGTAATGCAGGTCAACCTTCACCGTGTGATTTATATATACACTTGATATTTACTCGGACTAAAGCTACAGGGGTGTAACAATGCATTCTGTAGCAGATAAAGGATACCAAATCCCATTCATGTGCATGCAGGTCACATAGACATATGGTTGCTACAGTTTACATTCGCTGTTGTGGTTGTTTATATGTGTAAATAGGAATAAAAAAAGCATTGCAAGTGTAGTCTGTAGTGTCCATATGCCTGTCTGATGTTCCTGAACAAGAAGGGGAGTCGCAATCCGGCACAACACCTGCACAGACAATATCAAACACTACAAAACTCTGTGAGACAAACATGACACCGTTAAGGAAGCAACCTACATCACAATCTTTTATCTCTTCTAACTCTCGCCAATGAGTAAAGCTAGCCAGACATTTACTCTTGTCGGGCCTCTTGCTCGGACACTCTTTGTTTTTCTTTTCCTCACTTCCTCTGACAATGGTTTCCTCCACCTGCTCTGACATTCATGTTAGGAATATTGAGCTAGGTTCTTCTTAATGCTAGCCGAACACCGATAGTTGCTAATGTGTGACGTGGTGCCACAAAGCGTTATGGACCTCTCAAGAGAGTTCTTGTGCCCACTCCTCCAAAATTACATAGGGCTATGGCAGGTGTTCCGGGCCCGGAGTGACAATTACAGAAACACCATTCTCCCAACTGTAAGTCAGTGTACCATCAAAACGATTCTGAAGCTTTATTTCAGGGTAAAAAAACATAAATATAAGAAAATACTATTAGGCAAAAATGCATTTAATGTAAATGTCTTTTACTGTAAGAGACACCACCAGGAGAAGTTAAAATATGCATTATGAACATACGCCGTGCAATTTAATTACGATTTAGTGAGACTGTGAATTTTAGTGTGTAATTGTGACAGTCTAAAATTCAAAGACACTGGGAAACGATATAATTGTGGTGTGGTGTTCTATCCTTATTATGCCAGCTCTAACTTAGGCACGCATTTGGTGTGGCTGGGTGAGCATCTGCTCACACAAGCCTAGGTGGACAGCCTAATCCAGCATGTGTGTAGACTCTAGGAATAGGCCAGCACTGCGCCTTCACGCTTGCCTGGATTACAGGCCTTAATCCAGCCCTCTCAATCTGGAGATCTTTTTTTAAAAGCATAGTGCTAAAAGGGGCTTGCTTCGGGCTTCTGCTAATCCAATAGTGCTTTGTTTACTCTTCTGAGGCCTAGTTTAACTCAGACTAGCCTCAATCTTCCCTAAAAAATAGCCTCGGCCCTACAGTGATAAGTCTTAACAGACTTCGCCTAAAACCATGTCACACAGCAAGCCAAGCCTGTGCAATTCTACAGTTCCACTGGTAAAACACAAATCTGACTCATACTAACAGTGTGTTGAGTGTGCTGTGTCATGAGAAACAGATAGCGAGTGTGATCATCAAAGCACACTTAGACAGGGCACCATCTGTGTTTCCACAGGGTTGAGATCCACACACGAAAAGACAAAAGCTTGCTTCTATATGGTGGAGGCTTAAAAGATTCTCTTCATTTTGCTCTCTTCTTGCCTCTCTCTCTCCCTCTTGTTTTCAAGTGAAATTAAAAATGTGGAAATCCTGGCTGCACCAGAGTGCTCTTTGCCAGCGCAGCTAAAATGAAAAGCCTTTGTGGCAGCAGTGACCAGATTTTAAATGCAGCTGGATCAATAAATAAGAGGGGGCTGTACAAGCACAATCTCTGAGTGTCTTTTAGCATCCCTGTGTGTGTGTGTGTGTGTGTGTGGTGGGAGGGGGTCAAACACTGCAAGTCCTGCAGACAGCTGTCTCAGTGCAGTAAATTCTCATCCAAAAGCGCTAGCAAAATCCCATCTCATTTCCCTCTCTCTCCCTCTCTCTCTGTTTCTCCCAGAGGAGAAGCGCCATTCTTGCCATTCCTGCAATCTCTGCTATTTCTGCTTCAGGATGCAAATATAGCGATAAGCAGCAGAACAAATAGGCCAAACTACTGGCATTTCCAGCACGGGCTCCATTATCTCAGCAGGGGCGCTGCAGCGCAGGAGCAGCCTGCCCAACACACAGGCAATATGACAGGCTCCTGTAGGGCAAACAACACCGGAGAGAGCAACCGGCACAGAAAAACAACAAGCCTCATCTCTCCAGAACAATCCTCACCTGCAAAACACCACTGCAAGCTTCACTTCAGAGAGAGAGAGAGAGAGAGAGAGAGAGAGAGAGAGAGAGAGAGAGAGAAAAGAAAGAAAGAAAGAAAGAAAGAAAGAAAGGAGAAAATAAAGGACAAAAATTAAAGACAAGAAGGAGAAAAGGAAACAAAATGGAAGGAGGAAAGAAAAAGAGAAATAAAGAACAGAAAGAAAAACAAACAAATTCACCAGCGGGACACCCCCAACCTTTAAGAGAAAGAAAGAAAGACAGAAAGAAATAAAGAAAAACAAACAGAGTGGAAGTTAGAAACAGAGAATGAAAAAATGCAAGAAACTACAAAAAACAGAAGAAAGAAAGGAAACCAGGGACACACAATTTAAGAGATGGGAGGAAAAGAACAAAGGACAGACAGAAACAGAGAGTAAGCCTTTAGTAAACTTCTCACTCTCACAGTGTGAGCTATGAGACGAGCCTCGCCGACTAAGAGTACAAAAGAGGATGAAAACTCTAAGAAGAACCTGCACACCACAAAAACAACCGTCTTCCAGTATGAATGCACACATGGTGCAAACAAAACTTCCTTTGGTTAATGCCTTAAAAAGAGACATTACTGCAGCGCGCGCGTGTGTGTGTGTGTGTGTGTGTGTGTGTGTAAGGGGGGGAAGGCTTGTTTAACTCTCCTACTGTTTTCTTCAGGGAAAAATCAACCTTTTCACCTTGCCTGTGAAAAACAAGAACCCAGACAGCCTACGCAAAAATAACCTTGGGTTTCGTCAGGGATATTCTCACATTGAATGATAAATAGAAGCCCAAGGGACGCTGGGCGAGAAAGCAGCTAATTGCCTGCAACTGAAAGTCGGCCCCTGTGCCTCGCGCGTGTTTATGGGAAAACAGAGGCTATGTGGTGTGACCTGCTTCTGCAGCCAGCCAAAGGAAGAGTGCATTCATTTAGGAGCTCGAGTGTCGCTCTTCTCCTAAAACCTGCAGCGCCTCGTTACCATGGCTCGACGGGCTGAGGGTAACGAAGACCAGGTTTCACTAAGCAATTATCAAATCCGCCTTGACTAGTCAAACTCCTGCTGACACCGAGGCGCTGTTGACTGCTACGATAATACATACGCTAAAACAGAAACCCACCCAACCTGTGATCTAGTAAATAAACGGCAGAGTGGAAGCACATACTGGGCCTCAGCTGTATACCAGATCCTAAATCTATTTTTATTTGTTTGTTTCTGTTTCCCTTTGAATGTGTTGATTTTTGATGGACACAAAGCAAAGTGATGAGATGTAGAAAAGGAGGAGAGACTCTAAAGAACAACTATCATAATGTCAAAGCAACTGAGGTTTTTGTTGTTGATGATGTTGAATTTCAATATAAAGGATCCTTGCAGTTTCAAAGTGGCCTACAAGGCCATAGCTTCAGACGGCATCGTTTCATCACATTCTGATAAGGCAAACTGGTGCTGTCAGCCATATATTGCATACCAGTAGGGTCCAATTATTGTCACTTGGTCAAAGTTCACAATCTGTGGTTTTATACCAACAACTGGCATCTTTTTTGGTCACCATTATCTACGACTGTGAGTTCCTATTTGGGATTGTGAAGCATGACAAATGGTAATAGTGGCTTATACGGTAGGTTGTCTGAACGTTTACCCCTAAATTCTGGAGAATGATCATTATTTGACAGCAAAACAAATACATCTCTCCCTTCAGTGCTCCTTCAGAAGCTCCGCCCCCTCTGAATTTTTTACGGATGCACAAGGCAAACAACGTTGGTCTAACAATGCCCACTTTGTGTCAAACAACACTTTGCCTGCTGTATGCAGAAATGCCTGATATAGGGATATTAGTGAACAACAACACAACAAGTAATGTAACTAATGTTAGCTAGGCTGTCGTAACAACTGCTGTTGTGATACTAACCACTTGCTATTACAAACATTGGCTAACAGGACAATACGGACCTACTGATTCTGTGAAATGGCAAAGATAAGCTAATGTTACCCATATGTGAAACAAAACTAGATCAACCTCCCCATCCTATGACTTTCTTCAGCTTCTTGTTTTTCCATTTCCATTCCACCTTACATGGCGCAACCGTTCCAAGTTGGCACCTCAGCCTACCTGTACAGCTGTACAGTTGTCTGAACTTTCTAGTTCCACTTTAAATGGTAGAACAGTTACACTCAGGCGCCTTAGGCGAACAGGAAGCCAAAAACGCCTCATTGATGTTAACCCAGCTCTTTGCCCTTGTCTGATCTAAGAAGTTGTTTCTCAATCTTTATTCTTCAGATCTTCACAGGACGGTAGCTGGAGTTCAACAAATAGCCCCTTCCCCTTCCCCCGGCCCGTGCACCAGCATGAACAGCCTCTGTTGCTAAAGGGCTGGAGGAGCGTTGTGTAGTTCTACACAACACTCTAGCCAGTTCACCCTAGCCACTTTCTTTATTACCTCACTTACAGAGCGAGGGCCGTATAACAACACCAGATTTTTTTTCCTAGCATGTACACAGAGCGAACAGCTAGTCGACAGTGAGGAGTTATTAGCTGAATCTGACAAAGTATTGGACTGAATTGTATACTGCCCCTTTAATTTGATATTGGTGCCAAAATGTTCATATCTGTCTGGCCCTGGTCCTAACCTACACATTTACACATTATTGAGATTAGTACACATTACAGCATATAAGCTATGTTCAGTACTGGGACACAGCAGCAATTGAAAAGCTAATGATGCAATGACTGACAAACTAAATTATTACATGAGTGAAATGCTGGGCAATAAAATCACACAGCCTATGTGGTCTTACAGTAGGGCAATGACAGGAGCATTCTTCATGGTTTATAAGGTAAAGCGCCGGACTGGCTTATTGCTATCATTGAGGGCCCCATGCAAGGACAGGTACTCTGCTTTGGAGGCCGGTATCACTGACCTGCCAGCATTGCATCTAGTTATTGGCTGATTCATTTGGCAGTTACTGGACGCTTGTGTGGTGAATGACAGCTTGTATAATCACATCGGCTCATGCGCTTGGGCCTTTTAAAATGACAGGTATTAGAATCAGGTGGAAGTCTGCCATGGCGTCTTGTCTCTTGATGCAGTCATTTCACTCAGGCCAACACCAAGTCTTCATTAGCATCAAATCAGTTGTTTACAATGTGAGACTGATCAGTGGCTTTGCATCCAAATAAAAGCAAGATAAAGAAAAAAGAAAGAGCTATGCTTCCAGTGCAGTGGTCGCACATGCGCTAGGCCCAGACTAACACAAAGAAAGAGAGGGGAAAAAAACCCACACACCACTACCGTGCTCTTGCTAGTCTCCTTTGATTTGTTCTTGCTCCGTCAAGCACAACCCAGCTTGGCCTAATTTTTGGTTTCCTTGCGTTAAATCTGTTGCTAGTTCAGTGTGCCAAGGTGTGTCTTGCTTCACTGAAAGCTGACCACATGGCAAAATGGTGTCAGAAAGAACTTGGTCTCACTGGTTGAGTCCACAAAGCGGTTTTGCAATAGAAGATCTCAGGCAGGAAAACAATAATATTTGATCGTATACAGTCTCAAAAAAATCTTGCTGATGATTTATTTGCAATCAAACTACATACTCTAATTAGAGCCCAATCTATTTAAATGACCCTAAACTACACTCTTAACGCCACAGCCTTCAGTAGACTGTAATGTGATTTAATCCACTCGCATGCAGAATATAGTGAATCCACACAGAGCCATTTATTCATTCAGTGAGCCTATCAAAGAGTGACAGAGCCTGGCAGTTTAACGGTTCTCCAGTCATTCTTCATGTATCAGTGGTATAGAAAAGCCAAGCGGGGTCAGATCATTTTTAACAGACTCCTCTTATCACTGGCCCCTGTTTTAAATGCTAGCGGATTAGATACACAAGCCGGCGTGCATATGGGATTGCCCGCACCGCCAAAGCTGCCCAAGATTCGTCGGTTTCGGCATCACAAGCCCCACTTCCTACAACCTACATTCGTCCTAATCAGCTTACCGACCAGGATTCGTTTGCCACGACTTTGGGTAGACATGCAAACAACCGCTTGGGCGCATCTCGCCTATCTCAGGATCCGAATTAAAGCTAATTCCTGGACGCTCAGAGGGCGCGGGCGTCTTCTGGTAGGCCTAACCCATCCATATCCTGACAGGAAAACAACATCCTGCTCTGAAAGTGCGAGGCAGACACTCCAAGTCTTGGCTGAGGCCTGACAGAGTTTTTTCCCCCCCTGCTTTTTTTTTCCACAGCTAGAGACATTTGTGGGTTTGGGTGTGCTTGAGAGAGCACAGTATGAGATCTCTTCAAACCCCAACAGCACAAACAGGTCCTGACAGATTTGTTCTCCCTAATTCGCAGTAAGGGAAACAGCACAAGTATATTAGAGGTCTTCTTCTGTGTGCTCAGCTGCAGCATGCACGCACACATGCGCGCGCGCACACACACACAAAGAAAAAGCCAACAATAGACACATTTCTAATGGAAGAGGAGAGTGGGTGAGACTGTTCCGTTTCAATTCACTGATACCGCTAATGGCTTCTTAGCGGTTCCATGAAATCAAGCAGCTGTCAAGTCGATGCATCAGGAGCAGGGAGGAAGAGACGGCATTCCCACAAGAGAAAAGCATCAGCGTCAGGATGTTTGCTTCAACATCTGCTCCCCTGCACTCGCGGCTTTTTTTCCCCCCTCGCACAAGCACACATCCAGACAAAGAGATGGGAGAGACGGAAATGCTCACTTCCACATCTGACACAGACGTTCTGTTAAAACCACCCTGTGCATAATGGCTGAGGCATCAGGCTCAATGAGGCTCGGGCCTTACCACACTAGGTACAAACCTACCACATGACCAGTTCCTGTTGAGAACCTCCTAGTGCTCCATCCTACCACCAGACTCTGAGTGGTGATGACGCTGTGGCATTTTTAATGAGTGATGAAAGAAAGCCCAAGAGCTGGCCATCATCACATGATCAATTCAGCCCTCAAGTTAGTCCACTCAAGAACTTTGTAACTTCTAAGCCTACAGAAGCCAAGAAGACTAATGTGGAAAATGTGAACAACAAACTAAAAAAAAACTAGCCCAATCCAGCACAGTTGGGCTTCTACTCCCTCTTCGTCTAGTCCTTCAACAGTGGAAAATCTGCTGTTGCAAAGCAAGCTAGAACCTATACACTACAGCTGCACAATATTTTGTTTAAGCAAAGTCATTGTGATAAGCACATTCACAATAGCCACATCACAGAACATGTGATGTCAGGGAAGGTCAATTAAATTAAACACATGCTGTTACAACTTTTTGGTGTTCTCATTTTCCATGATTAATATACAAGATAAGTCTGTCTGATACAATTTACTCCGATTTTAGGGGTCTTGGAAACACAGAGAGGCACAGTCACAGCAGTCACCTGGTTTTGTTTGGTGCATTAAAACCAATTATATAGCATTAAAGTTCAAGAAAAGATGGTTCACACTCAAAAAAGGTCTCGAAAAAGTCAGATATTAGCTTTTTTGTCATCATTGTTTATTTTCAACAAAGATGCACTCGCTTACAAAAATTACCCTGATCATACATTATTGTGTATGAAAATAGTGATACACTTGGGAATCGTAATATGTTTTGTGATACTGTGACTTTTAATCAACAGTTTGCATGTAAATGCATGATGGTAGACAGAAAAAGCCTGCATAGCACAGTGCTGTGATCCATCTTCAGCCATTAGACTCTTTCAGTCTAATGCACACAAGTAGCATAAAGGCACTCTAATAACATTAGCATTAGCAAACCTATTTATGTGGGTGTGTGTTTTGCACATACAATGACAGTTTTAACACTCTCCTAAAATTATTTTTTTAAATATCACAGCATATCCTCTGTATCATGACTCATATCGTATCGCCAGGTTCTTGCCCCAAAATACAGTATATCGCAAGGAAAAAAACTGCAATGTCATTTTTTTCCCCTCCAGTATCGTGCAGCCCTACTTCACACCCCCTCTGGTCACTCCTAATTACAAGGGAAGGTTTAATCCACTAGTTCCAATCAACCTTCAATCACTTTACTTCGGCTGTGACCTTTTGCATGGTATCCTACAATATGCAAACCAAATGTGTACTCCGACTGTTATCAGGTCTAAACCCATGCACCATTAAAATGATTAAAACAGCATGTAATGCAGCAGTCCTGCACCTTGCAGTGGATGCTTCCTGGAATAATCGTCTTAAATAAATAATAAATTTAGCCCCCTAACATAATTTGATATATGTATATATAATATATTAAAACATATAAGGAATAATCATATAATCATTATAGTCTGATTCTCCCAATCAGCACTGCCCTAGGGACCTCTGATAATAATCTATAAATACAGTGGGTTTATAAACACATCACAGTCGCATTGGCATTAAAAATGGATTTTGTAGCCCCGGAATAAACTTTTCTCTAATTGAGACATCATTTAAAATCCAGCACGCCAAAACAAAAAAAAGTGTGAAATTATCTTATAGATTCGTTTCGTCTTGCAACAGATCCAGACAAACAAAATTTCAAGCCATAAAATTACATCATCGTACAGCCTGGCACGCAATAGTCTAAAAAAAATCCACCGCTGATGTCATCCGGTCCACCTGTAAACGCTGGATAAATAACTGCTCGCTTTATCGCCTAAACGCGATATTAAACTCCTAACTCTGCATCTGGGCCACTCTGACATATGAATTGTGGGGCAAAATGAAGATCCAGTCGAAACGCAGTGTCCAACACTCCTTCAGTCCAAAGAAACATAAAGTGGGAGCTTTCTGCGAAAAACGCTATATATTTGCTTAAACTTCGCATGACGTCACCGTCCGCGCTTAAGACATTTCTAAAGTTTTGTGGCTGTTAAGACGGTGTGCCGGGTTCGGTCCCGCGGACGGCGAGATCCGGCGAGTTCAAATTAACCAAGATGGCGAGAGCCTTGTTGTTTAGAGGGCAGGGGAAAAAATGGAGGATATTGTAATATACACAAAGGGATAAATTTCAACAACTCGGCCAGGCGGCAGCTGCTTCTCTTTAAGGAAGCGACGAAGATAAGAGAAAAGAAAAAAAGCCACAACTCACGCCAGCGAAGCGCCCTCACTGCGAGGCGAGGGGGGTTTTAGGCGTCGAAAAGTGGAGGATTTTGCACGGAAAGGCAGCGGAAAGTGCAAAAACAGTCGCTTTTTTGTCTTGTTTTCTCACTGAAGAGCTGTTAGCTTTTGCCATCATCTGAGAGACGGACATTAAACAGACCAAAGGTAGCGTCAGCTCCCCTACCTCCTCCTCCTGCTGCTGCTGCTGCTAAGCGCGACTCTCCCGCATCACGGATTCAACGCTTTTCCGTTAAAAAACAGCTCCGTACAAACCGGGAAATAACGGCTTTTAACGGTCAACCGTCCTCACAAGCATCACGGAACGTCTCGAGCTCAATTAGAAGCTGTTTATGTTTAAAAGCACAGGAGTTGAGCCGCACGCGAGAGGGCACAAAGGCAGGATTCCTACTATCAAGTCAGGCTACGAGCTCGTCTCTCTCTCTGTCACACACACACAAAAAAGTTGCTTTTCGGAAGAAAATACCGACTATATTCATCACTGTCAGCCTCTCGGGCAGAGCATTCGACCGTTTCCACAAGTTTCTGTTTTCCTCCTTCTTTAACAGAGCCGCCTTTATCGCTTGAGGGACACCGCGCTGAAGAAGAAACTATCGAGTCGAGTCGAGTTAGCTCCCCCGCTAAAGAAATCAAGCCAGCCAGCGACATGCACAACATTGATTCGCCGCTGAAATAACTGATAGCATTAAGCTATCAGCTCGCGACGGAACCAGAAAACTTACCCCCGGTTTTCTTTTCCTCAGTTCGGACACTTATTGCGCCTAATCCCGCCTCGAAGTAGCACTCTCTCTTCTCCTTCCCTTTCAGGATTCGCCGTGTTTTTGTGAGAGGCCGGTGGAGCAGGAGATGATGAAGAAGGGAATTGGGCAGTAATTGAGTCTCGGTGTGAGTGACTGTGCGTTGCGTGTGAGTGTGGGTTACTTACGAGCGGCAGATTGAGGGAGACTCCTCTTCTCAAGGTTTATTCTGCTTCACTTCAAGGAATCAAAGTGACGTCAGCTGGCGAGTCCTTCCTCGCAATAAAACTTTCATTCTGACTTGCGGGACTAAATGAAGCCATTAGAGCTCAATTGTTCGAGGCGTTTCTTTCAGTTTCCACACAGAAGAAGACGAAAAAAAACAAGAAATAAAAACAAAACGCCAGAACAACAGTGGCTGTGTCAGTGAGCTCGCGAGACGCTCCGCTTGTTTGGTAATGAATTGTAGGCTGTAACCTTAATAAACAATAGGTAACCCGAGTTTCTGGACGTGCTTGTGAAATGACCCAGTGACTGCGCTTTTTCATCTTACTGCTGTTTATCACGTTTGTTTATGACTGCTCGATAAATAGCTACCTTGAAGTGTCCTGTGGGGGGGGGGAAATCATCTGTGAAGAAACATTGATTAGCTGACAGGACGCACCCTTAAAGGGGAACTCCGCTTGTATTACAGCAAAATAAAATTCTACATCATTAAAGGGCCAATATGTGAAGTCGTACAGAGTGTGAAAAGCTCCGTTCTAGACAAACTCATAGAGTCAGGATTGTTCACACTGGGGGTGATGGGAACCAGACGTTTGAAGAGTTTCATGGCCCTTACTGTCTGCCTTATGTCTGAGACATTGTTTTGTGATAAATATAGTTGAGTTCATTTCTTTGAATCCATTCATGGCGGAGAGGTACATGCAGGGCTTTTTAAGGCAAAGTAGTCCACAAAGCTTTTTTGTCCCAATTTATGACCATATTACCATCATCTACATTATATCAAAGCTGTCCAGTGAAATACATGTATCTCCATATTTTTATGCCTCATTTGAATGCAGCAGCTGCAGTTTATATTGTGTGAAAATTTAATGATGAATGGACCAGCAGAAATGGCCCAGAATTGCATACGAAAAAGGTTTTGTTCACTTACATTAAAATTAAATTAGGTTTTTGACCTCTCTTGTAAACTTGCCATTTTGGAAACACTTGTTTTTCTCTGGACAGCGACGATATATAAAGACTCAGTAGGCACGTGTAGGTTGACTGGTGGTTTCAGATAGTAAATTAAATGTCTGTATTTGTGTTGTAGACATCAGCACCTCTGGTTCCCATCACCACCACCACAGAGTGTGTACAATTTCTCTACAATGAACCGTTTCACATCACACCAGTCAGAATGACTCTGTCTACATCTCAACGACTGAATTAATCTGAAACTTTGGAGTTCTCCTTCAATAAAAGCACTTCTTCAAGTGTTCTTTAGTACAGGTTATACATATAGAGCTGTTTGGATGCAATAATCGTCCTTCTGTGTGATGGAAAACTCTGAATGGAAAAAGAAAGGTTCTGAGAATTTCTTGAAGAATGGACCAATATAAATGCTGCAGAATCACTTAGAATAAAACATTTTTATATTAACTTACTTTGAAAGTTTAGAAAGTTTTTGTCTCCTCATGTGAAGTTACTACTTTGGGGATACATGCTTGTTTTCCTTTGGGCAGCTGTAAAATATGGTTCTTTAAAGGAGCAATGTGTAAGATACTCATACTCCAAACAAATAGGGGGCACCATATCACCAGAAAGTTGTGTCCTCCCTTATTGTAAGAAACAAGGAAAAGCACAGTTCCTCCTCCTCAATATTGGCCTTAACAGCTGTTTACTTATCAGTCTAGAAGAAACTCCTTGTGAGTTTAACATTAAACTTCATCCCTGTACTCAGCCACAGGGTCTCCAGCAGTGGAAAGCAACACAAGTGTTTTTATATCCCTTTTTTTGTTTGCTGCCCAACATGGATTCTTGATGTGAGCGGATGTTGGTGGTCTTCATAAGTGGCATCTTGCCGAGAGCTTCAGATGTTTTTGTGATTACTTTTCATTGCATTGGCTACCTGTCCTTAAATTACCTAACGGGGACCAGGACTCCCCACATGACTGACAAGAGATTACAAAACGCTGTCGGAGCAGTGCTACGTCTTTATGCTCTGATGGCACACTCAACACTACAGTGACTTACAATCACCTCTTGAGGTATAAAGTGGTTACAAGACAGGAAAGGCCGGGGCTAGCTGGTTAGCATGCTAACTTCAGTAGGTATCTCTGCAACATGATACATAGACATCTTTGACATATCCTCGACAGGGTATGTTATTTCTTCACATTCTGTTGATTGGAATGTTATAAAATAAAGTTCCATATTGCTCCTTTAATGAGGTTCTGCTATTGTCAGATAACCTTTGCTTTGGTTATATATGGAACCATGTTTTGCTAGGAATGTATATCTAACTATAGCTTATGCATTTTTTTAGGTGTTCTGCAGTAAAAGAAAGGGCACGTTAGTCAAATATATATGATCCGAATGGATAGACGTGTGGATAAAAGCTGACCCCTTCAAATCATCAAGGGAAATGAAACAAAGTGATAATGGTTGAATGTAAAAGCAACATTTCCATAATCCAAGTGGTGGTGGCATCATCACCGCTGATGTCATCCTCTTGTCATGAATGAAGACTTTTACCCACCCCCACCAGCACCACTACTGACAACACGCTTCACAAGCGAAGACAGAATAATTGGAACTGTTACTTTTAGCACGGCGTCCATTGATCTCTCATTTGAATTACACTTGTAGGCTGAACCAGGAATGGCCCTTTTGCAGTGGCAGTGGTGGCGGCCGAGCTGGGCACAGGGCGGCCATCTGTGCCTAATTGTGCGCCTTTTCTCCCCCTGCCTCCGCGCCTTACAATCAGCAACAGGCCGAGGAGGGGCCCTCTGACCCAGACTGGGACAGGGAAGGGGGGGGGTTGCTGGAGGGGGCAAGGAGGGGGGCAGATTATTTCATTCAGCAAGAAAACAACAACGGGGGGTGGGGGTGCCACTCCTCAGCAGAGAGCCAGAGAGCGGGCAAGCAGGAGGAGGAGGAGGAGAAGAAGGAGGGAGAGAGAAGGGCAAACTCTCCAGAGTTTAGCCCCCACGGAGTGCGCAGATGATGCCACCATTCATGGGCCGGGGCTCGCACATGGTGAATTTTTTTCCCTGCAGCGAGACAAACAGACAGCCCCCTTTCAGGCCACGCCACACACGGCAGCCCCTGTCTTGCCATTTTGCAATTATTGCAGTTATAGCACATAAACAAGCAGATTCAGGCCTCTTCTAATCAAAATCAAGCCCGAGTTCAACAACCGCATGTTTGACAAGAGTAATAACACAGGCTGAATTATGATTGGTACATGGAAGTCATAAATGACTATAATTTTGGTTACATTCAGAAAACACTGACTCATTTTGCGCACTGTGGTGGTAATTACTTGTGAAATTTGCCTAATATACATGAGGAAAACAAGAATAGGGAAGGAGTGCAAGTATTGGGGCACTGATTATGGTTATGGACCTAAGCTTTGTGCACATTATGCCAGTAATTACTTCAGAGGTTTAACCAATATACTCGTATAAAAAGACGTATTGAAATTAGAGATGTAAGTATTGAAACAGTGAAATACATCCGCTTATATTTTTCACATTCAATTTTAACTTCAGATCAGGAATTCCGAAGGGCAAAACACAGAATGCCGGCTTTTATTCCTTTGATGTTTTCCATCCTGTTTAAGTAGGGAAGATTTCTGGTAAGCCATGCTTAAACAATGTCATTTTCTTGTGTGGGTAGTGCCCCATTTTCAGCTGAGCATAAAAAAACTAGGACAAACGCGTTTCAAGTCAGTGAAATCTTCATCATTTGTTATTGGTTCACAAGTTACCTTTTTTTAAAGGTGTCACAAAATGAAAAACTGTATGAGGAGAGTTCAGTATATGCAACTGACATTCTGTGAACCTCAAACACTACTGTTCCTTCTTCAAACACGAATCCCGCATTTGCAAAAGAGGGCAGTAAAACATGCCGATTCCCAAATCCTAGACTCTTACGTAATAGACTTATTAATATTTATGCCCCCCAAAGTTTGCATACAACAAGAGCAATGAAAAAGGTGGAGAAATCTTCCAGTCAATCTTCTTTTTATTCGTCTGTGAAAGCTGTGAAAGTGATGTTGGCACTGTTGGTACCCTTTCCAAGGAACTGAACTGCAAATGGGAATGGCTGATATTAATCTTTGCCCAGTTTTATTCATCAAACATTTGACCTTACAGAATGTACCTGCAGCACCATTTAAAGCAGAATAGAAAATCCACAAAAACAAGCCAGCGAATAGGAAGCCAACTTCAGCTCCCATATCTTTAACAAGATCCAACTTTGTTGTTAGTTTGCTCTGCACACTTCACTCCAGACAGTTTTCCAAACCTTGGATAATATGGAGCAGCTTCACTCACTGTTTAACACTGAAGTGACTGAAGAGAGGAGCTGTTCCACCTTTATTAGCATCACAACCCCAAAAGCAGCCTGTAAGTAGTGGCCATGCTGTGTGCCAGCTTAATATATAAATTTTCCATCCGCCCTGTAAAAGCCGTCAAAGGAGCTGGTGAACTGGAAGCCAACTTGTCTGCCACTTGCTTTGCTGTTACTATGCTGGCATATGTAAATACAGTTAGACAGGACTGTTACATAACAGTCTAGGATTTCGGAATTGGCCTGTTTTATCAAGCTCTTAATGTGGGATTTTTTTATTGATGGAGGAACAACAGCGTTTGAGGTTCATGGTATGTCAGTTCTATGTACTGAACTGTCCTTATTCAACTATGCCAATGTAAATACAGTGTATTTTAATCCATTTATTTACATCCATTCATGGCAGAGGAGTACATATAGGGTACTGTGAGGCAAAATAGTACCCAAAGAAGACTCATTTCCATCATCAACATTCCATTAAAATACCTCAGAAGACTCGTGTAGGTTCACTGGTGGTTTTGGATGGTAAATAAAATGTCTATATATGTGTTCCCATCACCACCACTGTAGAGAAATCAGTCTGTTAGTTTGGCTACAATGAGTCATTTCATCTCAGATCACTCTGGATGAGTGGATTTACATATTAAGGAGTGAGTTATTCAGGAATTCTGAAACTTTGGTGGAGTCCCCCTTTAACTGCTTCAGCTCTTGATATCTTACTTTGACATGTTCTGCCGAGCCTTATCAGCAGCCTCTTTCAGTTGTTGCTTGTTTTTCTTTTTTCTTGTCTTTCTTTTCCTACAGTTTCCTCCTCAACAAGTGAAACACTCAGTGGGATTTAAATCAGTAGACTGACTTGGCCGGTTTCAAACGTTCTATTTATCCTGTCAGGCAAATGTTTTGGTTAAGAGTGAAGCATGTTTTGGAACGTTGTCTTGCTGCATTATGAACAACCCCTCAACAAATATGGAGGCATTTGTTTGAACATGAGAAGACAAGATGTTTCCGTTCACTTCCAAATTCATTCTTCTAATACAACTCATCCCTTGAATCATCAGTTAAAGCCAGTGATCCAGAAGCAGCCTGATGCCTAAAGCATGACACTGCTTCATGTGCTCTGGATAATATGCACTCCTTTACCTTTCCTTCAGTTTATTTTCACCCCGTCTGTCCGTGAAAGTTTGTTCCGGATCTCTGTTGACTCTTTTCGTCTTTGCAAATTCACATCAGGTCTTTGTGTTCTTGGTGTGTCCTCTCTGTGTCGGCTCACAGAGGGGTCTAGTGTCCCAGCATTGGGCTGTGGAGTGGTAGAACTGCATTCCCTGTACTAATGAAACTCTAATCTAGTATCTTGACAGTAACTTGAAGGAATCCTGAACTCATCATCCTTAACACCAGTACCTGACCTTGCATATGCTCTAGAGGCTGAATGCAATCAGATCCTCACAGCAATATTCCAACAGGTAGTGTAAAGTCTTTCCGCCAGAGGACTTCTTCTTCTTGGTACACATTTTTGGTCTGCTACCTAGTCCCGCAGTTTTAAAGATATCGACACAGTTCCAATTGTTCGGTCGGATCAGGAATGTTGTGCTTGTACCGCTTTTTGATCGGACACACAGTTTCTGCGTAGCAACTAATTTTCAGGAATTTAAAGAATTGCATGCCCATCTACTGTATGTCTGCTCAACCCAGAGACACTATTTCTGATACACCATCTCAGGGCAGACCCCCAAGCACGAATTCAATGTTGATTCCACCCCCACTCGTCTGTTTGACTTTTTTTCCATCCCGCTTTCCCCCCATAGAGTCCCATTCATTTTCAGCCCAACTCAAACCCTATTGTCTCTTTTAACTTACAGCCACCAAACAGCATGCGCTCACTCAGGGCAGATCCCCAAATTCTAATCCACAGTCATATTGACCCACATTCCTCTATGTGTCATTTATTCATCCCTCTCAAAGCAACCACAGCCAAGCAGGAATTGGGAGCCATTTAAACTGCGCAACCATTCCGCATTTCCTTCAGGAAATGCACTTTTCTAGCTGCTTTTATTGTTACACAGGTGGGCCCAGTAGGCCTAAAAGTTATGTTAAAGGGACGAATAAACAAACTTTTTTTTTGTTAATATGCCTTTAAGGCTGATATATGTAAATGAGCTCTATTCTGACTGGCTACCTTGAATTGTGCCTTATTCAAAAAAGCAGAGGGCAGGCTGAATGACAGCTTATAACATGAATGGGTAGGACTAAACTGCTGTAGGCTTAATAGGGGGATATAGTGTGTGTAAATGAGTTGTTTTTGTGTGAGTTCAAAATTCAGGCTGTTTTTTTCCTTATATGGTTGATATGGACTGAATGGTATTTTTTAACAAAGCAAACTTTAACAAAGCATCAAACTGTTTAAAAAAGCAACACCACCGTTTTCCATTATATGGGCCCTTTAATGACAAATCCTGGTATTTATATTTGGCTTTTTCCTTCAAGTTAGAAAAGCTATTTTCTTCCTGTAAGGAAACCGGTTTCAGAGCAAGAAGGTTTTCTCACATCAGCAATGATAAGCGTGATTCGGCGATTTGCATGGTCAGTCACTGTTTGGCTCTCTGTCTTTCACCTGTTGAGATGCAGGTCAGTGGAGAGGAGAAGAGTGCAGGCTTGTCATGAAGGCCAAGCAGAAGAGAAGCCTCTAGAGATTAGCTTGCGAAGGAGAAGAGAGGAGAGGAGAAGGCATTGCTGGAGGTGGACGTGCATGGATGCAGGTATTTCAGAGCAGGAGGTGGCTGTAAACAATTCTAGGGATGGGCCTCGGAACTGAGGGATCCAGAGCGATCTCAGAAAACATGCACGCTGTAGTTAGACTCTACAGGAAACAAGCTTTTCAGTGATGTATGACTTAACATGGTTAAGTGTGGATTGAGCTAAGCCTTCATTAAACACCAAACACACTTACTAAACACACTGACACACGTGACTTAAGACAGGCCCAAAGATATGTCTGTTTTTGGTGTTTAATCTGCTTGTCCCCATTAATGTATTCTCAGTGCTGCTGTTGCATTAATTTTATGAGTTTATTTTTTCCCCTACATTTTATCCCCATTTCTATTATTATGTCCCATCAAGTTGTTGCCAACTGCTGGCGACCATATGGATAGGGTTCCTCCATAATATCCTGTCTTCTGTTGGGGCCTTCTGAATGATGTCCTCTTCCTCTTTTACATTTGACTCTTCCAAGCATAATGATCTTTTCCAATGGAGTGGTTCCTCTCAGAACATGAGAGCTTCAGTTTGGTTAAATGGGCTTCGAGTAAAGGATTAACCTTGATTTGTTGAAGAATCCATCCCTTTGTTTTCCTTGCTGTCCAAGGTCCTCTCAAAAGCCTTCACCAACATCGGCGTGCCACAACAGTTCAAAGGAGTACATATACTTCTGGTCTCACTTGTGCATTGTCCAGCTTTCATATCCATAAAGAGCCACTCCCTGTTTTATTCATGTTCAATTTCACATGATAGCTAGTGCCGGATTCTTTTTCCCAGCATGCACAGAGAGATGTTCAATGAATTTGACATAAAGTTTATTGGATTAAAATCATATACTGCACCTTTGGCTATGTTCACAGTGCTCAGATTCGATCTCTCTAACATGATGGTGTTATGGACATGTGAGAAATTGAATCAACTATGTCATTAATGTGGACGAATCGGAGCCCTGAAATGACTCACATGCGCACTCTCTAATCAGTGACGTCACGTGAATGCATAACATGAGTCGTGAACAGCAAATAAACAGAGCAAGCTTTCATTGCAAAGATAATACACCCTAGGCAGCTCTCCGCTGCTCATTATTAGATCGAGACGGAGATAAAAAAGAGTCAGATCCATCGCTTTCCTGCCGTTTACTGGCTTTAACTTCACATTTGGCTTTGCTGACAATAAAAAATAAAATACACATTGGAACATTCACATTCATGTTGCAGGTTCATAAATCCGATACATACCACATATGGAAGAGCCCCAAATCTGATTTGAAAAGATTGAATTTGACAGGTGTCCACAAAACCCTGAAAAAAGTCAGATCTGTGTCACATTAAGGCAAAAAAATCTGAACTGAGTCACTTGGTAATGCTTGGTAATGTGAACATAGTCTTCATGTGAGGGTAAAGCCACACAAGACCTCTCTGGTGGAAATGTGTAATTGCATGTAACATGAGGAAAAATATTTTCTTACATGGGATGTGCTTCAGAGACCTTCCCCAAGAGGAAGAATCCTGATGGTTGTGAGCGCATTGAAAGAGCATTCAAAGGAGCCACCACTGTCCAAAAAAACCTATTGTGTGCCATGTAAAGTTTGCCCAAGACCACTTGCATGCTACACAATGCTTCTGGGAAAATGTTCTATAGACAGATGAGACAAAAGCGGAACATTTTAGTACAAATGAGATGCTGTTTGGAGGAAAAACGACACTGCACACCAAAACCTCATCCCCACTGTGAAGCATGGAGGTAGTATCATGGTTTGGGGCTGCTTTGCTGGCTCAGGGCCTGGAGACCTTTGCAACTGATCCATAATCTCAAGCCAAAGAGACATTGCGTTGTGCAACAAGTCCTGACCTTAACCTTATGGAGATGCTGTGCTATGATCTGAAGAGAGCTGTGCAAGCAAGCCATCCCAGAACTACTGATGAACTGAAACATGTTTGCTGGGAGTAATAGTCCAGAATTCCTCCTCAGCTACAGGAAACGTTTGGTGGAGGTGATGCTGCTAAAGGGGATCTACAGGTTATGAAATTCAAGGGTTCACATACTTTTTGTAGCCTGCACTGTAGATGTTACTCAATAATGTGCTTAATAAAAGACATGAAAGGACTGTTAGTGTGTTATTAGGCTAGTTAGACTGGGTTTGTCTATAATTGTGACTTATGATAATGATCAAATCACATATTAATAGTAATCAATGCAGAAACCCAGAGAATTGCAAAGGTTCACATAACTCAGCTACGTTTGATTGTGTGTGTATGTACGTGTGTACACATGCCCTTGTTGATATTTGCATCCATGAGGGTAAAGATGTGTATATACACCCTCCAGTAGAGAGACACTAAGGTTTGTAATTGTGTTGGTGGCTCCTCATTAAGGCCTCTGCATGTGTGTGTGTGTGTGTGCGTGGATTGGGGGTGGGTATGTGTGTGTGTATGTGAGGCTCTCATCACTGCTAGCTGCGTCATTAACAGAGGCTGGGCCTCTCCGCATGCAGCCAGAATGTCAGCCGTACCTCGGTCATTTGTAACATAATAAGTGCAAGTACAATGAGTGCAATGCAAGCCCATGGGGGGAGGGGGGAGGAGGAGATAGAGGAGGTCGGTGGTGGTGGTGGTGGGGGAGCGATGCAGCCCTTAAGGCTTAAAAAAAAAAGAAAGAGAAAGAGAGAGAGAGACTTGATTAGAAAGTATAATGAGCCACCAAAAGAAAACTGGTAAAGACGATCTCCCCCGAGACTGATGGAAAACAAATTAATGTGGCGATTTGGATTTAATTATTATTTTTCTATTAGTGCACATAAAGAGAGAAAGAGAGATGCCCATCAAGAAGGGGAGCTGTGCATGCAGTTATTGATTTCCCCCCCGACTCACCCTCTTCCTTCCCTCTCCCTCTCTCTCCCTTTTCTTTCCCTCCCTCCATTTTTTCGCACAACACACAGGGAATAGGGATTTTAATCATCTTTAGTTTACGTCCCCTAATTCCATTAAAACCACAGAACCTTCCAGCGCCTGAAAAAGCACTTCATTTCCAATGACACAAATTCCTCTCCGCGAGACGTAAACTGGGTGTCTTTACACAAATGACTGGCCCGAGGTTTGGACGGGGTGTTTTATTTGGTGTGTGTGTGTGTGTGTGTGTGTGTGTGCGCGCGCGCGCATGTGTAATTGAATTCCGCTTCTTTAGCGTTAGTCTTATGTGAAATCACCAGGCTAAGAGCTAATAATTGTAAAAGAGACAATAGTCTCATTGGTTCAGCTTATTAATCTGTGTTTAAGGGCAGATAAAGATACCCCTCTCGGTCTCGGCTGGATCTAGCACAACAACACCGTTATGTAGACACACTCGCACTCTGCTCAGAATCGGCAAGGCTAAGAATTGGTGATTAGACCCATCCTGAACATACTACGCGATGCAATGAGATGTGTTTCTGTTAAGCATTCAAAGTGTTTGCTCGGCTGTCAGCGTTGCTATTTGTAGCTATAAATAAAAGATGACCTTTAAATGTTTACATAATTTATACAGCCATAAATTCTTAATATATCAGACAGCGAATGAGAAAGTTGGTCTGGTTGATTGGGGATCAAAGCTGAAATGGTATGAGGGCTGTCGGGTTGTCGGGCGTGAGTCTGATTTGGGGGGCGTTTTTGGTATGCTAACTCATTTTTGCCTGGAGATCGTGATCATATTTAGCACGTTTATTTCTACACGTGCAGACAGCAAGTCGTATAAAAGCAGCGCACAAAATCAACACAGATTATGAAATGATATCAACGTGCATTTCTGTGGTACGTGTGTAATTTACTGTTTTAATGTCTATGATATACAGCATGCAGATACTTCAACAGAATCCTATGAGAAGGGAATCAGAGGAATCTATGAACATAAAAGAGCTTCCCTACAGTTCTTTACTGTCGGCAGGTATAAAACCGTTTATGAAACCACCATGGATTCAGAGCAGAGGGCCGTGGTTTCCACTGTGTTTGACGTTTGCCATTGATGATGAGGGACTGTCTACTTTTGCCCAATTGGCTATGCGCTATGCAGTCATTTACTTAAAGGAGCAATCTGTAATTTGATACAACCTGTCGAATTTATAATAAACAATAAAGAGGGCAACATATCACTACTGTTTTAAGTTCAGCATCAAACAAATTCCCTTTACTCAGCAAGAGCATCCCCAGCGATGGAATGCTGTTTATACTACAGGATTTATTCACTTTGCTGCTAAACGTGGTTTCTTGACACGAGTGGTTGTTAGAATGGTCGCTTGCCAAGAACTTCAGGCACAGCTGAGCTTACTCTTCTTTTCATTGGCTAACCATCTTTAAATGATCTAACCAGGAGCAGGACCTTCAACATTGATGGAGTTCAGCAAACACCGTTGAGACAGCACCACAGCTTGTGATGGACTGATTTAACTCAATGCTACAGTGGCTCACTATGGTATTACAAGACCGGATGGGTAAGCTGGTAAGCATGCTAACTTGAGTAGATATCACTGCAGCACAATGCATACACAACATACAACTTTGGCACACTGTCAAAATGGTTACCTTTTTATGCTTTGTTAATCATTTTAGTTCACATTGGAATGTTTGAAACTACAAATCTTTCACATTGCTCCTTTAAAATCTGCTGAAAGGCTGTCTTTACACTGTAAAGTTTGTATGCAACTAATTGCATGTTGTAAATTGTATGCAACTCATGTTGTAAATTGTATGTTCAGTTCTGTTGACTGTTACATTAAAATTCAACAACTTTTATCTTTTATCCACTAATCTACACTAATCTACTTTAGACAGGGGGAGGAAGGTGCGGGAAAAAGGTGATTGATATCATTGAATAATACTTGATAAGTTCACTGATTGTTAAAGCAAGCTCTAGATGCAGTCGTGCATTTACACACCTACTTATCCACACCTGCAACTGTTGCAGCAGAGTGTCAGGTGAGCTGCAGAATGCTTTACATAATAAACAATGTAGCTGCATGTTTCAAGTATCTCATATTTTTCGTAAATTTTAATATGTAAAGCCAGCCATGGTGAAGCCTTTGGTGAGGACCGCATAGGGTAAGTGGCCTCTTATCTAAATCTCCTTGTGTACAGGTGAGGACCAGTTAGAGAGGAGTTAAGATCTAAAAAAAGACGACAATAAAATGCATTTGTTTTTCATTTAACTCCTTGAAGCCACTGTAGAAAAGCAAATTAGCTCATTTAGCAAAACAAGTGCAACCATTAAACTTTGTCAGTTCTTGTGCACATACATTTGACTTTCAGGAGTGCTTAGCAGCCCACAGTCTGTAAAGTAAGACAGCCCAGTCAGTTTTTTGGGCTGTTTGGATCTGAAAACTTGGGATTCAACAAGCCAATCGGATTCAGCTCCCCTTCCTACATCAACTGGGGACTTATTAGAATAATACCTGTGTTACATGTTGGCCCCTCAACCGCTGCTCTATTAAAGGTGGAATGGGAAAAATGCAATAAGAAGCTGACTTCAGCAACTTTTCCTAGAAGAGGTATCAGTACCAACTGTCCATGACAAAACTGCAGATGAGGGATGTGAAAGGTATGTAAAAATGACTCTGCTCTGCGTTTCTTTGGCCGTTTAGCTCTATCTAACACTAACAGCTTAGGTAATATGGTAGCCTTGATGTAATCTAGAAAGTTGCTCGCTGCAGAGTTAGTTTGTTAGTTGAATGTCTGTAAGATGAACTTCAACTGATCAACAGGTGAAGAGGTGAGAGCAAAAGGAGAGAACGTGTGAAGTGTTTCTCCAAAGTGTTTCTTCCTATGGTATCGCAATCTTGTACTTGTGTTGGCACGCCCCATGGAAGAGGGGGGCAGGATGAGTTGTGGCTATCATTTAAGGAACAGGCACTCAAAGGAGACCTTCTGAACAGAGCTGTTTAGACAGGGGGAGAAAAGTGCTGGAAAAAGGGCACTGATATCATTGAATAATACTTGATAAGTTCACTGATTTTTGAAGCAAGCGCTAGATGAAGTCGTGCATTTACACACCTGTAGACACAAGGCAAAGCTGATAGCTGTGACATCACTCAGCCCTCAGGGGAGTTTCCTCTGAGTAGCAATGCTGATGGGTCTGGTGACCTCTGACATTGTCAGCTTCAAGGTGTTTGCAGGGTTTTTGCATAAGCAGGAGCTTCTGAGCGCAGCACTAGTTGGAGCGTCCGAGGCGTCCATTACACTGTCTGCAGAGGGAACAATGGGTTGTGATCAAAATGGTGGGGATGAGGTAAACAGTCAGGAAGTGATAGAGTCATAGAGCGATCCACACTGGGGGATAATAATGTGTGTGTGTATGTCTGTGTGTGTGTGTGTGTGTTGTGGGGGGGGGGGGGGTGACAGAGCACTGACATCAGCTCTTAGTCACTCTCTCTCTCTCTCTCTGTCTCTCTCTGTACACGCTCTCATGGGGAGAGGAAGTCATTAGTGCCAGGAAAATAAGGAATCCAGTCATGGCTCCAAATCAAGCATCTTTCCAGCAAGACGAGAATCGCTGCTAACATCTGTGAGTCAAAGACACCACAAAGGAGCGCCACATAACAAATACATACGGGTTTCTGTCTGTGAAGATTTACTGACATTAGAAATCAATGTCAATATAAGGAAACACGTATCGGGAAGACATAGACAAAGGAAAAAAATACAAGTGTCTTTCCAGCAGGAAAAGATTCACAGTTAACATCCAGGACGAACGACTATACTTCTGAATGTGTAAAGATTGTTCATTTATTATCATGATAAATCATTTTATATAAGAAGACATATACAGAAAAAAGCATCAGGAAAACAAATTACACAGAATATCAGACTTTTCAGTGGTGTGTCCACATTTCACCTTCACTTTCTCCACCCCCGTCTTAGAAGTTGGTTGCATTTTCTATTTCTCATGATCTAAGTATCCCACACACATACAGTGATGCTGAAGTCTGGGCTTTGGGGTGGTCAGTTCATTGTACTGAGCATACCAGCAGCTTCTTTTGCTTTGATATGCAAATGTTCCTTTTCTCAGTGAGTAGCTTCTTGACCGCTACACATCCTTTCAGACCCACATCACTAAGTTGTCTTCACAATGGAAGGATGGACAGAAACACTTTCAGATCTGAAGCAAGCGTGGAGCTTGATTCCCTTTCTTAATGAGTATTACCTTGTATCTCCAAAATACATGATAACCTAACAGGAGAAAGAAAAACATACTTTACTTTTAGTGTAAGTCAATGTAACCAGAATATTTTCCGATTTACTTTGGGCCTTTTATTTTGGCCCATTCATTATGATATTCAGACACAATATTAAGGGCAGCGGGCACTTTCACATTTTGTTAAACGCTGGAAAATGTGAGATATGATGTGTATCTCAACATCAATATACGTAAGTATAGAAGGAGGATCAGAATAGAAAAATGCATTTTAAAGGAAGTAAGATTGGGCAACATTTCTTAAGAATAATTTTCTTTTTATGCAGTTTTCAGAACGACTTTCTGACTTTCACTCTTTTCTTATTTGGGATTTGTTCTCAGGTTAAAACAGAGTCTTCACACATTCTACAGCACAAAGGTGTAAACAATTCTGCTGTTTAAGAACACGTCATGAATCTGACAAAGACATTACCTTAGTACCTTTCTCAAGAAGCAATTTGAGGAAAAACTCAGGATGATTTTAGTGAATGAGGCCCAATGATCATTTGCTGTCATTAGAAATCACTGCTAATGGCATCTATATATCAAAGACAAAAACCACAGCAAAGATGCAGAACAGATCAAAGCCACATGATCTGGAATTTCTGAAGCTTGTCCATTTATTGTCTTTACTGTTGAGTAATAATTGTCAGTATAACCTCACTGTTATAACACAACCTGACAACCTGTCTCTGAAACTAAAACAAAAAAAAGCCCATTTTATTTCATTTATTTATTTAGTCTTTATATAGTCATATTAACACACGTTAATATGCCAACATTTTATTCAATGTAATTTTGGAGCATTTCCATTAATCTAATCAAATCACGTTTATTGTCATGTCACATTTACACGAGTGTGAAGGTGAGTGAAAATATTAGGTGCGTAGTCCCTTGCAGTGCTTAAATACAAAAAAGTGACACAATAGACAATAAATATACACAATACAGAAGCACCAGAATAGCTCTGTTTATCCTACCATAGAGTTCTATATAACAGTAATGTTATGAATAGACGCTATAATATACACAGATGTACACCATTCCATATATGCAATTTGGGGTGTCTGAGTAGACAGAAGAGATGGCAGTGGGTAGAATATATAGAATATATGGGGATAAAAAAAAATATATATATATATATACACCTTTACATATACGCAATTTGGTGTGTCTGAAGTAGATTGAAGAGATGGCATATATATATATATATATATATATATATATATAAAGAAAGAAAAGAAATATATGCTAGATTATATAATATACGATATATGGAATCCTAAAGTGCTCACATGGTGTGAAAATACAAACCTGATCAAATGGAGTTCTATGGTTGTGATAGAAAAGCAGCGATAAGAAAGAAAACATACGGGAAAAAAGACTGCAAATATTACTGCTGCAGATGGTCAGTGTGACCCTATCAGGCAATAATACTTGCTCTTTGCTGGCAGTACAAAACATCTTAACCTGACCTATAAACCAAACAGCCATTTTACCCCCTTTATTCCCCTCTTAGCTTTGCAGCCTTACCACAGAAAAGCCCCTCACACCAGCATAGCAGCCCAGTTTTCGCCTTTAACAGGCGTAATTGACATTTTCCCCCACTCCCTTCAGCTATGATATATCAGAGGGTGCATCACCCAGCGAGAGAAGGAGGAAACATTAACGGGATTAATAAAGGAGTGGGAGCATCGCAGGAATATAGATCGTGCGCTTGGCGAGATCAGTAAAATAGGATCTGTCAAGCAGCCATGCAAATGGCCCTGCTCAGTAAAAACAGATTGTACTTTTTCATGCATGGAAAGGAAGAAGAAAAACAAAAAAAGAAGCAGGAGGGCCTCGCACAGCAGATCAATTCTCCGAGATTAGCTTTCAACTTAGCGGCCTGCCTCCATTTGTAAAGATAATTTCATTTAATAACCTTGACTATTTGTTTTATTGGGCTGTCCCGTAGTACTGCGCATAGTCCATTTGTAGCCATGCATTAAAACAACAGTGGTAAGAATTATTGCGGATTGTTGTGTGAATGCTTCCCTCTTTGGCCCTGACATGCCGTTCCCAATTACGCTCTGCTCAGCTGGAACAGCAGAAAGGCGAGATGTCGTTGTGCATGTGTTTTCACAGTTAGCAAACCAAACCCAACCCCCCCCCACTAAACAGACCAATTTGTGCCATAACCGTGTTATGGCATCGTCAATGCGCTGGACAAAGAAGAAAAGGAACTCAAGGAGACAAACAGGATGCAGAAGAGTGCGGGCTGCTGTCGAAGCATGATTAATTCCAAACGCACACTTTAAGCCTTGTGTGAAGCAACCCGCTTTCCCTGGCCTAAAGATAGCTCGGCTTGGGTATCTGCCCTGGCTTCAGGCTCTTTCGATTTAAAGGAGTCCCAGAGAAAGAAAGAGAAATTTGAGAGGCTTCTGCCATTGAGGAGCACCACTCCATACCATTTACCTACCTGAGGGAAGATGGTCCTTTTTGTGCATTAGCGATCAGGGTCAGATATAGCAGCCAGTACTGAGGTCTGCAGGTCTTGCCAATAAACCATGATAATAATGAACAGGCCCCTCTGACATGACTAAAACTGTCTTTAATTCTGTTACAGTTAGTAGTGGCTGGAAACCGGTACCTTACAGTTTTGGTACATCACCATGGCATAGTGTATTAACGTACACTCACCACAAAAGAATAGTTGCACCCGGAAGGAATCAACCAACAGGAATGAAACTTGGTGGGTATGTTTGACATTGTGAGACATGCAAATGATTCAAGTAAACAAGGATGGGCCTTATCACTGTACCTGACTGACCCAATAGCCACGATTGTGGAGATTCAGCGAGCAGCGTTGTCCTATATGAGTTATCCTGTTAGTGCCAGCACCATGGGTAGACAGCTGCACATCGATACACGCACGCAGACGGTTCCGAGAACTGCCCTTAACACCACGTCAGTGTTGCCAAAGACTGCAGTAGTGTTGTGGCAGCCTGTCATGGAGTGAAAACGTCCAACGAATCCGTGTGTGGAGGCACCGTGGTCAGTGCCAAGATTAATGGTTTGTTGTCACATGTCCAGAAGGCCTGGTGTCACTCCGTCTCCACCCCTACCGCACAATCTGCAGTAACTGTGTGAGAATATTCAAACCACATGGGATGGATTATCGCAGGACACCATTAGGAACCTCTACAACTCCATGCCGAGACGTCTGGCATGTTGTGTTAGCAAACCTGGTGACCTGACACCATAGTGAGGGACACTACTTCTGTATGTGTAGCTCAATAAATATTACCTATATCAGTCTAAATTTATCGTCATTTATTGTCCCTGGTAACCTTTATCTTCCTTCCCAACAGCATTGCAATCCGACACTTCATTCTGGGTGTGACTGTTCCCAGATGACGAGAGAATCTAAGTCTCTTAGTTTGACTGTGAGGGAAGGTGCGTCCTATCCCTCACGATTATTTGCCACGCTATTTTAAAAAACAAACGACCTGGTGTCAACACTCGGTATCGATCAGGATTGGAAATATGATGTACCTAAACATTGATCCGCCCATGCACGCTGTGTTTTGCCCTCAGTTCAATCTTCAAAGGATTTTTTTTTCTATTATTCCTCAAAAGTAACAGACGCAGCTTTGAGTAATGTGATTTAAAACCCTGATCTAAATGTGAAATCTTAATGTAGCACACTATCGCACAATGCAGGGAGAGCAATCAACGTTTGTCTTCCCTCGCCCGTCTCTTGAATTTCAATGTTTCACGCCAACTGTCAGGCCACATCAAACCTCTCTTTATGCAAAGCAGTGTCTGCTTTAATTAGTAGTTTCAGGTCAGTGCAGCCTGCGCTCTAGGCAGCGAGTGGGGCCAGACATTCGCAGGAGCCTCCATGTTGTCTGATCAAAAAATAGGCCATCACCGCCGTGCCGAGAGTGGCCACGTCTCATCACCCCAGCAACAACATGTGTGTGCGCGCGTGCGTGTTTGTGTGTGCGTGTTTATCCCCCATGAGCCATCCATCTCCACGCAGCAGGGTGGTTTTGGGTGGAGCACACATAATCACAGCAGTCACTCTACACCTGGAGGTCTGCGAAATAATAAACAGCGTTCAGGTCGTGGTTTCCCTGTGTGTTTTGCTCTGCTCTGTGGATCTAAGAGCCCAGCGCCTTTTAGGAAGGCGGAAGAAAGCGGCAGGATGTTCTACATGGAAATCTTTGGCCAATAAAGTGTTAGGCAAAACCTGTGATGTGGTTTTCCAGTTTTGAGCGGAGTGTTAAAGTGAAAAATCAGATTTACTCTATTGATTCAAATGTGAAATTCCTCACTTTTGTCCATTTTTAGAGAGAGCGCAAAAACTGCAAACACAAGTCTATTTGAGATTACTGAAAGGTGCATTCTGGCCTACTAGCTTTCAATATGCTCTGCATCATATCCTTGGGCCTCATCATCTTAACAGAATTCCAGATTTTCCATGCATGAATGTGTTCTCACTGCAATACCCAGCATGCATTCGGCAGATACTCCATACAACCAACAAGAATGCCACCGCAGCATTAAAGGAATGTATTATTATAGAGGCTATTAAAAACAGACAACTTCCTACCAGTAATGTTAGCAATTTGACTTGTTTCTGCATTAGCCACCTAGGAGGGAAATTTTAGCCCACCCTCATGTATCCACCCTATCCAGCCTAAAACGCTTGTAGTTTTTCAGCATGTCCTTCCAGATACATCGGAAGGGAGTTTAGATCTTTAAACCAGAAAATATCTCTCTATAGTCTACTGTGGCACCACTGTATGATGTGATCTGGGATGTCTATAGATGTAGGAATGGGCCAGACGTTTGGCTAAAGTGCCTCTTTAACAAGTCAACATGGTTCTAGGACAAACCTGTAATGGTTTAGAAATGCAGTTAGAACAACGCTAATGAATGTGGTATAAGCTTGTATTACTTGCTAGCTACATTAGCCTCATAGCTCCAATGCTATTGAAGCACACATCTTTCTCAAGTGTCTTGGCTGAAGGCTGTAAATATGAGTTAATGAAAAACTATGGACTGGCTTCACTCTTTAGGCCTCTAGCAACCCTGCTAGGTAAAAAACAGCATGGGTCAGGATAGCAAGTCACCAGCAAAACCAGCACATGTAGTGTTTTGCGATGGTGGTTAGCAGCTCAGTAGAAATGGATGCTGATATGCTGATCATCACCTAAACCAGCACATGTTTAAGCCTAACCAGTGCTAGACTGGCAGGGGAACACACAAGCTTGTATGCAACGTGTATGTAATGCTACTGGTATTCCCAGGTGGAAAATCCAGCATGCAGATGCTCCTTTCCAGACATCATCCACCATCCAGAGAATAGCTGGTAGCATCTGTCGATCCATGAATCAGTGATGAAATCCACCACAAAGGTCTAGCAAACATTTTTGCATTTCTGAAGACTCTCCATTTACTGCCTTTGCATTTTCATTACACACAAAGACAGACTGCAGAACTAGACTGGTAGGCTGTCAGTGGTAATGACTCCAGCCATTCAACCAATAGCAGGCCTGATAGCCACTTCTTTCAACAGTTTAGATTTGGGTGTCATGTCAGTCCTTATGGCCCCTAGCGATTGTCCACGCTTGTGTCCAACTTGCATTTGTTGCAGTTGAGGTTCCAGTTGGAAAGTTCAGTGTCCAGATGCTCCTTCCTTGGCACTTCCTTTGACTCTGGGGGAAGGGCAGGCTGCAGCGATCACATGAAAAGGCACTGGCTGGAGAAGCTTGTTCTTGCCTCGCCTTCTATTTCAGAGTACGGGTTCCAGGCAGAAGTGGCGCTCGTCGATCGGAACTGTGCCCCTATTGTGTCCCCTGAAAAAGCGTGACCCTCTGCGGTTCATTCTGGAGGAGCAGGAGACCTGGGGGGAAGTGGGGCATCATGAACCAAACACGAAAGGGTTTTTCTTTTTTTTTAAACTAGGCTAAAGAACTTTCACAAGGCTATATGTGTATAAAGCCCATATCTGTTCTGGAAATATAGTACTGGTATGAATTTATCTTATCCTTGCTGGGAAAAGGGAAAAACACTTAAAGGGCCCAGACCATGGAAAAGGGGACTTTCCTCACTTTTTTTCCTAACTAAGCAGCAAACAGGGAACATTTTGAATTAACTGTATTCATGATATCCAGGATAAAGACAGTTCGGGAAATGGTCATTTAAAAATTAACTATGACTTTGATACATAAACCATCACAAATGCCATAAATGGACATCAGGGGGGAAAAACAAAAGAACTAGGATACTGGCCCTTTAATGTAACTTGTAGGCCTATGTAAACTGACCTTTGCTTCTTAATAATTACTTTATTTCTATGGCAGTTCAACAAATTAGGTTGCTCTATGAAGTGTCATACGTTCCCAGGAGCAGATTACATGCATATCGTCTTGATATAGCACTGCAGTCTACAGTGCTATAGTAACAAAGTGATGATGATGATGATGATGATAATGATAATAATAAACAATTTCTAATCATACAGTTCTGATGCTTGGCCATAGCCTGCATATATGCCGAACAGACAACCGCTCATGCAATGCTTCTCCTGAAATCAAGGATATAAATTGCGAGTTTTCCCCCTCTTTGCTGCAGGGACGACTTTAGAAGGTGCTGGAACATTACTATAAGGATTTGATTGCATTCAACCACTATATCATTAGTGAGGTCAGGTACTGATGTTGGATGGTTGGTTCTAAATCACTCCAATGCCTCACAAAGGTATTGGAGATTGCAGTTCCACTGCTTCACAGCCCAGTGCTTTAAACCCTCTAGCCAACCCTTGGCATTGGGCACAGTGACCTAAGCATCTGATTATACTTGCAACGCTTTTACATGGAGATTACACAAGCTGTGTACACGCTGTTTTAGCATCGGATGCACCTTAAAGTCGCTAAAGTAAAAAGTAGCTGGGGTGTCTGCATACTTTTGGACAAATAATGCATGTCCCATGGTCCGTGGAAGGCGTGGGAAAACTGTGGTGAGGGAGCACGAGGGCTAATGGTGGAAAAAGCAGAGTGGGCTCCAGGCATTCCTTTGTGATTACACATCTGTGCAAAAGGAGGCCAGACATTCTTTTGGACCGTATCTGAAGCCTGCTGACTTCTACCCCCGATTCCTCCTTTCCCTCCCCTCTTCATTTGGAAGAAAAAGGGATTTTAACTGTGAACGTTATTTTGGTCCAGTCAAAGCACTGGCCTCCAGGGGAGCTCAGTCCCACCTACCAACAAGTTTAGTCTTCACGGTTGCCCGACTCTGATGTAGGCCTGGGCCAGCACAAGGAAAACACTCAAGGCGCAAAAATATTCTTATGCTGGACATTCATTGTAACGTGTAGCCTAATCTCTCCCTTCTTCTTTCTAAACGTTTAACCTCCAGCCTAATAACTGCTTGGCTATGTTGCAGGAGCTTGAGTGTGACAACACACGGCCAGGGCCAGCAACCACCAGAGCTGTTTCTTTAGGTTGAGCCTTTGTTCCACTGAATTACAGCTCATCCCTTTGTTGGCCAGTCAGCTGAAGAAAAGGAGGCTGAATCACAACTTCTGCATACCAGCCGTGGTTAATATCAGTTGCATGCAATCATGTCCAGTCAATCAACTGGAATTTCACCAATTCCACAAACATATCTTCCTAATTCAATTGTTAAGAAGTAAACAAAGTCATTCAGAGTGCTTTGATGTGAAAACATCTGTTCTAGAGAAACCAGAGTCAGAGTTTCACTCATCGTCAACAGAATAGTTGCAAAATTGGTTGTACCCAAAGGGAATCAACTGACAGGAATGAAACTTGGTGGGTAGGTTTGACATCATGAGACTTGCAAATAAAGTTTTGTGACGTAAGCAAGGACGGCCCTTATCACTGTACCTGACTGATCCAGCAGCCATGATTGCAGACATTCAGATAGCAGTGATGCCCTCCATGAATCATCCTGTTAGTGCCAGCACCATTAGCAGCCGGCTGTACAATGCAGGACTACATCCACCTACGACGACTGCCCCCGTCAACATTGCAAAAGGCTGCAATGGTGTCGTGCCAGAGTGTCATGGAGTCATCTTCAATGACAAGTCTCACTTTGTCTTGGTGGAGACGACCAACGAATCTGTATGTGGAGGCACCGTGATCAATGCTATGATAAACATTTTGTTGTCATGCGTCACACGTCCAGAAGGCCTGGTGTCACTCCACCTCCACCCCTATTGCACAATCTTCAGGAACTGTGTGAGAATATTCAAGCTGCATGGGATGGATTATTGCAGGACACAACTAGGAACTCCATGCGAGATGTCTGGCATGTTATGTTAGCAAACATGGTGCCGTGACACCATACTGAGAGACACAAATATAGAATAAATATCGTCCATATCAGTCTAAATTTATCATCATTTATTGTTCCCGGTAACCTTTATCTTCTTTCCCAATAGCACTGCAATCCAACACTTCCTTATGGGTACAGCTATCCTTTTGATGATGAATGTGTGTGATAGGAACCAAAGGTCCAAAGCATTTAATGCCTCTAAAACTCTCTCACAGAAGTTAATTGCATGAAATGTTCACAAATTTACTGGCTGATGTTCAAGGCTTTGTTATACAGACAATTTGAGATTTTACGAGGTTTACGTTTTTAGACTTTTTTGCCAAAAGATGTATTTATTATTTTAAATCCACTCATGCCAGAGTAATACATGGAGGGGATTTCATTTTGTCCCTACCAAAACAACCATAAAACTTCAGAGCCTTTACCATGTGTTTCAGTATTGACAATTTTAGGTCATTCTGCAAAACTAGCCAGTACATGACCAGCAAACACAACTTTTAACACATATGTACACATATAAAATATAATTATTCACTATTAAACATTCACTAAAAAGTGTGTCTGATGGCAGAAGATATGTGTTTCTATAGTGACAATCCTTAATGTTACATGCTGATGTTCAGACACAATTACTTCAAAACAAAGGGATCTAACTGCTCACCATGTGGCCATGAGAGGCAGGGATGGAGTCTCACTTCCTTCTCTAAAAAGCAGGGGTGTGGCTAAAGTTAGACTCCGCCTACAGATTCAAACTCTTTGAACCTGTGCACACCTTGCATTGTGAGCATATTATGTTTGGATCACTCAAACCACACTTAGAGTGGTCAGAGATGGATCCTGAAATGAAAGATGGAGGATACGTTAGCTGATTAGCCATCTTGCTGAATTACATGCTACTCTGTTGTGTATGTGTGACGGGTGCCGGGTAATACTTCTTTCTTTGCAACATAATACAGTTGTGAAATCTAAAGACCTTGGAAAATGACTGCAGTCATCTTAAATAACTGTGATTAGGCTATTATGAAATAACTGTGACAGGCCTATTGGTCCATATTTGTGTTGTAGACATCAAGTGCATGTTTAAAAACAGAAAAATCAATGCAATCCCTCTTTTTCTCTTATTGCTCGATGGTACATCTGACTACTGAGGTTTATGCTAAAACTGAGAAACTTAAATGTGAAACATCTAATAATGATTCTGTTAAAAATTTTGACTTTTTAATGGTTGTATATTGTGAATAAATTAATGAAGTAGTAGATATTTTGGATATATTCTATACTCTTTAAGAAGGTAGTACTTAAAGGGCTCTTCAGTAATGAACAATGGTTCTATATAGAACCTTAAACCATAAATGGTTCTTTGCATGGTGAAATGGTTCTTCAGATTGATGGGGCATTAAATTGGTCCTTCTATTGTTACAAGCTTGACATCATAACAATGGAATAAGCCTGTTTGGTACTATAGATTCCATAGTGCTATACAGAACCATTTCCGTAAAGGTTCCACATAGAACCATATACAACACATTCTCCACCAATCTGAAGAACCATTTCACCATGCAAAGAACCAATTAAGCATGCAAATAGTTATGTGATGTGCAACCATTGTCTTTACTAAAGAACCCTTGTAGAACCATCTTTTTAAAGAATGTGTAATGACAACATAATGCAAACTTAACCTCAGTCCTGAGCAGTTGACTAAACGGTGAAATCTGCAATAGGAAATAACTGAGCAACACAGGACATATACAGTTTGCGATGCATTTGCATATTAATTAATTATGAAAGCTTGTAGGCGTTAGTGTACATACTGCATTAAGACTTAAGTACAATAGCGTTGATGTTTATTATTCTAATTAATGTCTCATTATCACATTTGCAGCATTTCTAATTACCTTCCTGATAGGATAAATACCATGTAGCCCCATGCAAACAACAATCACAGTGCAGAGCGGCGAGAATCGGTGCCACACAGCGCCCTCTGCTGGCCAATTAAACCAAAGACGAAGACACATTGAAAGCCCCAAGTCCTGCCTTTCAGATCTTCAGATGATTCCTTCACTTAATCAAGCGCATATTTTATTCCCAACACCCTCTGTGTGTTATTTGGCCTTTTCTATGTTACATTATTGCTTGTGTCCAGACTCTCCTATGATTTATTGAACTAAAAGTGAGCCATTCAGAGACTTGACTCCGCTTCATCACACCAAGCTGTTAAAGCAACAATCTCATTGGACAGGCCAGAAGAAGGGGCGGGTCATAAAGCGGTGCGCCGGTGCTCATTGGCCAAAACGTCTGTCAATCAGCCTCATAGACAGCAACGCGTTGCTCCCGGTGTCCGCTTGCACTGTAAATCACATGACCTTCCCTATATCAACACACGGGCGCCATTAATACTAAAAGCAGAGACGGAAAAATCAGAGGTGAGACACTTTTGCGTTATGTGCTTCGGCTGTAATCGCTTGTGACCTCTTTCAGCGTGTTCATGTGTCGTCTTCGGGTGTATTAAAGGGAAAAAAACATGTTCTCAAATCGTGTCCTGCATGACTCTGCTGCGAAGAAGCCCAGCAAAGCTTCCTTATTTTGTCAGCAAAAGTGGTCAGAGTTGTTAGCTAACGTTAGCTGGTTAGCTTGCTATGCTAGCTAACGCGGCCAAAAACAAGGCCTGGTGTTTCTTCTCTTGTTTGGTGACACTGTAACTTGGCCAATACTTTCAGATTTCGAAAGACTGAAGCTATATAGCATGTCTTACATCTGAATTTGAACTAGACTAGACAACTTGTTGGTCGGTTAACGCTGTAATTCGCTTTTCAGTTCGGTTGAAATTTGAGAAACACGTCGATTTAACGGCCCAAAGTCAAAGTAGCTCACAGCGCTTGCTTTCGGGCAGTTTAGCCAGACTGTTGTCAACTTTGTCATTTAGCTTGAGCCCTATTTGCTTCCTTTGCAAGTTGAGACGAAGTCTACCGCGCCTGAACGCTGCTGTCCCGAGGCCAGAGACAGACATTTTGAAAGGTCAGTGTTGTGTGTGCGCTGCTGGCTCGGCTAATGGTCTCTACTAAAACGCTTAGAGCTGCTCAGGCATCGTCCATTTAACATTCCACCAGCCGGCATGTTAAATCCCCTCTGCACGATGGGACTCGACTTTTGCTACATGTAAGGCTTTAATAAGAGAAGCTACAGGGAGAAAACGACGTCAAAACGTTTATTAAAGAGCTCACAAGCACTTCAGCTGTGCTAAACTGACTGAGAAGGCTGCAGGAAGGCTGGTCGCTTCTTCTGGATTTACACAGCCTTCGAGTAGCTCAAGGTGTTTTTGCACCAGCCACACAAGAAGAACTGGCTGTACCTTCCCCTCCTCCCCAAACAGAACCATGCTTTTATTCGCACGAAGGGTGTGCGTCAAGGTGTATACACACCCTGCTATATGAGTAATAGCTTACAGGACAGCTCCACCAAATATCCGTCATTTCTGAATAATTCAGTCCCTGTCATTCAGGGTGCTTTGATGTGAAATGGCTCATATGGTTCAAGACTCAAGCTTCTTTACGATGGTGGTGATGGGAACCAGGGGTCACCATATGTGCAACACAGATAGATATAGCTGGTTTGTTTGCTGTCTGAAACCACCATTGAATCCACATGCGTCATCTGAGTTTTGACATGTGTATTGTTGATGATTGTAAAAGTGGTCATACATATGATTATAAAACATGAATGGATTAAAATAAATGGGTTAAAATGCAATTAAAACCAAAACTTCAATGCAAAAATGCAGTGTACCAGGCAGCATGTATTGCCATAATTAAATGGTTACGATGTAAACAAAGTCATTCAGAGTGGCTCGATGAGCGAGTCTGTTGTTTTAGTGGTGCTAGCTGAGTCAGATTTGTTTACAGCAGTGTAGATGGCCACCAGACGCTCGAAGTGTTTGTTTAAAGTTCCCTCAGAAAGTTCTTATTTGAACCGGTTGTTGGATCCACTGCTTGATGTCTGCAAAGAGGTGGGCAACATTTTAAAAATGATATGTACCTCAGGAGACTTTCACAATACACAGTCTGCTGCAGTATTTATTTTTTCAGACTTCTGATCAGTTGAAACGTGGAACAAAGAACCAGTAGTGCTACATTAAGAAATACTCTCGAGAGCTGAGCACAGGGATTTTCATTCAGTATGTGGCATGTGTTGTACTAAATCCAGTGTAATCTGGACTAATGTAGCTGGTGTAGAAGTAATGGCGATACCCATGATATGTTCAGAAAGCATACTGTATTGTATCGTGACATAATTGATCATAATTCTATATATTGTCATGTTGCCCAGCCCCATATCTGAGAGACATTGTTTAGCGATGGATTTGAGACTGTCTTGGCCTAAAACATGAATTTCGTAACACTGTTCTTGGCAGAGAGGTACTTGCAGGGTGTGTTGTAAGGCAAAAAAAAACAGCTCACAGCCTGACTGAAATGTATTTCACAGTTGCCACCGTTTCAATACTCAGTCGTGGGTTCATTTGTGTTTTGGGTAGTGAGTAAAATGGCTATATTTGCATTTTAGCCTGGGTACTGTCACCACTGCTGTGAGTCATTAATTTTTTTCTGCAATGAACAATGCTAGATGTGAGCAATACAGTGATGTTATCTTGATGGGTGAACACATGATGTCTCAGTATACTGTTGGGAGTTTGTGGTGGGTTTCGTCCGAACTTGAATACTGGCCAACTAACTACCCACATCATTACACAGAAAGAGTAATTAGTTCTGTTTGAATGGATTTGGTGTAGTGCAGTATGTAAACAGTTGAAGTCACAGTTTTTGACACTTGTGGATGTGCTACTGCTGGTGCATTCTGCCTGTTCCAGCTTATCAAGCCTCAGGAAAAATGAAATATGCTGATTTCTAATGTGTGCTGAGAAAAGTATCTTGAAGTGTCAAAATACTTTTGCCGTATCGCCCAAGGCCAGTCAACATTATATTTGATAGACCATTAACAAAATTCCAAAAGATCCAAATAATAAGGATCACAGAGGCAGTCTTTTCATTCCTGCTCTGTTCTAGAACTCTCTATAAGCAGTGAAGTGTTGGGGACTTTCTAGAGGGGTTGAGAATGTTCTGGATGTAGTTAGGACCATGCAGGACCTCTCTTGAGGCAGCACTTTCGTGCAGGTTAAGTTTAGCAGCATTCTACTTTAGCAAATGCGAGTTGGAAAATAGCAGGAGACCCAGAGCATAAAGCTTAAGTCACCATATCAGAAGGGTGCTATTTTGATTTTGTACTGTAGAGGGGTATTTATAGAGCAGCTGAAGGAGGATCTGTGTGACAAGTCTGTCCGAAGGAGTTAGTAATGTGGAAATAAACTGTGCATATGATTCCTAAAATGCTCCCCAAATGTAAGGAATCGAGCCGCAGTGTGTTGTCGAGGGTTGGACTGGGTTTGTCTTAAGCACGCTTAGGTTGTAAAGCATGATTGTTTATAATCTATATCACCTTTTTGCACAGTCTGAATTCTTAGAAATGTCAGAAATGCATGACTGTACCCTGGGTCCAAGGTCAGTGATAAGATCTTATGGAAGCCAGCATGGTGTTCTTATCAGGCTGCACAGTCTGCTGTTCTTGATGACAGTGAAAACAGTCATACTGAGTCACGTTTGTGCTGAGGGTGCATGGCTGTGAACTGAATTTATTTTTCTCTTAATTCATTTGCATGCTTTGGTGGTTTCAAGAACTCCACTGATGTTTAATCTGCAAGTCTCTGTTATGACATGACACCATCCATGTAACATTAATTTAGTAGTGAGTGTAGCAAGGTTTTCCACAAGCTGTTTAAATGTTTTAGTCTTCTAATCAAAGTATATTTGTAATTTAAATCTTTCAGTGACACGCAGCAATGGATTCAAAGCCTCGTCGGCTGCCGTTCACCATCTCCGGCTCTTCGTCCCTGTCCTCGCCTTCATCCCTCTCTTCCTCCTCCTCTGCTCTCAGCGCCAGTCGGCTGTATGGCAGAGGGAGCGTGCTGGGGGGTGATCATTTCAGCAGGGGAGGCACTGTAAAACTAGACTCAGACTACCAGGTACTGAATCCAAGTGAACCTCCACCTTTTCCTGGTGTGTGAGCTGTATGGTGCCTGTCTTCACAGGGTTGGACATGCCATTTACATTCCATGAAACAAAGTGTAAACTCCCACTGAATGTGTACATTTTGCTATCTGTCATAATTATTCCATGTCCACTGTTGTTGATAGTTTCCAAACAGTTCAGTTGATTATACTACCCTACAAGAACAAATGGCAAAAATTACACTTCAGGTTCTTTCACTACAGATAGCAGTATCACTGGGTGTAAACCTGTGAAATTTAAGTGAAATCAAATGTTAAACTCAGTGTAATTGAATGCCTTTCCTGCTGAAATATCTGAATTGATTGGGCCAGCATGCACCAATAGGAGGTGAGAATATTAACAATGTAATAATATAATGTTTCATCTCTCACTTCTGCCTATGAAGGCTCCCAACTAGTTTAAAGGCTCTCCCTAATACCCCAATACCAAATGGCTTACTTTGCTTTTATTATTCATGCAGTATACGCAGTTCTGATATTTCAGGCTAATCTGTTTTTGTTGGTGGGCAGCAGGGATTGCTATTTCTCACCCTCTTCACCACCCCCATCTCTCTGTTTGGAAGAGCTGATTAAAATGCATCAGTTGGCCTGATTTCAGGATTTAGCCCAGTTGTAAAACCAAAGTGTAATCAGATGAGATCAGTACTTGCTTCCTTTCGTAAGTTTTTAGAAACTTTCATTGCCTCCTGGCCTCCTGTGTTGAGATGGAAAGATGGAAATAGATCTGGGGGCAGTGTTAGCCCTACTAGCCCTGTTAGCATCGTGCTCTCAGCAGTCCTGCTGTGTCTATAAGAAGCTCTTCATGTTACACCAGCTTGTTGGGTGTTTTTTTTTTTTTTAAATGGGGCAGACTGGATTGCTGGCCCCTAATGGGTTTCAGCCAGCTTGGCACAGAGTGTCTTGCCAGATAAAGTTACCGGCGCAGCCAGAGTTGTTTTTGACCCTGTGAATGTGTGGAAGATCACATACAAAAACAAGTGATAACTAAACACCATGACATGACATTATACAGGGTGAGCACAAAGTGCTTTTAAAACTTGGCTTGTCACCTCTGACCTCCAAAACACCATTGTTTATTTTAGCCAAACCAGAAAGAAAGGGTGTATTGACACACCCTAGAGGAAATGTTTGTCATTATTGTCCAAACTTGGAGTGCTTTAATGCTCTAATTGTAGCTTAGTGCATTCAGCTGTCTTGACATTCATATTCATTCGTTAATTTATAGCAGTTTTTGCCCCAGTATATGCCTTTTTAAGATGCAAGGATGTTCAGTGTTGGTACTTTCATTTCTGTAACCAGTTTCGGTCTATATCTTGGCCATAATAGCATTTTGTTTCCCTCTCTTGCAGAGCCCCTGCCTTTCTGGACCCACCAGAGATTATAGCTCCTCAGAGAGCCGCCACTCCAGATGGAAATTGTCCACGCCCCTCTCCTCCTCCTCCTCCTCTTCCTCATCTTCATCTACATCATGTGAACGCCAGTGGACAGAGTCTTCCTACAGGGGAAGAAGCAAACCTGTAAATGTATAACTTGTTTTTGTTTGGCATGAGTCTTTTATTCACTGCTTTCTTAGAACCTTGTCTTTCTGTTATCCTCCATGCAGATCATCATGGCTTGCAATTTTGTTTTGTTTTTTTTTGGTCTCCTGAGTGATGTCATGTGCAGTGTGACTCCAGTTCTTTGCTGGATTTGGCCTATGTGCTCATCAATGATGTCATTTGTTTGAGTCAGCAGGGGATAATGGTGGTTCTCTCCCTCCCAATGTGTGTGCTGTTACAGGTTGATTCAGAGAGAGGACTAGGGTCATACTCCAGTCTTCTTGGCACAGCTCAGGACAGCGAGTCCAAAAGAGCCAAGCTGTCCTACACAAATAGAGCCACATACGGTAGAAGCCCATTCACCTCCACGCCCAGCAGCACATACTCAAACCTGGGAGGCTTGCCAGGTACTCTTACACTGTGTAATAAATTTAAAAAAAAAATCAGTGAACATAGTAAAGTGTAATACTACATGAAATAGGATTCTTAAAAAAAACAACAGTTTCTGTAATGGCTACATCCTTTAAAGCTGAAGTCATGGTTATGGGAACATTAAATGAATAATTTAAAGCATAGATGATGGGATATAAAAGTAGTAGGGATGCATCAACATCAGACTGAGTTTGAGCACATGTTCTTAGTAGTCTTGTATTCTGATACCATACCAAGTAACCTGCTTAAATTTGAGTGCAGTGTATCTTAACAATTAAATCATTAAGTAATCTGATTTTATGGTGTGCGCTAGCTGTCTATGCTGCTTTAGTTACCTTGGATCAAGTAGCGTTGCAAGGAGGCTCTGTATAGAAAGGCCCTTCTGTACAGCTGTAATAAGGTGTTTTACAGGGCCTGTGGTCCTCACCTTTCATTTTCAAGAGCAGTCCCTGCATTATAGTGGCGGTAGGGATCAGACCCAAGGCTAGGGCGTCCAAGAAGCTAATGTTTCGAGTTTTATGGCTTGTTGGTGTCGTCTTGTTGTGGGTATTTATTTATTTATTTATTTATTTATTTATTGTTTAGCTGGTTGAGTTGTAGCTGAATATCCTCTAAAGCCAGGCACACACTGTGTGACTTTAGAAGTACTGTGCTGAATTGACACACACTGTATATTCTAACAGGCCATCATGTATGGACAGAACTTACGATTTAAGTGTTCACACTGCACGAAAATGCAGTGTGCTCATCTGATAGGGTTGCTACGTGCAACACAGCCTCTGCAGGTGGATCTGTCTATGAACAGTTATCAAGAAATTTGTTTCATTCAAACTAACATGCTGTTCATCCAAGTACTGAACAACCATGCTTACAGCAGCTGTGCTAACTTATGGCACACTGTGCACTGGAAGTAAAACCATATGGGGTAGGACGTAACAGTCTCTTACAGCCTGTTTTACAAAGACTGTATTCTGGATGTATTAGTGTTTATACCTCCCAGTTCTCTTCATTTAAACAGTGTAAAGTAAGCCTATACAGACTTTGATAGCAAATGTTGCCTTTTTTGCCTCCGTATTTGCTTCCATCTCTTTAACTGTTTTGGGACGTGGTTGGGATTGTATGAATTTAGCCCGATTTTAAACGTGCACACACAAACAAGGGGTATGTCTAGTGGGAATTTGCCAGTGCAGTTGTTACGTTTCAGCAACACTTCTCTCTTTCTCACTGCCAGCTTGAGTTGTTTGATCATTAGCATGGCAGCGTACGCTAGGCTGACGTTGCGCATCAGGTGGTATTGGATGTATTGGTGCATTTTCATAAGTACAAGTACAAGTATTGGTGTCAGTGCATGCCTGGGAAAAACCTTTGAAGTTGAACATTTGCGCAATTGAGAGAGTAAGTCTTGAATACAAGTTCTTATTTAATGAAACATTAATGGTATATAATTTTACATTTCGAAGCCAATGTGCTGGAATAGGGAGCCCAAACAACACCGAAGTCTCATTCACTGTTTCTAAAGAAGATATAGAGTATGCTGTCAGGAGGAACGTTCTGTACATTTGATAACTTCATGTATATGTGGTCTGTATTTCTTTGACATACAGGTGAATAATAAACTGACCTTGTGTTTAGATTCATCTTGGAAGTCCACGATCAGCCCTCTGTCTAGGTCTTCTTCGTCCTCTTCCTCTTCGTCCTCCTCGTCTTCATCAGAGGGTTTGTGGGCACGCAGGGAAGCAGAAAAGAGGGTGGACCCTGGCCTGTCTGGTCTGGGGGAGCCCAGCAGCTACAGATCCACAGGACTGACCTCTTCACTGTGTATGTATAGCCTTATCACAAACCTATACTGCTGCCTGCACACCTCCTGTTTTTAAGCTCAGATTGTGATCCCCAGTGCCTCTGGCTTTCTTTTTTTGGTGGCTCTGTGTTCAGGACCCAAGCCGATGTGTCTTTCTTCCTTTTTTTTACCGTATCACCCAAAGTGCCTGACCTCTACATTTGCAACAAATAATTATAGCTTTTCAGGTCAGTTATTTGAAGATAACTGACCTGAATGACTTATAACTCGGCCTCCTTGAGCAGATCTGTTGCTCTGATTATAGTGCTACTTTAAAGGAATAATTTCACTAAGATATCAAACTTAATTATACCCTAAATGTAGTCTGTCCCAATAAGACAAGACACAAAATTCAGACTTTAAGATGACTGTTACTACTGCTTTTCTCTGTGATGTACTGTTTTTCCCAATTTTTGTACAGAAAGCAACAGGCACAAGTCTATTTGATATTGTTTTTCAAGTGTAGTTTTAGTAAGGCATCTTTTTGGCAAGCCAGTTGCACAGAGCTAGGTGGTGAATTGGATATAATCTCCCATTACCTGTTAACCACAGTAACCTTGTTGCTCTAGTGCAGCACTAAAGAAGCTAATGTTGGACACCAGACTTGGATCATTACAAACATCAGGGATAAAGAGCAAACTAGTTGTTGTCGTTGTCGTTGTTGTTGTTATTATTTCATTTTTTTTTAACCTCCATTCTTTTTTTGGCCATACTATCGCGTTGAACACTGGTTAACCATGCAGGTTCTCCCTAACTGGTGCACAGAGAGTGAATCAAAATGCTCTGCATATAGTATCTCGTATCATGATTCAAAACAGACATGCCAGAGTATAATTCACTAAGCCACTATGTTGTAAACTTTGAGGTGAGCTCATAAACAAGCTTGATTATACTGTGCATGTTTAAGTCAATGTAACATTCAGACTTTTCAGAATAAAAGGTTTCCGTACTAAATTGTGCATTTGCCATGAGAAATGTTTGGAAGCTGTAATTTCCCTTCCAGTCAGATTGTTTGTGTTGGATGATTTACGCACCATAAACAAACTCACCACAAGTTACAGTTTGTTTTTGGTGGTGATTTAGAGTTTGTCTCATGCAATCAGGCTTTTTATGGGAAGAAATCTTGTTGTAGAGCCACCAGCAACTTGTGAGAGAGAGTTCTCTGTCTTGGTTTTAAAAAATTTGACCAATACTGTGACAGTAGAAGACAGAAAAAAGCTGAGGTTGTGAGAGATGGGTAAACAAATACCTCTTTTTTATTTTTAAATTAATTTTTTTTTTTTTCTGAGTGGTTTTTCTGTGTGTTTATAGTGTTCCTAACTCAATATAATGCATGTCAACAAACCATAAGCAGGGTGCAGTTTTGCTTGAAATTAAGTCAAAAAAAGTGATGACAACGTGAGAGTAGACCGCTTTTGGGTATGGAAGCAGAAGCCCCAGCAACAGATTGCAGTACCCTTGTGTAAACCTCAGGCAAAATTGGCAGTGTTGGTTCCAATGAAGCATATGATGCATGCACATCATCCACAGTTGGGTTTTTTTTTTTTTTTTTCCTCAACGTTTACTGAAAAAAGTGTTGCATATTGATTTAAACTGAGGCAGATGATATGGTAAAATATAATAATGCGATATATAAAGAATGTTTGATATCACTATTTTTTAACAAAATCCAGTAAGAAGGGGCTAATTTTGTACCATGTTCCACAAGTGCTTACTGTATGTTCAGAAATGCATTTTGTGTTGTGATGTAATTATGATAATGATGCACTGTCTGTGTATTGCCTACATATTGCCTAACCCTAATTTACTTTTGACGAACCTGATTCCTGTCATAATTGCCATATTATTGCATGGCCAGTAAAACTGAACACTGTCAGTGGCTTGCCAATTATCAACCTCTGCTGAAATTCTTCTTGCAAAGCACTGGTAAAATCTGGGAATGGAAATTGTATTTTACCACATACAAAATCAGTAACAAAAGGATTTCACTGTTCTTTTGTTAGCTGCTTCTGTGCGACAGTTACTATACTTCAATTACTTGTCCCTTTTTATTTCATTTCTATTAAGAAGGCTTTGAGTTGAACTGTTTTATCATTGTTATATTGAGCGCTCTCTCTCTCTCTCTCTCTCTCTCTCTCTCTCTCTCTCTCTCTCTCTTGGAATTGGCATGTTTTTTTTTGGGGGGGGGGGCTGTAAAAGGCTTATTTATGTAACAAACGAGTTCAGCCTTATAATTAATGTTTTTTTTTTTGTGTTGCATTACAGATCGTCCCGAGCGTGTAACCTCCACCTATGCCCAGGGAGCTCGACCCAAAGAGAGCCTGTACTCATCCCGCAGAGAAAGCAGCTCAACCAACTGCCGCCTCTCCTCTGAGTATATCCCATCCTCCCTGGAGCGAAGCAGCCACAGGCTGGCTTCTGCTTACCAGCCAGGTCCCCGTCTCCCTCGAGAGGCCCCAAGCTCCAGTGCCACCCGCACCTCAGTCTCCCTGTCGGAACCTTCGTGCCTCTCCACCTGGAGCTCTTCCTCTTACACGCCCCTCAGTGAGCGCACTTCCAGCCTTCCTCAGTCTAGCCCCGCCCCTGTGCCAACTCCCACTCCTGAGGGCGGAGACTCAGATGGCAGAAGCACCACCAGACGGCTGCTGTCCCGCCTGTTCTCCAGGCGCTCCAGTCAAGAGTCTAGCTCCACCTCCAGTACCAATTCTGCCTCAAGATCATTTGACTCTGCCCCTGAGGAGCCCCCACCCAGTGAGGCCCCACCTACAGTCAGTAGGGAAAGTGTGGAAGCAGATCCAGCACAGGCATTTGCGTTCCTGCGTAGGCGTGAGCAGGCTCTGTCCCCGGTGGATGAGAATGCAGATGTGGAGCCAGAAGCAGAGTCCCTCAGGACTCCAGCAGGGCTGTCCTGGCTCAACTGGAACCGTTGCACCCCTCTGTTTTCCCGCCGCCGAAGAGAGGGTCGTGACGAGAGTGCCCGGATGGAAGCCCGCCACTCACCTCCGTTCCCCTGCAGCAGCCCAGAGGGGCGCAAAACACCTGAGAGGGACACGCACCATGATGAAGAAGAGGAGGACGATGATGTGTCGGAGGGAGCAACCGCTGCTCCTCCTGCTGGAGCCTCAGGACTTTCCTCAGCCCTCTTGCAGGATGCCACCCGTCTCCAAGGACGAAGCCCTGGTGTCACCAGGGTGCTGTCGAGCCCCTTGTTCCGCATGCCTGAGAATGTGATCATTGGATTGGATGTTGGAATGGGGGGGCGAAGTCAGGCTGAGGCTCAAGCGAAGGAAAAGCCTGCTCCCTCCAGAGATCCAGAGAGACTTCGGAAGATTCAGGAAAGGTGAAATGCTGTCCATCTCTCACAACTATTCCTTCACCTTTTGTAAAGCTGTAACTTGTGCCAATTTTGGATTCCATTCCTTTGGTTGAGCAGGATTGTTTCCTGCGGCATGTCCTGCTATATCCTTGCTCTGTACGTTTTGTGTTTTCCTTGCTCTAAAACCTCTACTTCAACTCATTGAGAGCTTATTAATAAGCTGATTAGTCAAATCACGTCTTTTTAGAACAATGAAAATGGCAAAATATGCCAGCAGGTCTGTTCTAAAACGCGAGCTGAAAGCCAGTGTTAATGAGCAGTGACCTGTGGTGTACTGCCAGGTCTGTAATTTCGTCTAAAGCTGTTGGTCACATTGTGACAGGAAGGTGAGGTTGGGATGGTGATCTTTGCTCTGTTGCTAAATAATGCATGAACCTTGTCTGGATGTCTGATGCACAAGATGCATTTCATGGCAGAAACAAGTGCTTGCTGTAGAAATCCTCACAGTACAGTGAGTACAAACAAGTATATGTGGTCATTTGGGGATTTCATGAAAAAGTTGCCTGTATGGGTCTCAGTTGGTCACTGTTGCACAACAAGTTTTCTTTCTATATCACTGTGCTATTTACCATTGTGCACTGTTTTTTTTTTTTTGGTAAATATTTATTGTGCCTCATTATTAGTCATCATAGCATTATGGAAGAAAGGACAGAGACAAGCAAGAATCAAAAGTTTTATTTATTTATTTTTTTTTATCAGCTTGTACTAGTGATATTAGGTTGTTTTTTGTTTATCCCCCCCCCCTTCCCCTTTGACTGCTACACTGTTTAGTAAATTTGTTGATCATGCCACTGTTTTCTTAATAGTTTGCTACTGGAGGACTCGGATGAAGAAGAGGGGGATCTGTGCAGGATCTGTCAGATGGGAGAGACTTCAAATTCCAACCCGCTGATTGAGCCATGCAGGTGTACGGGCAGCCTTCAGTACGTGCACCAGGACTGCATCAAGAAGTGGCTGCGCTCCAAAATTAGCTCCGGTAAATAACTTGTTTGTCTTTTTGTTGACTAATCCTTCAACTTTAGGTCATGGGTGATGTTCATGAAGAAATTTGCATGTATTCTAGGGCTGTGTATTGGCAGGACCCTGGCGATATAATACGCATCATACAGAGGTTATGAGTCAATATATCGTGAAATAACGCGGTACTGTAAGAAGGCTGATATAATGCGATGTGGAGTGTTACATGCATAGGAATGCTAAAAAACAATGGTGCACCCTTGCACTACATGTTTACATTGGAATGGAAGAGTCTAATGGCTGAAGATGAAACATTGCCATCTAGTGGTCGGAGGTTTAAACACAACACAGGCATGAGCTGCTGTCCTCCACAAATCTCTGCATGAGAACTATTAATTACAATGGGTACTGTGTGTTTGAGAATCAATACAGTATCACCAAACATTATATATGATATTTGATAGTGATATTTTTACATCCCTATTGTATTCTGTGTTTATTTTCTGTGGCCTGTTTTATTTTGGTAACAGCAGCAACTGGAGCAAATGGAAGTATATCAGCCTGTTATTTTCCAGTTTTGTCCCTGATGTTGCTCTGGCTCTCATGACTTTGCAGGTTCGACCCTGGAGGCCATCACTACTTGTGAACTGTGCAAGGAGAAGCTGCATTTGAACATCGAGAACTTTGACATTAACGAGCTGTACAGATCTCATGAAAGGGTAGGAGCTTCTCTCTAGCACACAGACACTAATACGTATTTTACAGTAAGCCAGAAGTCTCAGTTAAAGGCGCTGCAAACTGATACCAGGGCTACTGTTAGTGCTAAATATGTATCCAGGAACAAAGGATGTGCCTGGGTGCCTAAGTACTTAAACTATTTCAAGTGTTTGAATACTGAAGTCACTGTTTGGATATTGATTACATTTCCATCGTAGGAAGAAAAAAATGGATCCTAATGATTTGGTGAAATGGCCATTTTTGTCTTAACTGTAAAACATGACAATTTTGTGTCGGCTAGGTCCAGAAGTGAAACGTTTCTCTGACAGTTTTATGTTGGCACATCCGTAGCCTGCTGTAAGATGAGGTCATCAGTCCTTTTTAGCATCCAGTGTTAAGCTGCTTGACACTAGTGATGGCTTTTTAGGTCATCTGAAGAGACGGCCTGTATTACTCCTAAATGAAAACCTACTGATTTCTTTTAGCTTGCATGTTATTGACAAAATGTTTTCGTGTGTGTGTGTGTGTGTGTGTGTGTGTGTGTGTGTGTGTGTGTGTGGTTTTTTTTTTTTTTTTCTTTCTTTTTTTTCATTCCTTAGCTCTGGTTTGTACCTAAATACCTGAATATGAAAAATATTAACATGCTCCTCTCAAGGCACAAAAGATAAAGAAATGCTAAATGTCAAGATGTAAAATAGAGCTTTATCTCTGTATTGACTTTTATCCCCCCCACCCCTTTGTTTGTGCTTTAGTCAGAATACGAGTTCATCAGTTGTGGTCTATACCTAGTGGTCCTCTTGCACCTGTGTGAGCAGAGGTTCTCCGATGTCTTGGGAGCAGTCAATGAAGCTGGGGTGAGCACCTTCTACCATATACCAGCTTATCCATCTAAACCTGTCAAATCTGTATCTCAGCAAATAGACCGTCTCCAAAAGTTCATTTTTGCTTTGAAATGTGATCTTTCAACATCAGTGTGACCTTTACTTGAAGAAAACATTCTCCCCCTCTCTCGCTCAGTTGTTCAACTTGGCGAGAACTCTTCATGAACACATGGACAATCTTGAAAGTACGTTGTGAATGACTTTCCTTTCTTTACATTGGTCTTTTCCCACAACCCTTTGGTTTTGTCGTTTAAGATTGATTCAGCGAATATGGTAATATAATAGTAATTCAGATGAAAGAGGGGGAAAAAAATGAAATTGATTAGACTTGTGGGTAAGTACTGTTTCACTAGTCTAATATTTAAAGCTGACTTGTAAAGAAATTGCTATTGGGGAAGATGGGTTTGTTCTAGCATGGCTTCTAATGTGCAAGTTTGAGTACCCATTTACATGGTGAACAGATTTGGTTTATAATGACACCTTAGTTATTGCATGGCCTCTGTGAGTCTTTAAAATATAGACCCTTTGGCCTAGGTTTAATTTCTAAAGCTGTCAAAGTTTGATCAGTTTAAATGACTTTCCTATCAGTAGTTGTTTCTTCTTTTTGTTCTAATGGTCTGTCTGTCTGTCTGTCTGTCTGTCTGTCTGTGTGTCTCTCTCTCTCTCTCTCTCTCTCTCTCTCTCTCTCTCTCTCTCTCTCTC
>CM067476.1:7009928-7116297 GCA_034552555.1 Semaprochilodus insignis | reverse complement strand
ACCAATTAGGGCCCCATTAATGGAGTGCAATGTGTTTGGACGCCATTAGCTTGCAGACGTACATGCAGGCCCGGGCCAGAGCAGGCTGCGGACGCTCACGCGGTGGGAGTCTGCCAATTACCGGGCCCCAAACGGCCCATTAGGACAGAGTGTGAGCGCGGCCCTGCTGGTGTGAGACGCCGCACGCGCTCTCTCTCTCTCTCTCTCTCTCTCTCTCTCTCTCTCCTCACTTTTGTTTCTTGCTTTTTCTTTATCCCTTTTGCTGTCTTGCTCCTACTCTCTCATGCTTTTGTGCAACCCCCCCCCCCTGCACTTGCTTTTCATTCATCCTCCTCTTTTGCGCTTCCTTTCTCACTCTCTTACTCTTGGACACTCTCCTCTGCATGCTCACTTGCTTGCTCTTGCACATTCTCCCTATTTGCCTCTTTCTTGCTCTTTTTCACGCACTTCCTCTCATGCTCACTCACTTGGTCTTTGCACACTCTCTCTATCCCTCTGTTTTTCCATGTCTTCCACACTCGCTCGTCCTCTCTTCTGCTCTTTCTCATTCTTATTCTCAGGTTCCTATGCCGAATCTGATGACGAGGAGGTGCGGGACAACAGGCCGTCTATTGACTTCTGTGACCTAGAGGATGAAGAGGAGGAAGAGTTTTAATCATGTTGAAGTTGGACTCCAGAGAGAATAGCCGACAATCCGCCTCCTCCCAGCGCTCCCAACTCTGCTTATTCACTCATCGAGCAGAGACATGAACTGGCGTCCCAGTGATGGTACCTTAAACACTGTCTACAGCCCTTCGGAGGGCTTTCACGATATGCAGATAAACTTTTCTTGGGGAGTGTGTTTGGCACCCACCCACCCTTAGGATTTGATTAGAGTGTTTATGTTCATTTTGGTCTTTTTTTTTTTTTTTGTGTCTGAAGTTGCCGAGTGCACTATGAAGCTTTATTCAGTGAGAAGAAAGAACTGTTGGGCTGTTAAACCATGAGTGCTTTATTCGTTTACTATGCTAGCACACAGACTGGGGTAAGGGTGGATCAACAGTACTGAGGTGGGAATATATTAGATGAAGGTGCCGTGGATGAAGAGAACCGAGGCAAACCTGAGCTGTTTATGATGATATAAGGGCATGATGAGATGTGACTCAGTATCAAAGATGGTGGAAAAAATAATTCCCTTTAATTTCTTTTTGTTTAATGTGACAAATGGATTTGCTTTGAAGTGAGTTTTCAGAGAACGAGTGTGAGAATGGGGGCTACTTTTATTCAAAGAGTGAGAGTTCATGGTTGATTTTTCCATTGTCTGTTTCAGTGTCGCTTTCTAATATTGTAATTTGCTCTGCTTACTGATTTCTCAATTTAATTACAATAATAAAAGTTTGTACGGAGGTACATCACACAAATCTGCCTAATGATTTCTGGGCTGCTGTACTGGGTTTGTTAAGTGGTGGTGTGAGGATTTCTCCGAATTAATGGGTTAGCCTGTTTTACTTAATGTCCCCGGTCTACCTGGCTATTAAGTTATTTTTTATTTCTCAGGAGAGATTTCTGAAAAGATCAGATAAGAGAACCAACAAGGTTTGGGGGAATTTTTCAAAACTGAAGTTAAAAAAATCAAATTAAAAACAAAATAATAAAAGATGCAGAGGAACTGGGGCTCCTAACAGCGATGCAAGTCCTGGTAGACCACCAAAACTGTGGGCATCAGATAAAACGGTACTTCCAATTTGTGTGAGAGAGGAGAAAATTAAGCCCCAGTCTTGCTTCTCATCTGAAACAAGAGCCACTGTGAGAAGACAACTCAGCACTGGATGCGAAACGATGTGTAGCTGTCAAGAAACCCTCACTGAGAGAAGGAAACCAAGGAAAAAGGAACAACGTTTGCAAATTAAAGAAGCCGTTGGTGTCACTGAATGTGTTTGGGAATACTTGGATTGTGAAACTTTTAAGTCTGAACTTGATGTTGGGGTGTTGAAAATATCCCTGCAGATTTCTGGGGAAACTTTAATGAAATGGAAAAAGTACTCTGTGTCACTTGAATTGAACTAAATTAAAGGTGACCCCTGACATAGGAACAGTACCGTACATAACAGAATTCTTTGGGAATACTTTGAACCGTTTACTACTGTTTGACTTCTCTGAGAGACACATCCATGGGCAGGTTGGCATGCTGTCTGGCTATGTATATGCTTTCCAGTACAGGTTTCATTAGATGTTAACAGTTTTATCATCTGTGCTCATTCATGTCTTTTAAGATGAAAGCAGACATTTAGTTTAAAAAATGTTGGACTACCCCTTTTAATAACAGCATTAAAGGGAAATTCCCCTTAATTATCATTTTTAGAATTTCTCCCCAGTTAAATGCTTGAAATACTTCAGAGTGATTTAATGTGGAAGGCGTTCTCTCTGTTCTGGAGGAAATTACTGTCAGAGTAGTTCACAGTAGTGGTGATGGGAACCAGATGTCTGAAGAATTTAACGCCTCTGAAAGTTCCATGACAGGAAGTTACATGTACGCTGACTGAATGACTGAGATATTGTTTTATGACAAAGTTTTGGCATACTGTATTTTAATCAATTTGTTGTAATCCATTCATGGCAGATGGGTTCAGTTGGGACATTGTGAAGCAAAATGGTCCCCCAAAGAAAGGGCTTTATGGCTATTTCACCATCCTCAAATGTACATGTATAAAAGCTCAGACGAAGTAAGTAAGTTCACTGGTGGTTTTGGGTGTTTATCAGAGTAAATAAAATGGCTACGTTTGTGTGGCAGACAAGGCGACTTCTGGTTTCTGTCACCACCACTGTAAAGAAATCAGTCTAAGTTTCTCCACAGTTAACCATTTAACACCAAACCACTATCAATGAATCTGTTTAATATCAAGGACTGAATTATTCAGAAATTTTAAAAATCTGGTAGAATTCCCCTTTAAACCACTGCTTCTCAGCCCTGGCCCTGGAGCCCCACGGCCCTGCACCGTTTTAACGTTCTCCATGTTAAATGTTCTCCAGGACTGAGAAACACCTACATCAATGTCTCAGGCATCAGACAGCATATCCATAACCATCTGATGTGATAGCTTTCTGTTAATCATCAAAAGAACAGCTGCACCCGGAAGGAAGTGTGGGATTGCAGGTTACCAGGAACAATAAATGATGATAAATTTAGACTGATATGGGAAATATTTATTAAGCTACACATACAGAGGTAGTGTTTGCTAATGCGTCCTGCCAGACGTCTCGGCATGGAGTTGTAGAGGTTCCTAATGGTGTCCTGCGATAATCCATCCCATGCAGCTTGAATATTCTCACACAGTTCTTGCAGATTGTGTGGTACGGGTGGAGGTGGAGGGACACCAGGCCTTCTGGACGTCTGACACGTGACAGCAAACCGGTCATCTTGGTGCTGACCACGGTACCTCCACACATGGATTCGTTGGTCGTCTCCACCAAGACAAAAGCGAGACTCATCACTGAAGATGACCCGCTGCCATTCTGAGTTGGTCCATGACAGTCTGAGAAACATTAGGTGTTAGACTCAGTTAGGTCTGGTTCCCATTAACACTATGAACTATTCTGACTGTAAGATTGGAGTGGAGCATTTCACAGCAAACCACTGACTTTACATCTCGACTGTTTTAATTTTGAGTTCCCCTTTAAGGCAACCTTTTAGCTTCATTCATTAATGGTGTAGTGGTGCATGCAGGGTGTTCTGATGCAAAATAGTCCCCTAAGAAAATCTGTTTTCCAGTTTAACTAGTTGATCACATATACATATTCAGACATGTAAGAAAATGTAAAATGTATTTAAAAAAAAAAATGCTATATTTGAGCCGTAGACACCATGACCTGGTTCCTGTCCGACCCTTTTGTTTCTCTACAAGTGAACCATTTTATATGAAAACACCCCAAATGAATGTGTTTACATCTTAATTCAGAAATTTGGGGAAAATTGGTGGAGTTCCCCTTTAAGGCATCCTTTTAGCCTCAAGCTTTTATTTCCTTTATTCATGGTGGAGTGGTGCATGTAGAGTGTTGTGAGGCAAAATAGTCCCCTAAGAAAATCTGTTTTCTAGTTTAACTAGTTGATCACATATACATATTCAGACATGTGTAGGTCTACCAGTGGTTTTTTGGATAGTAAATAAAATGGCTATATTTGAGCTGAAGACACCATGACCCCAGGTTCCTCTCTGACCCCTGGTTTCTCTACAAATTAATAATTTCCCATCAAAACACCCCCAAATGACTCTGTTTACATCTTAATTCCGAACAGTGTGAAAAATCAGTGGAGTTCCCCTTTAAAGTGACATTTTAGCCTCATTCATTCATGGTTTTGGGGTGCATGCAGGGTGCTGTGGGGCAAAATAGTCCCTAAAGAAAATATAATGACTATATTTGAGTTGTAGATGGCCCCTGGCTCCTCTACAAATGAACCATTTCACATCAAAACACCCCAAATGACTCTTAATTTCAAAATTTTGAAAAATGGGTGGAGGTTGGTGGGGCATGCAGGGTGTTGTGAGGCAAAATAGTCCCTTAAGAAAATGTTATATTTTCAGTTTTATCTGTATATTACATATACATATTCACTTATCTGTTCGATAGTGGTTTTGGATAGTAAATGAAATAGCTGTATTAGAGTTATGAACTCAATGATCCCTGGTTTCTCTACAAACGAACCATTTGACACTGTTTACGCCTTAATTTATGAATTTAGAAAATGCGGTGGAGTTTCCCTTCACATGCCTTATTACCCTATTCCATCGTATCAGACTCCATCCATTGGGGAAGCGCGCCTACGCTGTTCTACCAGCAGATGGCGCTGCGCCGCTGTGATGATGCAATTGTATCCCTCAGACACCCGCCCACAGACAGGCACCAGCTGCCGTTATCTGCCTGTCTCCGCGGACCGCGACGTGACCGTGATGTTCAGACCGACCTGAAAGGACATATTTATACACAAACACACAGCGACCCCCGAAGAGAAACCGCTTAAACCCCCCGCAACCGCCTCACTGCGTGCAGTTATGTCTCTGAGGCGCTGCCCTCTCTCGCCATGGCTGAAGTCGCAGCGTACCTGCTCCTCTTCGTTGTGCTGATTCTCTGTGAGGATGGGGAGCTGAGGGGCGCGCAGGCTGGCCTGCTCCCCCCCGGCCCTGCCTCACCAACCCAGGACAATGGCAGCAACGCGTCCACGGCTTCACCCACCGAGCCTGCAGGTATAGAGAGACAACACGATACGGGTTTAGGAGCCTATGGTCCCTTATTATGGTCTGCTTGGCTGACATTGGATGGATGGGTTATTTGTAGCAGCCAGGAAATAAAGATATTGGTTAGTGTGACGTCAGTCTAATGTTCTGGGACAATATTGTGTTTTCATAGTGGGTTTATAGACTGATCTAGTGTGTTTATTCCCGTTCGCCAGCTTCTTGTTCGAATTGTCCCGTTCCCCCTTAAATGGTGCAGCAGTTCCATTCTGGCGCCTCATTTAAGGTGGAATGGGACAATTCCAACAAGCAGCTGGTCCTGCATTAATGATAATGCTGCAGTGTAGACTGTACTTGTAATATCCAGTTTCAGGTTTCATGTCCTGATTTGCTTGACGTACACAGTGAAGTCTATGGGCTGCTGTGAGTAGCCCCCTTGGGAAAGGCAGATGTAGAAGAATAGGCCCCCCATATGTTCCTCCTAACAGGCCTGTACAATGGAGTTAAAGGGACAGGCATTCATTTGCATTCTGAGGTTCTCTTTATGAGGGGCTGAAATCCTTCCCTATACAATTCAGATATTGTATTATTATTATTATTGCTTCATACACTCATCGTCAAAAGAATAGCTGCACCCAGAATGAGTGTGGGATTGCAGTGCTATTGGGAAGGAAGATAAAAGTTACCAGGAACAATAAATGATAATTTTAGACTGATATGGGCAATATTTATTAAGCTACACATGCAGAAGTAGTGTCTCAGTATGGCGCTGGGCCGCCATGTTTGCTAATGTGTCCTGCCAGACGTCTCGGCATGGAGTTGTAGAGGTTCCTAATGGTGTCCTGAGATAATCCATCCCATGCAGCTTGAATATTCTCACTCAGTTCCTGCAGACTGTGCGGTAGGGGTGGAGGTGGAGTGACACCAGGCCTTCTGGACGTATGATACGTGACAGCAAACCGGTCATCTTGGTGCTGACCACGGTGCCTCCACACATGGATTCGTTGGTCGTCTCCACCAAGACAAAAGCGAGACTCATCACTGAAGATGACCCGCTGCAATTCTGAGTCGCTCCATGACAGTCTGGCACGACACCATTGCAGTCTCTGGCAATGTTGACGTGGTGTTAAGGACAGTCGTCGTAACGGTGTGCGTGCATGTAGCCTTGCGTTGTGCAGCCATCTGCCAATGGTGCTGGCACTAACAGGATGACTCATGGAAGGCATCACTGCTTGCTGAATGTCGGCAATCGTGGCTGTTGGGTCTTTCAGGTACAGCGTTAAGTCGCATGCACAGCCGAGCATATTGCTCACAGTGATGGTGGTGAAGGGAACTAGACGTCCCAAAATGTTTCACATGCCTCCTTCACAGGAAGTGATTTCATTTAGTTGTTAAGAACACAGTGTGTGATGTCCGAGATGTTGTTGCTCAATAGTTTTGACCTAATGTCCTTTAAAGGAACCATAGAATACGTTTATTCAGGATTTTAAGTTACTGTCTAATGTCTATATAGAAGGGCTAAAAAATGCCCAGATGTAGTTTTCCATGCCTATTTACACCCTGTGATTTAGTCCTAGAATGAAACGAGCGGTTTTCCCTTTTTTGGTGAGCTCATGAGTAATCTTATGAGCTCTGCTCTGATTGGCTGGTTTGCAGCAGGACTCTGTGATGATCAAGCAGAAGAACCATGTCAAAATAGACACAGACAGGAAAATAATATGAGCCCCTGGGTAAATAAGCCTGGTCATCATACCATTTAGTTAGCTGTGCTAATGTTAGTTACTTGGAGCTGCTTGTAGCTAATGTTACATATGCTAGCTACTTGCTTTTGATCTGGACATCAACACACAGTGAATTAAAGTTTTTCCTCACTATGAAACTCTCACTTTAAGATGATCTGCTTCAGCTGGCAAGCAGTGATATACTCACACAGCATGGCTGCTACTTACAGGCTGCTTTTGGGGTGTGATGCTAATAAAGGTGGAACTGCTCTTTAGCCTCTTCAGTGCTAAACGCTAAGCGAGGCTGCTTAATATTATCCAAGGTTTGAGAAACTTGGGAGTGTTGAAATGTGCAGCAAGCTAGCAGCTTTGATTTAAAAGTACTGTCCTCTTTAGTAGATGCGGGATTTGTATTGAAGGATGAGCAACAGTGTTTGAGGTTCACAGTATGTCAGTTCTATGTACCAAACTCCCCTTATTCAACAATGTCAACATGGTTTTCCGTTCTATAACTGTAACATGTAATGATGTAATGTAATAAATGTAATAATGTGGTTTTATTCCATTTTGGACCATTTCTGTTGGTTCATTCATCGTAAAAATGCTCACGCAGTGTCAAATACAACTGCTGTGCTCAAATGTTGTAGAAGAAGAGGGTATGGCAGAAGTGATATGGTGCATGTTCTAGGTGTTTGGAGTGTGTTGTAGGTACTTTGTATTTTTTGCATTCTGAGGTGTGCTTGAAATCCTTTCTAAATATGATGTGTGTGTGTGTGTGTCTATATGTGTCTGTGTCTATGTGTCTGTGTCTGTGTGTGTATGTGTGTGTGTGTGTGTGTGTGTGTGTAAAAAATAATAATTCTTCCATAATATAAGCATGAACATAAGGAATGTTTGTATGCCAGGACTTTAAAGCTTGGAGATCTTTGGTGGTTTTAATCCACATTGACTGAATTGGGAAAATAATATTCCTGTAAAGCACACTGAGACCGGTCTTGGTAGAGCTCTGCATATGGGTGCAGTCTTCTGCTCTTTTTGCTCATGACAGTTGGCACTTTGATCTATTTTTAAGCCTCTCTGACGGAGCTGGGGTCTCTGTCTCATTATTATTTCATGGTGAAGATAAGGTTAACGTAGAATTCCTGCCGCTATCAATAAATAACAGGAGACCGTTAATGTACCCCAAATACACTGCATTGCTCTTAATCCTCATATTGTTGTCTGTTTGAATGACGTGATAAGGGACACGTTTCATATGCAGGTCTTTCTCTGTAGTATCAGTTTGCCTAATCGAAAGTTACCCTAACGCTGGTCTTCAATCCCTTCCAGAGTCTTCGTCTCTGACTCTGAAGGTGTGGGTGAAGGATGCGTCCAGCCAGCGGTACCTGAGCGGGGCCGCAGTCCGAGTGTTTGTGAATGGATCTCAGCTTCACTCTAGCCAGACCCAGGAGAATGGAGAGGTCCTGCTGACCATTCCTTACCAACTAGGGGTCACCCTCACCCTGGTAGCCAGCTTGGAGGCCTATGTACCTGCTCAGCTCCCCTGGAAGACCGCCAAAATGCCCAGTAAGTCTGTTACTGTTTAGATGAAAAAGATTTATTTAATATTCCCAGGATTTTCGGAACAACAGGGATGTTTTAAAGGGACATTCAAACTGGCAATTAATACTATAATATTATTATTTAGTACAATAGCATAATACTATCTGTCATGTTATGTAATATTACATAGTGCAGCATTGCTGTGATTCTGTCTCCAATTCCTGTTCCCTCCATACAAAACCCTCCATGTATTGTACAGATGCTTCATGCAGTAGGGATTCTACCATGGTGTCAACGACAACCTGACTGCTAGCATAGCTAGGGATGTAGAGGCTAATGAAGACAGGATTTTCAGCTTCAGCTTTACGCAGCTAGTGAGGGAAAAAGAAAACATTTCAAAAGCCTACCTTCAAGTATCCATTCTAAAATGGATTTCCAAAATAAGTTCTCTGTACCTTCTTGTTGAAGGGGTAGAGTGGCCTCCTAGTCAGAAGGAGACAAAGAACAAATGTAGAGAGAGTTTTATATATATATATATATATAACCATATGTATAATATATAACTTTATATATACACACACGTATGTGTGTTTAAAATACACAGCATTGCAACTTCGTTCATTACACTCATCAAAATAATAGTACCCAGAAGGAGGTGTGGGATTGCAGTGCTATTGGGAAGGAAGATAAAGGTTACCAGGAACAATAAATGATGATTAATTTAGACTGATATGAGCAATATTTATAGAGCTACACATACAGAAGTAGTGTCTCTCAGTATGGCATTGGGCCGCCATGTTTGCTAATGCAACATGCCAGACGTCTCGGCATACAGCTGTTGGTCGTCTCCACCAAGACAAAAGCGGGGCTCGTCACTGAAGATGACCCGCTGCCATTCTGAGTCACTCCATGACAGTCTGGCACGACACCACTGCAGTCTTTGGCGACATAGACGTGGTGTTAAGGGCAGTCCTTTTAATGGTCTGCGTGCATATAGTCCTGCATTGTACGGCCATCTGCAGCCGTCACATCTGTGGTCGAGTGTGAAACACGAGTCATTTGCATGTCTCACAATGTCAAACCTACCCACCAAGTTTCATTCCTGTCAGGTGATATTTTTTTTCTGGGAACAATTTGTGCAACTACTCTTTTGATGATGAGTGTATAACTCAGTGTTGTATAGCTTTCTGTGGATTATCGACAGCTCCAGTCATTGTTTTGGACGCATCTACAATTTGTTAATGTTTTTGAAGCTTTTTTAAGCTTTCTTTTGATCATTTGAAGACTGTGATGTTACACAGGAGTAAAGTTGCTGCTATAGTATATTATTATAATTATTATTATTATTATTATTATTATTATTATTATTTACATTCTATCTGTCAATGTGACAGAATCTCTAAGCGTGTTGAGCTGTACAGTGATGTGTGGTAGAGCTTCATGTGTCTTAATGGGAGCATGTGCTTTGCTTCACCCTCCTAGCTTGTCAGAGCTGTGTTAGCGTGTTTTGTACAGAAGTGTACATCCTTCTCACCTGAACATTTTCCATTTTCCTGCATCATTATGCCATTAGGCAGAACTCTAGGCCTACAGATTGAGTTATCTCTTGCCATATGGAATTATTGCTACATTGACAGAATTAGCATTCTAGATTACATTACACGCAACTTATACGAGAGTTCAGAGTGTGTTGGAAGCCCATTAAGAGACGGGATTACACTGAAATCTTATTCCTCCATTAAGATTTTAGTTTTACCGTATTAGCTCCCTCCTTCCGTCAGCGTTCCGGAACAATGCCTTTGAGTTTGAACAATGGCTTTCACACAGTGTTGTGAGAGAATGCTCTCTGTGAGCTGCTCTGACATCACGCTGGCTTGTTTTCCAACACTTTGACAGCATTTTGACTCAGGCACAAATGACCTTTAAATACTGAACACTGATACTAATACTGACGCTGTTCAAGCAAAGCTGGTGGTGTTAGAACTGAACATGACGTGAACATATTTTTCATGGTCTTTTTTCAGTATTTTCTGCCGTTACCATGTCCCTGGTCCCCCAAACCCAAGGCAACATCTGGCTCTTTGAAGACACTGTGTTGATAACACGGAAAACATCTGGTGCGTACGTCAACCTGTTTTGGGTCACCCAGAAGCATGTTTTGTTTATTTGCTTATTTGTGTATTTATTTTATGGATTTCTGGGTAAATGAAGGAATGTATTGGATGTCACTGCTTATGGGCCTCATTAAACTGTCCATGGAAGCTGAAATGACCTTTCATTTTGTTTATGTCTCAATTTTTTGAGGGAGTTGTGGGAGTCCTACCTAATAACTGCAGAGACGCAATTCAAATCGAGTTGGCAGCATTCATAAACAGTCTATACTGAGACTGGATTCAGATCTTTCCGTTAGGATTGCCTTTAAAAATGCCTAAACCCAAAACTCTTACATTAACATCAACACTTTATTTCTCCCAAAGACCTGTCATCTCAGCCGAGTGTCCAGTTCCCCAAGAGCCTCCTCGCGCTCCCCGAGAACACGACCATCTCCATGGTGACTGCCTATTTGACTGTTCCAGCCCCACCCCCCGAGAAAGACAGTCATTTCTTTACAATGGCGGTCCTCAACAACAAAGGAGGTACGCAGACATGGAGGCTGGTTGTGAATGCATGTTAACGACTGCATAGGAATCACACACGTTCCGAGAACATTCTGACCATGAAGTTTTTATAGATCAGACGGTACTCAAAGAACTACTCAAGTTCAGCAGACTGTTTTTAATGGATTGGCTGTTGGCCAGGTCAGGTCAGTGATGGCTACAGTGTCAGAGTGAGTGCTCCATTGATTAAATGATAATGCTGAGTAATTATGTAATTGATTAAACAGTATGTTAGGTCTTCTGGCTTTTGAATAAACCATATGTAAATGAAACCTTTCAACTGCAAGAGCCTGTATGTGGGTAAGCACTTAAGTTGCCCACTCTCTTAAATACATAACAAATATTAGTTTCATATTTCAAATACAGTATAAATAATACAAATTATTTATAATTGTAACCAACTAGTGGTCACCTGTCCTGGTCCTGGAAATCTACCCTCCTGCACCTTCTAGTTCCAACTAGGGCTGAGAGATTAGTCACGTTTACGTTAAAATTGCAGTTTGAAAATGTGAAATGTGCAAACCGCAAGAGCTTAGTTTTACAGTGTATACGATTTAAGCAGGGATACCTGTAGAGGAATCAAACCTATCAGAAGCATCTAACCACCCACATGATGTGTACATGACAAAACACAGTCTCAACTAACTGCCTATCTAGCACACTATGTTCAGTGCTCAAGCCTCAAATCATAGAATATAATCAACATTTAACACTTTACACAATACTGGTGCGAAAAATCACAGTTGGAAAGTTAAATTTTTACTCAAAGTTGTACTGTGTGGTAAACCGTATTGACAAGTCTGCGCAAGACTAATAAATACCTGGATGATGTTTGAATGAGGTGAAAGACGGAGAAGGATGGAGTATTTTTTAAAGAAGTGTTGTGGGTTATTTGGTATTTGTAGTGTTTGGTAGTAATGCTAGCCTTACTGCTCCGGTTCTAAGCAAAAAACAGCCAAAGTTGGACTCCAAACATGTCTCGGTAGATCTGCTACATCTGGCGTAAGTGGAAAACTCACCTTTGGATTCAGGTTGTGACTAACCATTAGAGGAAAATAGATCTTCAGGACGAAGGTTGGTGGCCACTGCAGTAGAACATCAGCTTGTATATCTACAGTCCCAGCTGTTTATAAATTAGACTATATTCCTCTCAAGTTTCAGGATACAGGAGTGTGAAATTGAGCCCTGTGGCAATGCTCAGTGCTCAGTTGCTGTCCGGTGGGAAAGAAATTGACATCAGAGGCCCCATTCAGCTCACAGTTCCCTTACCGTACCACACCCACTTCCAAGCCTCCAACTCACTTCCTGCCTGGACCTTTGACAAGACCACAGGTGAGTGCAGAACAAAAGCAGATGAGTGAACAGCAGCAGTAAATAATGGCATATTTCTTGTCCCCTGTGGCCTGCCATTTCCACAGCCCACACTGTTTTACATAATTTGCTTGGCTCATTGAGGCCTTTACTGTGATCTTAGAAGATCTCAAGCTGCCCTTCTGATGTTCCGTTGAATTAGCATATTCTTTTGATGCAGGTACCTGGGTGCATAAGGGCATCGGCTCTGTTAAGATGGAAAGAAACGGTTTAGTCTGGACGTATGTGGCGCCTCACCTTGGAAACTGGATCGCAGCGCCGTCTCCATCTTCCAGTGGTAAGCAGGAAAATCTATATATATATATATATATATATATCTCAGAACAATGGAAGTCATTTTCCACACAGATCCATGCATAGCCCATATACAGAGTTTTGGTTTTAACCCTTATAGGTCGATGATGTTGTATGCGAGATCGAAGGATGTTGTACATAAAGGAATAAATATCTTAGGAATGCTGCAAAGTGGAGAGTTCATTTTTCCCTGGAAGGGTAGCATTGTTCTGTCAACAATCCAGAAACACAGCATGATTGATTGATTTACTCAACACAAGGTGTCAGTGGATGGCTAACAGCCATGATAACAACAACTCTTTTCAAGAGTGTTTGATTTATCATCATGGATTTATTTTACAAAGTCTCGAATAGACTTTGGCTGAATTCCAAATCTTCTGAAAGGGATACGATTGCACCCAAAACCTCATTGAAGGCGGGACAGGACCATCCTTCTGGGAATTTAGTATGCAGCATTCCTGAGATTTCTACTTTTGTGTACAATATCCTGTGAAGTCAGATCAGTGTTGTTGGTCTGAAAGGGTTAAAGAAGAGATGTACAAGGCACACGTAATCTGTGTCATCACTGAAGGCTAACATGAACAAAGCCTCGAGTGTGTAACTCTTTTCTTGTACATTTCCAGCCCAGTAACCAGATTTGTGTTTGCAAAAATCTAGGTTACATGGGACATGCAACTTCGATGGATTTCATCTCATACCATACATACCTTCTTGTGGGCATCTTGGGCGGTACACTAGTGATCGTCATTGGATTTTTGTCTGTGATTTTATGTCACTGCAGGTAAGAGATCACGCTTACCACCCTCTTAGCCCTGTTGGACTTTTAGTGTCTTACAAATACACTCACCCTAACCTTGTCCTTAAATACGATGTATCTAATCATGTGTTAATCATGTGTTAATCCACTAGTCCTAGCCATAAGCTTGCTGATACTAACACAGTTTTTGTATTTGTCGACTACTGAGAAAAGACCAAATATAGAAGCATCTCTGTTCTTTTTGCCTTTCAGAGATTTAAACCATGAAACTGAACGAAGGCGACGTAACTCCACAAGACTGTCGGTTCTGAAGAAAGACCAGACCACATCCACCAGCTCAGATGAAGTCCATGAACCCTTGTACCACAGTGCGGACAGGTCTTACCCAATGGCCAGCAGAGGTATAGGCCATCCCGATGTGTCCGCCTCCCCTCGGCATCAGGCCAATTATAACATCTATGTTGAAAACGTATGTAGACCTGTGGGGAACCTATATGAGAACATTGGAACGGCAGGCCTAGAGAACCTCAGGGCTCCGGTACCCAACTTGTATGTCAACAGTGACGAAGTAGCAAGGATTCGAGAAATGTCTGAAAAGAATGCTTCACGGCAAGCTCCCGGAGAGAGTGTGGTATATCGGGACAAGCTGTTTCACATCTACAACCAACCTGTGGCCATTGTACAAGCGCCAGAGCTCTTCACTGCCCAGGGACAGGCTGATCCCAATGGAAACAGATGCGCCACTTTCCCCCGGAATGGCATGGAACACGGAGCCCAGGCTGAGCGCAACTTCAAAGACAGTTTCACCCAGACGTTGCCCAAAGTCCCACAGCAGGACAGCGACGATCAGCCTGCTTTGGAAGGCCCACAGACCTCAACTGCCAACCCAGGAATCTGGGGCCGCTACAGTCACCTGTTAGAGTCCGTCTCTGTCCCCGGTACCCTCAATGAGGCAGCTGGAATGGGTCCATTCCGTGGCGAGCTTCAGGGAATCTCTGAGCAGACCCTGCTGGAGCTCTCCAAAGCCAAGCCTTCCCCGCATCCTCCTCGAGCGTGGTTTGTGTCCCTAGATGGAAAACCAGTGGCCCAAGTTCGTCACTCTGTAATTGAGCTGCAGGGGCGACACAGGCCAGGCAGCAGCAACGATACCAGCTTGGACTCAGGGGTGGATATGAATGAGCTGCAGCAGTCAGTACGGAAGAGCGACAGGGAGGGGCCTTCCATCAACAACATGCCCAAAGCAGTAGGGGGTCGTGGCCATGAGGAACAGGACTTGAGCAGTAGCGAAATAGGAAGTCCCGAGGATGCATCCCTGAGGAACACCTTAGAGGGTAGCAGCGCGGCCATCCCAAACCTCCCTGAGGATAAGGATGCAGGCGACACATCCAGTGAATCCAGATCCACTCCTCCACCTCGCAGGCTGCGCAAGGTACGGGACAAAAAGCCTGACAAGAAAACAACTCGACATATGAGGGAGGAGAGGCCACAAACCAAGCGCTAGCCGGCCTTTGTGCTTAGCCTGTGTGGAGCTTTTCGGTGTCTGCCAAACGTATCTGGTTTCGATCAACTTGCCTTATTGTATTGTCATCGGGGAGGGTGCCATGATTGATACAGATAAAAACAACCAGTCTTTACCTTTGGAGCATAGCTTTCTGAAAGTGAATTTTTGTGGTCTGTCTAATTTTGCTGCACCAACAATTGGCCAATATGCCACAATAGTTTCACCTCTCACTCCAGTGCGTCATCGCCCATGTCATGTTTGTACAAAGTCCTATGTTTACATAGTAAGGGTGCATTTCAATAGCGTACATATTTACATTCAGATTCGACTTTCTTTTCACTGTGAGCACCATGTCTATACCTACAAAGGTTTTTTTAAATGGATGAGGAGTCTGGATACTGAAAGGGATGTTTGGTTATAATGGCATAATGATAATGGAATGCTTTGTATGCTTGCGGTTGTATCTCTCTCTGTTTTTTTGAAGTTCAGGTACAGATGTAAAATAACAAAGAACTGCCACAGAGTGCCATGGTAGGAGTAATAAACGTGAAAACTAGTAAAGGTATTGGTTTGGAAGGTTGTGAAACAACAAGAAGAGTCATATTAACCTTGTCTATGTAACCAGTATATGAAGGACACTAAATTCAGGCATTCAGGAAAAAGGAACTTAAGTGCACTACAACAGGAGTTATATAAAAGAGGAGTTGTGGTCATACTAGATAGTTTCACACACTCAATGTTGTTTATACCGTTCGAAATTGCATGCGGTTCATTGTGAAGGGTTTTTTTTTTCCTCCATCGGATGATATAATGTGTTACATGTGAGAATGTAGCAGCAAACATCAGAGATTTGGCTCAGGTTATGTCTTCTTTTAAGGCTGTTTGTCCTGAATACTTCAAAGCTGTAATTACAATGTAAGCTTCAATGACCATAGTTCAAGCACACCATGATGTTTTTTGTGCATAGATGTTTTGATGGGTGATATTACTTCACGAAAGTGACCAGTAGGCTATAATATAATCACTTGCTGAATGTGCCGTTTCTGTTTTATCGTTTAATGTAGCACTGTTATTTTTTGTTGATGATTAGAACACTGGTAGACTGTTACCAAGTAGCAGAAGCGTGTGGACTTTTGGAAGGCGGTTTTGATTTTGACATTATGAGGATAAAATAGCGATGCATGACTGAAAAGAAGCAGGGAAGATAATTTTCTTTTAGTGTCAACCAAATGTGTTTTGACGTCACTTCTCATATCGTACTGTGTATTATTTATGTTCATTGTAAAATACTTTAGTCGTTCTTAAGCATACCACTTGAACGAAGCGCTTAAGGGAAAGTCCTCCCATTTCTTGAATGCTTTACTGACCAGCTTGTGATTTGCCTTTTTTGTGCACATCAATAAAGGACGTAACCAGAGCGTTCGTGAGTCTCGCTTACCTGAACGGCAAACTTTACCTTCACCTTGAAAACATTACTTGAAAGAGTGTCAGTGATTCATCCTCATGGCATCTTGTATTTATATAGCCAGTGAAGCAGTTTGAAAAACTCTGCTTGAATGTGCTTTTCGCAGTCCAGTCGTACTTCATTTCTATAGAGCCATTTTACAAAGTCTGTATTCATTCAGGCTGTTTTTGTTACTGTGCCCTTTAAGACTGATGCACTGTATGTAAATAACATGTGTTCTGACCCGCTGCACTGTATTGTGCCTTATTCAAAAAGCAGTCCAGACTGGAACACCTCCTATAAGGTCAGCGAGACTGGGTGAGAGCTAAACTGCTGTAGTTCTCATTCAGGCCTCAAGTGACATTGAAAATTGGAAAAAATCGGAACCACAATCCAGTTCGTTTGCCCCAGGGTGTGAGTGTGTGTCTGTCCTGCGATGGACTGGCAATCAGGGTGTTTTCCACCCGATGGGAGGTGGGGGGGGGTGAGGGCTCCAGCACACCCTGCGACCCAGTAGGATAAGCAGCTTAGAAGATGAATGAATGAATGTGTAGGATTTAAAAGAAATCTTTGTTTTATGGTAGCCGGATTGTTGGATATAAAGAAAGCTGCAGTCACAAGAGGAGGACCAACAATGTCCTGGTTAATTAGATAACAGAATTAGGGAAATTATAATAATAGGGTGGGTCTAGATAGCCTTATTTCGTAGAAGACCAATATTCCTGCTTGTACTAATTCCATGGTGCTTCATAGATTTTATGTCTTCACCATTACTCAATATGGAGAATAGACTAAAGAAAAGCCCTTCTTAGAGTAGGAGTGGCTGATACCGTATATGAGAACATAAGGAACAGATACAAAATGCTTGCTAAATTTGCTTTTAACTACCAAAAGATATTTCCAGATATTTCTTCTTTGACAAGGGGTCGTTTAAAACTGTCCTTGAAGGAACATTTTATTAAACGGTTAATCAAAAATAGCTGGACTCATCAGAGCTTTGCAATTTGAATGCCTGTGCTAATAAATTAAAGAAGTCATTTCTGTTATTCGTGCTTCCTTTGGTGTATAACACTGATTGGAATGCTTGTCAACCATAGATCAACCTCACTTAGATCTCTACTGGCCTGGTGTGGTCTTATCCTCCCCTCACGTAACCACAAAGGTCTATGTCCTTGGGAAGAACCGTTTTTGGGTCTGCTTTTCCTGGAATGCTCATTTAACTCTGGAAAAAGGCTCTGTTGGGTTCTTCCAGACCCTTCTATTCTCCAGACCGTGCAAGCTGATGTGAGGGGGGAGGATCTGCCTGGGAAAGATGCCTTCACACCTCCTCTTCTCTCTGGAGCTGAGATTGGAACCTGTACTAGAGACCTGCACCTCTTGTCCGATCTGGGTTCTCTAGAAAGACTTTTTGAACAGGTTATCCTAGAATCTGTCTTGCTGATGTAGAGGCTCTGTGTGCCCTGTGTGAGGGTTTCAAAAGAAAGGGGATCCAGTGAGCCTGCTGTAGATGCGTCAGATCTTTTTGGGTTTTGCAAGGCAGGGGCCCTGGCAGCCTGAGCCAGCAGGCCAAAACCTGGAATGAACAGCTCAGATTGCTGCTGATCAGTAAAGCTAATCTTGGCACTGTTAGCAGAAGCGACTGGTGCCTGGACCCTAACACCATTCCATGTGAGGGGGTTGTAGAGGACTTGCCAGTCCAGTGGGCAGCAGACAGACTGGCGTAACCATGTGTCGATACAATCAGTATGGAACTGCAGTGAAAAAGAGACAGAGCAGCAGTTTGGTATAGATCCACAGAAACTACAGAAGCACATTCCGGACACCAATCACAGAAAACTGGAGTAAGGAGAAAATTGTGTACGTTTTCACCAAAGCGTTCCATAAAATTATGGCCTTTGGAAGTTACCTTGTGTTGACAGGGGAGAGTTTTAACATGCTGGCCCAAGTGGAAGCTCTGAAGGCAAAAGCGGCACTGCATGCCCATTTCCAGAAGCTTGGAGGTTTGGCGAACTCGCAGTACTGGTAAACTCCTCAAAACATGTTCTGGAACCACATCTGATTTCTCACTGGCCTTAATGCTGAGTGAATCAGTGGGGCATCAATAGCAAGATTTAAGATAATGTTAATGAATTAATACCAAAAAACAGTCAAACTATTATATGAATATTAATGGAGTTTGGGGAGTATCAGAGATTCATACTTACTTGATGTGCATCAACTGACCATCTATTTTCTGTGCTTTTCTGGGCTGGGGGTTCACACTTTGCTCTACTGGTTGCCACAGCTGGTTTCTTTTCTGCAGAAATCACAGTTTAACCCTAAAATCATTTTAGAAAATCTCAAGTCGCTGACCACCTGGCAATTCCTAAAAACCTAGACAGGACACACATATACTGATAACCCTTACCCCAAAATAAAAGACTTCAGAATCAGAAACTCACCGTCCTGGATGCAAAGCTGTGCAGAGGATGGCAGCTCTTTTTAAAGCAGTCTTCACACAGGTGGAAATACCTGCAGATGGTGCACCTACAGTGTAAGATTGGACAAATGTTTGTCACAACTTGTCATGAGAGTTGGGACAACTTGGAGTTTTGGGTCTTATGTTGGTTAGGTGCTCAATCAATATAAGTAGCTGCTACGGTAAATGGTATGCAGCTACTTCAATCATTGGTTATGATTACAAGGCACTAACCTCAGTGTAGAAGACAGTGTTGGAAGAGTTCACCTACTTGAAACATTTGCCAACTATAGGATAGACTCTGCAGTTGTTGCATGGGATCCCAAGGTGTTTGTCCAGATGCTCTCTGTCTGAGGAAGTACATAGTTTGCCAGCAGTCTTTACCTGTAAATATACAGAATCACTTTTGTTTGCAACAGCATCAACCTACATATATTTACTGGGAATTCGATTTAGGCTTTATTTGTCTTGTTTCATTTCTAACATAAGAATTACAAGAAATTAGTACATTAAAATAAAGGTGGAAATTTCCTAATACATGCAACTCAAAGCCGGCACTACCTGCTCCAATAGCAGCTTCAAGGCACCAAAATCCTCTCGGCACAGTGGACACTTGACCATGACCTCTTTTTCTGACCTGGTCTGATGGTCAGCCCAGACTTTCATACAGGATATGTGGACGTTGTTTCCGCATCCAAATCTTTGAGATGACAAAAATCGGCACATATAACCAAAAATCACAAAAGATTTGTACAGTCACTGAGTGTACAATTTGAATAGAAATGATGGTCCTCCATAACATACCACAGGAAAGTGTAGACCAGAATGTAGCACGTTAACACGAGAGAAACAGCCTGATAATGACGTACAGATCTAAACATATTACAGTCACGGGCATAATCAAAACAACTACTGCTTGCTAAACTTAAAAGCCACAGGCAATTACACTGATGTGCCAAAAGTCATTGGACAGGAAGAAGTATCATGTAGGAAATCCTCTAGCCCAGCAAAATGCAGTGACTCAACGGGGCACTGATTCCACAAGTGGACAGAAGACATGCGCACCTTGGGCCAGGGTGTGGGATGTAGGGTGTGAATGGACCTATCCGCCACATTCCATTAATGCTTGATTGGGCAACGATGCAGGTCACACATAGTGCATTATCCTGCTAGAATGTCCCATCATTTTTGGGTACATCAAGTCCATACAGGGCTCCAAATGGTCACCAAGCAATAAATCGTAGTGGGCACCGGTCAGTGATGTGTTTAGCCGGACTGGTGGACCCAACCCATGCCATGAGAACACACCCCACACCAATATGGCATCATCACCAGCCTGCATAGTGCCTTGTTGACAACTGGGATCCATGGCTTCATGGGGTCTGCATCACAAACAAACCCTACTATCAACCCAAAACAATTGGTACTGTGACTTACTGGACCACACCACATGTTCCCAGTCTTCTAGGGTGCAGTTAGCAACCACAAAAGCCCAGGTGAGGATCTGTGTCAGGTGTCATGGCATTATCAGAGGCACTCTGGTGGGTCCTGTGCTTCATATTCTATGGAAGCCAAAGAACACTGCAGTGACCTGCAGGATATGCATGTGGGGCCACCTGCATTGAACGTGGATGTAACTTCTGCCAGAGCTGCTTGTCTGTTTGCACAATTCTAGCCTGACGCCACCGGTCACAATCATTAAGCACCTGTGGGCGGCCACTGCATAGTCCACTGTGGGTGGTAAGGCTTGCTATGACATATTCCTGGTACACTTGGACACTGTGGATTGAGGAATGCTAAATGGCTGCACAACTTCAGAAATGGAAAGTCCCATCCATCTAGGAAACACAATCATGACTCAATTAAACTCTGATCATTCATGTCACTCTGCCATGTGCATGCTGGCCAGTGTTCAACCTTACTAACAAGATAACACCTTACGATCGATACAGATGTGAGCGTCCCCAAAGGTTATGGCACTTCTTAATATATGTAGATATTGCTATCCCATGACTATTGGCATGTCAGTGTATACTGAAGCTTGTATAAACCTGCAATGCGTCACTGGAAGTCTTTTCTTCAGCAGTTCCTCTTGACAGATGGGGCATATATCATCTTCTCCTACTGCCTTCTGCCTGACTGTACCATCCTCCCCACTGGAGCCAGGTTGTGGGGGTGCTGTGAAGGTGCTGTCAGTTGAGTGTGGAGTTCTGGCCCTGTACAGACCCTGTAACACTTCCAAGATCTGTCTGTCCACAAGACCTGGTTGGAAACAATCTTGATGGGAGGAAACACAAAACACCAAAGGTTTCCAAGGATACCAAAGTACTGCAGTGTAGACTGTGACGGATGTGAAACTGGATATCAGCCCCTGGGCAGCTAAGTTACAAAAACAGGAGAACTACTCACATTCATGGTCTCTTGGCAGTCTAAATTTACGCATCAAAATCCTGTAATGACGAAGCAAAGAAAACATAACACGGAGTGAGAACACATCACAAGTAATCAAACCAAAGTGGATCTACACTATGAATGTAGCAGTTAAAGAAAAAAATCACCAGTTTTTCCTTTAGATGTAAAAAAAAAAAAAGTAATTTAGAACAGTTTGATATGAAATGTATGAACTGTAGAGAAACATACCAGCATGTTCTTTATAATAGAGGAGAAAGGATCCAGAAGTCCCAGTGCAAATATAGCCATTTTCTTGCTAACCAAAATCACCAGTCAATTTACATGAGTGTGTATATACAACGTTCATAACAAACATAAAACAGGCTGTAAAATTATCTTTTTGGTTCTGTTGGGTAATATTTTGCACGTAGCTCTTCAGGTTATGATGTCTAACCATGTCTCATGCACCAGGCAATGCACCAGGCAATGCACCAGGCAATGCATGTGTGCCCATTACATGTACTAACTTTCTGTGAGGGAGGCATTAAATACTTCAGATGCCTGGTTCTCTTCACCACTGCGACGAACAATTCTGACTTTTCTCCAGAAGTTTCTCTAGAATTGAGCATCTCACGACAATCCACCTGAATGACTTTTTACATCTTAATAATGGCATGTAAGAAACATGAAAAATCGTACCAGCAGATGTGTTTGCAGAGGTCCTTCTCTTTTTGGAAAGTTCCACAAGTGCAAGTGTGAGGATCACCCAGGCACACCTTAAACATGGAAACATATTGAAACAGAATATTTATAGACTGTAAAGTTTCTACATAATTCAGATAATAGGGTCAATAAAAAATATGATTTTCTAATTTTTTCTAAATGAAAAGAAATCTTATCAAAACCACACGATGTGCATTTGCATGTGTACATATAATTGCACTTATATCTATGTGCAGTTTACATCTTAAACACAGTGCATGTTATCAAAGATTTTCATTGTGTATTTCAGGTATTGAAGCTGTGCTGGTTTGGTTGTGCCAGTGGTTTGACCACCTGACTTTCCAGACTAATTTCAAATACATTAACAATTCATGTTTTTCCAAATTTGTGAAAGGTCTATTGACCTTAAACTTGCACCATGAAGGTCACTTGGGGTCTTCTTTATCATGCAAATACCCTGGTCCCTCTTACGTAAATGCATGTCAAAATAAAATAGATTTTATTTATTTATATTTGGTTGCGCCACATGACTTTTGAGGAAGTTGGAAGTTGCCTTATTTGGCAACATTGGAGTTTTTAAACTATTTTATTTAGAACTTTAGATAACTAAATTACTTGTTATGATGGTTTATGTAGTCAACATATATGGCTTGGCAGTTGCACCACCTGACTTTTTGGAAGCAAAAAGAAACTAAAACTAATTTTAGGATGATGCACTGAGGAATTTTTAAGATAGAAGATGAACTGATTTGATATGTCGTGTATTTATTACATTATTTGTTTGGGACACACATATGAAATAATTCACTGGTACAGCAAAATAGCAGCACATATCCTCTTTATGGCAGTGGTGATAACGGTAAACCACCAGTGAACCTATATGAGTCTTCTGAGTTACACGGGTAATGCTGATGATGGTAAAATAGTGTCAATCTGAAAACAAATCCTTCATGTAGGGTTACCCCCCCCCCCCTCCACCATAAACTGATTACAACAAGCTGATTAAAATACAGTTTAGACCAAAACCTCTGTAGTCACATAGCTCCCATAAAACAAACGTCTCAGACATCAGACAGCATATTCATAACTACCCCATGTAATATCTGTCTGTGATGGAGCTTTTAAAGGTGGTCGTCTTGTTCCCATCACCACCACCGTGATCTCTTCTGACTCTGTAAGTTTCTCTACAATACAGCGTTTCTCACCAAACCCCTCTGAAGGACTTTGTTGGCATGTTGACCATTTAATCATGCTGAAATTCTGAAAGTGGGTGGAGTTCCCCTTCAGCAGTGACTGGAAGTGGGCACAAGAAGTGAACTCACCTTGTAGGTTTTGGATTCACCATCTTCCTTCAGCAGGAATCCTGTCGGCCCAAATTCCTTCAGGATGTAAATGGTTGTGCTCATCGCCTGATCTTGATGCCAGCTCACGACTTCGCTGACTGTTTGTCTCCGAGCAGTTTGACGGAACATGGTTCAGTTCGGACAGTCTGTCTGTTACTGTGTGCTGGTAGCTGGTAAGCTAAACTGCTAACTCTCCATTAAACTGCTGCTTTAAAGCGAAACGCCTCATATGCGAAGTGCCAGATGATTATGGCAGTTTAAACCACTGTGCCAGCAGGAAGCACACTTTTATTTACCCACATTCAACAGTAGATATTGTGTCAGGACGTCTCCCTCCCTGTCAGGGGTCTGTCAGGAGTTAGCTCAGGCACTGTGTGCTGTTTCCACCGACAGCGTTTCTGTAGCAACAGTCCACAGCAGCAGGCAGTACTGCAGATCACCGCTAGATGGCGACGCTGCTCTTTGCACTGTGTGGAGATGGAAGATCATGCTGAGGCTGACTCCCTACGATTTACACACACTGTCCAATATTACAGTTCACTCGAACAGCACACATATTTATAATATACAGTACATACAGAATCACCAAAGGCAGGTCAAGTAACTTACAATATCCTTAAATAAATGTAATTTGTTTCATTAAACTCCAATACATATTTAATACATATTTCCTGTTCCCTGAAAAACCCTTCAGCCTTTTTTGTTTTGTTTTGTTTTGTTTTGTTTTGTTTTTATTTATTTATTTATTTTGCCAAATAAAGGATGAAACGATAGGTGTGAACGATAGAAGTGTTCATTCATCAGAGCAAAATGACCCACCAAATAGGAACCTAAAGGACCAATCTGTAAAATTAGACAACCTGTTTAATTCATACTCCAAACATTAGTGGGGAACATATCACAAGACAATGCACAGTCCTTCCTCCTCCCTGTTCAGTTCTTACCAGTCAGCAAGTTGTTGCAAGTTCAGCATCAAACTTCATCCCGTTTCTTGCAAAGAGCGTTTCCGGTGGTGGAAAACAGCACCAATGATAGCTCTTGTTTGCAAGAAATGTACTTTCTTTCTGAAACCTCACCAAGATCTTCAGCCATCATTACTTAATATCGTTCCTTTCATACCTGTCCTGTTTTATGATCTGGAGCTATCTCATACTGGACTGATTCAGCTATCACCTTTTGAGATACAAAATGGTACTACAAGAAAGGATAGGCTGATGATAGCTGGTTAGCATGCTAACTTCAGTAAATATCTCTGCAACACAATAAACGTCTTTGACATGGCGTCCAAATGGTTATTTCCTCACACTCTTTTGATCATTTTAGTTCATTTTGGAATGTTTAAAACTATAAATCTTACACATTGCTCCTTTAATGTGAAAGACTAATAGCTATACATAAAAAAGATTAGCATGTCAATAGCCTAGGAAAAGATATTTTCACTTCACAGTACTCAGAACAGTAGAAATCCATCAAACCTTTACTTAAGCAATGTAGTGTTGGATAAAACTATCAGCATATTAAAAAAACAGAATACATAGCTTCATAGCCTCTTCCACATCCATAAAACTCCTTTGTTTTGTTATTATTCCTGCATTTAGTTTTTGTTGGTGTGATATTCAAGAACAACAAACCTACCCCCTCCCCTTTCCTCCCCTTCCCTTCATTTATCTCAGAACAAAGTGCTGGGCTTGAAAATCTAGGTCATGTACCACCCTGTTCCTCCCTGGCACCTTTAACCCAAAGCAGGCGCTTCCGACTCTGTCTAGGAAGAGGAAGGGGTTGAAGCGGCTCCAGATCTGTGGACAGCCGTATCGCCTTCTGGCATCGTCTGCCTTTTTCTCACTGTTTTCCATTAGGTTGTTGCAGTGGGAGGTCACGGTGAGGGCCGCATCGGGGGAAATCACCATAAAACAAGACGTGGGAGATGCAGACAGACATTTGCGTCAGTGTCCGTGAGCCGAGGACTCTGCTCTGCGGGTGTAAGATCACCCTGTTCAGCTCTGTTACCCAATATAGGCCTATCACGGGCCCGCTCAGAGACCGTGTTACATTAGAGTCTGTTTCCCAATCCTGGACCTGTAGTCCCCCTGCGCTGCACAATTCACTGTTTTCCCCGATGCGACAAACCTGACTCAGCTCATCGGCTCCTTGCCCAGCTCTTCATGTGGTTAAAGCGAAAGTTGGGCAGAGAATCAGATTTACACAACTTCACTCTTACCCCAAATGTAGATCATAAGCCAAGACATGGCTTGTGTCTGAAGTTTGCTTTCGTTTATCACTGCAGCTGCAAAACTAAAGTAGCTAACAAGTAACAGAAGCATATAGAGGGAACGCATGTGACGTCAAAGCTGGTGGGAATCACTGTAGTAATACACAGTGAGTGCCAGAAAGACTAACTGAGTGGCAGTGTTAGCGTTCAGTGTGAATACATAACTGCAAACATCAACACTGCTGCATGCAAACGTGTCTCTCCAAGTCCTCGCATATATACAATGGACTGACAAACTGTCCCTGTCATCTCTGCAGCTATCCAGGTTTCCATGGGAGCACTCTCTGATTGTGTTTAATCTGCACAGGTACATTACTGAGTGGTAGTGTTAGCTATGAACAAAGTAGGTCTAGCCAGCCGACAGTTTTCCAAATAACAAATAACAGGAAACCTGATTCCTAGCCATGCTACTGTCCATGGACCACTGCTTCTTTGGTCATTTGGACGGATGGCTGTTGAGTCCAGGAAAGCAATCAACATTCTGGTCACCCTATGATATATATAAAATAGGAATAAAGTTATGTAGCTATATCTTAGCAATCATCTTGAAGTCAGCAACCATGTGGTGCATTGGTGTAACACTGGAAGACTGCTACCTTATCAGTTAGCTACGATCATTTGCAGTTAGCGTTCTCCTACAAATGTGTTGAGCTATCTATTGATAAGTCAAAAACATGCAGTGGCTAGGTTCATATGTCTTTGGGGCAACGCATGCTAGCCTTCACCCCTCCAGCTTGGTGGTGTCATGTGATGGAGAGACTAAAGATGGTTCAAAAACAATATAGAACCATGAGTACACGTTGGAAGGTGGTTAATTCTATACTTACCTTCTCTCTAAATCTGCTGAGTCGTCTTAGAGTGTTTTGTATGTTTCATTCGCTTCTCTATTGGTATATGACCTTGATGCTTCGGGGGAAGACAACACTCTATGTAATCACTGTTTGCCACTACATGCTGAGGGATAGAGCGAACAACATGGTGACTTGTTAACATCTCTGTACGAAGACGTCTTTCAATAAACCCAACTTTGAAGCTGAAGGTAACCTCTGGATCTCTTTCTCACTTCGGGTGTTGAGACTGACTTGAGTATAATTGCAGTTGGATTTACTTGTAAATATTTTGGCCTGTTTTTGTGTTTGCATGCTTAAATTGTGCTTTGTATTGTGAAAGTGTTCTTTATATGGGTGGGGAATGTGTTGTATATGGTTCTATATAGGCCTGTTTGGAAATCAGCGGTTCTATATAGCACCAAAAAGGGTTCTTCTATTGTTATAATCTTGACATTGTGGAACCTTTTTTGGTTCAGTGTCTTTCATAAAGTAGCCTTGATGAGCCATCTTTTTAAAGAATGGGCGATAACTGGTTATGACTAAATTGGGAACAAATTGGGAAAACAAAGAAGAATCTAGAAGGATGAATTACGTTAAAATTATCATTTTAGGTGGAAATAGGCCAACACGTGCAGGACTCCAGGACCGGGAATGGTAAACATTACCTTTAGCTTTATAGCAGTTATTACCTCTGAACTAACTCTGGACAGTGTGTTGATTCCGCTAACGTGAACGTGGTAAGATAACACCTTAGTGGCTTATTAAATGACAGAGAACGGAGGCCTCGCTGCACCCAGGAGTGAAATAGTTTGATGTCGTTTAGGCTACATGACGTGACCAGATTTCCCTATATTGAAATAAATTACAATCCTAGAGCAATTTCCACACAACAAGTCCTGTAATATTGAGTCATGAATGTGATGGTGGATGATAAATGACGTTCCCACCCCTCCGTAAAAGCTCTCCGTAATGCATTACATCATCAAAACATCTGTTGACCTAACACGCGCAGCCTAATTCACATATCATTTCAGGCATTCTGCTGTTGACAACACCCATTTTTATTACCCGTGTATATGGACGTCCCATCCGTTTCAATTAACGTAGCCATATCCGCAGCTTTCCTCCGTTGAATCCTATTTGTTTGCTCATATGTTCGCTTTGTGCTTTCGAAGCAGACCATGAATTCGAGCAGTCGGTTTGACTAAGACTGATGCGAGGGAGACACGCTGAGAGTGAGACTAGCTGGAGAGAAAGGGGAAAGATAGAGAGATGACAAAGTGATTTTTAGACTGATGGAGAGCAAGAGAGAGAGACAGGTGGAGAGGGAGTGCAAAGCTCGATGGTTGCAAAACAGAGACTTTCCAGCATGCTCTGCTTTTATCTTTCGATTGCTGAAAAGCTGCGGCTCAAACCAGATATTCTCAGCAGAGCTTTCTGAGCCTACTACACTGACCAGAGCCCAGAGCAATAACTCAGCCTGCCTGGGGAACAAAGCAATCACCCTGGGCTGACTGGAGTTTTGCTGGAACAAGCACTCTGCTTTTCTCTAGGCTGAAAACAGTACTGCATTGAAATGACTTGATTCTAATGTATAAAACATTTCCACTTGAATGAAACTTACTGCATCAGTATAATTGTGTCCTACAGTTAGGGGACACTATTTTATCACTACTGAGAAAAATGATGTCACAATACGCCTTTCTAAGAAAACCGTGAATACTGTCAGTACTTGAGGAACACTGACTGACCATGTTTCATTACAACGTAAGCATAATTCGGCCTGTTTAGTTGGATATACAGCAGTTTTAATTACTACAGTATGTTTCTGTGTGGCACTACAGGTCCTAGTTTGTCTGTTCCAGATTATTACATCTCAGAAAAACTAATGATGCATCTGATGCATCTGTAAGCCACAATAAGTTAAAGCCCCCTGAAACACAGAGTAAAATAATAATATGTTTATATGATACTAAACTCACATGTCATATTAAACATCCAGCAAAAGCTTGAATGAAAATTATAAGACATAAATATGATAAAACACAGGGTTGTAAACCGCTGATCAGACCTATCTGAGGACAGTGTGGGCATGTCTAATGAGCAGCTTGATTGACAGCTCTCATCCCAACTCTCCTAACCTGCACAATCAATATCCCTTATGTAAGGCTAACTGGATAGAAAATCATGGATGAACAGATGTGCAGATGGACAGATGGACATACAAGTGGATGGATGGATGAAGCACCATGTGAATGAAGGAACAGACAAATTAACAATAAAGGTGTATGGATAAACAAATGAATAAGCAACAGGAAGTTACAGACAGGTGGTCTAGGCTGGTTAGCTTTAGCTCAATAAGTTTCTCAGACTCTGAAACTGTTTCGTGTGGGCGGGGCTGGAGACGTCAGCCTTGTGATTGGAATGAAGAATGAAATATGGTGAAATACATCAGAGATTTATTAGACCCTGGAAAGATATTCATAAGACATCCTTTGCATGTGCATTTTGTGGCCCAGAGGGACTTTATTATAAAGAAAACTTTTGCACATTTTAATGCACAATTCTGAATTTAACATAAAAAAACATTCAATTTGCAGGAAAATACTGTATTTAAGATTGTTCCCAGTAGAGAATGACTTGATTTACTTTCACATAGATAATCAACAAACCATGTCACACCGGGGGTGTTCAAACTGCATGTAACGGAATGGTATAAAAATATATTTGTTCTTATTGGTTGAGGAGGTGAAGTTATGTCGGCCTTACTGGTAAACGCTGCTGTCCAATGAACAACATGTATCTCCATTTTTGTCGATGAGTTGCCGTTTACACTGTGTGAAAATTTCATGATCAATGGACCAACACAAATGGCCCAAAAAAGTCTGACTTACATTAAAAATAAGTGAGGTTTTTGCCCTCTCCTGTAAAATTGCTATTTTAATATAGAAAGTATAGAAACTTGTTTTCTTTAGAAGGTGATGATATATATTTTACAAATACATATACTGAGCTTATTAGTTAACTTCAGTCATTAATCTTAAAACAAACAGCTGTGTGCAAAAGTTTACTCTCTCAGCCAATTGATAAGATTTGTTGATGTTCTAAATGAAGTCTGCACATCCTCCACCGAGAACACACTTCAACATGGCATGTTTTCTGCAAATGTAATGGCCTTATCATTTTCCCCATATGTTAAACTCAGCAAATGAACAGTAATTGTTACAGTGCGTTCTCTAGAGGATGTAAAACTTAACATCACTTAGAGAATCAACAAAGAATGTCAATTGACTGGGGGTGCCACTTTTGCACACAACTGTACTATTTAGTAATAACTATACATTGTTTACTATGAAAATAATATGTAGTTATGGGCATGAGGAACTGAAATATGGTTCTGTCTGTCTGAGTTTAATGATCTAATATTTATTTATTTATTTTTTTTCCTTTTTTTTCTTCTTTTTTCTGTTTCTCTCTATCTTGCACCAACTCTGTTAACAAAGGGCATCTTTCCTGTGATCAGCCTAACAAAATACACCGCTATTATGGGTTTCACGAGTTTCATTTTTTCCCACCATGCCTTGGTGTGAAGCAAGGAAAGGAGGAGGGGTCTCCCCATGGGAAACTGAAGCAGATACAGAACTGTCAGAGAGTGTTAGTATTTATGTTAGAGCCGCTCCAGCAGGGCTGAGACAGCACAGAGCGGCTGGCCAGCATTGTTTCCCATGTGGGTGTTAACCGTGACGGCCCACGTCCACCGAGCCTCGCAGCAAGCTCTTCCTGATTAGAGGTTATGGGAGAAACTTCAGCTGTGTCTCTGTTTTACGACTTTCTAATGTATATAGAATGAAGGATCAAGTGCAGAAGTTCAGTGTACACAAATGTTGAGAGGTGAGAAGCCATTATACCCACTAGGAAACCACAAGGATTTGCATAGACCTGCATCCACTTGCAAATGCCCTATGATACGTAATTACCATCATACTCTCATTGTCAAAAACATAGTTGCATGCAGAAGGAATCGAGTGACAGGTGGTGGGTAGGTTTCACATTGTGAGACATGCGAGTGATTCAAGTTTCATGCTCGGGCACACGTGGCGTAAGCAAGGACCGACCTTATCACTGTCCCTGACTGACCCAACAGCCACCACTGTGGACATTCAGAGAGCAGTGATGCCTTCTATGAGTTATCCTGTTAGAGTCATCATGCAGGACTACATGCACGCAGACCGTTACGACGACTGTCCTTAACACCACATCAACGTCGCCAAAGACTGCAATGGTGTTGTGCCAGACTGTCATGGACTGACTCAGAATGGCAGCGGGTCATCTTCAGTGACGAGTCCCGCTTTAGTCTTGGTGGAGACGACCAACGGATCCGTGTGTGGAGGCACCATGGCCAGCACCAAGAGGAGCGGTTTGTTGTCACACCTCACACGTCCAGAAGGCCTGGTGTCACTCCATCTCCACCCCTACCACCTCCACCCCCTGTGTGAGAATATTCAAGCTGCCCATGCATTATCACAGGACTGTGATTAGGAACCTCTACAGCTCCATGCCAAGACGTCTGGCATGTTGCATTAGCAAACATGACAGCCCAACGCCAAACTGAGAGACACTACTCACTAAATATTGCCCATATCAGTCTGAATTTATCATCAGTTATTGTTCCTGGTGACCTTTATCTTCCTTCTCAATAGCACTGCAATCCCACACTTCCTTCTGGGCACAACTATTCTTTTGACGATGAGTGTAATAAAGCTCCTCTCTAGCTCCTCGTCAAGCTGGCTGACAACCTGAAGACAAGCTTGGCCTTCTTTTGGCCTACTTTGTTTGTTCATGTTCTTAGTCATCTTAAATACAATTCATCATATACTATTTACTTTTTTTATTGTAATATCTCATCACAGTGTAACAGCTTATGTTCACTTCTAAACACTCTTGATTGTTGGCAAAGACCACCACGCACCAGCTATTCCCCCACCCTTCATCCAGTGAAAATGCATCGGTGCTGGAATGCACTAGAAATGCATCAAATCAAGGCGAGGAAAATGTGTTCCTGATTCACGTTTTCTTGTATGTGTTCCACAAACGTGACTCATGTAGGTATTACAGCAAATTACTAGCATAACTGAAATTGGCCAAATGTTACATAATCACCTGATTGCAATTATTCAAGTTGGCTCCAGTTATTTTCCAGTTATTAGAGTTCACAATTATACTGTAGTGTACTCTGCAGCAAACAGGACATGAATTGCTAGTGTTTTCACTTATTGAGGCAAATTCACGAAAATAAAAGAAAGTAGAATAGATGTTGATTGGGGTGCAGGATGGGTCTCAAAAAAACAGCAAAAGTTCTGACTGATGACGCAAATCTTTTCCTGCGCCAACAAAGAGAGTCAGGAGACCAAACACAGTGATGTAGTCCTGTATTCAATAAGACATTGTGACATCAGCTGTGGCGCAGTCTGTGTTCGAACAGTGCTCTGTCATGCTTTTGTCTACAAGCTCTTCCTCAGGCATCATGTCACAGCCCAGCCTGCAGACCCCACGGTCACACAGACCTTGATTTGACGTGCTCTGTGTTCTGTAAAAAAAAGAGATCTTTGAAAGATCGTGTTATACACTCATCATCAAAAGAGTAGTTACACAATTATTTGCACCCAGAAGGAATCAACTGACAGGAATGAAACTTGGTGGGTAGGTTTGACATCATGAGACATGCAAATGATTCAAGTTTCATGCTCAGCCACGCATGTGACGTAAACAAGGACAGGCCTTATTGCTGTACCTGACTGACCCAACAGGCACGAGTGCAGACATTCAGCGAGCAGTGATGCCCTCCATGTTAACAGGCATCCTGTTAGTGTCAGGACCATTGGCAGACGGCTGCACATTGCAGGACTACATGCATGTAGACCGTTACAACAACTGCCCTTAAAACTACGTCAACGTCACCAAAGACTGCAATGGTGTCATGCCAAACTGTCATGGAGTGACTCAGAATGGCAGCGGGTCATCTTCAGTCTCGAGTCCCACTTTTGTCTTGGTGGAGATGACCAACGAATGCGTGGAGGGGGGCACCGTGGTCAGTGCCAAGATAAACAGGTTTGTTATAAACACGTCACATGTCCATAAGGCCTGGTGTCACTCCACCTTCCACACCTACCACAAAATCTGCAGGAACTGAGTGAGAATATTCAAGCTGCTTGGGATGGATTATCATAGGACACCATTGAGAGACACTGAGAGACACTACTTCTGTACATGTAGCTCAATAAATATTACCCATATCAGTCTAAATTTATCATCAGTTATTGTTCCTGGTGACCTTTATCTTCCTTCGCAATAGCATTGCAATCTGACGCTTCCTTCTGAGTGCAACGAACAAACAACACTACAAATAAAAAGTGAAACAAGCGAAATTCCACAATGATGCTACATCACCTTTAGAGGCAGGAGTGAATGTTTGTTTATTTGAGCTTGAGCTGTGTCATTGACATTTGGAAGCAAGGTAGTTAGTCAGTCACTTTGACCACTTTTTCACAGATAACCTCATTCGATTGTCTCTGAAGAAAAAATACTAGGTGTAGTTCAGGCAGTATATTGACTTTTAGGTTTTCAGGAAGTTATGCCATACTGACATATGCTAGTTACATTTGCTAACAACAGCCCCTCACAGCATACCTGCAGTTTCATACTAAGCATCGTGCTGGTCATTGTTTGTGTTTTGAACAAGTTTTTATGCAGGGATGTGCTATGCTTCGCTTTTCATGCAATCTAATGTTGATGGGCGGACTGGCTTATGCTGCGTGTTTGCCTCTCAAGTCTGACATAAAAGCTGTTTCTGGGTCCAAACACTCCTTTAGATCCCAAAATCAAGAACCTGGGAACATTTTCACATTCCTTACTTCCCTAGTGACGCGCCACTGAGGGCCTAAATTATTTTAACTCCAATGCACTTAAGATGTCTGGTTCCAGATCTGTATTGCGTTATCTAAGGCTCTCGTCTTTTCACCATCCCTCAGTGCTGTGTCCTATGCTGTTTCAAGCACGATGTGGGGCCACGTCAAAGAGCCAACTGGCTTTTGCCAGTGGGTACTAGCTAACATTAAGGTGCAGTGACACCCACACTGACATTTCTTCATTTGTTTAAGAATTGTAGCTTACCTTATCAGCTGCAGCCATTTCCTCTTCTCTTTCTTGTCTCAGGGAAAGCGCTAGAATGGCAAAAGAGTATTTTCTTTGGATCTATTCAAACAACAAGGACCTCAACCAACACAGTGCATGCTTGGAACCAGACGTGCAGGTCAACAAGCAAGTTGAAGTAGGTTTCAGGAAGCCTAGAAGTAAACAGAGTGAGCTTAGACAGCTAACAGTACAGGCCTCTAGTTAGGCTTAGCACTGTGTTTTCTCTTCTTACTGTTCTTTAGTTTAGCCGAGTATGTATGGAGTTATGGACCAGAACCTCGATTTGTCTCCTGAGAACCCCCTCTGCTACAGTATTTTACAGCTGAAGCATGAAACAACATATGTTGCCAGAGCACTTCTGATTAGTACACATTAGTCTTTAGCATACAGTCGGGACGCAGCAGCTAGATCAGAAGAAGCAGATTTGTGTCCTATAGAACCAAATAAAGATGATGTGAGGGTGAAAGAAGCGACAGAGATGGAAGGCACTCTGAAAGACAGACACAGAGAGCGAGGCAGCGATAGAAAGATAACGGAGGAGAGAGGAAACAGGGCAGGGAAAAGCTGTGATCTCTCATTCCTGTTTGGATCCCAGGAGGTGCCGTGGAGACACAGGCTTTCCTGCTGTGTGTAAATCATATGTCCAATAATAATTCTATTCTCCTTTTATAGTGCTAATGCCAGCTCACAAACCCACACATATATACAAAAGCCTTATAAATCACTGTGACACACGGGCCTGAGAGTATGGGGCCTTTCAAAGTGCAAAAAGTCACTGAAAAGTGAAAGCGCAGTTTGCAGAAACACTTCAAAGATTTATTGCACTGAGCTAACTCCACATCAGGCCTGTAACTCTACATCAGTGCTGTACCTCCACATCAGTACTGTAACTCCACATCAGTACTGTAACTCTACATCAGTACTGTACCTCCACATCAGTACTGTAACTCTACATCAGTACTGTACCTCCACATCAGTACTGTAACTCCATATCAGCACTGCCCCTCCACATCAGCACTGTAACTCCACATCAGCACTGCAACTCCACATCAGCCCTGTAAACCAATACAAACTACTGTGGCAAGTAGTGTACAAAGTACGGCGCTTTGCAATATGTGATTACTTTAGCATAAGGCATTCATATACAGTCTTCATATTAAAGCCATAGACACAATCAGATTCATTTTATTTTAGACTAAATCTTACTTTTAGACTAAGTTTTAGACTAAACCAATAAAAGCATTGATAGTTGGGTAAAATACTGACCCAAGTACAGGTACCTTCATATAGAGCAACCTGAGTAAAAGTACAAAAGTAGCAGTTAAAAAACTACTTGTTTACTCAGCAGTGTATAACTGCAGTGCAACTTCTTATTAATTAATTATTCTCATTGTCTTCTTATTACTGAAGTTCATATGCCTTGAATTTTCTGTTTTCTATTCTTTTTGTCTAAAATATAATAAGTAAGCTCCAAAAACAGAAATGTGACTAATCACAAAGCAGTACAGATGCTGTCAACCTTGCGTTTTTAAGGTGGTAGTAACTTCAGGGCTATAAATACCTGCGGGGTGTGAGTGATGGGATTCATAGATTGAGAGGAGGTGGTACAGTGTACAGTGTATATGTACTTTGTATATATGTATACAAAGTACATAGTTAGTATATGAAAATAGCACACCGTCAGTATATTAATCATGACTTAAAGGAAATATACTAAGTATACTAAGTATTCTTCAGGGTACTTTTTATCTCCTGAGTCCTCCACATAGACAAAATCTAATTCTCCATTTCACGTCTATTAAAACACTGTATTTTCTGTCATGAATGTGAACTGTCAGTGTCCTAATGGAAGGAATGACTCCAGAGGCCGTTCTAGAACATGCGCACGTTCAGAACGTGGCCTGCGCCGGTGGTTCCACCCAGAGAAATGACCTAGAGGGCCATGTGTTCATGCGGCTTTATTCTTTCGTTACTTATATGAAGTGATCCCTGATTTTTTTTTTCTTTTTTTTCTGAGGAAGGAACCACACAGGAAAGGAGCGGGCTAAAAGTTCACGCAGCACATGTTGTAAGGTCACCACCTCGTTCAGCACCAGCAGAGGCGATGAGCTCTCTCCTGCACACACACCTTCACTTTTCTCTTACACACACACACTACCTTGCACACTCACGTGCACACACGAATAGAATGGTGGCCTAAAAGTTCAGCAGACAAGGCAGCGAGAACCACAATGAGGTGAACTGGTTCAGACTAAATGAACCTGTATCAGATATTTATGGACTTTTCTAAAGTCAATCTGAACTTTGTTACTGTGTTAGTTCATGTTCCTGTTTATATTATGTGTGATTCGTCATACATCATTTACAACACAAAATTCTCGTAATGACGAGTAACGATTTGTGCTGCCTCTAAAACATCTGAGTTTTGACTATGTTGCCGTGCACTAGCGGGTGTGGAAAAATAATACTATATAAGATCATGTTTCACCATCCCCTCCCAGCATCTTCCAGGAACAGTGAGCTAGAGGCCTAACCTAAATGCATGTTTCCCTCAGAAATGTGTTCATTTGAAAGGAAATGGATTATATATTTCTGATTCTTGTTGACCTCAGGATATCAATAATGTGAGTCAAATTTACATTGCAATGGACAGCTGAGCTGCTGAATTTTTGATGAGTTTAAAAAAATACATAAATAAATAAAGGTACAAAAACACATTAGAAACTTCAGACCCTTCCTGATAGTATCTTTCACAGTATGGGAGTTACATTCATTACGATTTTTTATAGGCTCTTTCAGGAAAATCGGTTTTTATGTTTTTAATATAATCAAATCAAAAATTATTTTCCTGCAACTTCCTGTAAGGGGTGAAAGGAGAGGGACACAGATGAAACACAGTGACACTGCAGCTTTCTTCGTATCAAAACATCATGTGAAACTTCCATGTTACAAACAGCATTTAAACCCAGTAAAAGCATGTTTGTAAATGTTGACCTGCTTGTTCACCTACAGAGATGATTTATAAATCATACACATTTCTAACATACAGATATATCTCATCAACTATACTGAAGTACTGAAGAAAAAAAGAATAGCTCAACTTAATATACTTCCAAAAAAGGAAATAGCATGAAAGGGGGTTTCTGACTATAACCTCTTAGATTACAAGCATAATAATTAGTTAAAAAGCTTAAAACTTACTATTATTACTATATTATAAACTAATCTAGTTTATAATTAGTTATTAATCTTAAAACTGACTATTATTACTATATTATAAATTAATCTATTGAATACAATACTGTAAAACAAGTATAAATCTACTATTAAACTATTAAACTAATATTTAAAACTACACTTTATCAGGGAAAATGACATGATGACTGTATTGTGAGCAAGTGTTGAAAGAGTTGTTGACCTGTTGGACAGAGCTTGGTTCTAGCTAATGGAAACTGTTCTCCTCCAGTGTTCTGTGCTTATGATCATTTGAACAGACATCAGTGTCAGACTGATTAATGACTTTCTATTAAAGATTGGTGGACTGAGAGACACTGGAGTCTCTTCACCTACAATGAGTTGATTAAGAGTCTTGTTCCAGAAATGATAATAGGACATTAGAGCCATAATAAATCATGCTACTGTTACTCTCCATACTTAAATAAATTTGAAGGTAAATACTTTAGTACTTTTACTCAAGTGGAGGTCTAAAGGGAGGAACTTCTACTTTTACTGGAGGAATATTTTACCTTGGGTATCTCTACTTTAACTCAACTACATGGTTTGTGTACTTCGTCCACCATTGGTGAAGGACATGTCTGTTATGTAAGTTGTTAACTATCTACTATTGTCATCATGTCTTCATCAGCATAATAATAATAACTAATAATACCTTAATGTATTCTAATTCATATGTAACATATTATGCTAGTGTGTAAAGAGTGCCTTCAGTCGCACCTATAAATGTCATTTTAAATATAATCTTAATTAAGAAAAAATTAGAAAGTTTAATTACATGAAAACATTTTCTAAAGAATTGTAGCAAATTCTACACAGCGAATATGCGAGTTATGTAATTCAGAAAGTGGTTCACTGAAATAAACCTGTGGACCCACATGCAGTGCTTCATCACTGAACCATTTGATTCAGTTGCAGCCTCTGAAACGTTGTTCCTATGAAGGCAATCAAGAAAACACTAGAGTCTCAATCGACTGTGTTATCTGTGGTTTTAAGAAAGTAGGAGAGAGAGTATTAATGCGTGACAGATGCTGATGGATCGTCTAGCGCTTTAGGGTTTCCTTTACAGCGTCGGGGAGGGCCGAGCAGGCCTGTGAACCAGCGGCCAGCCGCGAGGCGCCGTTTGACCCCGAGCAAGCGCAGGAATACAATATCTGCGAGTTAAAGGAAGCAGCCCCGCGCCCTGAGTTTTTACTGCTTGTTTTTCTTTGGGAGCTCCCCTAGAGGAGTCCAGGACCTGTAGTGGATAGGCTTGCTAGGCTCGCAGTCAAAGTCCCGTAAAAACAGCTGTACCAATAGATCTGATACAGCGGATCACAACTCCACGGTTTGGCTCCCCTGGCCGTGACATGTGTCAAGAGTGTGTTCAGGCTTAAGACAAATTACCCTACAGGCCAAGACCAGAAGAACACACTCAGGGACTAAATACAGGCTTGGCTGCAGCCATAGTTTGGTACAAAAGCCCTAATTACACCCTTGTATGTGTATGCCTAAATCATCCCGCACTCGCCTCAGACTGCATCGAGTTGTTACGTAATGTCAAACAGAGTTGCTGTGTGGTTTCTGACACTGTATGGCAGTCTGTTTTATATTGCAACATTAGTACTACAGTTAAGGTGGCCACTTTCATTACCCTAAAAAGGAGGACATCCCACCCCCAAAAGGAGGACATCATAACCAGGGGGTCGGGCACGATACTAGAACAGAATTAAAATCATAACCTAACCTATATAACACATAAATGATTGCTTTACTCACCTAAATGGGTGGAATGGATGACATTCGTGAGTCAGACAGGAGCTTACTAATTGACTAGCATTTAGAGGTCTGACCTGCGCTCACAATGTCACATGACCTTGTTAAACCAATGAAGCAATGCAAGGCATTTCTTTTGACACGGTCGTGAGCCAATGGCACACATAATATTGTTTGCAAGTGAACATTTTAAGAAGAGGACTAATTATTTGCGAGTGAACATTCCCTAAAAGAGGACTAATAGGCGTCCGTCCAGGTATTGCTCCTGAGGACTGGGAGTTGAAAAACTGGACTGTCCGGCCTAAAACTGGACGCGTGGCCACTCTAACTACAGTACAGACACACTTCAGGTTTGAAGATGCTGTTTTTAACTGTGCTACGTACTTTTGTTCATTATCATAGATGAGTGTGTGTCATACAGTGTCTGAAACTAAACAAGCAGGTCTATGAAAGCATATTTGACAACTTGATACAGTTTGAGGCAAGTGTATGAAGATTTAGGCATACGGTTTCCAGAGCTTTGGTTAACATTACCTACATGTTCTAATAGAGTTTTAAAGAAACTGTTTTAGTCTAATGCTCAAAGAATGTTTTATAGATGTTTATAGGTTCAAATAATGTTCCTATAAGGTTAAATGTTAACATAAGACATAATGTTTTACCTGCAACGTTCAGAAGATGTTTTGAGGATGCTGTCAGGCCCACAGATTATGTCACATGATAAAAACAGAAGACCATTCTCAGCGCAACATCCAGAAAATGTTTTATGGATGTTACTGAGACTTGAGATGACAAAACGTTTTTAGAGGACATTCTGTGATCTTTAGAAAGAACATTCTGGGAACTAAAAGAAAACATTAACGGAACATTGAGCTGCATATTCTCAGAAAGCTTTAAGAACAAATCATTTCTAGCTGATTTTGCTGATTTGGGGAAAGCTGTGTGAATTACATTTCTTATGTAACTATGGCTCAATCTGTGAACACTGAACATGAGCTCATCTATTTATTGTCCTCTCCTCTTCTTCCATTGTCCGCTTTGTTTAAACAGTTATTTGACTGTGTATCATTTCAGCTGTTGTCCCCATTCTTCTGGATGTCAAAAACTCTTTGGCAAATGTTAGCGCACTGATACTGATAGAGAAACGTCCCGTCCGAGGACAATGGGCCTCCCTCAGCTGATCATAACATGGCTTTCAATTCCCAGGAGCACAGGTCCGCAAAGACTATATTTGGAATGGCGATGGAAGTTAATTACCTAATTGGCTCAGCATGACTTCCCTTACTAACATAAATCAGATTATATCGCAACCTCCCGCAGACTATGCATCAACATTGTATCAATGATGATGATTTTTTTTGGAGAGACTTCATTCATTGACGTAACAACCAGATCTAAAACCACTGATTCAATAAATTTACACTCATCATCAAAAAATAGCTGCACCCAGCAGGAAGTGTCAGATTGCAATGCTATTGGGAAGGAAGATAAAGGTTACCAGGAACAATTAATGATGATAAATTTAGACTGATATGGGCAATATTTATTAAGCTACACGTACAGAGGTAGTGTCTTTCAGTATGGCTTTGGGCCGCCATGTTTGCTAACACAACATGCATACATCTCAGCATGGAGTTGTAGAGGTTCCTAATGGTGTCCTGTGATAATCCATCCCATGCTGCTTGAATATCCTCACACAATTCCTGCAGACTGTGTGGTAGGGGTGGAGATGGAGTGACACCAGGCTTTCTGGAAGTGTGAGGTGTGACAACAAACCACTCATCACAAACCACTGACCAAGGTGCCTCCACACACAGATTCACTCATTTCCACTAAGACAAAAGCGGGACTCGTCACTGAAGATGACATTCTGAGTCACTCCATGACAGTCTGGCACGACACCATTGCAGTCTTCGTAACAGTCTACATGCCTGTATTCCTGCGCTATGCAGCCATCTACCAATGGTGCTGGCGCTAACAGGATGACTCATGGAGGGCATCACCCCTCATTGGATGTCTGCAATCATCAGTCATGTACAGCCATAAGGCCCGTCCTTGCTTACATCACATGCACAAGCCAAGTCATTCTCATGTCTCACAATGTCAAACCTAGCCACCAAGTTTAATTCCTGTCAGTTGATTCCTTCTGGGTGTTACTGTTTGTGCAACTATGCTTTTGAGGATGAATGTATATAATGTGTTCTTCCTGAGCCCAAACAACAGGTTATGTATAACAAGACAAAGCTATCATTAGTAGCTCATCCCTCTTCAATGGCACTTTCAAATGTTCAGAAATGCTGTAATTTGTTTAGCAAGACCCTGTTGAAAAGACATCAGACATTTCCATAAATTTAACTGAAGAAGACTTTAATAATGTCATTAAACTGCCATCTGCCCACAGGTTAATTTTCATACCTGTTATGGTGACACATTGATAGGCTCAGTAATGATGTCTGAATCGTTTCTTTGGTGAGATCATAAAAACACGCAGTGATCACGCCCTTTCAATAAAACCCTTCAGAACCTTGTATATAAGGATAGACGTTCTTATCTGAGACACTGAATGTAGGCCATAGACACCCAGAAACATCTGGTTCTGCTCGGACGCTCGTCCAAATCCTGTGGCCCCTCTCCAGCCTCTCCAGGCCCAAAGCAGAGTACAGGGTCTCCTCGGGTCACGTAAACCCAGCAGCCACACGCCCACACACCCACCACGCCACCCAAACACAGAGCAGCGTAGCTGGTGAGCGGACAGTCAGCCAGTCGGCAGCAGGAATAGCTGTGTGGATGCCTGGCCAGCATAGTGGACAGTCATCCAGTCAACTGTTCCACCGACCGGTAGCCTCCCTTTGCAGTGTGTGTGGCTCCACAAGCATGTTTGGAGTGTTTAGACGAGTGGCTGATGGAGGAGTGGATGGAGAGGAGTCTGTCTCTTTATGCTATTTATTCCCAGTGTTTTGTTACTGAACTTATAAATAAATATGTACGTAGAGTAGGTCTGTTTATTTTTGGAATATGCATATTTTCTTTCAAATAAACATTTTTGATTTTTGGTTTTGTGAAATACATGTCTGCTTTGCACAAACAGCCGTCGGTGATCTGTCACAGGCCAAAGAACAAGACAGCAACGCTGCTACTACAGTGCATATTTTTCAAGTGACATGTTAGTGTAATGCTAGCTATTGTGTTGAGAGTCACTTTGGCTTTATAACTTTTTAACTTATGTTTATTTTACTGGTAATGAAGTAAATCTGTGCACCTCAGTTTCTCAGAAGTTGTAAAGTTTTACATGAAGGGGAGGATTTTTCCTGTTAAAGAAAAATAACACTTTAAATGACCAGCATGCAGAAAATACAGATATGCAATACGCAAATACTAAAATGAGAAAATAAGGAAGAATCACATGTAGGTGTCACGAGGGGACAGGACGAGGAGGCAGGATGTAAATGCAAGTCTTTAATGAAGAACAAATTAAAACAAAACCAAAGAAACCAAAAAACTAAGACGCAACTGTGAACAGGGTTACAGAAACAACAGACATGGAGACAAAACACCAAGCAAGAACAAACGGAACAACAGGGAGTGTAAATGAACAAGGACTAACAAGAAACACCTGGGAAGGGGCGGAGCTACAAACTAAGGACAGGTGAGGGGCCTGACAAGAGGGTGGAAACAGGAGGAGCTATAAGCAGAACAAACAGAGGCACATGGAACAGGATAACAAAAGGGCACATGGAAGTGACAAGGGAAAAAGACAGAAACAGAAAACCAGAGAAAACAGAGATAAACAGGGGCAAGACAACACAGGACGTGACAGTAGGATTAGTAGTTGAATTACATGTTGATTTTCTAAGGGGAATAAGTTAACACATCCTCTACTGAGAGGACACATTTTAATAAACATTTACTGTTTATCTGTTGAATTTAACATACTGAAAAAAACTAAGGGCAAAATGTTATAGTACATTTAATATTTCAGATTTCCCACCCTAAAATATTACATTTATCAAGTAAACAGAAATTGCACATTTTTGCTGAAAAACACTGAAAACAAATGTAAATTTGAGTGTAAAGTGTGTTCTTCGTGGGCATTTTGTTAACTTATTTTCACAACAAAACAACTTCATTAAACCAGAAGCGCCCCAACGTTTGGATACAACTGTACAGAAGACAATTCCCCTCCTTCTCATAGTGTATTTCCCAGCAAATTCCAGGTACTTAACCCAGAAAATTTCTTGCAGTTTTATCTATAAAAGTCGAGTGTATTTCAATACAGAACATTCTGACAGATGTTTTTTATTCTCTCAGTATAATTGCTCCAAAATAAGAAAACAGTTTTATGAACATATTACTGTATTTGCATTTTGCATGATTTTTGCATATTTGTATATTTAGTATATTGGTCAAAGAATTCTCTACCTTTAAAAAGGAAATATTCAAAATCAATATGAAATATTAATATTTCTGAGGAAATGTTACTGAGAGAGGTGCATACTGACCTATGTTTACTTAGTTATCATAAAAATAACAGGTTTAAAGGCTGTGAAGCCAGTAACTAGCATTACACTAACTTGTTCTCTACTTTAGTCATGCTTACTTTAGCTAGTATTTAAGGTTAATCAGTACACGAGTAGTTAAGCTGTTATGCTGCTACATCATACCCTGTAGAGATGTTACCCCACATCTTACTTTAGAGGACCATCACAAAATATCTAGCTAACAAAAACACAAGCCGTACTTAATCAACTACACCAAATCTTATATCTAAAATCAGTTTTTTTATTATTTTCTCTTCTTGACTATTTGAAATAAATACTACTCGGCTGATCCAGGCAGAGCTGGCTGTTCTGTGCAATGAGCAGTCGCTGTTTTGATTTGCACTGATTCGTCCTTGTGTAATGTCATTGTGCAACTCAGAACAGTACGAACAATCATGCCCACATAAATAAAGCCAGGCTTTCTCAAACAGGTCACAACAAATAAACTCCATACAACCTTCTCTCCCTGTAAACACAGCAGCTGAGTGCTTTTACAGTGTGAGAGAGCCTGGCTGTGGATGGGCAGGACTTGGAGAGAGAGACTGAGGGAAGCTGTGTAGAGTTCAGGCGGTTCAGGGCACCAGGAAGGTTCCTGACAGGGCATGGTAAAGACACTTATGGAAGCTTTTCCTGACGCGCCCAGCAGAGGCCGAACCTCAAACCTTTAGCTTTCTGCGCCGCTCCCCGGACCCCAATCTCCCCACAGCCCTTCAGGGAGGTAAATATTTCTCGTTTCCCGGGGAAGTGAATTCAGCCGCGGCTAAATCTGTTTAATCTCCGGCCCGTCCCCAGGGCAGATGTTACACAAGGCAGAGCTGCGGCGGTCCGAAAGGCCTCTCCGTGCCCGTGACCTTCCTCGGGACGGCCTACGGTGACGGCAGCACGCTGGCAGGGGGCTCCTTCATCACGCCACGGTGCGTGTGTGTGTGCATCTGTTTATGTGTGCTCTGGGCCTTCCCAACCTTTTCCCAGACTCCCTCCTTATCCTTCCTGTCTCGAAATGCCCCAAAGAACCCTGGGAAGGATCTTTTCCCACCATCTAAAGAAGTAACACACCTCCGTACCCTTCGGGACCCTGTAGACTAGGCGTTGCGCTCCTTTTCATGTCTCGGCCCATCCTCCGCTCAGCCGTGGAAGACGCGATGTACAGTTAGGAGGCGCGTTAAAATGTGTTGTAATGGCTGACGAGGAAAGGCCAAATCGCAACATCTGTCTTCCCTTAGAGAGTACAAGCAGAAGATGATTCGGGGGTTTGCTTTATGTTACATAATTTGATGACTTTTGACCCGCTGATTTTAGTGGTTGAGACAGAGACCGGAGCACAGATGGTGAACGTAGAGCTGCGTCTTGATGCAGCGCCTTCCAAGCTGAATTCTCAGACTGTGAGCAATCTGCATTTGCAATTAATGACGATAAATGGAAAACAACATTTTGCAAACAGCTTGTTTGCAAGCGCTGGGCAGTCACTGAAGCGTCTTGTTGTGCAGCTCCAGATAAACTGGATTTCCCCCAAATGGATTACTTTCTAGGCTAATTGTAATTAGCATCTTTACTAATGGGTTCAGTGCATAGGAGTCATTTGAATTAGCATGAGTGAATGCAGCAACACATTCATAGAGCTACACGACACCTACGTAAATGCTGTAAATGACGACTGGCGTACACTGACATTTATGCACATTTATGATGTCAGTCATCATAACACTTTCTAACATGAACTGACAGTCAGTACTGAATAAAGCAGCCTTGATGTGCACTGTTGGAAAAAGTTAATGTAATTAGAAAAGCTAATGTAAGTGTACGCCATTCGTCATTATAGGCTCATTTACAGTGAATACGTTTACATGCACTCAATAATTCGATCATAATCAGATTCTGCAGTTGAAGTGGTTTTGTCAGCAGTGTACTTAGATATCTTACATTGGCTTAAGGCTTAGAAATCCCATTAAGAAGTGAAGATAGCTGGACTTTAGCTCAGTAAATAAATGTGTACCCTTACTCTGATTTCTTTCAGTTTTCTCCGTCTTGCACACATGTCTGCACAAATCCAGTTACTGAAGTCATGTAGACCCTTAGTTTTCCCATTATCTGATTACTCAAATGCCTGTAAACACGTTGAACAGATTACTGATAAAATGTGATTTTCTGCAGTTTTTTTCAGACTTTTATTCTGATTATTAAGTGAATGTAAATGTACTAAGTGACAGGGATATTATGGTTTAAAGTACCACAGTAAAGTGATGTCATTATTTTCTTGTAATGAAATAGTGTTTGAAATGTTTTCACTGGGTAGTTCTTAGGTGTATTAGTCATTCTTTACTTTAATCATCTTTATAATCTGTAGGCCTGTCATGATCATGGCTGAGTATTAATTGCCATAAATAGTTGATCTTTTGAACACCACTGTGGAAAATAAAAGCAATCAGTTTAAGGCACATGGTCTGATGAACTGAGCTACCTTTTTGAAATGCCCTATATCTATCAGTAGCTCTGTACATAAAACCTCTAGGTAGAATATTTTGATAGCTTAAATCACCTTATCAAAATGCTACCAGCATTAAAACTATGAAGCTGATGTTCACATTTCCCCATTCCACCTTAAATGACGCAGCAGTTATTATTAGAATACAATATATCAATAGATATAAAAACCTTTATCTCTTGTGCAGTCATGTTATTGAATGAGAGGGATAAATGAATGTTATGTTTTCTGTTATCTCTTCCATATGCTTGCATATCACTTTTCTCTTTGAGAGATGAACTGATAAAATTTACAGATGCAAAGATGCTAGAAATGATGCATCCCTTGTTCATCCCAAATTGTATCCAGTGCGCAGTTTTTAGATCTGAGGAATCGCTGTGTGAACTCAGTGATCTCTTGAGACTATCATAAATATACTCGTCATCAAAATAATCGCTGCACCCAGAAGGAAGTGTGGAATCGCAGTGCTATTGGGAAGGAAGATATAGGTTCCCAGGAACAATAAACGATGATAAATTTAGACTGATATTGGTTATATTTATTGAGCTACACATACCGAAGCAGTGTCTATGGCACGGGGCCACTATGTTTGCTAACATCCATAAGTGATAATCCATCCCATGCAGCTTGAAAATTCTCACGCAGTTCCTGCAGATTGTGTGGTAGGGGTGGAGGTGGAGTGACACCAGGCCTTCTGACTACAGTGCCTCCACACACAGATGGTCGTCTCCACCTGCTGCCATTCTGAGTTACTCCATGACAGTCTGGCATTAGGTGACATTGGTCTGCGTAATGGTCTGCGTGCATGTAGTCCTGCGTTGTGCAGATGTCTACCAGTGGTGCTGACACTAACAGGATGAGTCATGTAGGGCATCAGTGCTCGCTGAATGTCCCCAATCATGGCTGGTGGGTCAGTCAGGTACAGCAATAAGGCACGTCCTTGCTTACATCACATGCACGACTGAACAGCAAACTTTCGCATGTCTTACAATGCCAAACCTACCCACCAAGTTTCATTCCTGTCGGTTGATTCCTTCTGGGTGAAACTAAGTGTGCGGCTATTCTTTTGATGTTGAGTGTAATTGCGAACAGTCAATGACATAATAACTGTGACTAGCTGTCTGTGAGCTGTTAAAAGGCAGGGATAGTGATTTAATGATGTGTGATTGTTTCTTTCTGAATACATTACTGAAAGTGACTGTTGGTGTTTCTCATGTACAGCTGGTACAAACTGGTTTTACAAAGTTTATGTAAAGTAATGATTAACGAGATCACACTTTCCAGGAAGTGATGAGTAAAATAATCCATTACATTAGGAGAAAAGTAATTAGTAACTTGCAAAATCAATTTGCTTTATAGTTTATCCCAACACTGCTAATGTACAATCATGTAACCTTACGAAAACTGCCATTTAGTGAAGTGAGCCATTTGTCTTATATAAACCAGAGGAATAAACTCTATTAATTAGCTTTTAGAGAGTTTGTGTATGTGTGTGTATGTGTGCATGAAAACCACTGACGGAAATGTGCTGCAGCCTTGTTTCCATTGCTCCAGCTGTTTTTCAAACTGCCCGCACACAATGCTACTATTTCTCAACTGGCCAGATGGCGTTAGTGTGTCAACTTTAAAATCCGTTTTGATATACGGTTGCAGCTTTAGCCAGAAGTGATGGGAATCGTGACTACTTTGACCTAAAAAAGTGACCTGGAACAGAAACTTCATAGAAGCTGAAGAAACTCTTCTTCTTCTTCTCAGGAGCAGAGAGATCAAGATGTGAGTGCTGTGCGGTGTGCTGAGTTCTACCTACAGTACAGCACTTGCACTGCTCTCTCTGGAATTCGGTGCTTTATTTTGAAGGTCAAAGGTCATGGGCCGCCCCGCCCATGTCTGTGGTGTTTGGCGGCGGTTCCCGCTGACGGACAGGAAAGCGTGTGATTTAACATCCCGCCTTTTTCCCCTTTCTCCCAGATAGCAGCGGCAGTGCCCAGCCGAGCTGCAGCAGCACCGCCGCAGAACAATCACAGGAAACTGCAAATGATGAAAACGCACTCACTTCATCAGGCACACCTCAGAGAGATGGAGAGACAGAGAGAGAGAGAGAGAGAGAGAGACAGGGCAAGAGGGAGAAGAAAAGAGGGTGAGAGACTGAGAGCGAAAAATAGAGGGTAAGAGTAGAGAGGGAATGAGGGAGAGAGACAGTGAGAAAGAGAGAGAGAGAAAGAGTTAGGGCAAGAGGGAGAAGGAAAGGGGGAGAGAGTGAAAGAGTAATAGAGTAGTAGTAGAGAAATAGTAAGATAGAGAGTGAAAGAGAGGGAAAAGTAATGGCAAGAGTGGGGGTAAATGTAGGGATAGAGAGAGAGAGAAACAGAAACTGGAAGATGAAAAGAGGAAGAGGAAAAGAGAGGAAAAGAGTAATAGAGAGAGTAAATGGAGACAGAAAAAGAGTAAGACAAAAAGGGAGAAATAGGAAGATAGAGAGTGAATGAGAGAGGGAAAGAGTAATAGAGAGTGTAGGGGATGTGTGGATGGTGAGAGAGAAAGAGAGAGAAATAGGAAGATAGAGAGTGAATGAGAGGGAAAGAGTAATAGAGTGGGGCTAAGTGGAGAGAGAGAATGCAAGAGGAAGCGAGACAGAGAGTGGGGGAAATATGAGGAGAGAGGGGACAAGAAGGGAGAGGGAGAGAATAAGAGAAGGAGGGAGAGGGGAAGAGAGTGGGGAGAGAAAAAGGGTGAGAGGTAGAATGAAGAGAGAGATTGAGGGAAAAGAGAGAAGGAAGATGGAGGGACACTGAGAGTAAAAAGGGAAAAAAAAGACAGACAGCTGGAGACAGATAGAGATATAGACCAAGAGAGAATAATACCATGACAGGGAAGTAGTGAGAATGAGAGCAAAAGAGAGAGTGAGAGTAAGTGGAAGAAAAAAGATGATAGAAAGAGAAAGAAAGTTAAAAAGTCAGACAGACAGATGGAGAAAGAAGGAGCGAGATTGAGAGTGAAAGAAAGTTGGATTGGACAAAGTGAGATACAAAGAAAAGGAGAAAGAAAAATGGAGAAATAGAGGTAGAATGAGAAAGCTACAGACAAAGCTAAAGTTAAGAGTGATATTAAAAGAGGAGAACGAGTAAGAGATGGTAAAGGGAGTGAGACAGCGAGACAGAAAGAAAGACAGACATGAAGGGAGATGGAAAAACAGTGGAAAAATGGAGAAAGAGACAGGGAGAAAGAGAGATCACGAAATAAAGGCTATAGGGAAGAGAGATGGTAAGAAGGAGATAGGGGAAGAGAGAATGGTAGAGAGAGAGAATGAGACAGGAGACAGAAGACAGGAGAAAAAGCGAAAGAGAGGTACAAATAAGGAGTGAGAAAGACAGAGAAAGAGAGAAATGGAGGGAGACAGCAGTAGCTACAGAAGGTCACAGAAGTAGGCATGACCTTAAACGCAGAGAGGAACAACAGAAATTGAGTGAAGAATGGAGATGGAGAAGTGGAGAGGAATCTGATGGACATGTTGGTAAAAAGGAGGAGCACACTTCTCCACGCTCTGCTTCCTGAGATGGGAACGTCCTGTTGTCCATGTTCCTCAGTGCTGGCAGTAGAGCAGGAAGACTCTCTAAACACAACCATCAGACCAAACCACAGATTACACAGACCTGCATCCGGCACACCGTAAATCCACTCCGAGATACAGAGCAGGGATATATATACTACTATTCATAACACTGGAGTCACAGGCTGCGTTTATATGCACCTAATAATCTGAGGACTGCAAAAAAATCAGATCCTGTCAGTAACCCACTCACCATGTGCACATGCACTTGAGTAATCCGGTAAGGGGAATCTCTGGATTTCTGCTTTACAATCAACTAATAAACTCACAGAATAAGATGCGGCATAAACATAATGTGAATGTTTTTTCCTCAAAATATGAACATATGTCACTTAGATGATGAAGAATATTTCAGTATTTCATTTCATCAAGCAAGTAGTTGGTTTCAGCATCGCTCCAAAAGTGGTTTATTGCCATCTCATGTTTGCTGTGTTAAAAGCTGCTTGCATATTTCTGGTACTGTGATCTGTTTTCACACATGCACAGACTGAGAACGACAAAAGAAATCAGAGTAAGGGCACACATGAACTGACAAATCTGAGTACTGTGCTGAAATCCACATTTCTGGGCCTTAATCCAATCTAAAAACAAATCGGGGTATGTTGTTTACATGATCACTTGAACAATCGGATAACTGTAGAATCCTATGATTAAGTGTACGTAAACACGCTCAGTGTTTTAGTAACATTAAAGCAATGTGCAAGTAAGTGTATATAATGATCGTGATATTTTAGTTCTGCTAAAAGGAGCCACAGGTCATTGTATAAGCATTAAAAAATCAATATAGCATCAAGAATGAAGCAAAAATTAATATCCAGAATGACTCAACTCTTCAAACAGGTGGAGAAACTGGTGCAAAATGTAAACATGGATATTATTTTACAGGATATTATTTTGTGATTGCTTTGCAAATCCTGTCGGTTATCTGACAGTATATTATTTTTCTTCTTTTTTATTTTTCTATCGTATTTGTGTCTGCTAACTTGTCCTGTAGTTTTGAGATGTCAAAACTGTTCCAGCTCTAGAATGGACGGTTTGATTGTGAATGGTGGGATTGTGCCCAACTTTTTGATCGGGCGTATTGTTTTCATACAAGTAATGTTTTCCCCATCCATGGTGGAATTGCGCATGGAAACCTGGGACACCATAGCAACCACCCAGTAACATCCTAGCAGCCACCTGGGACACCATAGCAACCACCTAGTAACATCCTAGCAGCCACCTGGGACAACACAGAAACCACATAGCAACATCCTAGCATCTTTAAGGGATACAACACTATATGCTTAGCAACATTCTAGCAACCACCCGGGACACCATAGCAATCACCTAGCAACACCATAGCATCCATCTGGGATACAATAGCAGCCATCTAGCAGCATTTTTGCGAGGTTAAACTATACAGTGTTTTTCACTTTTATTATTTAATAACTGACTGTTCACAGACACCTTTTAAAAATGAAGGAAAATGTCTTAAAACACTTTTTAGCAAATAGTGTGTAATATTTAAATCCACATTACCTGTTTATCTGGACAGTAAGCAGAGCCGGAGTGGGACTTATCAGACCGGGAGTCACATGATTCAGACCAGCCCACCCCAAACTTTCCCCAAATTACAAAACACACTGATGATCCACAGTGTCATAACAATAGCCTGCAGCTGCAGTAACTCAGTAAGCTGGCAGCAAGTTTTTCTAATTCAACTGCTTCCCTAAAAATAGGAATATCTTGTTTTCCTATTCATATATATTTGCATCTTTTCTAATGATATAATGGTATATACTTTTTTAGTCACTGCTGAGATAAATGGTTTGAAACAATGTGTTGGGTGGACATTGACTTTTGTGCACTACTTTTTTACACCCTGCTGCATACTAAATAAATATCTTGCTATCTATTTAAGATATTTATTGAACATATTGTAAAAAAGTTAGTTAGAGCACATTTTATATTTAATGTATTTTTTATGTTAAATTCAACAAATAAATAGAAATTATTCAATATAATTTGAAGAAAATATCATATATAAGTTTATTACATACATATATATACATATATATATATATATATATATATATATATATATATATATATGAACATACATAGAGAAAGAGAGAGAGAGAATGTGACTTATTTTAACTTGGAAAAAATCATAACGTACTAATAATTTAATATTAACAACTAAATAAAAAAAATTGAAACATTTTATAGTAACTACATAATTAGTTACTGATCTACATTGTACATTTTTATATTTATGTTTACTTTAAGTCCCTTATGAACAGGGATGGGGTCTGCAATTATGTTAAAAATGGCAGGCCAAAAAACAAAACTTCCTCCAGAATGTCTCCTCTTCTACTTGCAGTCACAAATGTGGTATCAATTAAAAGTGTCACAATTTCAAGAAAGACTTTCACATCATTTCCCAGCTCCTGCTCCTGAGTGAGGAGCGGGAAATAACCTAGTATGCCAGCATTAGCTGTGACCTGTCAGGGTTAATAATCGATTCTACTCCTAGCTTATTAATACCTAGTACCACTTAGTCCCTTGAAATGCCTTGTACTCTTCCTTTCTGGCACTGAAGTATGTGTTTCATATCCCTCTTTCACTGATTTGACCTGTTTTGGACTCCACAGCATCTTTTTTGCACCTCATTGTCCATGAAACCATCTGTGAAACCATCTGTGGACATCACAAAAGAAAGGATCCGCTATGGTGATGTGATAAAACCAGCCCATCACTTCCTGAGCAATGAGAAACTCCATTAGACATGCAGCAGGAATCTCTTGTCAGAGACTGACCTGCCCAGCACTTCCTGAGTTTCGGCCATCTTGAGTCAGCGCGGTCACTCGGGTGTCTGTGCGGGTCCATCCAGTAACCCGGAGACGCCCTTTTCCCTCTTGCTCGCGCAGTCCGTTCATTGTTCTCTGGAGTGGGGGGATCCTGCTCTTGGCTGTGGTGCGAGTCTCAACGTGTGTGCTTCCAGATGTGTGGTGTGTTTTGTGTGTGTTTGTTTTGCTCCAGTTGCAGTGCTGTTTATTGCCTGAATTCAGGCCCACTAACATGGCGCCTCTGTGGTTCTTGATCAGATGTTCAGTTTTCACTGAAGTGTAGTTAGACCCAAAATGGCTGTCCATGCTTAGATTTAATACAGACCCGAATTACGAGCAGGCTCACCTATTCTCAAGCGCCCCGTTAATCTGTTTGTTGCATGATATGTCGTTGGTCTGGGGAAGCCATGGCTAACTAGGCGTTTCGAAAACTTCAAGAGGAAAACGGCATTTCTCTTCACTCACCAAACAATGAGCCGGAGTACTTAGTAATCAGCGCTCCTTTAAAACAGAGCAGTGTGCCAGTGAGAACGTACAATCAGAGGAAGATTTCTTTTGAAATGACTTTCTCTGCAGATTTCCTCCACTGATAAAGGCTCCCTTTCAGGCAGCACCTCTGCCCTTTCACACAATGCGTCTCCTGAAACCTCAAATAAAGCTTCAAATGCGGGATGAGTAAAAGACCAGCCAGATGGTTTTCAAGTTTTATGCCTATTTTGAGCATGTAAAATGGCAGACGGAGGCCTTGTTAGATACTCCTCCGATGACACAGATCCTGAGTCCGTGTGTTTGACTTCCTCAGATTTGAGCTTGCTGCAGTCTGATGCAGAATCCCATCATGCAGTGTTGAATGACTCTAAAGATGTTCTTGCAATATGCACTTACCTTTATTGGTGAGTTACTGCTTGCAAGCAGGGTGCCAAATACAGGGCGTCCTAAGTGGTATCAGGGACCACCTAATTAACCTCTTGCACCCCCTGAATGTTTCAAAATCAAAATTCCTGGAGGGGGAGGCCTGAAAAAATGCTGTCTGTTTGTGAGTGCTGTCTGTAGGGAATAATAGATGCTATAAAATAACTTCATGTTATTCTTTAGCTGCTTTACCCACAATCAGTGAGCTTCTGACTTTTGAATTTTTAACTAGAGATGCAGCACCAATCTGCCTCAGGGTGACGCTGTAGACAATTGGTCCAGCTTAGCAGCTGTAACTATACCCAAACTACCAATGAAAATTTTACATCATGCCAGAGTGTATCTGTAAATCTGAAACCCAAGACACTGGTGGAAAGAGTGAACTGTCATTAAAATGAGGAAATGTGTTAATGTGTGGAAGCGTGCATTAACAAAAGAGAACATAACAATTCCCAAAGAAGAACTGTTAAACCAAACATTTTGTAGCTATTAAAGTGAGCATCAGTGGCGCTAAGCTGAGTGAGTTATCGGCCAGCCGGTGCTGAAATAGCCACCCAACATGGGACGGACCCCCTGAATGCCAACACTGCTTGCAAGAATTTGTACACTACACATACAGGTTGATACAAAGTTCATCCATATAGACGCAGCCAGATTTTGATTAACTGCACGATATGTTGGTGATGTATGTGCATTTGGTCAGTGCTATCATTATACGACATGCGGCACTATATGTGGTCTAAAATGAGAGTCCAATATGATATTTGTCAGATTATGCAGTGTTATATCACTCGCCCCCAACAGTTTTCCCAGAATTCCCAGTTTTATACCATGAATTAAACATCATTCAACCATTTGGAATTCATGCAGTGTCAACCAGTCCCAGTCTAATTGCTAAGCTATAAGCCTTTAAACCCTGCTAGACTAGCATAGACTAGCTTGGCTGGTCACCAGCAAAACCAGCATATCCCAGATAGCAAACATGTATCAGTTTACTTGTCTGACGAAGCCAGCACCCCCTGACTATATGCCACTGCTGGTTCATCCTCGGACCACCCAGATTACTGTCCTACGCACATGGTTTTCCTAGTTTTTAATCTGCTCAAAAGATTTTAAATGCAAATGGGAAAATAAGCCAAATATTACAAACAACAGGATAAAAAATCAGCCTAATAAAATTATTTTGTTGAAAATGTTTTGGGTTTATTACTATTAATATTATTTACTAACTTAATTTACAAAGAATAACAAAAGAAAGTAAGGAAGAAAAAATAAGTAAATCCAAGCCAAGAAGAGCGGTTTGTGTCCAGAATGGCCTGGTGTCACTCCAGCTCCACCCCTACTGCACAATCTGCAGTAACTGTGTGAGAATATTCAAGCACCATGGGATGGATTATCACAGAACACCATTAGGAACCTCTACAACTCCATGCCGAGACGTCTGGTATGTTGTGTTAGCAAACATGGCGGCCTGACGCCATACTGAGGAACACCACTTCTGTATGTGTAGCCCACTAAATATTACCTATATCAGTGTAAATATATCATCATTTATTGTTCCTGGTAACCTTTATCTTCCTTCCCAATAGCACTGCAATCACACACTTCCTTCTGGGTGCAGCTATACCTTTGATGATGAGAGTATATCAAAGATAATATTTCAGTTATGTGTCTGTGAACATCTTGACCTGCATATCTTATATAAATTAATGCACCACTAAGTTGACAAAATTCTCAAAAAAAAGAGCCATAATATTGAATGGTAATGTAATTTCAGATATCACTTCTGAAATCATACAAGAGTTAAAGTGATATGCTTGTAGGATATTCAACATTTTTTAAACACTGAAATATGAAAACAGCCACCCAGGTCACCCGTGTCAATGACCATATGTTAGCTCCAATGATATCACAGCTATGTAAGACGCATCCAGTCGGTGTTGACTCCCAAATTCCAGCCAGAATGCATGCGTCATGACGCCGTTGGGTAATGTGCCGCAAAACGATGCAAGACTGTGCTTTTCAGTTTCATATAAAATGTTTGTGGTTGAACTGTGGGATTTCCTGCTATGTGGGATATGCCGATTGCAAGAAATCACAATGTGTGAATCTGTTAATTAGGACCAGAACTAATAGGCCTAAATGGGGCTAACATATAACACTGATTCACAGGCACGTCATGGGCAAAATATAGTGGGATAATAAGCCACAAAAATTTAGGAGCACTATAAAACTCCCAAAGAACACCCTATAACTACTTTATGGGGAAACTGTTATGTGCTGCTTGGTTTTGTTTGCTTGTAAGTTAGTTCTAATATTCTCTCATTGCCATCTACAATACCAGTCTTTAGGAAAGGGTTATTTGGTAGCTTAGTTTCCACATTTCCCAGTTATAAACCTGGAATTATGCAGTGATCAAAACGTATTATAGAGATCAAAATATCTATCTTCTTCTATTTTAGCGCTTTCAGTGTAGTGACCCTTTGCCTTGACTCAGCTTTGCACACTCTTGGCTTCCTGTCAAGCAGATTCATGAGGAGCCTGGGATGCTTTTCCAAGAGGCCTGAAGAAGACACACATATGCTGAGACCTTGTTGGCTGCTGTAAATGTGCTTTCTTATTTTTTCCACTTTTCCTTTTTTTCCATTTCAATTTTTTGTTTTGGACAGAGCAGCTCTGCTTTCCCAAGCTCCCACTACACTGTCATATCCTGATTCCATGCTTTATTTGATGTACAGCTGTTTAAAGGAGCAGTTTATAAGATGACACGATCTGTCAAATTCATACTCCAAACAAGATACCACCAGAAAGTTGTGGTGTCTATCCCTGTTGAAAGAAACAGGAAAGGCACAGACCCTACTCCTCACTGTTAGCTTTAACAGCTGTTTACTGACCAGTCAAACATCAACAACAAACTTTCTTTTTGTCTTTTCTTTCCAATAGCATCTCCAGTGGTGGAGACCACTTAATCATTCTGGGTCATGGGGGAGCCTATCCCAGTCTTCACTGAGCAGAAGGCAGGAAACACCCTGGACAGGCCGCCAGTCCATTGCGGAGCAGACACACAGACAAATACACATTCACACTCAAACCTAGGGGGCAACTTAGCATCTCCAATTGGCCTGAATGCATGTCTTTGGATAGGGGGCAGAAACCCACCCAGACATGGGGAGAACATGCAAAGTCCACACAGAAAGGGTTCCCCAGCCAGCTATCAAACCCAGACCCTTCTTGCGGTGATGCGACAGTGATACCCCCTGTGCCACCATGCCATAAAGCAAGTAATGTTAACTCACTTACATTTATACCCCTTACTCTGTTTGCTGCCAAATGTGGTTTCTTGCCAGGAGTGGGCAACGATGTTTATGATTCCTTTCATTGGCTACCTGTGCTGATCTAACCGAGAGCAGAACCTTCAATATGATTGGCATGAGGTTAGAATACGCTGTTTGGACATTCTCTCACGTTGGACTAATTTGACATGACACTACAGTGACTCGTGGTACAAAGTGGTATTACAAGACAGCATGAGCCAGGGCTAGCTGGTTAGCATGCTAAAATCAACAGATATCTCTACAAAACGATGCATAGATGTCTTTGACACACCGTCAAAACTGTTAATTCTTCGCCTTCTGACAGTAAAAGATGCAGTGCTATCCTTTCATGCTTGAAGTGTTGTCTAGAGCAGTGTTTCTCAACCCTGCTCCTGGAGGAACCCTGCCCTGCACATTCTAGGGGACTCCCTGTTTTAGCACACCCCCTGCAGCTCTGAAAGGGCTTATTAGTGACCTGCAATGTTGAATCAGGTGCGCTGGGAGCAGGGAAAGCACTAAATGTCCAGGGCAGGGTGCCTCCAGGACCAGGGTTTAGAAGCACTGGTCTAGAGCATGGGACATTTAACTATCACTAAAAAGACGTTGGAGAAAGTCATTTTTGGGACAACAACACAGCTTTGTTGGAGTGCCTAGCCCTGTAATATGTGATGTGTATCAGTGAACATAAAGCTAGCAAGGATGTGAGTGTTGGGGTGAGGTAGGGGATGGAGGGGTTATACAGGCAATGCGTAAAAAGCTGACAAAGCTTTTCACTCTTTTTTATGATAAAGTGCCATCACCAGCCCACTATGGACCACTGCCACGCACCCCCCTGACACACCCCCACACTTCCCTTCACTCATGGCCTGCAGCCCAGTGGTTGAAAAACCCTGATCTAAAGCACCAAGGGTGCACCACCACTATTTATACTGGCATACGTTCACACAGACATTCGCTAATCAAGGCTTTAACATGAATGCCTTTAATGTCTTTAATCATGTCTTTAGACCTGAATGATTTCAGGAATGTGGAAAAAAAGCATTCAGCCAATGTATGTTTTGACTAGGCAAAGTTTTGACTAGTGCTGTATGTGTGTGTGTCCGGCAGTGCGCAGCCATTATGGGGTTATTGTGAGACTGTGTTCCCGTAAGTTTTCCCCATAGGACTCCTAGCTTCAGCGGTCACATCAGTGTCCTGGAAATCATGAAACCTTGCAATGCAACTAAAATATGCCTATTGTCCTTTTAAACCTACCACTTCCAAGTACAATATGAAGCTTAGCTGTGGAATGTGCGCGTTTCGTCCTGTCCAGCGTTCAGGATGCTGGTGTTACAGCTAAATGGCATCCGCAGGATGGTGAACATGGAATGGGGGGAAGTATGAGCCAAAAAGTATCATCTTCTGCCCCGAAAAGGTTTGCTTTACAGTACTGACATTATTGGACTTGCTTGCTGGGCCTTTGAAAGAGCTGAAAACACTGAAAACAACACTAGACAGGGCAATAGTTCAAGCGATATAATTATAGAAGTGGGAAATAGCTCAGTCTGGTGCCAGCAAATTTGATTAAAGAAGGGAACGGAGCTGTGTTCTGTTGATGCTAAACAGACCACAAACAACATTCAGTTCTTGGCCCGAAGGCCTCTTTGTTGCCGCTGCGCTGGGTGAAGCCGAAGAGACTGTTTCAAAGCCTTTTAAACGTCATTTCGGCATCATTTTGGCCTTTTCTTGCCTTTTTGTTCCACCACGTTTGGAGAACTGAATTGCTTTTGACCTTAACTGTTCATTTCAGAAGTACTGAAGCTGGCATGAAAACGATAAAAGAGCAGAATCTGCGCAGTCCGAAAGAGATCTGAGGCCCACGGCGCCCCAGTTTTGTCATTTCCCAGGCTCTCCTGTGCGTAATTCATCTTAAAGCTGGTGAAAAGAGAGGGAGACTCCTTCCCTTTTGGCTTTTTCATTACTACATATGGAACCAATGCGCAGGGATCACAACAACCAGATGCTGGGCTTGTAGCGAACTCTGAAATCGATTGTAATTTCACACAAAAACATTTGCAAAAGCATTGGGGTGGGCGCACACATGCTCGCACTTACACGCGCACCCAGGGTTGAATTCTGGTGTCAGCAAGAGTGTGTGGCAGCACCAAATCTGAGGCTTCTTCCTGTGCGGTTCCCACAGGCAGAAGCACATGTCAGCTGTGGGCTGTTTACTTCTGCATCTCCATTTTCCATCGTGTGTGTTCTTATGCATGTGTGTATGTGCGTATGTGTCTGTGTGTGTGTGTATGTGTGTGAGGAAGTGACACATCCTGTTGGACTAAAGCTACCACCGGCAGTCACATATCACTTAACAGCGTGACCTTCACAGTATCTTTAGCAACCTGGCAACATGGACGAAGCGCCCTCAACAACATCAGTTTTCCAATAGGGACAATAAAACCAGCCTGGAGTTCTGCAGTGCGTACAAATGAGAAACACTGCAAACGTTGGGATTTTGTAGCCAGAACGTCTATTTAAAACCATGAGACATTTTGGGCTGAATGTAGGTGGGAATAGAGACTCATTAGCACTGACAAATTTTGAAACCCATCCAAAATCTTGTGAAGGCAGAGCTAAAAGTAGGTTTGTATGTGTTCGTAAGCATTGTCCAATAGACAACAAGCTTTCAATAGACAACAAGCCACTGTTGGCTCAATGATTGTTAAGTATGTTAGCATAGCTAGAACACATAAGAGAACACATATAGTGGTAAATACATATAAATACAGCCCCTTTAAACTACATTATACAATACCTTTTAAAGACATCATTGGACGAGTAATAAAAGTTGCCAGTAGATTACCAGCAGCCATACACGACCTCTGTCCTTCACAGCCGTAATGATAAAAAGCTCACCCGTTATTCAGAGCAAACAACAATAACACTAACAATACATAAATACATGTACTCACCACTGAGCAACAGTATTCCAATGAGCCGCTGACAGAATAAGTCTGTCTGAAGTGTGCGCCTCCGTGTCTTGGCGAACAATTGTTTACGGTGTTCCAAAAGCAGTGTTGAAATCGCCTAAAGCTATTCTAGCATTGATTTCAGTGCTGTGACCTGCATGTGCAGCTGGCATCCCCTTCACGTTTGAAAAACATGAACTTGCTTCTCCGTTATGGACGGTAATGGACACATAACAATGACCATCAATTTTGTGTTTTAAACATCAATTGTAAACACATGGTCAGCCTTAGTAGACCAAACATTTACCATATCCTGTTGGCCAGCAAGCCAAGCCATCTCTTTTCTGCTGAGTTAACATCTTCAAAGAGTTTGAAGGGGCTTCTTTGAATGACAAAACTAAACTGAAGGGCACTTTTGAAACATTGATTCTGAAGAATGAATGTGAGCTAATAATTGTTTCCCTAGCTAGCTTGTTTTGACTGTGCTACTGACTGGACATTAGAAGAGCGTAGAGGTTGATTAGATGCTGGTTTTAGAGCAGGTGTACACTTGTTAGCAGCAGTTCAATAAGTTAAGTTTAGTTATTGACCAATATTGACTCTTCATTCTGTAAAAGACTGCCTGCAAGTTTATCCACAAAACTTATATTTAAGCACATGAAAGATTCCCATCCTAAATCACTTTATCTGTTTGTTTAATGGTTTATTTGGTGGCACCTTTAAAAGTTTGGCGTTTTGCCATTTTGGCCCAAATTTCTGTCTGGGAGTTGTACTTGAGTTAAAATACTTGCTTTCAAATGCATTTAGGTACCAAAGTACATACATGTGAGTTATTGGGAATTCAACATTTATCCATTTGTGTCCTCAGTTCTGGAAACTGGTCTTCATCCAAACTCCACAGATACTGGGCATCTAATTTAAAATCACGTTGCACAGTGTTACACCATTTTCCTGCCAGAGGTCATTAAGTTTTTAGGGGAGGGATGTAGTGAAAAGTGTGCTCTCACTAGTTCCATTTAAAGTGTATCACACTGTTTTGTATATTGTGGAAAAGATTAGGTGCTGCTTCACAGTATCCTGCTGAAAGTACTGGAGTAAAAAGTTGGATATTTTACTCAAAAATACGCAAAAATGCACAAAATACACTTGCAAAAAGTACTTAGGTACTGTATTACTGTCCACCACTGGAAAAAGCCAACATAGCGTGTCTTGGGAAGGTATTAGGCCATCGTAAGCTGCCAGAACAGCTTGTCTAAGATTCTGCGAGTCTCAGGAACTGTACTGAAAGGATGGGATGCCATTTTTCCAAAACGATTTTCCTTCAAGTGGTGTTTGGTTGATGGTGGTGGAAAAGTGCAAACCATGCTATCAATCTACCCTCTTAGCATAACAGAGCTGTTTGCTCAACTGGCTAGTGTTTCAGTAGGAACAGTCACTAAATTGACATCTGCATTTAGATCTACAGGTAAGATCAATAAACAGTGTCAGTGACGGTGATGCTCATGCACTGGCCTGAATGCTTAATCCCTACAGTTAGGAGAACCAGTGCTTTGCTGGAATGTGTCCACTTAGAGGGAAGTGGCACCGCAAATCAATGCATTATGTTATTGTGACTGATCACCTTTATCCTATGATTAAACATGTTCTCCTTCAGGATGACAATGCCCCATCCACGGGGCTCATGAGTATGAACATGATGTAAATCACATGCTATGGCCTTCACAGTCACCAGATCTCAACATAGCTGAACACCTCTGGGAGTTTTTGGACGTGTTAAGACAGCACTCTCCATCACCATAATTAAAACACCAACTGAGGGAATATCATTCTGGAAGAATGGTGTTCCATCCCTCCAGTTGTTTGTAGAATCCATGCCAAGGTGCCGTGAAGCTGATCTGGTGGCTCGGAGTGGCCCAACACTTTTTTTTCTGTTGCGGTTTTTCCTTTCATTTGTCACCCATCTGTACCAGTTTTATGTCAAATCATCTGTTCTTGATTTTATAGTCATAATGTTTACTTCAAATCTAATCAGTGTCAAATAGCAAAGCCTCTTTTGACCACTGGTCCCTCCCAAAACGGCTCTGTTACTTCTCCAGAAAGATGCTAATCCCAAACATCACAGTAAAAAGCGAAAGCGGCATATTTTTCCTTGATTTAGTTCAAATATTTGATTTAATTTCTGACCTTTTTTTCTTGAAAGCTGGAGCTTGTGCTCCAGATTGACTAGCTCAGGGAGGTATCAAATGCAGCTAACCAGGTGGATTTCCACCAAACACATGATACGTGAGCTGTTTTCGTTCCCGTCACTCAAACGGACCAACTGGCAGCTTCTCTAAACGTATTTTCACATCAAATTTGCAAGCTCTGAGAAACAAGTTCATCCAAAAATACTCACGAATACGAGTGCAATTTCTTTAAGACCTACAATATATTTGTCTTTAGGTACAATAACTTAAAAGGTACAAAAGAAACTGCAACATTGACACAATGTATTCAACATGCAACTGAACATGAGCGAGGAAACAGTTCCAATTTACTATCCCACCACAACTTTCTGACATCAGTAAGGCTTAAACCAGCTGATCAAAATGTATTAAGATTCTTGTTCCATTAATAATGCCTACACATACAATATGTTGACGAATATAGACTGTGAGCATATTATGGCTTTATAAATATACAAACACTGCACTCACACAGACATCTGACATCCGTTACACACCTCGGACGAGAAATATATGTACATTTTCCAGGTGTGAGTAGTTCCCTTTCCAGCATGTGAACATTTGATTGAAATGCCCTAGGAGAAACGCGAGAAACCTTCAAAAGCGCCTGTATGTTCCAGACATAAGGACACACTGAATGAGATCTCCATTTAGAACCTGTTTTCTACAGACCTCATGAAACTGTAAACTCATGTATGCTGACTGTAAAATCAGTGAATTGAGAGAACTGTTTGTAAAATCAGTGAATTGAGAGAACTGTTCCCTTTAGGGTACAGCCTTGCTAACCAAACCTGACTAGTATTACAGGCGAGATTATGGAGAATGGCCAAATCTGGAGTTATTTGGTCACTTTGATCTATAAAGGTTCAACAAACTTCAGGAAATAATGCATACTTTGACTCTGTATTGTCAGTATAATCCATTTTCAAGACTCTCCATAAGTAGTCATTGCTAAAGTCACAACACCATGTGGAGCGGGAATCGCAGTCATCCAAAAACGCATGGAATTCTTTTGAATTTGAGCCATGGACGTTCCTTCTCATTACCGCATGGGCGACGTGGTTTTTCCTGCGCTTAGCATACAGAGTTTAAGACATAACAGCTTTGCATCAGGACATTCCATAAATGGAGTTTTCCTTGCTGCGGTTTGCCTTTGTCTCAATTTAAACCGTAAAGTCCGCTTTTTTTCCCCGACACATTGCATTTCAAACCAACACGTGCAAAAACAACAAAGAACAGATGGAGTTTCACAATCAACACACCCTCAGTATAGAAACCAGATTTTTTTCAGAATCTCATAGAACTTTCTGTTCATTGCCAGAGCGATCCACATTAATCCACATTCTCGTACAGACTCTTATTGGTTGTTAATCCCACATGCCATCCCGCTTAAGGTTGGAAAACGCAACCAATGGATGGGCCGCTTTAACTGGCTGAAGGACGCAGTAACGTATGTGCTAGCTTTCCTCTGTATTCCACGTGACTTCCTAGTCCACAACATGAATGCCATCCTCCTTAGGAAATCAAGGAGGGTATTGTTAGTTGGAAGGCCTTTTCAAGAGCCTTTTCTTGGTGCCTGAAGGACTTCAAGATATAGTTAAAATAGATCCCAATGGGGACATTGAATTTAGGTCCTCTGAGTCAAGTGCTCATATCAGTGGCCTTTTCACATGTACAGGTTATCAGATCTCAGGATGGTGGCCTCCATGTTGTGGAAGCTCTTGCCGTTCAGTGTCTCCATGTGTCCATCAATGCTGTAGCAGCGGTGCACCTCCGTCATGGAGGAGGCAGTGTAGTATGCAGAGCGCAGGGCTTCCTGGTTGGAGAAGGTGCCGCCAAACTGCATGCGGTACTGGTTCCAGTGCCGCCGTAACACACTTTGAACCTAAAAGCCAGGAAGAGATACAAGGTTTGATCCAGGCAACTGAAAAAGCCAGTGTGATGAGAAATAGCTGATCTTTTAAAAAAGAAAATGGCATTTCAGCAGAGAAAATGATGATACATATTTGCATGACCGAGTTCAACTTTGCCTTAAATTTGCTGAACGGTGCTGGAATAATGACTCACCTCCCCATTAAAGAAGCAGAAGATTGTGGCCACCAGGAGACCCTAAAGTGTGGGAGAGCACAGCACAGAGATAAGGTCATCATCATCTCAAGATCAATGTATTCACTGTTGACTAGCCTCAAATTGTAGGTGATAGAAATTTCACTGGGGATTACAGATTTAGTTTAGTTTAGTTTTGTTGATAAAAAAATGACATCTCAATTTCGTTGTCAAATATAACTCTTAAAGTTATCAATAAAGATTAATAAAGTTTAGGACCTATTTTCATTGTTGTCCTTGATATATAACAGCAAAGATGTTGCAGTTATATAGATGCTCCTGAATATTGAAAAAGACTTTGCTTTAAATCAAATTGAAATAAGATCTGGTGCTCCATGATCCACAGATAAATTCTGTGGAAGAAACGAACTTTGCTACTAACGATTTAACCCCAGAACCAATGTAATCAGTTTATTTTGTAATATCTGTAATTTCTTTACCCAAGCCTGTGACAAATCAGCCATCCGGGATCAAAATACAACTTAACCACACTTGATGCCAATAGCATCAAACAATCCCTGTCCAAGAACTGCCAGGCAGTGAACTTCAAGTAAAACAATTATTATCCAAAACATATACAAAATAAATTACAGAGGATCTTGGTGCATATGATATAATCCCATACCTTAACTCCCATCTACCTTAATTCAGTTCAGTGATAGCTCAGGCTCTTTTCCATGTCTTTTGTCAATCAGCAACTTTAACCTAAAGTTCCTTAAATCTCTTTTACTGAGTTAACTGACTGACTAAATCTGACATATGTCGATAGACTGGAAATAATCTTTTTACTATCATTAGAGGTAATAAACTAGACTTGCTACAAAGGCTTACTTGAGGGATAGTTTACAGGGGCATTCATAAAGGTTCTGCTTGGAAAAAGCCTTGAGGAACACTCGCAGAAAGGTGCTTGGTACCCAAACCAATGCAGGACTATTCCAACCCGTTTCTAAACTCAGAAAAATTCTGTCTTGCTCTTTGCATTGAGTAGTGGTGTAATTTTACACATTCAGGCTGACTTTGGATTATAAAATGTCTTGACCACAAGAACCACAACCCACAGAATTTATTACTAGACTTATAAATGTCTAGTTAGATCATCAACAGTGGTTTCCATAAAAATAAGACATCATCAGGAGAGACTGAGGCACATACTGTTAATACAGTTTTAATTTCTGTGTTAACATAGTTTCAAATATTTATTTTTTCAATGTATTCTTAAGGACATAGCCATGAACCGAATATTAAAGTGGGGGGAGCTATGACCTATGATAGCTAATGTTAGTGGTAGTTGATTAATTAGCGCTCCCAAATCAGCCCATATTCACCAAAAATGTCAAATTCGCTCTTTTCCTGAGAAGATATTGTCCCCTACACAACTCAAGTACGATGTTTTAATGTTCTCTCTCATGTAAAACATAACACAGGAAAGCAAACAACATTTCTGAGATGGCTGTTGGTGCTTCTCTTCAGCAGTTCTCACCTGGTAATGCATCAGGATGTTCATCACATACTCGTAGATCTCGGAGGAAAGTTGTCCCTCAGGTTTGTAGGACAGCAAGACGAACTGGATGCCCAGGAGAGGCACCAGGATCAGGGTGGCTCTCACAGCCTTCATGTAGAGGCTGGACTCTGCCTGGTGGGTCACCTTCAACTTGGTGATCAACACCCTCACGATGTTCAGGAGAAAGAACAAATTCACCTAAAAAAGAAAGTCAAAGATAAAGAAAGAGAGAGAATTACAAAAAGAGAGAGGGTTCAAGCATTTACAGCAGTACCTAGTATACTGTTGTCTTACATCTGGAGGCTCATTTATGGAGTATAGTTGCACTTATACCCGAGTCAAGTCACAAACTAGTCAACCCGTCTTGAGCTGTTTAAATGCTGTGGGAAATACTGGCCGAGGCTCATACAGTACATAGATATTATAAATAATACATACTAACAGTGTTATGATGTAGATCAGGGATGTCAAACTCATCTCAGGCAAGGGACCATATTACACTACACAGTCCAATGTCAAGTGGGCCAAACCAAAGACAGATCTGTGTATTAGGAAAATTATACAGCTACTTCTTATAGATATGTTGATTTTATCATCATTCATCTGAAAGATATGTTCTGAATGCAACAAATCTCACATACACAGCTCAGACTTAAGTTAGTCGATGCAGTGTTAGATGCTATTAAGGACATAATACAACACACCATATCCCCAAATAGCATGTGGATGTGGGCCAGTTTGGGAAAGACATGGCACTGAATGCCATGGCTGACACTGGCAAACCGCATGTGAGCCAAAAGTGGCCCAGATTAAATAAATTCATTAATCCTACATGTGCCAAAATAGATCCGATCAGATGTTTTTGTTTTTGTTGTTGGGATAAAATTTTAAGATTTTTTGTTAGTCTGTTACGAGCACTACAACATATCCAGGTTTGCAGTTTAATTCAGATTTAGTTTATAATAATTCATGGCTGCCTAAAATTCGGTGTTGAACATGAAGTAGTAAGTTTAAAGAACAGTGAAATGCTTCTGATGTACAACAGGCTTATAAAGAGGAGTATCTCAGTGCTAAGTGGTGCAATAGGATAAACTTTTAGGAGAGCAAGGATTTGAATCCCATCAACACTACGGCCACCTGTAGATGTTCGTCACAGGCGCACTCCGCTCCCTGAGATTAGTGGCGCTGTGCAAGAGTGTCCCACCCAACAGGGAAGCTGTTTGTAAGGGCCTGGATTTCATAGTAGTGGTTTTGAGTATCTCAGTGCTAAGTGGTGCAATAGGATAAACTTTTAGGAAAGCAAGGATTTGAATCCCATCAACACTACAGCCACCTGTAGATGTTCGTCACAGACGCACTCGGCTCCCTGAGACTAGTGGCGCTGTGCAAGAGTGTCCCACCCAACAGGGAAGCTGTTGTAACAGCCTGGATTTCATACTAGTGGTTTTGAGTGGTAGGCCAGTTCCGGCAGTGGTGGTTAAAGGTGGCTAGCATGTTAGACTGAGACCGATGTGTTAGCTTGGGACTAACATATTAGCTTATCGCTAGAGCATTAAATCTGAATACTATAAAGCTTTTGCTTCAAATATTGCACTTTTGCAACGTTGAATGCTGTAAATAGAGCAAAAATGTTATTATTTTTGCTGCTGTGAAATATGTATCCAACCAAATTCTGAACTTTGGGAGTTGTTAAGCATCTCAAAGCTATAGACTGTAAAACACAACAAAAAGAAGTTAGTCCTCCCCTCTGTTGTTAATTAAAGGGGGCATGGAAAGAAAGCTTCTTGAACTCATTTTGTGTTCACTGATTACAATGCATACTGCATCACCACCATCATAAAAACTCAATTAAGATCACAGAACCTAGGAAAGAGATCCAATCAATAAACTTGCTGGTGGAACACTTCCATTAAATCAGGCTATTCTCTGCTAATTCTGCAGAGCACGGATAACTAATTGATTCAAATTAGATGTCGACTCTGAACAGAGAGGCAAAAAGCATGTGCTGGTAAAAGGAGGGGGAGAGAGAGAGAGAGAGAGAGAGAGAGAGAGAGAGAGAGAGAGAGAGAGAGCACTCACCAGTAAAGCAGCACAAATAGGCCCATGGATAATGTAAAGCAGAGATGTGTTTGAACTGATCCAACAACTGCAGCAAGGAGAAAACAAGATGCAGATTTACACATTGTTACACTCGTCTCTCTCGGTGCAATAACACAGGATTGTGTATTAATGACATCAGCAGCTTCTTTTGTGGTTTTAGCGTGTTTCAATAGCACATAAACTTACTTGTCGTTGTAGTAATAAGTTCTGGCTACGGCATGTATCGAAGCTGGAATGAGAGGAAATCCTGGAAAACATTGGACAGAAACAAATCCTCAGTCACATCATCATTAATTTGAGTCTAGCAATGAAACTAGCAATCCTACATAGAGCAAAGAAATAAGCAGTAACAGCAGGACATGATGAACTCACCCCAGCCCAGCAGGTAGTACCACATCAGGTGCTGCTTCTCGGCGAACACGGCCACCACAATGAGCGTGTGTAAGTATATCCCTTCACACAGCATCCAGAAGTATATACAACTCAGAATATAGAGATGGATAAACGCAAACACCTTACAGCTCACCTGGAACACAAAACAAGCACACCCAAACATGAGATACACTAGAAATCTGAGCACCCCTGGTTTATTGACAAGTGAAAATACTTTTAATGCATAATTACCATGTATTTACAGAATTTCAAAAAAAGGCACACTTTATATCTTAGGTTTTATTTTATTCTAATATGTTAAATTCAGTGAATATATTTGCAGAAAACGCCATATTTATTTAAGTGTTCTCTGTAGAGGATGTACTCACTTATTTTCACTTCAGAAATTCACCAAAGCATGTAATATGATAAGGGGTGTTCAAACTTGCACAGAACTATATGTCCCTGAATACTAGCATTGGCCTAGAATTCCATTATTGCTACTTCCCTACTCTGTAGGTTTATGACTGAGCAAATTACATATACAGGTGCACACTATTAAGTTAAGGGGCTTGGTCTTGAAATTTTAAAGACATATATGAAAAGACTAGGTCCTAACAAATATGCTAACATGACTAAATGAATGAATGGAAGCTAGATATAAGATTTTGCAATGGTAAAATGATCATATCACAAAGCTATGCTGCGTAAGTTTTGGTGGAAATCTGTAATCGCATGCAATGTGTGGAAACATTTTTGTAACGTGCTCTATTTAAAGAAAAAACTCAGTCAAAACTTGATCAATCAATAGTATAATGCTGGTTTTGCATTTCAGACCTAAACATTGAGCTGAAGCTTTTATTTTTGAGACAGAAAGACCCTAAAATGTGCATTAAGCATTGACAACTATGAGTACGATGATCTTATTTAACATCTCACACACTGCAGTACTAAATCCTTAAACAAGCTGTTAAGTGTTCTTTAAGTCTGGGTGAGATCTATAATATGCGTAGAAAAGTGCACCGTTTGTCACATTAACAAATTATTTAGCAATAACAAAAAAACTATATTGCTATATTGGACACCTCTAGCTTGCAGTCATCATTTACTCCACAGGCATAATGCTGACTGGTGGCTACATTACATTTTTAACAGAACTACCGTTAGTTGTTCTTCATGAACAAAGTTTGATCATAGTGTTAATTTTAGGTGTTTTTGCACTGAGTGAACCCTACCACACCTGAGTGAACCCTACCTGCTCTGTTTGGTTGCCCTTCTTGCTAAATATACCAGGAGTATCGAACTGGGGACCGTTAATTGGTTAGATACAATCCTGGACAAAGGATGTCCTTGGACGTCCAAAATCTGTTTCAAATAGTCTTCTAGTTGGTGACCTGTTAAAGTGGAACAGTGGGACATGAACGCACCCCATATCGTCCAGCCTGTCTATTTTGGAAGCCCACTGTTTTTTCAAGACACATTTTTCACACAATCGATTTAGCCTGTAGCATATAATCACTTACAACAGTAATAAGAGTAACAATGCTACTACCTGACTGAACAACTGCGCTGAATTAATCAGCAGTCCACAACAACAGCAGATGAAGAAGAAAGAAGCAGTTGAGCTAAACTGGAGCATTCCCTGAACTAGTGGTGGAAATGACTTAGATTAAACGATCGTCATATCTGTGATTTCAACGTTGATTCAATGGCCGAATGAGACATGGGAAACCATGTGACCTTGAGACAACCAAGGGTGAAGATTCTATGTTCTAGGATTTTGGTTCAGATTAATAACAGTACTCTAACAGCCCCCAACTCATCCCTTGAAAAAGCACCTTTGAGTGCACAATTCAAAGTGTGGACTACTTACTGGGTTTGCTTGTATTAACTCCTGATTGTTGACAATAGCGGTGAAAAAAATGATGGTTACTATTGAGTGCAAGACAAAGGAGGAGAAAAGGTTCTTATGGAGTGTAATCCTCTGGCAGCTTAAGCTCCTGCAGGCAGAGAAAAGAAATCAGTACACATGGAGTAACATCACCAGTTACTGGTAATAGGAGTGCAAAATTAAAATGCATTGGCATCACAGATGACTTACTTGAAATGGAAAAATATTGCCAGAGAAGCGGACAACGATATCAATGACAATCCATGACCAATAAGATTCAAATAGTAGAGGTTCAGCGCCCTCTGAATGAAAAAAACATAACATAACATAACGCAGTCAGTGCCTTACAGATGTTTAGCACGTGACCGTAAATAGAAAGGTTAATATGATGACCTCACAGCAGCCTCAGAACAGTTTACATCCCAACTCACCTGTCTGTGTTCGTTGTTGAACTGACTACAGCTGGTGTAATTGGTCCACGTTCTATTACTTTCAGGGTGGACAAACCAATGGCCGGATTCGGTGCAGATCTTCGTGGCCACCTCTGAAAGTAGAATATATGTCTTAGAAAACATTATAGAGCAATCCACGATCAAGGTTGTAGTGCTCTGTAGTAGGCATGCATATCAGAATGAAACTGGTATCAGCAGAAGTTGTGAGATATTTCAGAACAATATTTGATTTGACACTGGACTTTGAGCTACATCATCTGCAATTTATTCATATTATTGCTTTCCTTTTTGTAAGGCTAATCCATGTGGATTTCGTCTAAATTTATAGATTCTATAAAGGTTCACGCATCTGCACTGACATTTTTTTTTGCAAAAGGTTGCAATTCCCCAGTCAAATTTTGTTAAAAGCATAGTTACTCTTCATGTACAACATTTAATATAGAGGGAACAAATAAAATATAAAACAGGACCTGTGCTAAAAGTTATGGCACGTTTTATATTTTATGTGTTTTTTTATGTTTAAGGCCATGAAAAAAATGGGAACTATGCATTGAAATGTGCAGAAAACGCTATATTGATATGTCTTTTCTTATTTTCTTTATTCTTTCCATAAAACAGGTTTATTCTACAGGTACAAGCAGGTGTAAACTGTAAAATGTAACTTTTTTTTAATTCCACATTTTATGTGTGTTTTTTTCAATATGCATAAAAAGTTCGGACAGCATGTGTGATTTATTTATTAAGCTCACACATTACGGTTTCGGCACACATCCTTCCTCAGCACACATTAAGTTAAATTCAGCAAATAAACAGCAGTTGTGCATTACAGTCCTTTCACCAACAAAGTTTACAAAAAGTTTGGCAACACTTGCAGTGTAATTTTCAGTGAAAAAGTGAAAACAAATATTGTCTAAATAATGACTTAAACGTTTTCTATTATTATGTTCTCAAGGATTTCAAGAGCAGTGTACATGGCAATCACATGTCTATGTAGTACATAATATGCAGTATATGGATCATTCAACTGAAACTATTAAAATGATTAAAAAATCCATATAGTCTCTAACAAAATACTATCATAACTCTGCCTAAACTTTACCAAATGGTTTAGTAGTGATTATTTCATTGATTTCGGTAGTGACAATTTTAGCTATTCTGGAACAGAACTCAAATATACTAGCCAGTACATGATTAGCAAACACAGCTTTGAATAGTTATTCACACATAAAATATTTTTCATTAGAACACAGAAAGTTTACTTAACTGCAAAAATGATGTGTTGTGGTAGTGACAGTTCTTAGTTACATGCTGATTTTCACTTCCTGCTCTAAAATGCAGGGATGTGGTTAAAATAAGGCTCCGTCTACAGATTTAAACTCTCTGTGGTTTGGTAGTGACATGAAAATGTGAGACAGCAGATTTTATAGTAAAATTGGGTTTTATAATTTATAAATGAAAATGAAACTCGTGATAAATTTACACCTTCACTTTAAAAGAACTCAAAACGATCTTAAACTATATGTAAATTTAGATGTTAGGGTTTGAGACAGCCACCTCCCAATAGAAAGTAGTGTATAAATTATGATTTTGTATATATTTATGGCTAGGATTTCAATAGATCATAACATAATCCCTGTAGATAAATATGGTCTGAATACTTAATTGAGTTTTTATGTCAATTCAGTTGAATGGTCCACATATGCAATACTGAGGCAACTTGCAAAGTCAGGGTGAAAATATACCTAAGGTGTTAAAGTCATTGTAGTAATCTGGGCAGTGTTGAGCTGCGGTGACTCCGGTCTCTACGTAATCCCAGCACAGCCACCCATCCCATGTGCGGTTACAGGACAGTTCCTCTGTGGCTAAAAACAGAACAAGAGTTACTACAGTGTATTAGATTCACTGATTATTATGGGAAATAAATAAATAAATAAATAAATAAATAAAACCACACACACACACACACACACACACCCACACACACACACACACACACACACACACACACACACACACACAGCAAAAATTCATGGGCACCCTTTACTTCACACATCTTTACATCTTTAAGTGCTCAGATTTTAAACACAGAATCAGATCAAACTCTTCTGCAATGTTAGGTTATGGTCAGATTTGTGCTTGTATTTAGCAGAATCCATTACAATCAACCGCTGGGTTGCATTTAATAGATCTTTAGTTTGCTGTTACGTAGAGACAAGTTAAATATCCACAAAGGGTCTACAGTGGACTCTGTAACTACTCTCAACTAGTCCCTGGTTGACAACTTTAAAGGGGAACTTAATTAAATGGTTGAGATGTAAACAAAGTCATTCCGAGTGGTTTGGTGTAAAATACTCTGTTCTAGAGAAACTTACAGAGTCAGAATTGTTTATAGTGGTGGTGATGGGAACCAGACATCTGAAGAGTTAATGCCTCTGAAAGCCTCCTCACAAAGACTTACTACATGACATGATTATGAAATCACTGTCTGAGACATTGTTTTATGACAGCTTTGTGATAAAGTTTTGGCTTAACTGTATTGTAATGCATTCATGGTGGAGGGATACATGGCATGGTAAGGCAAAGTAATCCCTAAAGAAAACTTTAGATTTGTCACAAATTTACCATCATCAGCATTACATATATCAATTCAGATAATATGTTGAGGTTCACTGGTGGTTTGGGATATTAAATAACATGGCTGTAAGTCTGTAGGTTCTTTTTCTTTTAACCACTTCACACCAAACCCCTCTGAATGGTTCTCAAGGACTAAATTATACATCATTGTTGGAATTACCTATTAAAGTACCTCTAAGATGATGCAAATAGACGTAACTCAACATACATGCAACGTTTTTCCAGTACAGTCCAACTACACCCTTAAAAATAGAGGGGCCAAAGGGGGAGTTTTGGAGCAATACCTAGGAACCCTTGGTTCAAGTCCTGGACCCTTGACTCTGCATATTATGGTGTTTCCTCTACTCTAACACAACTCATACAACTAATCAGCCCTTCCTGAGGTTTAAGCATGTGTAGGAGCAGGAAAACACGAAAGAGTTATAGAATTATTATTAAAGAAACAAAAAAAGACTCAATAACTTGTTTAGGTACCGTATACATTCTGAATGGCATTCTGACTGCTGCAACATTATTACTCTGTATCTATCTAACAGGGCTGTACAACAAATTCAGCTGCACAAAAGCAGGAATACATTTACAAATATATCATCCAAAAGTGAAGGGAATTCTTTTATTCCCCGTAAGTTAAGTCAGTACATGAGCTAATGCTAGAACCACAGGGGGTCCTGAGGGGTCCGGGACCCCCTAATTAACTTTGTGGACCCCCTGTATGTCTGAAAATAAACTTAATATGATGTTATACTGTTCATAGCCAAGCAGCAGTAATCATGCCCAGGATCAATTTGGCAATGTGCCACAGCATATGTGTAAATCTGCAAACTGCAGAGATGGATGGAAAGAGTGACATGTAACTCATTTGTCAAACTGAACACAAAGGAGCAGATGTGTAAGATCTCAGTTAATGTCTGGAAGAGCACACTACAAGCTGGAAAAGAAGTATTCCTGAAGAAGAACGGTTAAACCAAACATTTTGTTGCTGCTGAAGCTAGCGTTAGCACTGCCATGGCGTGTGTGGTAGCAGCCAATGCTGGAGTAGCTGGCCAACACAGTGTATTTCGTACACTTGCTACAGCTAATAGTGTAACATTAGATGAGAGGCAATATGGTCTTCTACACAATGTAAATTCTTTTCTGCTCAATCGATGATGTTTAAACATGTCTTGGTGACGCGGCAAAAACAGAAATACCTCCAGATATCATGGTTATTGTCTGTGGCACCATAAGGCACTCTTGCTTGCTAGTAACAATAACAATAAAACCATAAACACCAGCTTGTACCTCTCAATGCCCGTTTTATTTTGAATGCTAACTGAAATGGATGCTAAGCTAAACCTGGAGATGTAACTACAGTAGCATGGAATAATTACTTGCATGCTGCTGAGTTAGCTTTCAGCATTGTCATGTCAACTTTAGTGAATTTCTTTTGTAACTCCAAGTGAACATATCTGTTCTTGCTCTCTTTTGGTGGGTAGGACAGCCATCACATTAATTAGCACAATGCTAGCCAACGCGGACTAGCTGACATAAGAGAGCATGCTGTGATGAGGGGAGGCCTAGCTAGCGGGCAAAGGGTAGAAGCCCTAGAAGCTACATGGTGCCGCAGTAGTGCTGCTGCCATTTTGCAATGTTTACAAAGCAAACGTTTTAGAAGTTTGAACATTATGTATATAACGTTTGTGAGTAATTGCTTTGTCTGGGTTTAAACTTGGTGTAAAGTCGTTTTGTTGTTAGCCATCTAGCTTTTAACATCCCTGATAGCAAGAGGATAGTGGACCACTGTTGGCCCATTAAAGGCAAATCTGGTGGTCCAGCTGAGTGTTTTGCTCAGCGTTTTCTGGGCGACCTGTTTGTGGTTAAGGAGAGTATTAGACAAAGTGCCACTTTTTAATACTTGTTTTATACTTTATAATTAATTTAATAAATAATTTTTACTGTCTGTAACAATATTTTCAACAAAATCATTACATATGGTATAATAATTAATATTATTATAGTTATTAATAATATATTTTACTCTCAATTGTTTATAGTATTTGTAAAATATAGTAAAATTAAAGGCTGTAAACATTTTAAATCTTTGTGAGGAGAATAAAAACTAGCAAGGTGCAAGCACATATGCAGGACAACAATCTGGGTAGTCCGAGGAAAGACCAGCAGTGGTAAACAGTCAGTAGGGTGCCAACCTTATCAAGCCAGCTTGCTATCTGGGATGCTAGCTACACCCTAATGTTGCAACGGAACAACCAGTTAGTTTTCATTTCTTGTCAGCGCAAGTTCTTTGCAGCAGGTGGAATTGGCCATGACTAAATTGGGGGCAAACCCAGTAAAAATACCTGAAATACCTAGAACTGTGTGTCCAAGCCAAAAACAATTTAGGACCCTTATATTTAAGCTTGCTGCTTGTTATATGTCTTGGCTATATGTCTTCATGAAGTGCTGCTTTAGGGAGATGCTCAAGTGTAGTTACTGACACATAAGCTTGATTTATGCTCGCTGGTGACAGAAAGGCACAAATTTGCTCAATCTAGACAAGCACTGACAGTCTCCAGAATTGCTGTCAAACAAACCTCTGCCTGGAAATGGTTGGAGCCAGGCCATGTGTTAGGAATATATAGTTGAGTGTTTGCAGATGAACAATACATGCTTACAGACACACCCAACGAAACATACAATGACATTCCAGTGAGTCATTTGCCGTTTACACGTAAAAGCAAAGAATCATCTGACAAAAGTTTGTGTGGCTGTCAACAAGTCACTATCGTTCCTAAACTGGGCCCTAAACTAACCATGTATTTAATTACAGTACCAGTACCAAAAGTTTAGACATGGTTACTCCTTATAGAAGGTTCTCCTTATGTTTATCTCAATGCTTTACTTTAGAATAAAAGTGAAGACATCAAACTATAAAATAGCACTCATTTATCCAGTCCATCTTTAAAAAACTCAAAAATGGAACTTCACAGAGGGATAAAACAGCTTTCTTGGCTTGCAATGGAGTTATGATATGCAGTTATGATATAACAAGAACAGTTGTATTGGTCTGTCCACCATGAACATTCATTAAATTGACTAAACTTTCAAATTGTGCAAAAAAAAAAGTTTTTATGTGCAACAGAATATATATCAGATGTATATGTGGTATATCATGATATTTATTTTTTCAGACATCGCATCAGCTGGAACTGTTAACTGGACGCCCGTCGAGTCTTTAAGATAACCAAAAACATCCACTTAGTTAGGGTTAGACACTAAACCCACTAAAACCCCTAAATGGCTTTACGCTGAATAACATAACCATAACACCAAAATCACAGCGGGGAGCGGGGCTTAAAGACACAGGATCTCTAACAGAGCGCTTCAGACGCTGAGATGAACACTGATGTACAGTATGAGAAAAAACTGAAACTAAACTAAAACAATAATATAAAGAAAGCAGAGTTAAGGTTTCTGGACTTCTCACCTGTTCGACTGTGCTCTAAATGATCTTTTGTAATCTTCTGGTAGCATTCAAACTGAGCCATTACAATCTTGTTGCGGGTGATGTCCATATCGTGAACAACAGTTTTAGACTTCTCTTGGGTGTCATTCTCCGCTGAAAGGGCCACTATGAAGAGCTGTAAAAATGACATGAACAGGCTGTTTGTAGATGATAGACACATTTGAATAAACTGCACATTTTCAGATATTAATGATGTGGCTATTTATTTGAGGTAGTTTAGGAAGAGTGTCAATAAAAAAATTTCTTCTTTTTTATACTCTGTGATAAATTAACTTTTTGCATGTTTTAATAAAAAGGACACCATGTGTATTTTTGTCTGCATATACATTTGAATTTATATCTATGTGCAATTTATATCTTAAATATAGTTAGTGTTATCAAAGCCTTTAATAGACAATTTCATCTATTAAAACTGTTCTGGTCTGGTCTGCACAATTTGACTTATTGTTTGTGGCCCTGACTTCTCAGACGAATTTCAAATTAAACAGGCATCTACTTAGACACTCATAGAAACCTTTGTTCTTCAATTTAAGTGTATGCTTACATTTAAAAAAATAAATGAACATTATTATAATAATTACACATTTTAATGTTTTAACTGTCATTTTAACCAAAATGACTCAAAAAACCCCTAATTTTTCCAAAATTTGTGAAATGGCTGACCCTGGCATTGCATTATGAAGTTCACTTGGGGTCTTCATTATGATGTAATACTCTTGCCCCTCTTTTGTAAAAGCATGTCAAACTAAAAGTCAATTTGTTCAAATGTTGTGCAACCAAAAACAAATGACTTTTCGTAAATATGGAATTAGGAAATATGAACTTGTGAACAAAAAGTTTTCAGTGAGTTTTACAACCTTTGAAGTGGTAAAATCATGATATCATGAATCATGATTTTTAATTTTGGCCTTTTCGGGCATTTTTTTAACAGTTGCTTACTCCTCATATATATACTTTGACGGATGTACCACCTGACATTTTTAGACTTTTGGAGGCCAAAAGAATCTAAAATAAGTGTTATATGGGACGCTGTGAATTTTTGGGAAAATAATGGACTTTCATTCACATCACGTCAATGACCCTTTGTACTCCACACTGCAGTAATAATTATAACTAGGCAAACTGTACCTCGCAGGTTGTGGACAGCAACAGAAATGAGGTTATCCAATTTCCAGGCATGGTTTATCCGTTCCCTTACTGAACAATGGTGCCTGTATGTGTCCTGAAAAAAAAGAGAACAGAATTCAGTCAAATCACTGAATTAGGGCACTTTGATGTGACCAATGAAGACCCTTAACTTGCAATAAGGATGCACTCAAGGTCACAAATAAACCCTCAGTACAGTAAACACCATAAAATGCAACATGTAAACTTTGTTCCTTGAATCTGATTTTTACAGGCAAAAAAAAAAATGTACATCAAGTTCAGAAAACGCTTGTATATTAATATTGATGCTGCCTTTCACACCAAAACTGGACTGCATAATTTTTTCTTTTTGGCTGACCAATCAAAAACAGAGCTGATCTTGCTTGTACCGCCAGCAGCATGCTGACTAATGCAGAGATTATAGAAAATATATGGTAGGTCAGATCTGAAGGGATGGAGAATGCTGGTGAGTACCTTACAGCAACTGTTTACAGCCTTGTTTAGTTTGACTTGGTGCATTCCAGTCTATTTATGCTCATGGAGAAGCTCAGAGTATTAGCTTCACTCTATAATATGCGCTCCTGTTAATGAGAACAGAACTAGAGCCTTGAATAGAATGGGTTAAACTCAGTGTGTGTGTGTGTTGTTTAGCTGCAGTCCCTAAAAGTAAAACGATGAATTATTTATTGCTGTTTCTCAAGGAATCCATTTCTCCTTCCTCTTACATCTTCTACGCATACAGATTTGTTGTAAAGGTCCCATTGCATTAAAAACTGCATCTGTTTGTTTGTCTGAATAAATCATACTTAGTGTGAAAAGGCCTTTACTTTCTCTGCACTATGAAGTACTTGAGATGAGTAATCTGAAAATACATTATTGTAACCATAATTTACAACATAATAGGCTTTTCAGACATTAGATTTTTCATTTTAAGATTGTTCTAAGCTTATTATAAGATTAACTTCTTGCTAGATGCTTTTTACTTTTTTAAATGATTTTAAGTGAAGTTAAATTCACTATACTGACAGATAATTTGGTTTATTTCAGGCATATTTTTTTAATAAGCACAATTATCTGTCAGCACAGTGAGCTAATTTGGCTTACTAAAACTACTTAAAACAATTTTACTTGCCAAGATATTATTATATGCAGTGTGAAACACTGAAGCACAGATAAGAAATTAGGGTGATAGTAACTTTGGGCTCCTGCAGATGGTGTTGCACAAGGATGTTGGGGCTATAAATACCTGCGGGGTGTGAGTGACGGGATTCATAGATTAAGAAGAGGTGGTACAGTGCAGGGAATGTCTTGTTCCATGTGTGGAAAATGGGTTCAAAGCAGATGTTAATGATTGGCTAAAAGGAGTGATTGCATCTGGGCATGGCAAAGACCATAGTGTGAAGGAAGTAGCTGAATTTGCAGGTGTATGGAAGCGTACGGTCATACGGGTCTACCAGCAGTGGCACAAATCCCAATCTACAGGAAATCTACTCCTCAGAATTGTGCCAGGGAAGGCATCCACCAAATCTGGCCCAACTGTGCAATTCTTTGATGCAAGACTGATGCAAGACACATACTGTCTGAACATTGATGTGGCCTACATCCAGAAACGTGTCCAGTCCATGCAAGATCGAATCGCAGCTGTTAATTGTGCTCGTGGAGGTATTACATGCTATTACATTACATCATTGAGGTATTACATTTCAGTCACATATGATATATAAATATGTATTTATATATCATTTCAAATATCATGAAAATGACGTGAAGTACAACAATAACTTCTGCCTTATTGCCCATTTTTAAATAAAAGAGTGATCTGTATTCGAACTGCACTGTACTTCAAAACGAACAGACAGTTTGACAAGAACAGCATGTTTCTGATGGTTTGTTATAGTAAGTAATAGTAAACTCCAAATTTCCCCGAGCAAATAGCTGGGGATCTATCAACGGACTCTTCAAGCCAGGATTGTGGCAATGGAGCCAACAGAAGCCAAGTGGAAAAACTCCAGGCCTGTTTGACATAACAGTTCAGTCTGTCAAGGGACCTCCAACTACAACACAGGGGAAACAAGAATATCCTGAGACACGCACTACAAACCTCGCTGTGCCTGTGTTGGCTGTGGAGTCCCAGGCCAGGGCCAAGAGTTCTTTTACTTAGAATGACCCAAAGTTACCACAAAGGTGAAAGGCTGTGGTGTCTCTAGGAAACCTCGATGCGGGCTTTGAGGAAATACTCATGCAATACAAACAACAACAGAACCCTGTTCACCACTAAAATTGCTAATGCCCATTTACTTTTAAATATAGAACACACTGTAAAAAGCTGTAAAATTAACATTATTATTTACAATTTACATTGCATTATTTCATTATACTGTAATTCCACAACATTAAAATCTCAGTAACTACCATGAACACATCATATGTTACTATAAATTGACAGTTTGCTTACATCTAAAGAGTATAGAAGGTATAAACCTACAGTAAACTACATACAGCAAGTGACAGTAATGGTTATGAGGGGCACAACTACAGCTGATGTACTCACTGGAACAAACTGCCATGGTACAACAGCCTGCTTTCAGCGGCCCTCAAAAGTACTTGGACCCTTGGCACCAGCCACCTTTTAAAAGAACACTTTGTCCCAAAGGAAATTATAGTTTTGGAATCCTCAGCTACTTGGCCTGATATTTCGATGTCTAACGTTGTGCTTAATACATGTTTAAACTCCAGCGGCTCTGAAAAAGCCCTAGTCTCAACAAAAACTTTGCTTGGGTGGAAGAAACCCCAGCCTTTAGTTAGCCAATTAGCTAGCCAGCTACCTAAGTTACCTAGCTAGTTGAAATACAGGTGAAGTCGGCTAGTGCACATCACTGCTAGGTCAATTTAGTATAATTGAACTGTTTAGAGAAGGCATGTTGTGGTTACATGATTAAATAAAGTGCTTATTAGCTATATAACTAGATAACATGGTCAGGAACATAGCTAACTTTCTCTCTAAACCTAACCTCGGGTGACCAGACGCCCCAGAGTCCCCTTTTTTGGTGGCCTGGGGTTGACTGGATATGTCCCTGGAAATGTCCCAATGTTTAACTGTGAAATGTGAAAAAAGGCCAGAAGAAGTCCAAAGAAAGACCTGCAGCAAAGCAAATGGTTTGCAGTGTGCTTGTTTTGGTCAACAGAGGGGGCAGCTGCTATCTACTAACTACTTCTCCCACATGGTCATCTAGTTTTAGAGAACACTGCTGTATAAAGCTCCACCAGAAGCTAGCAAGTGTCCACAACATCACTCCAAACGTCTTTTAAAGACATGAGGTAGTCCTGCCGTTAAAAGCAGGGGTGGGTTACGGGACTTGAATCAATCTGATTTGTATAACCAAATAATCTACTTGAAAGTGGCTACCACGCCATCTACAAATAGAGCAATAATTTTTTTAACTGCGTCCATTTTCTGCCATTTTTCGGACTATTGTAACATATTCCCATTCATGCTGCTTAGAGTGACGTTAAGGCTCTTCAGGCTCAGTCAGCAGCTCCTCTGGCAGCAGTGCTTTTCCCTTTCTCCTCACACAGTACACAAAACATTGGATATTTTAATAAAATATTGATTGCCAAATGTTGCTGGGTTTCATTTCAGAAATCTGGTCACCTTAACCCTTATCTCTGGAAAGAACAGTAAACGGTAACAGACCACAAATCTAACTTAAACTACTTTACTTAACATTAAGCTTCCTCGCCAACCTTCCTCGCCATTCCTGATCTGTGGCTTCTTCTACCCAAGCAAAGTGTTGCTTGGCCTGGGGCTTGGCCTGCAGCTTAATAGTGCTGGTGTTTGTGGAAGCTACAGTCTACAAAAACAGTGTAACTACACACAAAAACTGCCTACTGTTTGCTTATCTCACTTTTTTGATATGCCCTAATGTATTTAAACATAATGGTCCATCAGCTCTTTTAGAGACATCTAGCACAGGCCAACAGAAAGGGCCCAAAACTGCTTGGAAACAAGTCTGGTTCCACTGACTTACATTAAAATGAAATTAAGTTTTTGCCCTCTCCTGTAAAGTTACCATTTTGGAGACACTTGTTTTTCCTTGGACAGCGATGATGTGGTAGTGTGTTATTGTTATTATATCCATTTAAAGCCTTAAGAACCTCAACCCAGACAGACTGTTTCAATGACCCTGCACATGTTAACCACTACAAGTCTCCAAAGCACCTCTGACACATCAGTGGATTTGTTGTTGTTTTCCTTTTTAAGACAGGACCTGTCGGTCCGGCTGTGGTCAAGGGGACGAGACGCCATGTGATTCTTTTGTTCGGCCTCCAAACATTTCCTGTACAGATGGGGGGAACGAAACCAGATGACTGGGCTCATGTGGAAAATTATCCATCGGCCTTTATGGAACAGTAAAGGACACGCTTCCGAGAAGTCCAGACAGACATGCTGAATTAATAAGAGTTTTTTTTTTAACTCTCCATTTGAATAGAAAACACGTTTCACCAGGAAATGCCACTCAACGTGGAGACTTTGATCATGGTAAACTGACAAGATCACCTCGTGAAGATGAATAACCTGTGTGGAAAGAACTCTAATGTGGGGATATTTGGATTTGGTCGAATTCTAAGTTAGGCTTCGCTTTGTTAGGTTTCACTAACGGCTTTATTTTAATAGTTCCACCATATAATCCAGCACATGTTCTTGGATAAACCGTGGCATTTGATTATGCGGGGGTTAATAATAAATGGTGCTGAAAACCATATGCACGGTCCATCCTTTTAAACCTTCCTTCCTGCCTTCCTTCCCTCATTCCTTTCTCAGCATCTCTCGCTGACAGTGCAGAGCAGGAGAGGTGCATCCGTACTTACAAAAGGGCATATGATCTAACCAGAGAGGCTTTATTGGCCTGCTGTGGGCCTTTTGTCATGACACGCCATTGTTAAATGTCGCAGATGGAAACCTTCTGGACTCAAGTCTTTGAAAAGTCTTTCTTCAGCCCACATATTAAACATCATAGGTCCAGTTGTGACAGGACAGGGAGACACATATGAAGGACTCTTGCGTTAATCTTCTTTGACATGTCTTTAAAACAAAAAGACCACACACCTGGGACAAGAAAGGGTGGTTCTTGGTTTGGATGTGCTGTTCTAGGAAAAGCTTCATCCATATAGTTCTTTAAAGTGCCATCCCTGAAAGGTTCTTTAGAGTCCCACGGTTCCTCTATGGCAGTGTTCCTCAACCCTGGTCCTGAAAGCCTGCTGATTTGCACATTTTTCAGCTTTTCCTGCTTTAACTCAGCTACTTTTACTCAATAATGGGCTCTTCATAAGTTGATGGGTTGGATCAGGTGTGTTGGAAGCAGATACAACACTAAACAGTGAACGGCAGTGGGCCCCTAAGACCAGGGCTGAGAAGCAATGTTTTATGGCATCACAACGGGCCAGTTTCCAAGACCCAGATTACGCCTAAGCCTAGACTAAAAAGAATTTCCAATGGTGATTCACCATGGGCACTGTAATTTAGTCCAGGATTAAGGGTAATCCATATCTGGGAAACTGGCCAGAAGAGTTTAACAACCATTGGATCAGTTTATAGAGCCACTGCTTCAAGTAGCCAATAAGAACAGTTATGCACATGCGTTCTACTTTGCACTTGATGAGAACATTACAACTACAGAATACGGGTATTTTTAAAGCAATAGCTTTGTGCGAACTGCACATGATTATTGGGGTTGGTTCCATTTTTGGGCTGTCCCGCTATAGATCCAGGTTTGGTTGAAAGATGATGTAAAAGCTACGGAATGGGGTAAATACCATTATGCCATAGAAGGGCTTGAGGTGCCTGCTTTGCTTCACCCTGACAGCTTCCATCCTTAGTGCAAACTGTAATCAACTTTCAAGTGGAGTTATTTGTGCTAGATGGACTATCCATGTAGTCCACCATAAAGAAGCATGGAAATGGCAAACGCGAGGTAACCCACGCTCTTACTAACAAAAAGCGTTCTTAAGATGCGAAAGAAGAGACACTTCTGGAGCACATTCAAATTTTAAACTGCTGCACTGCTGTTTCCAGGTTAACTGACATGTTTCATTGAAATGGTGCAAAAAGATGGGCTTTAAGGTTTTCTCTTATTTGATGGGTGTGTCAGAGATATATAAACCCCACTCTATTAAAAAGACAGTACACATAATGAATTCTAATAAAGTCCTCTACTAATGCGTCCGCTGCAGTTGGGTGTGCACAACGTAGAAAACGTTTGTCGTAAGCCACTGTTCTATAACTGCATAACACAATAGAGTGTTCAAGGCACCAGGTTTCCATTGAAACAAATGCTTTGCCATGTCTTGTTGGGGTTGAATGCAGCCGTTGTTTCCTATAGAATCTTTAAAAAGCTGGAGGTGAAGTGGTGAAGTAGTAAGCCTCAGTGAATAAGCTAACGCATCCTCTACAGGGAACAAACTTAAATATGTCTATTTTACTGCACGGTCAGGAACTGCCCCCTCTTACGGTCCTACCTAAAACATCCTAGAATCACAGCTGATTAAAACATTCTTTTAATGGACCCAAATTGATTCCTCTTCAGGCTCTGATTTATTGTCTTCATTTTCAAAATGGTTCGCCGGTAGCTTTACTCTACTTCAGTTCAGAGTCAAAGTAACCTGTGGAACCTGTTAGTACGCCTGCTCAAGATCTTTATTTTGGTTCTTTATAAAAAACTGGACTATTTTGGGTGGAAACCCAACTTCTGGTGCCTGTGGAAGATACAGTTTGCAAAAATAGTGTAACTACACACAAAAACACTACCTAAAACTGGACATCAGCTCCCATAATTCATAGCAAAATACAACTACATATTGACGTTGTCCAAAGAAAAATATGTATCTCTGCTTTTGTTGATTTTTACTTTAATGTATGATTTGAACCCACCAGCTGCCGTTTACATTGTATGAACATGTCATGATGAATGGACCAACAGAAATTGCGTATAATTGCTTGGGAAAATATCTGGTTCCACTGTTGCACATTAAAATTAAATAAGGTTTTTGCTTCTTTAGAAAAGTTCATTTTGTTGGGCGATGCTTATGATCTTAGTGTGTTTTACCAACAGTGCACTCTAAACTCCACTGCTGTTGTGCTACAGTATACTGTTGTGTGAAGTCAAGAGAACACTTTCTAGATGCTCTTCGTCAATTAAATGCAATCTCTTTCAATCTAGAACACGGCTTCCAGTTGTGTTCCTGGGGGAAATCCAGCCCAGCCTGGCAATGTGTGATTAAGCAGGGAAACCACCAAACTGTGCTGGACTCCATGCCTGAAGCCGACCACCCCAAAAGGTGGGGCATTAAACAAATGAGGGAAAGGTTTCAGGTAATTCTTCCATTCTGTTATTGTATTGTTATTGTTTTTATGTAGCAATCCGCACACCGCGATATGGAAGACTTTCCATATCTATATTGGGATTTCCTTGGGTGTGCTCGGGGTCACACCAGGAAGCTTGAAAGGCGGTGACTTATTTGTTTTTCTTTCTGCACTCCAGCGTCTCCTAACAAAACATTGAGAACTCCTCTATACTCCACTTACTCATGGCCTGGTAGCCCTAGGAACTTAACAGGAATAGACCCACTGCAAGCAGCATGTCATAGCATCAAAGAAGCAATGCCCATAAAGCCGATCCAATAGTGAAGGAGAAAGAAACCCAAAACCTCTACCAAGGCGCCAGCTTATAATGAAGATAAGTTTAAGGAAAAGACTTCACTGGATCGAAACACTGAGTGACTGGGCACTGGCAGGCTGGCTGGACTGGAGCACTTGGTAGAAAAACAAAAGGCTGAAACATGATAACTTCTTGACCTTCCTGAAGTGCCTAAGGAGGAGTTTATGGGATGTTACATTCCCAATAACTCCCCCTCTCTCACTCTCTCTCTCTCTCTTTCTCTCTCTCTCTCTCTCTCTCTCTCTCACACACACACACACACACTCTCTATCTGTCTATCTCTGGGCCCTGGCCCCTGGCTGGTCACTGTCCAGCCCTTAAATCAGGAAGCCCCTGTCAGCTGCACTGACAGTTTGTTTAACTTATATCCGTTTGGGGAAACACCCATGGATATCAAACCAAAATTTTCCACTTTGCACCCACAGAGATGTAGACTAGAGGTAGATAGTCAGTTACTATTAATATAGGAATATTACCTATGCCTATAGCATGGCCTGTACACAGAAAAACACCATACAATACTTCTTTACAGACCTTCATTTATTTACAGTCATAATGTCATGTATTTCTTTCAACAGCATGTTTTATCCACCGTTTCCCTTTAATACAGCTTTCAGTCTTTTCAGTCGGTTTGCTTATTAAAGAAATCCATGCTTCCAAAGTTCAGTCTTAGAAGTTGGCTCTATTTTCTGCTTCTCACCTTAAAGGTACCTTAATGGTAATCTGTAACACATTCAGTGATGTTGAGGTCTGGATTCTGGGGTGGTCAGTCCATTAATCTGAACTTCTTTGTAAGGGTGGGAATCACTGAAACCCTCAGGAATGTGATGTTATTGAGATACAATACTATATTATTATGATTTTGTGATATGCTGAGTACTGCAGTAACGTATATTGCAATATGTTGTGATTTATTCCAATTCTTCAACAGCAAATTATGTTCCCAAAGAAAACTTTGCACTGATATAGTCAGATAGGAATCCACCAACATTGACATCCATGCATTGCAAGTTAACACAGTTTGTTTGCTTTACTCAAAGCAATTGGTTTTATTATACTAGTACCACAAGTTTAGTTTGTATTTGCAATTTATATGATGAAATATCGATACTTGGCCTCCATGTATGATGTAATATTGGCACGCGAAATACTGTGTATCAGTCCCCCTATAATTCGTTGTTTCATTTGCACATTTTTCTTCTTTTTTGTCTATTTTCTTTTTTCACTAAGGGTTTCTTGACAGCTGCACATACAGTGGAAGGATGGGTTTCTTCAGATTTGAGGCAAAAGTGGAGGTTGATTTTCTCCTCTCTCCCGAAGATAAAAGCTTTAGATAGTGCTTATCTGTTGGGGACACGTTTGGTGGTCTACCAGGTCTGGCACTGTTGTTAGGAGTTCCATGTTCTCTGCCTGTTGTTGGAAACTTGTTTGGGAAGTTTGGGAATGTCTTTCCCCTTCCTTATGTAAGTGGATTATTTAATATTATTATTTAACTTCCTCCCTGGAACAGCACTGTATACAAAAAATTAACAATAATATTCACAATCAATTATTCTATCCAGTGTACTGTAAACCTTCATCTACAGCTGTGTAAATACCAATCTTATTCTGGATGATGTGTAAATATAGACTGACTCATTCATTCGCTGCTTCTTATTTATTCCTAAGCATTGGGCCTAATTAACCTGATTCATGACATGTTCTCCCAAACACAGTTGTTCACACCTTTGGTACGTGGACTTTAGGAAGAATTTTCCACTTAAAAACAGTTGGCAAATGAGGCCCTGTATTCTTACACATATATCAGGAGTCTTGTTCTGTGCAATCATTTAATCTGTTTAACTGGTGTTAAAACATATTGTGACAATAGTTTCAGTTGGATGAAGTAAAAACAGGACAAGGACTAGTGTCAGTGAAATTCAATGGAACTGATACAATAAAACTGAAGCTAGAACGGGCTACTGGTCAGAGCACTACGCTATGGAACAGTGCTCACAATCATTTACAAAAAGTCAACTCTTCATGTTACTCCATGTCACAGTACAGGCTTTCTGACTCTAAAAAGCACAGCAACATGAGTAGTCACTTTCCCAGGCTACACTCTTAAAACAAGGAACAGTTCTTCAGTAGTAACGGCAGTGATCTAGGCTATAGATCTATAAAGAGCCATTTTATGCTTAACTTGGTCTTGGCTTGGTATAATTGTTCTTCAGATTAATGGAGAATGGACTGAACCATCAGTTTGGTTCTTCCAGGGTTCTTTAGTAGTAAAGGCAATATTTCTATTTAGAACCATGAGTTCTATAAAGAACCATTTTATGCTTAACTTGTAATTGGCTTGGTGAAAGTGTTCTTCAGATTAATAGAGAATGCAATGAACCATGATTGGCTGGCTTTTCAATGGATCTTTAGTAAAGCCAACGGTTCTGTATACCTATACAGAACTATTTCATGGTTAAACGTTTTTTTGGGTTTTTTTTTTTTTTTTCCGCATGGTGAAATGGTTCTTCAGATTGATGGAGAATGCTTTGAACCAACATTGGTTGGCTTTTAAAGGGTTCTTTAGTAAATGGTTCTATTTAGCAATTATTTAGGGTTATAAATAGAACTATTTTATACTTAATTTTTTGTGTTACTTGTTATGTTTTTGCATGGCATAATGGTTCTTCTTTTGATAGTAAAAAGTGATAGTAAAAAGTTGTGAATCTTTTCGAATATGGTTCTAGACAGCACCAAAAAGATTCTCCTGTCATTCACAACCTTGGAGCCCAAACACAAGAAGAACTCTTTTGGTGCTAACTATTTTCCAAAAATATCAATCTAAAGATCCATTTCACCATCTCCAAAAAAGCGACCCTTGAAGAACCATCTGTTCTAAGTGTGCACATGTCAGAAGAACAGTCTGACATGACCAAAGCATGTCTGTAGTACAGCTCTGTACAGCACAGTGGAGCGCAGAAGACCCTCTAATACAATACAGCCTCAGTGTAGTCCCATAAACCCTCGGGGCTCCAGCGCAATAGACTCTTAACGTCAAACGTTGTGCAAGTGTCCACAGCGTGGAGTTCAGCATCTGAAGCCAGCACTCCTGTGACAGCGTTCGCCTCTATTTCGTAACTTCACTCTAAACTTCCTAAAACTGAGGGAGCTTTAATTTACAGTGACGTGAAGAAGAAGAAGACCAGCATGCTTAATGGAGCCATCACTGAGCACATCCCCAGGCTATCTGATAGGTCTGTTCTGTTCTGTTCAGCTTCACAAATTCACTGTGAATTACTTCTCAGTATCACTACAGCTAGCTAGAGGCAGAGCCCAGTCTCTGCCCCGGCCCCTCCATACAGCCCACTAGATGACAGCAAGGCGGCAGACAGAAAACACTGAAGGAAAATGAACTTACGTTTCACCTCAATAGAAAAGTTCTCTGCTCAGAACGAAGCTGTCCTCTTCATATAGTCATGTGTGTGAGGAGCTGTGTTGGCTGAAATTCACTCGGACTCTGTGGAAATCACTCTGCTAGCTCGTGAAACGCGGCGCACAAACTAATAGTGGTACAAACCTGCAGCGCTCGCGCGTGAGTTTCTTCTCCACCCGTTTTCCGACGAAGCCCCGCCTCCTCCGCCGCGATTGGCTGATAGACAGAGGTGGGTAGTAACCTAGCTTTCCTCATGCACTCACTTTGACGGATTTGTACTTTTCCCAGGATCTAGTTCACTAGACAGAAGCATGGCTGTACCATACACATTTTACACCCCCATTATATACTTGAAGACCCTTCATAGTACACTCCTCTTCAAAAGAACAGCTGCACAGAAGGAAGTGTGGGATTGCAGTGCTATTGGGAAGGAAGATAAAGGTCACCAGGAACGATAAATGATGACTGGTATGGGTTATATTGATTGAGCTACACATACAGAAGTAGTGTCTCTCAGTATGGCGTCAGGCCGCCATGTTGGCTAAAGCAACATGCCAGACGTCTCAGCATGGAGTTGTAGAGGTTCCTAATGGTGTCCTGTGATAATCCATCCCATGCAGCTCGAATATTCTCACTCAGTTCCTGCAGACTGTGCGGTAGGGGTGGAGGTGGAGTGATACCAGGCCTTCTGAATGTGTGACGCGTGACAACAAACAGCTCATCTTGGCGCTGACCACGGTGCCTCCACACACAGATTCGTTGGTTGTCTCCACCAAGACAAAAGCGGGACTCGTCACTGAAGATGACCTGCTGCCATTCTGAGTCACTCCATGACAGTCTGGCACGACACCATTGCAGTCTTTGGCGACATTGACGTGGTGTTAAGGGCAGTTGTCGTAACGATCTGTAAAGATATTAAGTGGAGTCTGAACTGAATTAACATTGAAACACTTGAAACACTGAGCTACTATGCTGTGCTATTGATATGAGATCTGAGTCAGGACTGTTGGATGGGTTGAACAAATTGCTAGAACTTGCTAGAGGTTACATACTGCTTCTTTAAGTGGGTGGTTCCACAATTACACATCCCTTCTAATTATATGACTAAATAAAATTATTCAAGAAATGTATTAACCCATCTTAGGCTGAGTAACAGCACTTTTTTAGCACCAAATTAGCAAATACACCAAATTTTGTTAATTAGCATTGATGCTAAAGGGGAATTCCACCAATATTTAAACATTTCTGCATAATTCGCTGGTTGTGATGTAAACCAACTCATTCACAGTGTTTTGGTGTTAAATGGTTCATTTGCAGAGAAACATACAAGCTCTGATTTCTTATGGGAACCGGGGTTGCCATGTATACAACAGAAATATAGCCATTTTATTTACTACTCAAACCCACCAGTGAACCTACAAGTCTACTTGGTTTATATGTGAATGATCTACTGTATGTTGTCATTAAATTTGGGTAACAGGGTTGAATTATCAGTCATTAATCACAATATCATTGAAAATGAAAACAAAAGTTTGAGGCAATTTCTTTTTTCGTTCCCATGATCTTCAGAAAATGAACATGTGACGTATTGTGGAACATTTGAAATGTGTGTTCAGGTAACAGGCCTGACTTACAATGGATGACTGATGAAAAAAAGATATTTCAAGCATGAGATGTTCAATGGATTCACACATTAATGCAAAACAATGTGACTGATTTTACGTATATTTAAGGTAGAGTGCAGTTTTGGAGGGCTGGGGCAGCAAAAAAGTCTGTTTTCTAGCTGCTGCTGTATGTAGGTTTTAGTATTATTGTTTAGTATTACTAAGTTAAATAAGCACTTTAATTGATGTTGTTCTTTACATACATAGACTATTTGTAACTGTAATGTCAGTGGGACACATGGGACTCAAGGTGGCATGGTGATATTCGTGATTAGGCATGGCCACAAATTAATTTACTGAGGCCATAGATGAATGTATTGAGGCTACAAGTTAAGTTTCTTATGGCCACAAATTAATATTTTGAATTGAGTGATGTGGTTGGAATTAAGCTTCTCTTGGACACAAATTAATATACTGAGGCTACAGATTAATTTATTGGAGTGAATGATTTGTTTGAAATTAATATATTGAGACCACAACTTAAGTTTCCTTTAGCCATGAATTAATATATTAAGGCCATGACTTAAGTTTCTTGTGGCCATAATTACTATGCTGAGACCTCAACTGAATAGATTGAGCCTATCTGTTAAGTTTCTTGTGGCCACAAATGAATATATTAAGGCCACTAATGAATATGATGAGGCCACAAATTAAGTCCCAGTGGTCGCAAATTAATATATTGAAGCCATGGGTTATGTTTCTTGTGGCCCCAAATTAATGTGAGACCACAAATTATTATACTGGGGTCACAAGTTGCGTTTCTTAGGACCACAAATGAACATGCTGAGGCCACAAATTAATTTGTTGACAAATGAAGTTTCTCGTGGCCACAAATTAATATATAGAAAATCTCGAGTTAAGTGTTAATATTAATATATAATATATAGAGGCAAGAAATTAATATATTCCTGCTATGAGTTAAGCTTTTTGTGGCCACGAATTACTATACTGAGGCCGCAATTTTTTTTGCATGTAAATGGTTGGCAAAATTATAAAGCTCAAAGTAGATACCAGAGGGAGAAACTCTGTACCACAGAAACCACTCTTCTCAGCTTCCAGAAATGCCTCGTTGAAATTCCAGCCATGTTACAAGGTGACGTCATCTCGTAACATAATCCTGCCGGGGCAGAACTTTGGCAGCATGCCAATACTGTTTTCAACAACTCAGTCAGAACAGAGCAGGTAACCTGACCAATCAGAGCACACTGGGTGAATCTTAAAGACACAGGAGCTCTAACAGAGCGTTTCAGACAGGAGGTGAATACAGATGTACAGTATGTTAAAAATACTGTGTTTAGAACACTGAAGCATGTAAAGCACGTAGACCTCAAAACATAAAATTATGAACTTTGAAAATAAGCATAAGAAGCGCCCCCTTAACAATAATCACCAGGTCCTCTTTATCCACTTATCCCTCATTTCTGTTTTAGTCACATTCACATTTAGTTCAGAATCTCAGGTTTAGTCTTCTCATTTGTTGGATTGGTGCCTGGACTGATTTGCTGTTGCTCATACTTCTCACTTTTGTGCTTTAGACCAAAGACTCAATAACAGAAAACAAGCTGTGTCAAACAAACTGTAGTAGATATGCTGATAGGGAAAGGTTCCCTGTAGTTCTTACTGTGACAGGTCTAGCTCTTGGACCTGACTGAACCTTATTTATAATGCCATAGTTTACTGTGGGCGTAGTATTCTTGGGATCTACCCCTCTTCTTTCTCCAGACATGATGAGCTGGATTATTTCCCAAGAGTTCCATTTTTGTTTTCTATGACTGGAGAACATTGTTCCAGAAAAGTTTTAGATGTGCATATCTGTCCCAGCTAGCAGGGAACATTCCCAGAACTTTGGCTAACGTTACCCACAAGTTGTAATAAGGTTTTAAAGAAACAGTTTTAATCTAATGTTCAAAGAACGTTTATGGTTGTTTATAAGTTCAAATAATGTTCCTATAAGGTGTTCAGAGGATGTTGTGAGGATGTTTTCAGGGCCACAGATTAATACATGATAACAAAAGAAGAACATTCTCAGTGCAACATCCGGAAAATGGATGTTACTGAGACCTGAGAGGACAGAATGCTTTTAGAGGACGTTCTCCTACCTTTGGAAAGAACGTTCTGGGCACCAAAGGAAAACTTTCCCACTCAAAACATTAATGGAAAAGCATGGTAATATTCTCAGAACGTTTTTGGAACACAAAAATGTGTAGCTGGGGTTCTTCTTTTAAAGCAGAGGACTTTTGCATGTGGTGAAGATAATCTCATTGTGGTTCATTGCTTATTTTATTTTTTTTATGCTTATTTTATTTTTTTTATGCTTATTTTATTTTTTGGATGCTGGTATGCAGGTCAGGACCTATGGAACTTAATGTGCTGGTCACCAGTAAAACCAGCATATGTTGTGTTTGGATGCTGGTATGCAAGTCAGGACCAATGGAAGGTAATATGCTGGTCACCAGCAAAACAGTACTTGTTGTGTTTTGATGCGTTTATGCTGGTAAACCAAAAAGACCAAGCTGGGTGACCAGCTAAACCAACATCAGCACTGCACCAGTTTAGAGCTTGCTGCTCAGAGCTGTTTTTATTCTCACTCATTGGGCCTTGAGACATACTGTAAACTGAGGATGGATTTAAGCTACCTCTGCTAGTTGTTTTACTGCTATCATGACTGAAACAAAAGTGATGATTTTATTGTCTGAAGAAAAAAGATTTTTTTGACAGAAGTTCATGGATTACAATGCATTTCAGAAACTAGCAGCTCATAAAGGCAGCTTGCCATCATCCTCCGTCTCCTCAGAACATGTTCCTAAACTATTCAATGCCAGTATCGCCCTCTAGTGTTTACTTGCCATCATGATTACATGATTTTACAGTGGATTCAAATGATTTATGTATGATCATATACTGAGGCTGACATATGCTTTTGCAAATGTATTAGATGAAAGCCTTAACTAGTGTTTGGTTATCTCAGTTCATAAAATGTTGTCTGTAAGGCATTGTGATTCAGATTTATAGCATTTATTTGAGAATACAACAAACAAAGAAATCTCATTAACGTGACCGAACACATTTAGTTTTGAAGTAAATAATCATATTCAAACATGCAGCCGTTTACTCCAGTTTACTTCTTTGTTTGCTTTTTTCTAATTTGCCTTGCGAATTCTCAGAGAGCGTTCTTCGGCGCGACGCTGAGTTCATTAAAAGTTTTCAATATTTCGAATTACCAACAAAGCCTAGGTCACTGGGAAAATAATTGAGGCCTGAAATAAAACCTAAATGTACAATCTAGTCTGTGAAAGTGTATTTCATGGTCTGCCAGCGCTATTTGAGAAAGCAATTTTCTCAAACAATCCAAAGCTTTAATGTCGTTTACCTTACAGGGAAAAACCCAATTTGTTGCATAGTAAACTCATATGACTATAAAGCAGGGTAAGTTTCTGGGCTTTCAAGCTTTCAGTCAGTCACTTTCTTCAATCCATATTTCATTACACCATTGCAATTGATATAGGATGTGTTGTATTCACATGATACAACACTATTACACTCAACCACCCTTTATATACACGAGAGATGGGCTCTTTCTCTGATTCTCTGGTTTTGTTTGGCATCTCAAGTTAATATCAACCACATTAAACCTGTATGTATACCTGATATGTCTCAGAGGTAAACTGCAGCAGGTACACTATAAGCTTGTTTGGCTGATTGTGTTGAAAATCAAGGCAAAGTTATTAAAAGTTGTATTAGATTGCAGAACAGAACTTGGTTTCCAATTTCCCAAAGCATCTTAAAGTAGGAGTTGGGATTTATTTATTACTTTACTTTACTTTAGTTTAATTTACTTTACTTTACTTTACTTTAATTTACTTTTCCTTGCTTTATTGTTGTTAGTGTTCTTGTTGTTAAATACATCGGTACCGAATATTAACAGCATTGGTTTACTTGCAACTGTCCCATGGATACCATTTTGGCCCAGTCTCAGTTATGTACGCTGACCTCAACTGAGACAAGTGAGGCCTGCAGTTCTTTGGATGTTCGTCAGAATTCTTTTGTGACCTCCTGGATGGGTTGTTGATGTGCTCTTCATGAGGGGACAATTTTTTTTTCACATAGCGCAGGTAGAACTGAACAGCTTTTTTATTCAACAGATGATATCATCATATAAAAACAGCATTTTGTGTTTACTTGGATTTCTTCATCTTAAAAGTACATCATATCAAGAGTAGTTTAATGATCTGAAACATTCCTGTGTGACAAAATATGCTAAAATGGAAAACAGTTGTGAAAGGCCAAATACAAACACGCATATATACTTTTGGGATGGCCTGAAAGTAGTAGAAAACGCAATGAACTGCCCAGCATTAATCTCGGTTCAACTCATGCAAAATTCTTCTGCTTTAAAAGAAGCACAGAGATGCACATCTAAACATTTGTGGGGGTCCGGACCACTAAAGAACAGAGTGCACTACCATCTACAGAATACATCCTGTAACTGTAGAACTACAAAGTGCTCCTGTATGTTAAGTGGAGATGATATAATGGATCATGAGTCTAGATACGAAGTGGTATTCCTAATAAAGTGCTCACTGATAATTAGTCTAATATTTACAATTGTTCCTAACAGGAACAATTAAAACAATTAAATATCACCTGTGGAAAAAGTTATAGAGCATTTTATATTTAATTTATATGTTTTATATTTTTTGCAAGTCAACAAATAAACAGACATTGTGCACAAAAATCTTCAGAAAATGTCATGTTTAAGATTACTCCCTCTAAAGGACGTGTTTTCACTTTGGAAAATCAAAGACACAATGCAGTTAAATAATGAAGCTCTATTCTATTCTATTCTATTCTATTCTATTTTGTCCCATTCTATTCAGTTCTGTTTTGCTCTATTCTATTGTATTCTATTTTGTCCTATTCTATTCTGTTCTGTTCTGTTCTGCTCTATTCTATTCTATTCTATTCTATTCTATTTTGCTCTATTTTATTCTATTCTATTCTAATTTAAGTAGTAGCCCTCTCAAAAAACATACTATAAAAGCAGCCATCAAGTCAAAATCAGAAACCCACAAGCAGAACAAAGCCAAACATGAGTGGTCCATTGCTGTCTGTGAGGGGTTCTGTATAATGAGCTTCCTCTGAGTTTCTGAACTGAGGCATAAAAAGGCAGGTCATTTTGTAAAGTGTCTTTTGAAGAATACAGGGTTTGCATTACTCATTCTCTCACACCAATTACACTAATTAAAAGGTGAGATGTGAGAGCAATGTCCTTGGAAGTGTGGAGGACGAGAGCAACACCAAATCTGATGATTCTCCCTACTGCTTTCCTGGGAAAGTGGGATTATACAAAACACAGCTCATTAAAAAAACTTATCCAGAGCCTATCAATCATCCCTGCTGCTGGAACCCCCTGACACCTGACTGCTTCAGCTGAGGAGAGAATATGCAAAACACATCCACCCCTGTTGTTATTGTTAGGTAACACTGGGTGAGTGGCAGAGTGTAATCAGAGCAGTACCTGACTGGGCTGGATGCCCACTTGTCTTCTGGGAGTGTAGGAAGAGATTACTGAGTGTGTGGCAGAAGGGTGATCATCTGTGTTTTATGATTGAGAGTGATCTCCAGCTGCAGGGCTAATCCCTGTGTGGTGTGATTAGTCACTAGATGGAGACAAACATGCGCTACCTCCAAAGCTCAGGAGCAGACAAGGCCATATGGTCACAGCATACATGACTCCAAGCAACTTCATTCAGTTCTCTCTACAATCTAGATGATTCAAGTCTGGGGACGCCTGGCCAAATGAGATGTGAACAGAATAAATACAATCTCTGCAGCAATAAGCATTTAAATAAATGATGTATAAATTATATTTTCTGTTAATGTTAAATGCAGAATTGCTTTATATTTGATGAGTTTAATATATATACGGGGGATGTGTGCAAAAGTACACTTTTCAAGTTATAAAGTCTTACAACTAAATCAACTGGTTAGGTCTTAACTCACTGGCCAGGAAGGTCAAGAATTGTCATTAGGAAATGTCAGCTGTTGAAGATTCCAAAGCATAACAAATTTGTTGATCCAACAGCTAAGTAGTCCTCTAAACAGAGGATCTAAAAATGAAGCTAAATGATGCGCACAAATCCTGAAATGACATTAAGAAATGTGGAAGTCATGGCAATATCTGGAGGAACAAAACAATTCTTAGATAGAACTGCTGTTATACTGGCCAAAAGTGCAAAGCAAAACCCCCATATGACAGCAAAGGACCTGCAGGCAGTTGTGCACTGTTCCACTGCATGTGCAAACATAGCATAAAGGGAGGAGTCATTAGAAGCAAACTTTATCTGCAACCTCATCGCAAAATTCAACATCTGAAAAACAACATTTAATAAGGTTTCCAAACTGTGGAGGTGCATAAACATTCTGATTTGACATTTACACATTTAAGCTTCATTTTAATCCACATATACACTTACACACATACATATAAATCCATATATATACTGTATATACAGTATATAGTTCCATGATATAGACAACAGCTCTGTACTGTTCTTGATACTGAGTTAATGCCAGATTTCTAGACAGCTTTACGCTCTGGCATATATGCAAGTCTGATATTTATAATGTCCAGTATATGACAAACATATCGTCGCTGTCCAAAGAAAAACATGTATCTCCTTTTTGTTGATTTTTACTTTTATGCCTCATTTGATTACATGAGCTGCTGTTTACACTGTGTGGAAATGTCATGAAGAATGAACCAACAGAAAAGGCCCAAAACTGCTGGGAAAGATGTCTGGTTCCATTGACTTCCATTCAAATTAAATGAGGTTTTTGGCCTCTCCTGTAAAGTCGCCATTTTGGAGATACCTGTTTTTCTTTGGACAGCGACAATATGTTCTTCATGCAGTGTTATTAAGTAAAAGGCTCAGTTGAAAAAGAAGGCATTTCACTCCAGTTCCTTCTTTGTGTCACACATTCAGGAGAAACTAACTCACTGTTTATTTGTTAGTTTATCATCTGCTGTTATTGGCCTGTATAGGCCTGTATGATTCTTATTAGTTGTGTTTGGTTCATCTTTGACAGATAGCGTTCCGGTTGCAACTTAGATATTAGTTTGTAGCTGCTGTGATTAGCTCTTAGCTGTTAGCATGGTTGTGTGTTAGAGCACAAAACAAACGCAGTAATATTTTGTATTCGACGTTTGCTGGATATTCAACATTCTCCCTTCGGCTTTCTCATGAAATAAACATGCTAAAAATGATTACAGCTGCAGTTTTTTATTCCTTTCAAAAGTATCCCTCTGTAAATAACATTATTTATTCGGTTTTATTATGTCTGCTGTGAAGTGTCATCACACCATAAAACATGCTTGATAATTTAAGGGGGAATGATTTTATAAGGCCATATGTCTTACATGGGCATCATGACAGTACGTGCATGTGCATGGATAAGAAATGAAAATGCAGCAGGTGGTCAAATGTCTGAGGAGCTATAGGACTGCAAAAGTTTGCAAACCATTGATGTAGATCATTTAGAGACAGACAGAAACAAGTGCTGTGGACTGGTAAAGGAAAAATGACACACTCCGGTCACACTTACCAAAGACACTTTGCTTATGGTTACGCATGGGGGTTAGGCGTGGAGGTTAAACATGGGGGACTGTGTGGCAGCAGGTGGCACAGGAAACATTGTATGAGTAGATGGAAGAATGAATTCCACTAAATATCAGAAAATTCTGCAAGTAAATGAGACACAGTCAATCAAGAAACTGAAGCTGAGGCTGACTTCTACAACAGCAACAGGACAATGATCCAAAATACACCCATCGTCAAAGGAGTAGCTGCACAAATAGTTGCACCCAGAAGGAATCAACCAACAGGAATGAACCTTGTTGGGTTGGTTTGACATTGTGAGACATGCGAATGATTAAATTTTCACACTCGGCTACGCATGTGGCGTAAGCAAGGACGGGCCTTATCGCTGGACGGGACTGAACCAACAGCCACGATTGCAGATATTCAGAGAGCAGTGATGCCCTCCATGAGTAATCCTGTTAGAACGCAGGGCTACATGCACGCAGGCCATTACAACGACTGCCCGTAACACCACGTCAGCGTCGCCAAAGACTGCAATGGTGTCGTGCCAGACTGTCTTGGAGTGGCTCAGAATGGCAGCGGGTCATCTTTAGTGACAAGTCCCACTTTTGTCTTGGTAGAGACGACCAACAAATCCATGTGTAGAGGCATCATGGTCAGCACCAAGGTGAACGGTCTGATGTCCAGCTGTCACACGTCCAGAAGACCTGTTGTCACTCCACCTCCAACCCTACTGCACGGTCTGCAGGAATTGAGTTATCACAGGACACCATTACGAACCTCTACATGCCGAGACGTCTGCCATGTTGTGTTAGCAAACATGGCGGCCCGACGCCATACTGAGGGACACTACTTCTCTATGTGTAGCTCAATAAATATTGCCCATATCAGTCTAAATTAATCATCATTTATTGTTCCTGGTAACCTTTATCTTCCTTCCCAATAGTATTGCAATCCCACACTTCCATCTGGTTGCAGCTATTCTTTTGATTATGAGTGTATATCTCTGAGCATAAGTACTTCTAGAAATGCAATATTCATCTTTCCTAGGCATTCTTTTCTAACCCAAGCAAGATAGAGTCAGATTTCCTTTAGATGTGTCGTTCTTTTTGATGCTCCAGAGTGCAATTATAAAGCATGTAATCAGTGAGAAATGAGATTCAAGGCTAATAAATCTCAAATCAGCTGGAGCTTGGATGCATGCCATTATACTCCTTCTCTCCCAGTTCAATGGAATATTAAATTAAATTCTCTCCACACACATTGTTGTCTAATAGGCTATGGTCCAGGCCTGCTGGAGGTCAGCTATTAGAGTAACTGAAGTGCTCCTCTAGAGGGTACACACGCCTGGTGACCTCTATGATGAAAATGTCATCACTTCAAGATCTAATTTTCAGCCCTCTCATTCCCTTCTTATTAATTGTAATCTTTCATTTCCAATTCTGTTTCTAGCGTACAGAGTTACAACACAGCTTTACACTGCTGTACTCTAAACACGCTTGTAAGATTAGAGAATGCATGTAAGAGATTTGTCTCACAGAGATCAGAGAACCGCAGTCTGGCTGCAACAAGGAGAGCTACATCTTACAATGGACTCTTACAGTATTTCTAAATCCTCTCCAACACAAATGATATCTGGTAAGTGGTGGTCTCTCTCCTTTGATGGACACATGAAATCTGATATGTGAATAAATATGCATATATGTCATTAAAGATCAGGCCTATTGTTTGAAGTATGTTGTATACATATATGTAAGTATCGCCAGCGAAGACGCATGCGCACTGTGCCGAATCGATTGGGCCTCTACTCAGTGCATTTTGGCTGTGACTCCAATGACATATTTTTGACAGTCATATTCATGACTAAGAGGTTTTTGTTGTATTCTCACAAAACACACACACAGCATTACGACATAATGTTTTAATGCATGATTCAGTCTATATGTGAATGTATGAAAGCAGACTTTTTTGTACAACAAATGTGCTTATGTACAAGTGTGGATGAGTACGCACAAGGTTTTTTGATAGTAATCTTACTCCATATAGTACCCCTTTCAGTTTTGTGAATATTCACGATTGTTGGTGGAGCAAAGATGGAAAAACTCTCTATTAAATTAAATGATAGTCCTATAAATTCCAAAGAAGGGTTGAAAAAGCCGGTGTCTAGCCGGTGTAGTAGATTGAGTTATATAACGTCAAATCTTCTCATACTGCTACACTGACTTCTGTAGGCCCTCACAGCAGAAAGAGGCAGTAGGAAATAATACTGCTCTCACGACAGATGGAGGTAACCATCTGTTTAGGGCAGGTGTTCTCCTAGGGAGTCACTGGCCCACACAATTTGAAGTATTCCCTGTCCCAACACACCTGATCTAGCTAATTATCATGCGCGTCTTGAGCTGGATCAGGTGTGCTAGGGTAGGGAACAGGTAGTCTCAGCCACAGATGCTCCGCCCACACGTAGATAGAGTCTGATGTCTTCAGTGCGCTAACTTGGCAACGCTGTCAGGATTCTATCAGTTGCATTCAGAGTGGTTTTCTTCACTTCCATGTGTATCACTTTGCACTGAAACGACATGGATCAAAGTTTTGTTGTTCCAGCTTCTATGAATCATGATAAATAGCAGACTTGGGATTGGATGTTTTGCGTACCAGTCAAATTAGTTTTATCTAATCTAATAGACTCTTCCTAGAGACTAGGGAACACATGAACCTGTGCATGGCAGGGGGCCTTCAGTTCTAGAGTTAATAAATGGTCTCTCCTAGTCATTGAGTTAGTTAGTTGCTTTGGTCAGTTAGCTGGTTACAATTACATGTAACAGTCCATGGATAAACATGATTACTAATGTTGTAGTATCCTGTTTCTAACTATATGTACAATACAGGCCAAGTTTACATGTAAGCAAGTGCTTTTTGTAAGGGCCAATATTGTCGCTTTTTCGCGGTTCTCTGTTCTTTGCAGTGATTACTTTGAGTTCAGCAATTGTCTTTTACATTGTGTGGCACCAATAGAAATGCTCCATACATTTCTATCTATATTAACTTACATTGAAATTAAAGACTGTTTTTGCCTTCTCCTGCTAGCGCTCAGCAATTCCAAGCACAATTACTCAGCATTTTGCCATTACTATATAAATATGCCATAGGAGGTAAACAGACAAATGCTAACGGTCAGTTAGCTTAACTAACGTTACTATCCTATCTTGCACCTTGAAAACGCCTGTTTAGATAGAGGTAGTAAACTGATGCCAGGAGTAATAAGTGATGCTGAATGTTTAATTTCTTTCAATTCATACGAGTCAAGGGTAAAAATGAACTTGAACTTGAACTTAGCAATAGCATTTATCATCTCCTCCAGACATCATTCTACAGAGGTGCTCTGCTACGTGATGCCACACTACATGATGCTGTCAGCGTGATACATTTCATCACCTTTGCTGTAGTAGTTGTAGCTTTTGGGCCATTTTTGTACATTTCCTGAAAGAGCTGTTAACGGTGCCTATCTGGCATACTGTTAATGCTTCGATGAATATTGGTTTTAAATATTGCCCAGATCAAGAAGTCAACCAATACCGATATAATTCTGATATCATTGTGCATCCCTAGTTTACATACTAGGCCAACATTCAAATGCTTTATATAAAAAAGCTAAGAAACTAACACCTGATTCCCAGTTCATCAAAACCTTAGGATGATCTGAATGAGAGAACCAGGTGGACCTGATTCTGAATGCAATGTCTCTTGCATATATAAAGACTTAATATTTCTTTTTACCAAATCTTGCTTCCAAACTGGTGTGATAATGATTCAACAAAAAAATGCACACTTTTAATGCACACTTTTAAAACAAACACTATTCACGTACAATGTTCTAATCTTGCTGTAAATCAAAGCTTTAATATATTACTTTCTTCATTCAGTTTTTTTCATGAATGACCTGATATAATTCTCTTCTTGTGAATTCAAAGGAGCTTTAGTGTGACTGGCCTCGGCTAACACGCTCTTACTCCATTCCTCTAATTCATAGTAAGCCCATCTTAAAAGCTTTAGAATTAACAGTTCCTCCTTTCCTCTTTTGTACCCACTGAATTTTAGCAGGCTTAGTGCCTTCAGTACCAGGACTGCAGTGAGACCCCTATAAAAGAGTTCACCCGCTTCTCTCAGAAGACTTCCTTTCTTTCTAATGAACAGAGTTAATTTCCTCCTTTCCTCTATCTAGACAGCACGGTGTCTCTCTTATAGCTCTATTTAGGTGATAAGTTATTAGCCTTTCCCACCGTGCAAGAATGTAGTAGGAATTTCATGCATGAAACCAGTTCAGGAACAGTGTGGCTTGACCTCATTCCTGCTTCACGTGGGCCTGGACATGGTCTGGAGACTAGAGCTGGGAAGCAATGCATTCAAATTTGTTTAAATGGAGCCTAGAAACTTGGGTATTTCCAGATTTGCTACACATGCAATGCAATCGAACCGATAACAAGGTCAAAAATACATGTGGCAAACTTCTTGATATCTGAGTTTACAGGAATGTATTAACATCCAGAACATTCCCTGATATCATGTGTCCACAATAGAAGCTGGGAAACAATGTCATCTAATGGTAAACATATCAAATGACATGAGGTCAGTAGTCAGTAAGCAGGCTGTCCCACTTTTATCTTGATGGAGATGACCAATGAATCCGTGTGTGGAGGCACCGTGGTCAGTGCCAAGATGAACAGTGTGTTGTCACACGTCCAGAAGGCGTGGTGTCACTCCACCCCTGCCCCTACTGCACAATCTGCAGGAACTGTGTGAGAATATTCAAGCTGCATGGGAGGTTACGTTGGGCTTCTGCATGCAAAAGGAAAAAAGCAGGAGACTGATTCTTTACCGTTATTTTAGCTTCTGAATTCCCTACTCACACCACCATGTTTACACCAGTAAAATGTAGTGAAACATTCCAGTCAGTATTAATCCTGCTGCATTTGCTGTGGTTCACTGGAGTCCCAGAGCCTTAACAATGGCTTTGTAACCCTTTCCAGACTCAGTAACTCAGTAAGTGTAATGTGTTAGTGTAGTGTAAGTAGTGTGTTGGTGTACAGTAACTCAGTAAGTGTAATGCGTTAGTGTACAGTAAGTAGTGTGTCGGTGTACAGTAACTCAGTAAGTGTAATGTGTTAGTGTACTGTAAGTAGTGTGTCGGTGTACAGTAACTCAGTAAGTGTAATGTGTTAGTGTAGTGTAAGTAGTGTGTTGGTGTACAGTAACTCAGTAAGTGTAATGTGTTAGTGTACTGTAAGTAGTGTGTTGGTGTACAGTAACTCAATAAGTGTAATGTGTTAGTGTACTGTAAGTAGTGTGTTGGTGTACAGTAACTCAGTAAGTGTAATGCGTTAGTGTACAGTAAGTAGTGTGCTGGTGTACAGTAACTCAGTAAGTGTAATGTGTTAGTGTACTGTAAGTAGTGTTTTGTGTTGATGTACAATGGTTTATCTTTATCAGTAGTTTTATTTAAATAGTCAAAGGAACTTTCACTACAATATAGTGCTTTAACTAAAGTAGCTCTAGCAATTTCCAGTACCCCTGTCCTAGACATATTCAAAGAACAAAGGTATATGTTGTCAGTGGAAGACAGAACTAGACACCACTGCTATTGATTTTCTTTCCTTCCCTCAGTGCCATAGAAGAGAGTTGGTTTCCTCTTCATGCGGTGAATCAAGGCGAACCCTCACTGAGAAAGTACACAGCTCTTCCACTGTGCTGAAAGGCAGACAGGAAATCAGGTCCCTCTAAATATTTCTCTTCCTCTCCTTCTATCTCCCAGTCAGAATTCCCCAACAAAGTCAGACACACATCTAGATCCTCGCGCCTGCCTTTCTGAAGTTTATTCTTAGCTTTCCATTGGAGAAAGGATTTTAGGTCAGGAGTTTAGTTAGATTCATCCTCAACTCAAAGCTTAACTGAAGCAGTATTGTGTGTGAACAGCTGGCATGCTCAAACGCCATGCTTTAGACTGTGGTCAAGAGCACAGCGTTTGACCTGATAGTGACTTTGTCATAAGGTGACCAGATTTCTGAAACAAGAACTGGAGAGATTTCCTGTTTGGCTGCCAGTATATTGTTAAAATATCCAACATTTTTATTCATGAAATAAAAGGAGGGACAGTTCCAGTTCTCTGTATTTTGTCCATGGAACCTGTTATAATGTATTAAACTATTAAATTATGGTGAAGGCATAAAGAAATATGTATCACACAAATGCAGTGGTTTTATGAACCCATAATTCATAGACATGTTATATATATTGGGAGTAAAAAGAGACCTGGGGCTACAGAAAAAGACCTGTGCCTAAAGCTTATGGTCAGACCCTAAACACACCCCTGGGCTAGCTCTAGTTCTGCTGTCAACATATACATGTCATATATGGATAGTTTAAAAAATGATAAACTACTTGTAGATCATGGTAGCTACCTAGAAATCACCTGGTAGTACCTGTAACCCCTACTGTTAATCCCTGGGTTGCCTTGTGTCTTGAAACGATGTGCCAGGTCTTTCTTAAGACTTTCTTGTGTACTTTTATTCACAGTTTTAAAAAAATGGGGCACCTCCAGCTGGGAAAAGGCCTTCAAAAACAGGGGCTGTCCACAGAAAACAGGGATGTCTGATCATCATACAGTACTTTGTCATTTATATCAAATTATATCAAATCACGTTTATTGTCACTTCACATTTACACAGATGTGAAGGAGAGTGAAAATCTTAGTCCCTTGCGTAGTCCCTTGCAGTGCTTAAATACAGAATACACATTAGAAAATAAATATACACAGTACTAAACACCAGAATAGCTCTGTTTATCCAAATATACAGTTCTATATAACAGTAATATATAGTTATGAATAGAAGCTATGATATATACAGATGTACACATTCCAATATATGCAGTTTGGGGAGCTATTATACTGTATATACTTTCTTTCTCTGATTACTGACTTTGGGCCTTAGTCCTCCACAAACACTGCACTTTAGCCCATCAAGACAAAAAGTCCTGAAGCCACTAATTTTAAAGGTTCTTTAAGGTTCTTTCCTGGCTTTCTGGCACTTTTACGACATCAGGGTGCATAAACTCAGATTCACATGAGGAGGGCCTCTTACACAAATCATAAATCAGTCACATCTATAGTGCTCAGACTGATCCGTCTCATTTCTCTCTGTGTCATCATTCTCCTTCACTCCCTTTTTCACTCACTCACTCATTTCCTCACTTTCAAACAAATCGTTTGTCATGCTGCAGTCATTTGCTCTGACTTCAGCAATAAACCTAAATACACATCACTTCATTTCCACACCACCTGGGCATGTGGTGGAGAAAACAGTCCTAAAGTCAATCAGAGACTAATCCCTGATCTAATCAGCTGAGGCCTCTTGGCGGCTCCCTCTCAGTTCCGTCTTTAAATGAAACATGGTGAGTGTGGTGGTGCGGGGAAGTGTTTCAGCTTGCTACATGTTCAGTGTATTTTCTCTAGACAAAGTGTGTGTATGTGTGTGTGTGCATGTTTGTGGGTGTGTGTTTGTATGTGTGTGCGTGTGTGTGTGTGTGTGCATATGCGTGTGTGTGTGTGCATGCATATGTGTGTATATGTGTTAGTTAAGCATATGTGTATAAGTGTGTGTATGTGCGTGCATGCATATGTGTGTGTGCGGGTGTGCATATGTGTGTGTGTGTGTGTGTGTGTGTGTGTGTGTGTGTGTGTGTTTGTGTGTGTGTATGCGTATGTGTGTGCAGCTCATTTTGTGTGGAGCACCAGAAGCATAAAGTTTTGTTCTCTCCAGCACGTGAGAGAGGACACTCGTCTCCTGGACTGAAAAGATGGCCAAGGACTCTCGACACTTTGGTTGAGTAATCCAAGTTTGGTTTTGGTTTTCTTTGGATTTACTTTCAGCCTTTCAAAGAAATCTTGAAAGTTCAGTCTTCGAAGTAGCTGTTTTCATAGTGGAAGGATGCACAGAAACACCTACGCCAAGGAGAAAAATGCATACTAAAAATACTTCATTTAAGTTTACTTAGTATACTTCCTTTCACTCTTGATTAATGTACTGAAAGTGTGCTATTTTCTATATACTAAATATGTACTTAGCAGGCTAAATATACAATTATTAGTGCTATTAAAAATATACTTAAATAGAACCAATTGTACAGACCTGTACTATTTTGAGACACCACTATGATTTACTTAAATGCATATTAAAGTACAATTATTGTCCATTAAAATATTCTTCATTTTTACCTAGAAATGCAAATTACTTATATTATATACAGTATTATAGAATATAATATACAGTATATATAATATATAATATATTCTATAATATACAGTATTATAGAATAGTAAGACACACACACGAACAGCCAGTGCGAGTATTATTTACACATAATTGAAGCAACTAAACCAAAACACAACAGAAACAAGGCTTACTCTCAATAGCCCTCTTAATGGGTCCTTCACTCCTCAGTCTGTCTGGCTCGCTCGCTCCAGTGTGTGGTGTGTAAGCCATATGTCCTCCCTCCCTCACACTTGAGAGAGGGCCAGTTTATACAGGCATGATGCCCCGCCTTCTGATCGTGCACACCTGTGCGTGATCAGTGGGGAGAACATGTCCAATGGCAATGACTCCACCTCTATATATATATATATATATATATTTATATATATATATATATATATATATATATATATATATATATATAC
>CM067476.1:6896047-7009543 GCA_034552555.1 Semaprochilodus insignis | reverse complement strand
TATATATAAATATATATATATATATATATATATATATACTGTATAGTACACTTGTATTTAGCACACAAAACAGTAACGTGCTTGAAATGTACTTGCTGATATTGAAGTACAGTTCTAGTACATTAAAATATACTTCATTTTTACCAGGGTGGATGTTTTCAGATCTGAGGTAAAATGGAGTTGGATGTTCTCTTCTCTCAAAGATGAAAGATTTAAGTCCTGTATATCTGATGGTCACTTCTTTATGCAAGTGGATGAATACAACAGTATATCAAATATCTATTTATCTGCTGAAAATCACCTGCTAAATGAAGAACTTACCCATGGATACACTTATACACTCATATATTGGCATATATATGCATACACTGTATGTGATATACATATGCTGGGATGTGTCTAGTCCTGACATAGTATAAATAAATGTGTGTGTGTGTGTGTGTGTGTGTGTGTGTGTGTGTGTGTGAGTATGAGTTTGTGTGTGCCTGCTTTGGTGGTGGAGTGTGTGCTGGCTCCTCGTTGCTACAGGACACACACACACAGCAGTTGGCATCGGTTTCAAACACGGCGAATCAATAAAGCATATCAAATCCCAACGAGCAGCGAGTCAACATCAGCAATCCATCAAACAGCGGCATGTCATTCACATCACTGTCAGAGGAGCCTTTAAAGAGGAGCCAGTGAAGGAGAATGATCATAGAGAGAGCAAGGAGAGGGATGATTCTGAAGTTACAGAGCACCATAGAAGGGACTCACTGATGATGAGTATGTAACGCTCAGGTGAACTTGAGTTTCTGCACCCTGACACAGGATGGAAAAGACTTTCTTGGAAAACATCATTTGCCTCACAAATGTCCGCTATTAGGCCGTATCTTAGTGCCTCCTGACAGGCGCTGATGCTCGGTGAATGGATCTTTTTTCATGAATAGCAGCACAGCAGTAGCCAAGAGGCCTTTATAATCGAAGCCCAGGAGACGTGCCTATCTCTACACACCCATCACGGCTGCATGCATAATGCAGGGCTCTGTGCACTCAAAGGAATCACAGTGCACTTCAGTCGCAGGACATATACAGTATCACCTGATTTTAATGTATGCTTTTCTTTAGCTTAAAGACATGTTCATGTATATGCTTAGGCTTAAAGCAGAATTCCATCTATGCGCTGCTCTAGAAACTTACTGGGTCAGAATTGTTCCCAGCGGTGGGGACAGGAACCAGGTGTCTGAAGAGTTTAATGCCTCTAAAGAGCTACCTCACGGAAAGTTATTACATCAAATGGTTACAGATAATGTGTTAGTGCTACATGTTTAAGGTGGTAAATACATGGGGGTGTGAGTGACGGGATTCATAGATTGAGAAGAGGTGGGGCAGTGCAGTGAATGTCTCATTCCATGTGTGGTAAATGGGTCCAAAGCAGATGTTAATGATTGGCTAAAAGGGGTGATTTCATTTGGACCATAGTGTGAAGGAAGTAGCTGAATCTGCAGGTGTATGGAAGTGTACTGTCATATGGGTCTACCAGCAATGGCTAAAATTCCAGGCTACAGGGAATTCTCCTCAGAATTGCCCCAGGGAAGGCATCCACCAAATCTGGCCCAACTGCGTAATTCTTTGATGCAAGAGTGTCTGAACATTGGTGTGGTCTACATCTAAAAAATGTACAGTCAATGGCAATTCTTTGATGCAAGAGTGTCCAATCACATCCAATCACAGCTGTTATCCGTGCTTTACGATCACATTTTACATGATTGAGAGGTTTATGCAGGGTGAAAAAAGGGTCTAAAGACATTTGCAGAATCACTGGACATTCTTATAGTACAGAGTATGTCTATATTTGCACAGTAGATTGCATTGTGCATTGCCAGTAAGTGTCTCTACAGTGAACCATTTCACATCACATCTGACTGACTTTGTTTACAACAATTGAATTATGTGGAAACTTTAAAAATGACAGATCAGTAGAAATGCAGAATGCTTGGAATAAAACTGCTACTGAAGAATTACTGGACAGATTTGTGTAGAAGTGCGTGATTCCATGTGCCAGTTTTAATTTTCCGATGTCTTCTCTTCTTCTCCTATGTGCGAAATAGCTGAAGTAGGGGAAAGCTTCTATAAGGAGTGTCAAGTTCAGTTATAGTCCTCATATTGGGAAAATAAAAACTGAACACACACAGTGAAGTACAAAAACAACACACAGTGAAGTATGAGTTAGGAATATCATGATAGGATGCATGATATAACTGCTTCTCTGAAAACAGAACTGGAGCATTATACAACATTGAAAGAAACATGACCCCAAACATACAAACAAAACATAACTCAAGACTGGTTTGTATAGTAGAAGGTGAAATTGCTGGCATGCCCAGTTTTCTCAGCCTAGGTCCTGGAGAACCTAAAAACAACTTCAAGTTGTTATAATTGCTCAAATTGTTATAAGTAACTGTCACGCTTCCGGGTCTCCCCGGCTTCCCCAGACTCGCTCCAGGTCACCTGAGTTTTAGTCCAGCTGTCATTAATTACTGTCTGTATTTAAATTCCTGGTTTCCATGTGCTCCCTACGAAGCTTTGCCAACTCTGTTTGCCATTCTGAGCGTTTATTCTGATCTGTGTGTATTCCGGTTCTGACCTCCTTTGTTCTCGACTACCCTTTTGCTATTCCCCTCTTGGACTTCGTCTGTTTCTGGACCTCTTACTTTCCCTCTCGTCTCGCCCTCTCAACCTATTTGCTCCCGCTGCTTGTTCTCACTGGTTCCAACCTGCGCCTGTCCCTGACTACATCCTTTCATTCTCCCCTCGTTGCTCTGTGTTTTGCTGCTTGGTTTGATTGTGCCTTTGTCATTAAACCTACCCTTTTAGTTCTGCACATGTCAGTTTGGAGTCTTTTTGTCCTGACAGTAACTAAATAAGTTTAACTCATAAATGACTTTGATTGAAATTACTTTGATCAAAAGAATCATTTGCTTAATGTCCATTTTTAGATTTAATAAACCTAATTAATTTGCTTGTAACAAATTGGAAGTAATTGTTTTAGGCTGAACCAACAAAACACTTTTTTCAGTGTACAGTTTAGAGCTTTCCATGCTTCAATAATTCAACTCAAGAACTCAGTGGAACTCAATAATTTTCTGTTGATGAGCTGGTTAGTTGGATCAGGTTTCTTTTTTTTTTTTTTTAAATCTCTTTCATGACATGATTTAATATTTATGTATAACTTGAAATTGCAGCAGGGACTCTTGTAACTTTCTTGAACTGAAGACAGGAGGAATGTGGAGCTAAATACTTCTTACTGTAGGCGTGTCTAAGATTTGCAACATAGTACTAATAATATTCAATCTTTGTATCTATCTATGAATTTTCCTGTCAATTGCCTATTAGTTGTTTTTAATTGTTTTTAAACATGTATTTATGTTTATAAATACATACTGTTTATATTTAAAGTTAAGAGATATTACATGTGTACATTTGTAGTTGATATATATACGCGAAATAACAAACACACAACTGTCTGAATACATGTTAAGACAGAGTGTTGAGTAGTACAGTAACCTATAGTATGTATAGAGTAATGCAATATAGCGTCATAGGCAAAGGTGCTCTGGTGAAATGACAGGTACATGTTTTAATGGTACTTAAGGCAGTAATAAGCATTACTAAATAGTTAAGTAATGTAATAATATGATCTGAAGTACAGTATTTTCTTTAAAACACTTCATAAATGAAATAAATATTAATAAATATTTATATTATTTTTTAACTGATTATTATTATTAAAACTAATTACTAGTAAGTTAGTTTTGGGAAACTGGGCCGTCTCACGCCTGACAAAGTCTGATTGACGCACGCTGAGCTAAAATCAAGGCTGGGTTATTTAATAAGTAGACAGTCGAGCTCAAAAACAGAATCCAAGCTAACATAGTACAGGGGATAAACAAAGTCATAAACAACGAGGCAGGCAGAAGTCAAAACCAAATAAACAAGCAGAAAGAGGCAACACAGAAAAGTCGGAAACCAGAAAGTCAGAATAAGTATCACAAGGATAGAACGCTCGGTATGCAACGGGAGTTGGCAATACTTCACGAAGACTGAGAGGCAGACCAGGCGTATATAAGCAAACAGTAAATAATTAACAGGTGTGTAAAATCAGACCTCAGGTGATCTCAAACGAGGAAACGAGACGGAATTGGTAGGCGAGGGACACGTGACAGTGACGTCATTAGGTGGCGGATTCTGGGAGATGGAGTTCCGGGGATCGGAGGCAGAGGGGAAACCCAGAAGTGTGACAGTCCGTGATCAGTTGAAACAGTGAAATGCATATGTGAAGGGTAAGAATACTCCAGGAGCAGATTGGACAATGGAATTATACATACATTATTTAAAGATTAATTGAGACATTACTTAAGCATTTAGTGAGGATTATAAACTACAAAATACAATGTAAAGCAATGTTAGTACCTATTTTTATCATTAGTTTATGCAACATGTTTTAACTATTTAGTAATGCTTATAACTCTCTTAAGCACCGTTAATAGATGTACCCTTATTGTAAAGTGTAACCTGATATGTTTATTAACTTTCTTTAAGTGAAAATAAATAAACAGATCTACTACAGAAAACACAGATTTGCACATTTTAATGCAGGTTTGATGTTTATTTATTAAATTAACGTACAGGTAAAAGTAAAAGTTATGGGACAAAAAAGTTATGGCATTTTTTATATTTTGTGGTTTTTTTTCCAATAAGTTAAAATATATACTATGTAAATGTGTATATGTTTACATAGTATGTATATTACATATGTAATGTATGTTAAAACATGTAATTACACTGTGATAAATGATATATATGTGTGCAATGTTGAAGGAGGTATTGAAGCACACAGTGAGTCTAGTGAGTAGAGAGCAGAGAGAGAGAGTGGGACTGGCGCTGTAGCTGCATGCAGATAATCTCAGTGGATTATCAATAACAAGATGACATGCAGCATCCATAATCAATCGATCAGCTATTTGTTAGACCCTTTGTTTATGCCTCTTTAGCATAATGCATAATTCATGATATCTCATGTTAATATCCTATGCTTAATCGGTTTCCTCCTACTCCTTTACATAACACCGAAAGATCTGGATAAATCCTGCAGAGACATAAGCAGCCGCCAGTGTTTCATACAAGAACTGAGAGACTGTGAAACTGCACTATTTCAGGCATCAGGCTTTGTGATCCATTGTAATTCAGATTTTGTAGTTTTGTAGTGAGGGGTCCAAGAAGATCCAAAAATGTCCCACTGTCTGTAAGATCAAATTTAAAACTACTGCCAACTTGTCCAGGCCAGGCTGCCCCTGCGAATTTAACCTGAGAGCAGATAATAAGATGCTAAAAGAAGTCTTTAAGTAACCCAAAATTTGGGTAGTTCTTCCCAATGTAAATATACAGTAAAACAGCGAATCTACTGTTAGACTGTGCAAGGACAAAGCCTTTGCTGTTTAAAAAGAACATCAGGACAACAGCAAAGTTTGCTAATGAATATCTAGACAAGGACCATGACTTCTGGAACATTCTGCTATGGACAGATAAGTTAAAGGTAAAGAGCTGTTTCGCTACAGTATCAGAAGCCAGGAGATGTTTGGCAAAAACCAAAGACAGCATTTGATCTGAAGAACCGTAAACCATGGTGGTGGATGTATTATAGTCTGTTGCAGCTTTGATGTCTCAAGGTCTAGCCAGAAAATATATATGAGTTAAAGTAGAGATACCCAAGGTAAAATATTATACCAGTAAGAGTAGAGGTTCCTCCCTTTAGACCTCCACTTGAGTAAAAGTACTAAAGTATTTACCTTTAAATGTACTTAATTATGGAGAGTAACTGTAGCATGATTTATTATGGCTCTAATGTCCTATTATCATTTCTGGAACAAGACTCTTAATCAATTAATCTGAGTTACTTGAGCGTTAATCTGAGTTACTGCACACCAACACACTACTTACTGTACACTAACGCATTACACTTACTGAGTTACTGTACACCGACACACTACTTACAGTACACTAACACATTACACTTACTGAGTTACCGTACACCAACACACTACTTACAGTACACTAACACATTACACTTACTGAGTTACCGTACACCAACACACTGCTTACAGTACACTAACACATTACACGTACTGAGTTACTCTAAACCAACACACTACCTACAGTACAGAAACCAATTACATTCACTTTCTTTCTGTCCATCACTGCTCACTTCTTCACATGACTGCATTTTTTATATCCCGGAAATCATTATGTCTTTTCTGAAGAGCCAGCTGCATGCTGACTGTGCTTAACTGGATTTTGCAAATGAGTAAAACACATGGCTCACCCTTGAAAGTTTCTATTTTGTTTTTGCTGTAAACAAATAAACAAACCAACAAACAAAATGTCAAGAAGCGAAGACAGAGCAAATGCTGGATTTTGGGTGGGACTTTGGGTATAGGGTGGGGAATTTCGTGCCTACTCTTCTGTGGATAATGAAACGGTGAATATTCATGCTGTGGAGATAATGAGGCAAAAGGGGAATTGCATCTGCAAACGCACCTCAGACTTGTCATCAGACAGATCCTGAAGCCGGAAAGAAACTCCAAACACTCACGCACGTACTGCAGCCTCACAAACCTACTGAGCTGAGAGGCCTGCTTTGACCCCAAAGCCCTTTGATGACTCATAGATTGTGCTTGCCAGATACTCGGACCAGCAGGGGGTGAAAATGAGTTAGCGGAGGTGGATCCCCAGGTACTAAATGCCTTTGAAAAGTCTGCTACCTGCTGCTCTGTGTGCATAAATAGCACTCAGCTTGTTAGTTTTAAACACATGCAGACGCGTAGTGAGAAACGTCGGTAGGGCCTGTAGGTTTAAAAGAGACAGTAAATCATATTTCACTGCTTTTCTTTTCTTAAATATAATCGAACAGCCAGGACATGTTTCTGTCAGAAGTTTACCTCTGTAGTTTTCTTCATCTGAGCTACAAAGCTAATGTAGCTAACAAGTAAACATTAGCATTGCGCAAACTGCAGGTCTCATTCATACCACTCGGGGCTCAAACCACACTGAGGTTAGGTGAGGTTTCCATGAAGTCTGTGACTTAATACATTTTTAAGGTTTACAGTCTGTCATACATTTGAAAGTTGCAATTCCTAAGCAAATGAAGAAAAGCAAAGGTTGCCACCAGTGGACACTAATGTTTGAATATCTGTTTGCAGATATTCATAGGCTATGGATTTTATAGGATGTTTCTTGCTATGAACCTACATCTTCGTGTTTCAGTTGTCAGTTTGTCGGTGAATAGGGTGCCCACACGTCCAGTTTTAGGCCGGACAGTCCGATATTTCAACTCCCAGTCCTCTGTCCTGTGCAATACCTGGACGGACACCTGTTAGTCCCCTTTTCGAGATAAAATATTGTGTGTGCCATTGGCTCACGTCCGTGTCAAAAGGCTTGCATTTTATTGGTTTAACAAGGTCATGTGACATTGTGACTCGCCTCCTGGCTAACCGCAAGTCAGCCCTCTAAATGCTAACTCCCTACACACCCGACCCCCAACCCCCCAGTTATGATGTCCTCATTTTGGGGGTGGGAAGTCCTCCATTTTGGGGTTATGAAAGTGGCCACCTTACCTGGACGTCATGAAAATAAGATAAGGCTTTGAAAGATCTTTAAACGGCTTTTTAAATGGCTATTACGTCACACATGCGTCACACATGCCAATGTTAATTGTTAGTTCTCATCCCATCTTTCCCCTGATAGCTAAAGAATAGCGGACCCCTGTTCCTGCCAGGGTATAAATGGCTGGTGCGCTCAGACCAAATGCATGCAGTTGGTGTTCTGTGGTGAAGCTTGGCTTTTGTTTCATGCTGATCTTGTCAGTATGTGATTGTAAGTAAGTAACATCTTCTTGTCACTTATCTTTAAGTACACATCATTGCAATTACAAGCCAAGGTGGGGAAGTAGGGGATAAGGCCTTTTTGTTTTGGGGGGATTCATTTCTCCTGGTTTTCCTGCTAGGCAGGGAGACAGGTCAGGAGATTCTTGTTTTCTTCATTTTTCTTTTGTTAAGTTTTGTTTAGTTATAATTTGTCATGAGTTAGAATGGGGGTTTTGTTTGTTATTTTAGGCATTCTTATCCCCGACGTTACAGCTGCCCTAAGTGCTAATAAACCATGTTTGGCTTGTAATTTGTTGTCTGCTTGATTGTTTTGGTCTGGGCGTGGGACGAACAAGGGGGTGTCGTCTGCTTATGTTTTTCGGCTTGGTCCTGTAATAGCCCACCATCAGCAAAGCTGGCGGTCTACTGGTGTTTTGCTTAGCATTTTCTGGGCCACCCTGCTGGTGGTTAAGCAGAGTATTAGACAAAATGCCATTGTCCCATTTACTTTTTCTTCCTTCATTAATTACTTTCATTATCCTATATTATCTTACATTATCTTGTTCGCAGGATAGGAATCTGGGTGGTTTGAGGGTGGAAACAGTCAGTGGAATGATATAGATGCTCGCTATCTGGGACTTCTTCTGTCTGTCCAAGTGCATCTCGTAATCTCATTTCAAACTGAATGGCTAGGAAAGTTAGACCTTGTGTTCAGGCTCTAAATGTCAAGATCAGTCAAAAATGAGACAAAATATTCCCCTGATAATGCTAACACTACTGCTCCTGCACATGAAACGTTGATGCTGTTATTTAAAGCTGGTAAAAGACATTTTATCATTTTGTCTGAAGCACTGAAGCACAGCGCTTCCAATCCACTCACACCAACAAATGTTGGTGTACACACACACACACACACACACACACACACACACACACACACACACACACGCACACACACTCACACACACACACACACGCACACACACACACGCACACACACACACACACACACGCACACACACACACTCACACACACACACACACACACACACACACACACACTTCTTATTACCAGTCTAGAAGAAATGTTGCAAGTTCAAGCTTCATCACCTTATTTGCTAGAGGCCTATCCAGTAGGTGGTGGGTTGCAGTGCAAGTCTTAACTCTTTTTTTGTTTCTATTTATCTTTTCTATCTTTTATCTTTTTTTGTTTGTTCGTTTTCTTTGCTGAACCTGGATTCTTGCCCAGAGTGAGTGGGAGCAATCGTTATAACAGTTGCTTGCTAAGAGCTTCAGCCATTGTTGAATTCACTCTTGCTTTCACTAGTTACATGTCCTTAAATGATATAACTGGGAACAAGACCCTCAACATTATATACAAGAGACCTTAAGAACGCCGTTGGGGCAGCAGTGATACTCCCCCCGCCTCTGATGCTGGACTGATTCGACTCAATGCTGCAGTGACTCACTATTGCCTCTTTATGTACAAAGTGGTATTAAAAGATAGGACAGGCCAGGATAGCTGGGAAGCATGCTAACTTCAGTACATAGCAGTAGATTCTGCAACATGATACCGTGATGTCTTTGACTGCCATATTTTCACATTCTGTTCCTTTTGGAACATTTCAAACTAAAATTCTTAAATGTTGCTCCTTTTATCGAATTACTTTGAATGGCAAGATCCTAGCTTACTGCTCGTTCTTCTACCCAGTCTTGCATCTTCTTCAGTTCCCAATTTGCATTTGTATCCCTTTTTCTGGTGATTGAGGTGTACTTTGACTCTTTCTTCTGCATTACACTCCTAACTCAATGCTAACTGATTACAGACCTGCAGTACACATCTGCAAGCCATCCGAGAGCCTTTTCCAATCATTTCTGAGAGCAGGTTCACGTGTGAAGGCTGCCTCAATGCCCTTGCCAATAGCAGCTCATCAAGGAGCTTGATGAAAGGGCTGTAATGAAACCTGCACTCATAAATTCAGCCCAGGCATGAAGAGGCCAGTCGGAGGCTCCGTCATTTCAGACGCCATCATCCCAACAGCAAGGCGCTCTAAAGACTGCAATTAACTGGCAATTATTCAAACTAATGCGCAATTGTGGTTGCAGGGTGGATGGTAATGGATGCCGTAAGGTTAACACAGATGATGGAAACAGCTCAGGAGTGGGAACGCATGAAAACATGTTCAGCCAGACTTTTCCTAAACGAGATGAATCGTATACATGTATAAATGGACTTTCAGCGTTAACAATTAAGCTTTTAACTTTTAAACTTAAGCTGGGTACTGCAGAAGGCATTTGTTTCTGGACAATGGCTTATTCAAAGGCGTGACTTTGTACTTCCTCTAATGGAGTTCGATGGGTTGCGTCTGCGGGCTGACACCACCACGTCTGACTCACCTAATGGAGACGTATCACACACATCAGGTTTTAATTATGATTTAATTATAGGCACCTGTTGTTGAAATAGACAGAACGCTAATGGGTCAACTCCTTAAAAGGTGTTCCGAATCCATCCATGTGCAGCAATTTATCCAGATTCTCAGTCTGTCCATGAGCATGAGTTCTGATGAACTGCTCCCGGGCTTCAAGAGGCCGCTGCTAATGAGCAGCTAAACCCACAAACCAAAAAAGAGTCACTACAGATTAAAGAAACCAGGCATAGTGCCGAGCCCTTCTAATGGCATGTGTGCACTGAGGTTAACATCATGAGGCGACAAAACGATTTAGATCCTTTTGGCGGGGGTGGAAAATAATACCATTAGACATTAATGCAAAACATTAAGAGTTAAATGTGCACTTTACAAAGAAGGCTTAACTGGACTTCACTGCTAAATGCCTTGTGTGTGGTGCGTGGGTGTGTGTAAGGGGAAAAGAGCAAAATAACCCAGTTAGAGTGCTCAATTGTATGAACATTTCCACCTTAATCTCTGCCGTGGTGATTTCAGAGGACCTGTAGGGTGTTATTAACATTAGCGTCTATTCTGTGCAATGGGATTTGGTCAGTAGTGCATGCATGTGCCTTGTACCATGCTTCCTTCATGGGAATGAGTCAATGACACAGTCTTATAACACTATGCATAGGCCTTCTAATGGCCATTCCACCAGCAGAATGGAAATTGACATTTGGTCAAGATGCAGGAAATTAAAACTAGTTCCCCCTGTAATTCTGATATGAGATTAACTAGGACACTGTTGGCTCTTTATGTGTGAAATGGTGTGATGCTGAGTTAAGCTGCTAGTGAGCAATAAGGGCTAAAAGAAGAGGGGCCAGAACCAATGCTCTAAAAACATATAGCTCAGCCAAAGGAGGAAATTGCATTTTATGGATATTGTGATATTGCATAATATTTTTTACAATATTTAATTCTCTTGAAGTTTACAAAACCGTTGGACTGGACAACATACGCCTCCAAAACAACAGCTCCATATAGTTCATATAGAGTATGTAGAGTCAGCTGCTTGTTATTAGTTCTAGTTTTTTTACAGGCTATACTCCATAATTAGCCTAAATCTTTGATACATGCACTTGTTCAGTATTCCAGAGGTGTCAGTGCTAGCCATGATGTACTAGGAAATGCGTATCGTGACATAATTTAGTTCTGTGGTCGATTACCACCGGCTCAACACGCAGCATGGGTTTGTTCTGTGAAACATGGTAAGCCAGTGACGGCACTCCAGAGATTTTTCAGCCATCTAAGGGAGGTAAGTCTCCACCACCACTATTTTATAGCGAGTGTGTTTTGAACTTTGTACACAAAACTCTAGGTAGGATATTTTGCTAGTTTAAATATCCTAAAATCGTGTGCCAGCATTAAATATACAAAGCTCAAAATCTCATTTACCAGCATCTTTTCCTGTTGAATTTTCCTGTTCCACTTTAAATGCTGCAGTTATTAAGTTATTAAAACGTCTTGGGTGCCAGAATGTAGCTACAACACCATTTAGGGTGGATTGGGAAATTTGAACAAGTCAGCCGTTGTATTAAAACTACAGGTAGGATAGTCTAAATGTCCTCAACAGGAAAATGTTTCCAGCATTAAAATAATGATAAGGATGTTTTGATAGCCTGAATCAGCTATACTGAAAGCACAATGAAATGGTTGAATTCTCTCCTGTTCAGACCGTTTGAACTTCTCATGGCCACATGGTGCCACCTTTAATGTTAATACACATTTGATTTTGATTTATTAATGTTAATACACATTTGATATGGTTTTCATATGTTTACATGAGGTATCAGCTATGTTAATATTATAATGCTTATGTAAACAAAAAGTGTTTTTATGTTTACGTAAATGGGAAAAACAAAGGATTTGTTTGGCTTTCTGCATAAAGGAAAACAGATCTAAACAAATTTTAAACTGGCTGGACAAAGTTTTAACAGTATTTGTGATGGTATTCCAGCTGGTTGCTAGAGCATTGTTGACAGATGTTAAGCGGTGGCTTGGTCATTGCTATTATATTGATATGGTACAACATAATGAATTACACTGTTTAATAACTCTGTAATTATTACTTGCATAAATTTGATACAATGTAATATATTATAACCTATAAAACATGATGCCACCTTTAATTTTAATATACATTTGATTTTGATTTATTAATGTTACTACACATTTGATATGGTTTTCATATGTTTACATAAAGTATCTGCTATGTTAAAATTACAGTGTTTATGTGAAAAAAAAGTGCTTTTATGTTTATGTAAAAAAATAGTGCTAGTTTTGGTCTCTGTAGTTGTGATATTAAATATTTATACCTTTTCATCTGTATAGTAAACACAATAGAATTGTCACACAGAGATTTATCACTGTTTTACTATTGTCAGTATTGCATAGTCACTGTCGCACAAACACCTTGTATCTCCACTTTTGACATTTTAATTTTTGCATAATCGGAAAGACCCCGTTACTTTTTGCATCGTGTTCCAATTTCACAATGAACTGACCAATAGAAATGGTCCAAAATTACTTACTTACTTTTACAATGACTTCCATTACATGTTAAGAATGTTGTATAGAAGTACAAGAGAAATAATCAGAAAGCATGTGTGGGCTTACTGGTCGATTTAGAGAATAAATAAAATGGATATATTTGCATTGTAGACATTGCAACCCCTAGTTCCTATCACCACCAAGAAACCCAAACCAGTAAATTTCTACAATCAAACAACCTATTATCATCAGTTCCCCTTTACTGCCAGACAGGTCAGGAAGCCAGCCTGACTAGGAAAGGAGAGGGGTGATATGAGCAGACGAAAGTGTTCTAGTGTACTTTTTTGATTATTTTCAAACCCCTCAGGAATGTGAGGTTTAGCTCAGAACTCCAATAAAACATTACACACCAGAAAAGGAAGGTCAGTTCCAAAGGAAGTCTATGGAGAAACATGGTTTTGGCCCCAGACAGGATCTATATTGTTTGTCCACTAACATTGGCCAGATACGACTGACCAGTCAAACCCTGTCCCCTGGTCTCTAATGCATCACTCTCACTACACATGTATGTCTAAACACTTCTGTCCCAGATGCCTGGGTCGATTTGTCTATTGACCGCGCTGTACAGAGAAGGTGAAAGATGATTGGTTGATTGATTGGGAGCAAATCTGTTTGTTTCCCTGGAGACCTTTTACTGTGTGCTAAAGCAATGATGTTCGACTGCAGCACAACACAACTCGCCCGCAAGAAGAAGTCAGCCAGGGTCAGTAACAGGTTATATTGACTCCCAGGATTTTCACAAACAGAATTACTGTACTGTTCAATATATACAGTAGAGAGATGCAGGCACTCATTACTGTTTCCTCAGAGCTAGAAATGCTCTTGATGGAGTTGCTTTAGAAGACCATAGAAGAGTTATATTGGTTATGTTATAATGAAATTATGTCATTAAATGTTTAATTACTTAGTGAGACACATAATGAATTGCTTTTACATTCAATATACATTCAATATACATCACCTTCATCAACAGCTGACCAGTAATATCATCTGCTGGACCATAGTAACACCTGTTCCTCCATAGTGTTCACCGGTTTCACTCACATGCCAGATTATTCACTGCAAGACTGCTGCACGACCTCAACACTACTGCCTCTACCTCAGCACTACTGCCTCTACTGCAACACTACTGTCTCTACCTCAGCACTACTGCCTCTACTGCAACACTACTGCCTCTACCTCAACACTACTGCCTCTACCTCAGCACTACTGCCTCTACCTCAGCACTACTGCCTCTACTGCAACACTACCGCCTCTACCTCTACACTACTGCCTCTACCTCAACACTACTCCCTCTACCTCAGCACTACTGCATCTACTGAAACACTACTGCCTCTACCTCAACACTACTGCCTCTACTGCAACACTACTGCCTCTACCTCTACACTACTGCCTCTACCTCAACACTACTGTCTCTACCTCAGCACTACTGCCTCTACTGCAACACTACTGCCTCTACCTCAGCACTACTGCCTCTACTGCAACACTACTGTCTCTACCTCAGCACTACTGCCTCTACTGCAACACTACTGCCTCTACCTCAACACTACTGCCTCTACCTCAGCACTACTGCATCTACTGCAACACTACTGCCTCTACCTCAACACTACTGCCTCTACCTCAGCACTACTGCCTCTACTGCAACACTACTGCCTTATACTGTTTGTAAATAATTTGTAAACTGTATATTATTTGTCCATATATAGTTTGTTTATCTTAGGTGGTGGCTTGGTCATTGCTATGATATTGATATGGTACAACATAATGAATTGCACTGTTTAATAACTCTGTAATTATTGCTTGCATAATTTTTTATATTATACAGTGTTATATATTATAAGCTATAATTGCTTATTTACGTTATTTTATATTTTAATATATTGTGGCGTTACCCCATTGGAGCTTGCAAACAGGACCACAGGCAGAGGCTCATGGGAGGCGCCAGGGTAAAGCCTGTGGCTGGTGAGTATGTATGTGCTTTCTGCTGGTTTGCTTAATAAAATGACTTTATCAGTGTCTTATTTTTACAGCTGTTAAAATATGATAACACATTTCCATTGAAATATGATAAAGCTATTAACCTCCCTATTTAACTCTTTTCCACCAACATGGTGTTGATGCTGGTACCAAAATCTCAAACTGTTCTGCACTTTTCCACCACAAGGTGTTTTCCAAGCTAGGTGTTTCTACCTCATAAAAAAGGTTTGCAGCCAGCAAAATCGGTCCTGTTCTGGCCCCAAGAACTCGCTGGTCTGGAACCCATGACGCAAGTAGCAAAAGGGTGTGGCATTGTTGGAGCCGCCATTTAAAAAAAATAACAGGAGAATGAGTGAAAACAATAAAGCAGCAGCGAAATGACCCATCAGTGGTCTGCTGAAGAAAGAAAGAAGTTCCTCCATGTTGTTTTATGTGTTGTCCACTGACTTCTGCTTCCGGACTAAGGACAGTCCACATCCAGATACGTAATCACTCGGCTCTCAAACTAGTGGAAAAGGGGGCCTGTTCTTAACGGGTCTTACAGATCCTGGAAACCAGCAGCAGCTCTGGCACGAGCACTGACACTTTATTGGTGGGAAAGGAGCAATTGTTTTCTCATAACTCACTATGTGAAAATGATGTTTTCTCACAACTCACATCCGCGCATCCATCCCTCCATTTATCCATTTGTGTGTCCTTCCTTTCGTCAGTCAACATTCAGTGAGCCATCTCAGCATTCCCTAGTTGCACATCCAGCAGTATAGAGGGTAAGGATCTTAGCTTACAAGCTAAGCGTTTCTAATAAAGTGGTCCATTAATGAATATACAAGTTAGGTGTTTCTGAAGAAGTGGCCAGTGAATGGACATACAAGTTAGGCGTTTCTGATAAAGTGGCCAGTGAATGGACACACAAGTTCGGTGTTTCTGATCAAGTGGCCAGTGAATGGACATACAAGCAAGGTGTTTCTGATAAAGTAGCCAGTGAATGGACATACAAGTTAGGTGTTTCTGATAAAGTGGCCAGTGAATGGACATACAAGTTAAACCAGGTGTTCCTGATAAAGCAGCCAATGTGAAAAAATATAGTCTACATGTTTCTGATAAAGTGACCAGTGGCGAGTGGAAATACGAGGTAGGTGTTTCTGAGAAACTAGCTGTTAACAGTATTGTGTGTACTGACTGTGGATTAATGGCTCTCTGGAGAATAAGTATTCCATGGAATTCATCACAAGATTTCTTGTCACTATCTTTTGACAGCTTCTATTTAAGTGTTTTGTCCGTGTTTTGTCCTTTTGTTGTTGTTGTTCCTGCTACAGCTGCCAATCATCTCTACGCCCTCAAAGCTTTTTATATGCAGATGTGGGATCTGAAAAAACAAACCTCATCATCGCCTTGAAGTTTAGTGGTAATTAGGCCAAAACAAAGCTTAGACTAACGACATAAACAAATGAACCTTGGAATTCTCTTATTTGTTGCTGAGAGTACATAAAGTCACCTAAAAGAGTCGGACCATAATCAGCTTTAACTTTACATGCAAATACAGCTAAGGCACTTCTGAGAAACCTTGAGTGGTTTCTGGTGTAGTGTAGAATTCAGCCTAAATTAATTCAGTTCCATTTAACACGTGAAAGCAAAAGGGCTCAAAGGCTCATCGGAGAACAAGTGTAGGCCACCCTTGGTTTAAGAAAGTGCCCCCCAGGCTGTGCAGTGCGGTGGCAGTGTGGCCCCTGGGAGCCGAGAGAGGAGTGCAGCGCGGGATAACATTCACATCATCACTCCTCTCTCCGCTTCACTGAACCGCCATCTGGATCTGTTATAACCACGGGGAGAGAACACTGCAGGACAATGTTTTTACCAATGTAGTGGAAAGATAGAGAATGGAATGAAAAAGCGCACGCAACAAAGAGACAGAGAGAGAGAGAGAGAGAGAGAGGGAGTGGCAGTGGCAGAGTTGCAGCGATTTAAGACCGTGTTCAGTAATGAAATGGACTTTGCCTTAGAATTCTATTGTGTATTGTAATAATCATGAATATGCATTGACAGAATTTGATAGAAGATGAGGATTTATACATTTGCAACCATAAGAAACTCCCTTATGACTCATGCTACAAAAATATAAACAAATCAACACATAAATAAATAGATATATATAAATGAAATGCAAATGAGTTATGGATAGTGGAGTGTTAGAAAATACAGATGTTAATATAAGTATAATATACATATATACAGAGAGAGTGGAGAGAACACAATGTAGGTTGTATGTACTGTGAGGTACACAGGTAAAGTATGGTTGCTGATGGTGCTGACTAATCTAAAATGCTGCTGTATGTTCTGTGTGCGAGTCATAATGTAGGTTATGTATTTCTTCCTTTAGGAGGGTAAAATATTGGTTTCACAGTTTGAGCATAATGTTATTTAGTTATTTGGCTGATATGAAAAGATGAAGATTTCGGCAGATACATGAGGTGATGGTACCAGTATAAACAAAATCACGACAGCGCGAGACAGAGTGAGCGCGCGTGTGTGTGCAGCAGTGTTATTGGCAGTGTTTTTGGTCTCGTGGATTAAGAATGTTCTGCAGAGTCTCAGTTTATCAACAAAACACTCCCTGCTTCATTCTTTAAATCACATTTATATCCTCTCCACAGCATGAAGTGTGACCTCCTACCAAGCACGCACACACACACACACACCTCCACGTGCATACACACACACACACACACACACCAGGAATCCACTTACAGTAAAAGCGAGTCCCTGCGCCCCGCGGTGCACCTGCACTCAAGTGTTCAAACAGAGAGAGAAGATTAAACCACCAGCCAGTCCAGCCAGCGATTTACAGAGACGTGTGTTCAGTCGTGTGCAAAAGTTTGAACACTCCTAGTGAAATGTGTGCTGGTGATTTCCTACGTGACAATAAGTCAACATGTCCTCAACAGAGAACACACCACAGAGCCAAAGTACTCCTAATACTACATCCAGTAAAATACTAATAGTAGTAATATTTGTAAGCCGAAAATGAGTCATCTCACGTGTTTAAGGTGGCAGTAACGTAAGGCTCCTGCAGATGGCGCTGCACGAATCCTCGCAGCGCCATCTGCAGGAGCCTGAAGTTACTACCACCTTAAACACGTGAGATGACTCGGGGCCATAAATACCTGCGGGTGTGAGTGATGGGATTCATAGATTGAGAAGAGGTGGTACAGTGCAGTAAATGGCTCGTTCCATGTGTGGAAAATGGGTCTACCAGCAGTGGCTAAAATCCCAGTCTATAGGAAATTATCCTTAGAATTGTACCAGGGAAGGCATCCACCAAATCTGGCCCAAATGCGCAGTTGTTTGATGCAAGAGTGTTTGAACATTGATGTGGCCTACACCCTGAAACCTGTCCAGTACGTGCCAGCTCCAAACACAGTTGTTATTCATGCTCTTAATGGGGAATTACACGCTATTAGGTACATTTCAGGTGACTCCTTTTCTGATCTGTGAGCTTATTTATTGTACTGGGCAAAAATCACAGACCACCTCTCATTTATTTCATTTCCAGCTATGACATACAAGTTATTCATTTCTCAGTAGGGAGATTTTTCTGAGGGAAAACCAGGAGTTTCCAAACCTGGAATTTTGGAATTAATGAAAAGGGGCTCCCAACAATCTTGCAAGACCTGACAGACCACCAGAACTGACAGCTTTAGATAAACAGCACTCAAAGCTTTCATCTTCAAGAGAGAGGAGAACATCAAGCTCCATTCTTACTGCAGATCTGAAAACATTCCACAGGTGTTCCTTATTTAAGCTCAGGTTTACGTTGAGATGGGGCCCTCCATTTACAATGTAGCCGAGGGCCACACTGTTTCTGTCCATCCTTCCACTGTGAGGAGACAACACTATGGGTCAGAAAGGATGTGTAGCTATTTAAGAAGCTCCTCACTAAGAAAAGAAAACTTGCAAATCAAACAAAAGAAGCTTCTGGTGTTCTTAAATGTACTTAATGGTTGATTTGAATGGAAATATTGAAGGATGGTCTCTGGCCATTGCACCGGACTCTACAGTACAGTAAGAAACAGTATAAAGTTCTTTACAACACTAAAAATAATACACAAGGCCATTTCCGCCTTTAAGGCTGAGTATGAGAATCCTCATTGTTTTCTCATCAAAATTATTTTTCATTCATTCAGAATTAACCAATTCCATGCTGTCACTATAAGGCACATAGTGATTTTTAAAAGTGTCTGCCTGACTGGAATATAACAGTCAGTTTTTTCCCTTTACAATAGGAAACTGAAAGATTTCTGAGTAACACAGTATGTGTCAATCTGATCACAAGCCTTCCTGCTGCAGTCTGCACTTCTGTTTTTACATGCACATCACATGGCATGGAAGCCTGGCTTCTAAAGTACTCCCACAGTGTGTGTGTGTGTGTGTGTGTGTGTGTGTGTGTGTGTGTGTGTGTGTCAGTAAGCCAGTATTTCATCACTGTGCCAAAACGCTTTTCATGATATATTGAAATGCTCCCAAATAACATGGAATAAAATCTCTTTACATGAACTTCCATTAAAAGTTAAGACCATTTTTGCCAGTTTTTATATTGTACCAATTTATACAACAAAAACTAAAATACTAAAATACAATCCATAGGAGGTTAAAAAAAATAGTAATAAAAAAGTGTTTAAATTAAGAAATATAAAGATTGCCATATTGCAACAGCATGTGACAATGGAACTGCAACTACATGCAATACATACATCATATTCATTTCTAAGCTGCTTACACTTCTGGTGCCTATCCCAGTGCTCATTGGGCAGAAGGCAAGAAGGCAGGAAATACTCTGGATGGGCCACCAGTCCATCACAGGGCAGATACACAGAAGTACACATTCACACACACATACACATACACACACACACACACACACACACACACACCTTTAGCATCTCCAATTCACCTGAAAGCATGCCAGGTGAATTGGGTTTGCACTGCATGGGGCAAAGCCACACATACACAAAGAGAATAGACAAACTCCACACAGAAAGGACCCCAGACACCCCAGCCAGGAATCGAGCCCAGGCCCTTCTTGCTGTGAGGCAACAGAGCTACCCACTGTGCCACCGTGCCACTCTAATAAGAGTTTTTAATCAATATGTTTATTTACAGTACTTACAGTACTTATGAACATGTATTTCTAATACCTGGATGGTGTATATATATATATATATATATATATATATATATATATATATATATATGCACATGTATATATGCACATGTATATATACACTGTATGTATTTAAAGTGGGGGATAGAATGATGTCATGTAGGACCCTCACATTTTGAGAATTCCTATAAAGATATTAAAATAGCTGAAAGTAGCAGATTTGCCCGTTTAGTTGCATAAGACTCTCTTTATGAACTGATTTGATCAAACCGGGACTATAACAGCCACAGAAAGCAACAGTGAAAGAGTCTCTTTGTTGTTGACAACAGAATAATGTGGAGCTGCTTTGATATCAGTGCCAGCCTTAAATGCAGGCTCTGGCAACAGCTTAGATGTATAATCCAATTTATTCCCCTCTGAAGGTTCCCAAATATTACCACTAAATAACATTTCCCCCACAGAGATTGACAGCGATGGCCAAACCAGATCAAATCCATCTTGAATCAACAGTGAGGATCTATCTGCAGTTATATTCGCGGAGGTACGGTTAATGTTCTATGGAGACTTGATGAACTCCAATGACATTTCCATGCCACGGTGATGACAAGACTTTGGAACATTTTGGACAGTTAGAGCTGAGCTGTTGGGATAATGATGTTCTAGGGACATCTCAAAAGTACATTTCAGTATCACCCACAAGTAAACATGTTCTGGAGGCCAGAGACAGAACCCAAGAGGTTAAAGATGTCCACATGTCCAGGCAAAACATGTTTGATGTCCAGAGTTTTCCTACTTTACTTTTACCCTGGAACTACAAGGCTGATGCAGCTAACAAGCAATAGAAATGTGTAGGTCAGCAATTAGCATCCTGCAAATCGCATACCTACATGATTACACACTAGCTGTGTTGAAATAGATTTGCTTATGTGGTTTCTGACACAGTATTGTCCCATTCGGATGGCATTCCTTTTACACGTGGAGGTGGGGTACTGTCATTTCTCAGTTACTTTGCTTCCATCCGAATGTACCATGTTAGTAGTCAGTTTTACTGATTGCACAGTCCTGCTCCAGTAAAGATTCCAGTCTCTTGTACCCTCTATAAAGCAAGCAGTAGAAAAAATCTCAGGTTAGATTTCTCCTTCATGAATCTACATGTTGGTAAAAATGAAAAAGGAGTTTCTTAAGTAAGTCAAGGCACTTAAACAGGGTTTACTTTTGTTCTCAGTAGCTAAAAGCCAGCTGATATGTACCTTTATGTCACATGCATCAGTTTAGAACATATTAAAATTACAGATAAAGTTTCATTTTAATGGGATGAGGGTGACTGTGTATTTTTGAATTTCAAAGCTAATGGCAATGCTAATGTTGCACTGTATACACTTCAGACAGCAAATCATAATCATGTAAATCATAGTTTTTGGTGTATCTGTACTATAGGATTTCCATTCTGGGGGTCTTTTTACTTTAACTCCACCACATTTTAAAGTCTAATATCTTACTGTTTACTCCACTGCATTATGACCAAATCTGTCCTTCCTTTTGGCTTATCTGTGTATAAAAACATGTCCAAATGAAAGAAGGGTAAGGTGAGCCCACCAATCAGGGTACAGCACACATATTGTTTTGAACTGAGCTTGGTTCTAGCTAATGGAAACTGTTCTCCTCAGGTGTTCTGTGCTTATGATCATTTGAATAGACATCAGTGTCAGACTAATTAATGACCTTCTATTAAAGACTGGTGGACTGAGAGACACTAGAGTCTCTTCACCTACAATGAGTTGATTAAGAGTCTTGTTCCAGAAATGATAATTGGACATTAGAGCCATAATAAATCATGCTACTGTTACTCTCCATAATTAAGTATAAAACTCCACACCTGCACTAGCCTCAGCAAAGCCAAAGAAGCAAACTTCAGACTTGTTGACTACATTGACTGATTGCATTTGATGCATTGGGAATATCCAGCATCTGGTGCTCGGAATAACCATCACATGTGTATTTTCTGTTTTGTTGCCTCTAACCAGGGGTAGAGCCAAAAAGCAGCCCCTGTGGGACGTCACAGTCGATCTCCTCTCCATGGAGAGTCCTGGCAGGAGAATTGCATCACACGGTCGCTCTAATGATGCCTTTTAAACTCCGAAGACGATCATTAGCCACCGCCTCCTCATCCCCTCTACTCCTCTCTCACTCTCTCTCGCCCTGTCTGCCGGTCTGTGGGGAGGCAGTTGTAGATTTGCGTGCGAGGCCCAGGGCCACAGCAGTGGCATCCAGCAGCAGGGGGCCTAAACATTACCAGCAATCAGTCAGCCAGTCGTTGAGAGTGAGGACAGCAGCAAGCGAAGTGAATCCTGCAGAGGAGTTCTGGGATGGAGAGGGAATTTGACCCACAGCAATGTTTTCCACATTAACAGAAAAGTACAGTGAAAAGTCAAATATACAAGCCTGATGTTGTTAATCCTGCATGCTCACCAGCAGCAATCAAATTGCTTGGCATCACTTGGGCAGCTTTTGTTTCCCTGCTGAAAAAAACACCACAGACCGGCATGAATCCCATAATGCAATTTACATACAGGTATGCTGTTGCCCTTTACAAGCACGTAGGGGTGGATCCTTAAAGGCAGGCCCATATTCATAAGCCAGTATACAACCCCAATTCCAAAAATGTTGGGACCCTATAAATAAATGTAAATAAAGGTCAATAAAACAGAATTCAATGATTTTAAAGTCTCATATACCCATATTGTATTCACAATAGAACATAGAACACATATCAGATGTTGAAAGTGAGACATTTTACCATTTCATGAAAATTATTATCTCATTGATGGCAGCAACGTGTCTCTAAAAAGTTGGGACAGGACCATGTCTACCATTGTGTAGCATCCCCTCTTCTTTTAACAACAGTCTGTAAATGTCTGGGAAAAGACATATCGTCTGATGTAGGATTCTAGCTGCACTAGCGACATGAAGGATCTAGGAGACCTGCACAAACCACAGAGAGAAAGAATCGACAAATTTTCCAACATGCGCAGAGTGACCAACAACAGCCACGATTGCACACATTCAGCAAGCAGTGATGCCCTCCATGAGCCATCCTGTCAGTGCCAGCACCATTGGCAGACGGCTGCACGATGCAGGACTACATGCACGCAGGCGGCTATGAAGACTGCCCTTAACACCACGTCAGCATTGCCAAAGACTACATGGTGTCGTGCCAGGCTGTCATGGAGTGACTCAGAATCGCTTTTGTCTTGGTGCAGACGGCTGACAAATCTGTGTGTGGGGGCACCGTGGTCAGCACCAAGATGAGCGGTTTGTTGTCACGCATCACACATCCAGAAGGCCTGGTGTCACTTCGCCTCCACCCCTACTGCACAATCTGCAGGATCTGTGATGAGAATATTCAAGCTGCATGGGATGGATTATCACAGGACACCATTAGGAACCTCTACAACTCCATGCCGAGACGTCTGGCATGTTGCATTAGCAAACATCGTGGCCCAATGCCATACTGAGAGACACTACTTCTGTATGTGTAGCTCAATAAATATTACCTAAGTGTGCATATTACACTTGCATATTACACTGTGGCTATGCTTGGTGACAGTGATTTGTAAGTATATTGATAAATGCTAATAATGCTTAATGTTGTAACACAAGTGCCACTATTCATCATAACGACTTGGATATGATATGGATAATGGCCTATGCACACTTAAACTGGACTTCATTTTTGTAATGTGAAGTAGAAACATTTAATTCCAAACTAATTATTAAACTAATTAGGGACATTATTACAATATAAAACTTAAATTTCTCAATTTCTCATAGAATAGACCATTTTAAACACAATCTTTTCCCCCTTTTGCTTGTCCTGCAATATCCCAAAATGACCAGAATACATAAGAAGCACCTAATTAACCTTGTAAGACAGGAAGATCTCCCAGCTGATCCTGCTGTAATAAAGGCTGCACACTGACAGACCATACATTCCACTGAACATTCTAATGTGAATAACTTACAATATTAATCACTTTACTTGAAGCACTCAGTGATGGGATTTTAAATGTTCATTATGTTTCTATGATTGCTGATTAGTATTACAGGTGCATTACAATGATGTACAGATCACTATCTAGTTCAAGAGCACTGTAAAGAAGTGAGACTTGTGTTAAAACATTAAGAAATGACCTATGATTTAGTTATACTATGATATATAGTATGATGTTACTTATGAGGCATTATTAGAGTTTATAAGTATTATCATGTTACAAACAGTCATAAACATATTGATAATTGTTTACAAATAGTTACAGAGAACCTCACTGCACACAATATTAGTCACCTTGCTTGTTAAAGGTGGTAGCAGATGGCAGATGGCACTGCACAAGGATGCAGGGGGTATAAACACATGTGGGGTGTGAGTGATGGGATTCATAGATTGGGAAGAGGTGCTACAGTGCAGTGAATGTCTCGTTCCATGTGTGGAAAATGGCTCCAAAGCAGATGTTAATGATTGGCTAAAGGGAGTGATTGCATTTGGACGTTCCAAAGACCATAGTGTGAAGGAAGTAGCTGAATCTGCAGGTGTATGGAAGTGTACGGTCATACGGGTAAAATCCCAGTCTACAGGAAATTCTCCTCAGAATTGTGCCAGGGAAGGCATCCACCAAATCTGGCCCAACTGTACAACTCTTTGATGCAAGAGTGTCTGAACATTGATGTGGCCTACATCCAGAAACTTGTCCAGTACTTGCCAAATCCAATCACAGCTGTTATCTTTGCTTGTGGAGGTATACGCTAACAGGTATATTTCAGTCACATGTGGCTCTTTTTTCCGGTTACTGAGGAAATATTGAAGTTAACTCCAAATCTGATTCCAACTGATCAGTTGATTCCCCTGAAACAAGAAACAAGACATCTGGCCAAAATAAAGGGTCCAATACTATAATAATATTAAGCATATATTTGAATTTAGCAAGTAAATTTGGATATACATAAAGTGTAAGACCCTGTTTACACCTGGTCACATCATGCATGTTGAGCATCTGGGTTACATCTTGATGAAACCAAACATTATAAAAATGCATGTGCGAATGCTCCCATGATGCATTTAAAACATATACATATCCAGTCACTCAAACCACTTTTGGAGGTGGCCTAAGGCACACATTTGAGCCACGCTATAGCCATGTAAATGCATCCGTCTCATCCAAGACACATTCGATAATCCAGTTTTCTCTCAGTACAGCCCAGAAAAGTGCAGATAAACATCAGGTTCTCACTCTACTTGAATTAAACCTTCAACATAAGTTAATGAGTTTATCATCAGCTATATTCCTATTAATAAACTTGCTGTTTTCAAGCTAATAAGTACAAACTAAAATAGCCTTACTGGGCTACCCTGCTAGAAAAAAACAGCATATACCCACATGGCTGCTCACCAGCAAACCAGCATATCACAATTTCGTATCTCTCCATTTTTGTCTGTTTTTGACATAAAATGTATGTTGCCTTTACATTGTGTGTAAATCAAAAGAACTGGCCCAAGATGACTGGAAACAAGTCTGGTGCCATTGACTCCAATGACATCCATCACATGAGAAGTGAAGGTTGTGTTTCCCTCTCCTGCAAATTCTCATTTTGGAGATACAAGACTGTTCTGACAACATTCCAGTGTGTCAGGTTTTGGATGCGGGTATTCTGGTTAACCAGCATGGCCATATTGGATAACCAGCTAAACCAGCACCAGGCCAGCAAAGACCAGCTGTGCTATTTTTCAGCAGTGTTCTAGTTGAGATACCAAAACACTTGTCTGTTTAGAGCCTTTAGATTTGACCTTATATCTGCCATTCCCTGTGTGAATCATAACACCTGCCAATTTCAAACGTCATTTTTATGATTTTGTTCTGGGTTTAATTTAATATAATAATGGTGAAATGTTAAGTGGCGAAAGAAAGAAACTGAGCTGTGCTGGAGGTCGTTGAGTGGGGACACGCGTCAGTGCCTAATGTTGGTGTAGGCGTGTTCACCTTCATTAAAAGCCATGGTTTTGGATTTCTGGACCCTGCGTGACACGCATGTCTAGTGTGCGATGGCTGTAATAGTAATACGTGCTTGTAAATGAGAATGAGTCTTGTTTCATTCTTCTAATGGGCTTTTTGTTTATGTTTTTCAGCAGTAGCCCACTGGTGCCATTTGTGAGGTTTTATGTACCAAACGCTACAAACAGGAGACAGTAAATTTAATGCAAATATGTCGTTATTCATTGTTATGTCGCCATCTGTTTTTATGTCGCCATTCATTCCTATGTCGCCATCAGTTTTATGGAGCAACAAATGAGAATAAAGAGTTTGCTGTCAGATCGGTCTGCTGGGGTAGAGTCTAGTGATGCGGAAAGTCAGGGTACATGACTGGCTCAGTTATCTTTGGGAAAACACTGCAGATCTCAGCTCTCCCATTAACCATGACGATATCTAAACTTCTATGAACTAACAGAATAAAAAGCATGAACTGCTGCTTTTGAAATCCACACGACTCATGTGACACATTTACCCTCAAAATGGTAAAAGTGAATTTCCGAGAAAGATAATGAGCTTGTATTTGAACGTACTCCTGCTGGTAATCAGTCTCATGTTTATGTACCTGTAACCTGATTAATGCCTTTATTAGTGACTGTAACGGAACGAAGTTACTTCTTTGTATCTTGATTATGTAACACTGTTGTAACCCCACTCTGTAGACATATGTAAATATATTGGCTTTTCTGAAATAGGTTGGGTTTTGACACCATAACAGTGTTTACATGCCACATCAAACTCATTTATGTGAGAAATTATTTTGTTTTCCCTGATATTTATTATTTACTTAATATCACACGGAGGTGTCTATTTATTTGAGTCACATTATGCACATCAACATTTTCTTTATTGTTTCTCAGGACTACATGTACAGGTTAAGCACAAAAATATTAATTGTGAAGGTTTACAGTGTGATTAATATGTTGTTAATATTAATATGTCTAATTTTGGACCAATTCTACTGGTCTGTCAATCATGAATATTCACAAAACTGATAGGGGAACTAGAGCTTTTAAAGAGATAAAGCTTTTTTGTGCAACAAATTATATATTACAGGTGGGTATATGGCACAAATATAATACTGTGATACATCAAGAGTGTATGTGGTATATTAGCATATTATTTTTTTTCAAACATGATGTCATCAGTGGAAAGCATAAGCCTATAAAGTTAACCAGAACATCCATTTAGTTAGGTGTGTCTAAACTTTTCAATAGTGCTGTATATATGGTATATGTGCTGTATACAGTATATACTCTCCCACTCAGCTGGTATGTCAGAACAACACCATCTACATAGAAACAAAAGATAAACACTACAAATAAAAGATATTAGATCAGTATACACTTGCATATACATAAATACACACACACACACACACACACACACACACAATTCTCCATATCTATACCCACACACTTAGTCAAATATACTCCTATATAAATTAAATTACATAATTATTACAGGAATAAACAGAGCAATGACATGAAGTGATGTCTGTTGTCTTATTCTAAGATACAGCGTATATTCTACATCTCTCATATTCAGTTTTCAGTGCATTTGATGTGTTTTGTATGCAGTATGCAGGCAGGCATACATTAATCTGCTTTTCCACATTAATAGACTGGGTGAACTCGAGCGTGCTGCTGTTTTCTCTCATTCCTTTCATTGGTTTATTCGAGAGTTGTGCGCAGCATCTCTTTGATTAGCGATTCATAATGAGAATTCCCTGACCACAGACCACCCTTAGATGTGTTTAATTAAAACCGCTTTGAAACGTAGAGCAGCACACCTGGTGAGCAGCTGGATTTTGGAAAATGGTGGAAATGGATCGGAAAAATGAAAGAAGTGGTAAATAAATTGAAAGAGAAAAGAGAAGAGGACGAACTTGGACAGCAACAACAGCTCAGTGGTTTAAAAACTCATTAAAGTCAATTGACAAATAGTTATGTTTATATCTGCATATCATCCCTGCCAGAAAAATACATTGGATCTCTATTTTTGTTGGGTTTTTATGTTTTTACATAATGCCATCTTACCATACAATGCTGAATCTGTAGCTGAATATGTTTATTTTTGTCTTTCTGAATTAAATCTTATTTATTTATAAATTATTTGCTTAATTATTTAGTTTGATTTATTTGGCACCTTGTTTATGTAGTTATTTTAATTTAACCATATTAAATTCCATTTTAATTTCTTTGGTTCAGACCCTTTAAGGTGTAAATGATCAGCTGCATTGAAAATGAGAATCACCCTCCATGTACTTCTGAGTGAAAGTAAAGGTTGATTGATTGAATGAGTGAATGAGTGAGTGATTAATTGATTGAGTGAGTGAGTAATTGATTGATTGATGGATTGAGTGAGTGAGTGAGTGAGTGAGTGACTGATTGATTGATTGATTGATTGATTGATTGATTGATTGATTGAGTGAGTGAGTGAGTGAGTGAGTGAGTAAGTGAGTGAGTGAGTGAGTGAGTGAGTAAGTGAGTGAGTGAGTGAGTGAGTGAGTGAGTGAGTAAGTGAGTGAGTGAGTGAGTGAGTGAGTGATTGATTGATTGTTTGATTGCCTGAATACTCTAGTTCTAGTTAAGAAAATATGTTGTCAGCATTCCAGCATCTCAGGACCCAGAACCAGAGCAGTTTTAAGTGCACCAGAACATAAACTAGGATGGTATGCTGATGTGTCCATTGCATTTGAGCTAATTAGGAAGCTACACAAGTGCTTTGCTTGTATTTTTCCACACTTAGCAGAGAAAGATATACAGTGAATTTTTTTTCATATCAGTCAATAAGTTAAGCTAACTAGCAAGCAAGGTAGCTAATTAGTCAAATTAGACACTTTAGAGTGGCATATGATGAGCAAGATAGCTAAATTATTGGCTGTGGTTACTGCCTGCTGAAAAAACAGCCTAGACCAGCATGAACTCTGCATTTATACATACAACATGTTGTAGCATTGGCAAAGAAGAACCAGGGGGAAATATTGCACATGCAGGTAAACGTTCTTTCACTGAATAGACAGCAAGGAAGAAATGCCATCCAGCGCATGCCTCCCATGGCAGTGTAGCCAGTGGAGGAACGACACATAGCATCCCCTTAAAAGGTCAGGCAGTGCTTGTGGAGCTTGTCAGAGTAATATTCTAGACAATAATGTTCATAGGACAAAACACATCAGGTTTGGAACATGTTGGATTATGACAGTAAGCATCAAAGAGACAATGTGACAATGAAACTCCATTCATTCTTCTCACAACGAAATTCCTCTTAGAACCAGTGTTCCTTACATGGATATAAGGACTTGATGCCAACTGCCAAATGATGACACTAGACTACAATGGTCTATACCTGCTGGCGTTGCCGGTTATAGTACTGATATGTACTAGCTTGTACAGGGTTATAATGGTTCCAGCTGTCTCATGAATAGGTAAAAAATGAACTGGAGCGAGAAGTGTACAGTCAGCTGGTTCATGTACGGGTCAGTTCTTGTTTTTAAATGGCAGTGAGGAAACACCCTGATAAAGTGAAGGTTCCTTTATTAAATTATGGAATGAAATACAGTTATCGTATAGTTGCAAAGAATAGCTGCACACAGAAGGAAGTGTGGGATTGCAGTGCTATTGGGAAGGAAGATAAAGGTAACCAGGAACAATAACTGATGATAAATTTAGACTGATATAGGTAATATTTATTGAGCTACACATACAGAAGTAGTGTCTCTCAGTATGGCTTCAGGCCACCATGTTTGCTAACGCAACATGTCAGATGTCTAAGCATGGAGTAGAGGTTCCTAATGGTGTCCTGTGATAATCCATCCCATGCAACTTGAATATTCTCACACAGTCACTTCAGGGTGTGCGTCGGGGTGGAGGTGGAGTGAGACTTTCTGGATGTGTGACACGTGACAACAAACCGTTCATCTTGGCGCTGACCATGGTACCTCCACACACGGATTCGTTGGTTATCTCCACCAAGACAAAAGTGGGACTCGTCACTGAAGATGACCTGCTGCCATTCTGAGTCACTCCATGACAGTCTGGCACGACACCATTGCAGTCTGTAGAGACGTTGATGTGGTGTTAAGGGCAGCCATCGTAACGGTCTGTGTGCATGTAGTCCTGCACCATGCTGTTGGATGACTTATAGAGGGTGTCACTGCTCACTGATTGTCCGCAATTGTGGCTGTTGGCTCAGTCCTTGCTTATGTCACATGTGGGGCCAAGTGTGAAACTTGAATCATGTCTCACAATGTCAAACCTACCCACCAAGTTTCATTCCTGTCAGCTGATTCTTTTTGGGTGCAGCTATTTGTGCAGCTATTCTTTTGATGATGAGTGTCACAAATAACAACCACACAAAATCATGAAGTGTGTTCAGCCTGATGTAGGTTCCTTGCTGTTATGATGTCATGCTGATTTGTCCTATTAATATATACCACCTTTACATTACACCCATTTATTGGTCCAGGTGAGCCTTAGATTCCAGCAGTAGCTCTGTGTGTGTGTGCATGTGTGTGTGTGTGTGTGTGTGTGTGTGTTTGGACTGAGATTTCTGCAGCATGCCAGAAAACATTTAAAAAAGGAATCAGATTATCATCTGAGTTGACGATAAGAGACGGAACATAATCCAGCTGGCTGGTATACGCCAAACATATTTGCACCAATCCACCACAATAAACAAATCCCACTCATCTGGGGGCTGGTTATTAAAGTGCCTGCAAACAAATCATGGCTAGCAAATGGGATCCAGATTGTGGATTGTGTTGGCACAGCACACAACATTGATTATGCACTATATCCCAGACGGGAGGCTGTTTACGCTCGTAATCAACATGTGCAGATGCACAGAGATTATACATTACACAGACACAGGTGAGCACCATCTTCCGCTAATTGTTCTATCAGCCGCTGATTAGCAAGAACAATCAGAGGCCAAAGTGAGTGGTGCTTCCGTATGTGCATATTACCTAATTACGAGCTGTTAGAGCTGCTATGTCTTGTTAAAAAAGCTGGAATAAATGTGCATGTTGAGAAGTGATGATGCCTGCTCGTCTTTATTCATGTGATAATGGTAAATAAATGCATGCAATGCATATGCTTCCCTCAGAAACGAGGCTAAGTAGCTACTGCTGACCTGCAGCAGTCTGATTTGTCACAGTGCACTTCTGCGGTGCTGAGCCCTTCCATCATCCACTTCATAGGAAACCACTATGTGCAGAAGCCTGAGGACGTTTCCACACGGAGTATGACAGCACAATCATCTTAACAACCTCTAAACACTGGAGACAAGCACCTTGTATTTCACAGGGCAACTATCATGGTGATAGTTTTGGTTATCACCCAGTTTTGGTTTTCAGTGTTTTAAATTATACACAGCAGTATATTCTGTAATAGTATACAAACAAAGCATACTGGTCACGCTCCAGTTCATATATCAGAACATGGGCATTGTACATATAGCAGTTTTAAAGGTACAGTAACAAAATCAGCCTTTTTAATTCTAGGGGATACACAAGGCTGGAAAATGGCAATTTAGGCTGGAATTACTACTGAGTTTGGTACATAACACCAAATAAACATTATATATGGACCTCCAGGAGTAAGACAAAATACAAGAAAAATACAGCATATAGGCCCTTTAATATGTGTTTAAGATGTTTACAACATAAAACATAACATATGGCAAGATTGGACCAGATGTAGTACAGCATCTGGGCACTTTCTGTCTGCTACTAGGCATGCTAATCTTCCTGGAGTACTATTCGGCACACCGTCAAGGATCATTTGTTGGTTTTCCATTAGCAAATAAGACCTTACATTTGTCAAGTTCAGCAATGAAGTGACTGATTTTCCTGCATTTATTGATATTGATATGTGTAGTGTTGATGTAGAAATAGATGCGAAGTTTGACATTACACTGATAATTGTTAATATCTGAGAGATTAAGGTTCTATGACTGGCTGTTTGGGCATGTATTCGTTTAGTTTTCAGTGCTGCTGGATGGTGGTCCTGTGGGGGTCCTGACCATTGAAGAACAGGGTTAACAAAGTATACAGAGAAGGAAATGGGCTACAGTCTGTAAATGTAAAACTACAAAACTACAAAGTGCTTCTGTGTGGTAAGTTGACATGATAGTGTGTGTGTGTGTGTGTGTGTGTGTGTGTGTGTGTGTGTGTGTGTGTGTCTGTGTGTGTGGGTGTGTGTGTGCGTGTGTGTGTGTGTGTGCGTTTGTGTGATAATTATACATAATTATATATATAGATAGATAGATAGATAGATAGATAGATAGATAGATAGATAGATAGATGCATTGATGTTTTCTTACATGCCTACTGACATGAAAAGTATTCCATACACTATATGATTAATGATGAACTTAATAATTGATGGTATTTAGGTCTGAACAATAGTACACGTCTCTTCATAGACTCTGAGCTACAGGTCCTTCACTGGAGAGAGAAATCGATTATAGATTATTAGTATAGATTATTATCAGGTATACTGTGCATGTATCTCTTGTGTGATCTTGTGTGGGGCTTAGTGTAGAGGTTCTCGATCAGACCTGTTGAAGTCGAAACATGTTCAGCGCGCAGCTTCAGCTTCACGCTCTCGTGCACGGAGGCGCGCGCGGCCCCTTTAAATGCCCAGCCGGCTGCACATTCCAGTAGAAACGCGCCGTTTTGAACGCTCTGTTGACGTCATTAAACTTTTTAAGCAGCTCGAGTAAGCGGAGTAAAGCAGTCCGGCTGAAGCAGCGCGGAGCACATGCGTCCCGACAGCCTCGGTGCGGCTCGGAACTACGAGGAAAAGCCTCCTTTCCGGTGAGTTACCCTCGGACTTTCTCGTGTCTGTCAGGGTGAAGCTTTAACAGAAGCTCTGGAGCTGTGAAATCACACAGGGCTGGTGGTCTGTGTGTGCTGTGGTGGTCGTAGAGAACTTAGGCTACTCGGTATTGAGAACTCCTCTGTGTGATGTGCTGCTGTTTGACTGTTTGGAGACGGACACTTTTATATACTGGAGGCAATAAAGAGAACCAGAACTGTCTCCAAGAACAAGGGGTATGAGAGAGAGAGAGAGACAGGGAAAGTGTGAGGGGGAGAGAGATGGAGGGAGAGAGGGGGGAGAGGGGAGAGAGAAAGGTGGAGAGAGAGGGAGAAAAGGAGAGACAGAAACTGGGAGAAAGACAGGGAGGGTGAGAGGGAATGAAAGAGAGATTGAGAGATAAAAGAAGGGCGAGAGGTAGATAAATGGGGAGAGAGAAGGACTGAGAGGGAGAAGAGAGAGAGATAGAGATACGGGGAGAGAGAGACAGAGAAAGAAGGAAGAGAGGTAGAGAAATGTGGAGAGAGAGGTAGAAAAAAGGGGAAAGAGAGAGAGAACGGAGAGACGTAGTGGGGGAGAGAGAGAGAGAGTCTGACTGACTGACTGTAAGGAATGTTGGACTGTACGGACAGTAGGAACCGCAGGCGCTGCAGTTTTGGGTTGTGTTGTTTGTGAACTGCTACTAGGATTTACACACTCTGTTCACATATGCACCCTGTTATACAGCAATCATACAGAGAGAGCATAACAACATATTCACCTCACATATCCAGTTAAAGACTTATCCTCTGGAACCTTGGCTTAATACTGCAAAATTATTATTATTATTAACTATTAATTATTAGTAATTATTTCAGTATATGTCACTATTACAAGTTATTAAGTCAATCATTTCAGAAAGGATGTCATTATCTTGACATAAGTAAGTCAATGTTTTGTCATTATGAGACATTATTTCTGCATAGTAGTAAGTGAAAATATCGAAACATTAACTCACTGTGATAGATAAACAATTAGATATGATTCAGTAAAAACATAGTTTGATATAAGTCAACATTATGTAATTATGAGGACAAAGTAAATCAGTATGAGAAAAGAATTGAGAAAAGAATTACTAGACATAGTAGTTAGTCACTGTTATGAGATACTAAGTTGTTATTTTGACCTACATAAAGTTTATATTTTAAGATAATATGTCATTATTTCAAAATAGTAAGTCAAAGTTATATTGTTATGTTGACATACATAAGTCAATATTTTGAGACAATAAGTTATTTATTACAGTATTTCAGAGAAGGAGGAAAACTGAAGGGGGTGTTTTTCTCCTCTACCAGGTGGGAGTGGACTTCCATACCTGCCCTGTTGTACATAGAGGGGGAGAAATAAACCTGTTGGTACATTCAACAAATGAAGTGTGTGGTCTGTACAATCGGCCTTCATAAACTGACTGACTGCATCAGTGGGCTTTCTCAAAGCTTCACTTTGCCATTTAGTTCCCTCTCCTGAACTTGCTTCCTTCAGCAAGTTTCCGTTGTAGTGTAGCCTAATGCTCTGACCCAGATTGGAGCCTCCGATCCAGCTGTGGTCCAGACTTGTGCGCTGTTTATGCTTACATTGCTGACGACATGTCTCTCGTTGCGAGAGTCCTTCACTAGGGCAGTGAGAGAACGGTGGAATTAGATTTCAGACGTTCTTAGACGAGCTTAATACCCTTACATTGAAGTTGGCAGTCCTGTCTTGCTCTTCCTTCAAAGACACCATGACTCCTTCCTGTTTTCTGCAGGCTGATGACTCCAGTGTAAACAAAGATCAGGCGAAAAAAAAGAGGAACGGCATTCGGAGACAGTGGCCTCTTATTATGATGTTTAAAAAGCAGTATGGTAGCTAATCAGATTCTTCCTCTTGTTAATTTAGTTGGGTACACGTGCATAATTACCAGCCAATGATTTGCATGCATGCACCCAGGGGTTCCATAAACACAGACACATTTGCATAGGATGCACTGCGATGCCAACGTGATTCTAGCAGTCTGTGGGTGTTCGTCCTGGCACTAACAAGGCACTCTGAGAGTATGATAACATCGTGAAGTGGTCTCAAAACCCTACGATGCTCTTTGTAATTAAACCTTTGGCACATAGACTTCACAGAGAGATCTGTTCTACGTTAAAGATGAGACAATACCAGCCTGTCTATTCCAGTACAGATACTGAAACCTTGAGTGTCTACTGGTACAGTTTTGTTCATAACAACCAGAGGAATGCAGGGCATTTTTACTGCAGTCTAACGCACAATTTCTATTTATTTACTGAGTTTAGCCTAATGGGGAAATGTAAATGTGCCATGACTTGTTACACAGTGTTGCACATTATAATTACATAATCAGTAATTGTGCAGTAATTGTGTGTTCTCTGTAGAGTATGTGTTAACTCCACTCAAAGTAATCTGAGCAGGGCTAAACAAACCTTTGCATATTGTCACTGTGTAAAAGAAAACCATGTATCTCCATTTTTGTCCATTGTGACTTTTACGCCTTATTTGGACACAGCAGCTGCCATTTATACTGCTGGAAAATTTCAGGATGAATGGAACAACAAAAATGGCCCAAAATTGCATGAAAAAGGTCTGGTTCCATTGACTTGTATCCAAATGAAATGAGGTTTTTGCCCTCTCCTGTAAAGTTACCATTTTGGAGATACTTGTTTTTCTTTGGACAGCAGTACTATAGCATTGTTTTCAAGTATATAAATGTCCCGCATTGACAGCTAGCTGTGCTAAAGCACAACATTAGCTAGGTTGAGGGTTAGCAAACTATTGCTGCAGTTACTGCTGTGATGCTAACAAGTTGCAGGACAAAACAGTACTGATCTATTGGTTCTGTGGAACAGCAAATGTAAGTTGTTGTTCCACACTCGTCTAGCAGAAACAGAGAAACCTCCTCATTACTTTACACGCCTTACAAATCTCGATCAAGTTTTATTATTTATTTTTTTGCCAGCTTCTTGTCAGAGTTTTCCTGTTCCTCCTTAAGTGGTGCAGCAGTTACATTCAGGTGCCACAGGATCCAGAATGGAACTGCTGCACCATTTAAGGTGGAACAGGACAATGCGAATTAGCCTCGTTATCTCTCAGGAGGTCTCTCCACTGTTGAAATGCCTCGCTGATGTTGACATGGCACCTCACTCTTCCTTGACCTGAGAACTTCTTCCTCACTCTTTGTTCCTCTTTGGCTGTTTCTCAACCATCTCTCCTTCTCGACAATGCATTAGGTTCAGCACGTAGCCCCTCTCCTTCCTCCTGTCCTGTGCTAAGTCCTGTCCAGATTTGCTAAGGACAGGGTTTTATGTTTTCATATGTAACAGAGAAATGTTGGTCAGATTAATCTTGCTCAGATATTTCAAAAATGAGTTAGGAAACACCTGTTACGCTGTGCTCCAGTCTGCTCAAACCGCTCCAGCAAGCAATCTCTACTACCCTACAGGAAGAACCGGAAATATTGCTTATAGGGCAAATTAGACGGCTTCATATAAAGGGGGTTGTAATTTTAGTATATTCTGTTGTATTATGTAATGCAAGCTGCTGGCTAGTCATATGTCATTGTTCTTATATTAACATCAGCCTGTATTTGGCTACTGTTATCATGTGACCTACGCCCAGTGTGCAAATCCCCGGGAATTCTGAGGTTCCCATGTTGGCTGGCTGCTCCAGCATTGGCTGCTAACTCACTCTCTGTAGCAGTGCTGATGTTAGCGCAGTGTCATGGTCATAGTTACAGTTGCTATTTGCTAGCATGAAGTGGGTGAAGTAATTGGCACCAGTGCTGCGTTTGTAGTTCAAGATGGAAGCTTGCTGTTTCATGGGTGAAGCTTTACTTGAATTTAATATTTGTATTATATTATATATTTTTTTTATTTTTTTTATTTTTTACTGTAATGAGCTATATAACATTGTTATAAATGCATTTCAGGTACCCCCAGAAATGAGCTTTTGTGACATTCTGAGGATCCCGCATCCTCCATTATCATCATGTGATGTATTCTCTGCTCTGTATGCTTATTTGGTTGGGGGATTATTTGGCCATGCTAGCTAACATTACATCCATAAGGTAAGGACAGGCTTGTCCTTATCCATTTCTCACTCACCCAAGCGTACGCTCTCATCCACATGTAGCCCAGATCTCTCATGTTTGTCCTCAGACAGTCTTGTTATGTGATCACGTCTGGCACTGCAAGACTAGGCAAAAAGCAGGTTCACTCAAAGCAGCATGGTTCTAGGAAACTCTCAGAGTTTGGAAATGTTTGAGTGACTGTGCTAAACCCCAGCATCCACATCCCATCGATTTTGGCATGCACCTGCAGAGATATGTGATTCTTCTGAATGAAAGTGACAGGCTTGAGTTTAAGAGTATTCTCTTGGAGCCTGTTACCCATTGAGCTTCCTGTGTTCCAGGCCTGAGCTATTCATTTTTTACCATGGTCTAAATAGAGGGCTTTAAAGTTTGACCCCATTGGCACATTCCATGTTTTTTTTTTTTTTTTGTCTGAGGGGCACAGTCACGGTCAGTAGCAGCGTCTTGGCACTCCAAGCAGCTCCTGATGAAAGAGGAAAGATAGCTTCAAAGTGGTTCCTGTTACATTGTGGATAGAGTACACTGAGACTGTGCACTATGTGAGTAGGTAAACTCCGCTGTGGCCATCATGTGCTATTATTGAATCTATTTCTCATTGTTATTTTGCATGGAGGATGAAAGCGGGAGACAGAAATAGAGACGTGCTTTGTGAGAAAGTTCAGAGAAAAAACAGCTTGTAATTAGGAGAGCGCATAAAACAGCTGTGGTTTCCATGAGTGCTTTGCTAGGGTTCTGTATGCCGTGGACGTACCCCTTTAATTTCTGTGCGAACAGGCATATGAAGTAATTTTCTTTAACTGGACGAAGCTGGTTGGATTTTGAATACCATTAATATTGAGAAGGAGAATTGTGTATGGCCTAGGAAGCATCTTTTATTATGGGTAACTGAGTTTATTCAGGGTTGCTTCATTCCACTTGTTCTCTCAGACTTTAGGAAGTATTTTTGTTCCATGCATTTGTAAGTAAGTTTCACTTCACCCAAGCTCGGTAATGACTAACCTTGACTGGTAGCTTCCGACTTCTCTCTCTGTGAATGGTAACATTTCAATAGAAGCTGAAGGCTCTTACTTGCTTCTTGTTTTGCACTTTACATGCAAATGAATGTGGAACTCTTTTTACAGCCAAGCTCACAGACAAATCCAGTCTAACATTTCTCGCTGTGAGGCTGACTGTCTCCAGGAAACGTCCAAATCCTCCTCTAAGTTTCGTCTCCAGAGGAGCAGGGTGTCTTGCAGAGATCGTCTGTGTCAGACAACATGTACTGCCTTCCGAAAAGCTGATGGCTGGTGATTAGCGTTGGGCAATTTGAGAGTATGTAGCAGTATTTTGATAGATTATGTCTTTGATATGTATGTATGACGTGTTCAAAAGTATCCAGGCAGCTCTTCAAATGAGTAAATCTCCATAGAAAAGCCTCTGAATGCTCTGAGGCAGCCAGACGTAAGCCTAAGGTCACCATTCCCAATGCCAAGGGTCGACTATAGCGTTATATAACTATATATAACTAGCGTTATATATGACTTTGGGATGTGGAACAGTGGAACAGCATTCTTATAAGAGATAAGGTGTAAGGTGCACCTCCTAACACAGTTTTCTACTTCCCCCAGAGGTAGTCAGTCAGTCAAGGCTTGTTTGGTGCCCAGCTTTTGCTTCTGTAGTTTAGAGCTGGGGCTGCTAGTCTAATGGTGCCTTACAAACACATCAGTCAATAGTCACCCAAATCTGTTCCCTAAATACAGCTGTAAAACTTGTCTCAAGCCAATCAAACTGCATCTAGGTCTTCACTAAGGTCCCATGGACTTGTCAATGAGGTTAGGTACACAGTATGACTTACTGTAAGCTAAAAAAATGGACAAAACCTTGCTGCGTAGCTGGGCACCGTGGGTTTGTTTCCTCAAACCACCGCAGGAGAAGGAGTGCTGATCTAATCAGTCTTTGCGACAATGACTGTCATAAATGTGGAGATCTGAGATCAGCCCTATTTTGTGAGTACTATCCCTGGTGTTGTCTGAAATGGCTGCCCGTGGCAGTAAAAATGTGTTCATTTTTATTAACACAGTAAGTCACACTGTGTTCCAAACCAGGGGTTCATAACCCTGATCCTGGAGGACCCCCTACTCAGCAAATTTTAGTGTTTGCTCTGCTCCCAACACACCTGATCCAACTAGTCTGCTAATTAACAAGAACTTCCTGAACTGAAGTGGAAGAGTTTTGGCAGGAAAAATGTGGAGGGCTGGGGGTCCTTCAGGATCAGGGGTGGGAGCCACTGTTCTAAAGCACATTGACAAGTCTGCATCACGTTAATGAGGTCCTAGATGTGGTTTGAACAGGCTGGCAGAAGGTTTAGGGGTGTGTTCGTGGAAAGGACTTGGGTGACTGTTGACCTCAAGTGTTTGTTAGCAACACTAGCCTGACAGCTCCAGTTCTGAGCTAAACAAGAAATATTTGGACACTAGAAATGTCTTGACTGATCAGATCAATTTGAGGTAAACTGACACATGTGTAAATGAGATTGTTTTTGCCAAAGTATTACTTTCAATGTTCTATTTTTGCAAACACTGAATTCAAATTTTTTGCATTCATAACCTTAAATAAAAGTGACTCTACTGTGTGATGCTGCAATCCAGTTTGTAATAATAAAAAATGTATTGTGAAAAAAATGGAAGCCTTTGTACTGTCGACAAAGACTTTGAAGCGTACACACTTAAAAAGATCTTCAATTACTTGGCAAAGGGTTGCTTAGCAAAGAAAATGGTTCTATATAACCATATATTACTATGAATACTCAAGGAACCCTTTGCATGATTAAAGTGGTTCATTACATCATGAAAGGCTTCTTTAGATACGTGGAAATTATGCTGTAGATGGCTCTATATAGGAACATATAGGATATATTTCACCATTGTTATAAGCTTTTCATTGTAACTATGGCAGAACCCTTTTCACTCTGCACATAAGCTTTTAGACTTTCAAAGGTTTCTTTGAGTGATCATGTTTTTTTACTAAAAAGGCCTCTTGAAGAACCATCTTTTTAAGCGTGTACCTTAAACAGCAAAAAAACAAAACCTCTCATTCAAAGTCCAGATAACCAAACTAAAGCTCTTTTATTTTGGACATATTAGGTGAAGAAACAGGTGTGCTTAGATAAGTTGAAGGTTAAACAGAAAGAGGACATCCCACAGCAAGATAGACCCTAACCCTAATCAGAGGAGTCATGAACAATCCATTAAAAAGCCCAAACACTCATATATGGATTGTATCAGGGAAGAATTTGGGTTGTACAAATAGGAGTTTTGGTTGTACTGAGAGAGTTTTGGATTGTTGAATGTGTCTTGTGTTACACTGCTATTACATGTGGCTCAAAAATGTCTCGGCCCACCTTCTGTTTTGTGGTTGTGTTACTTTGGCCGTGTGGTTGAACCCCTGTGCGCGGTAGAAGCTATAAATTTCTTAGACAGTATGCTCACTTATATGACTTTCTTTCTAAAGGCATTTGCACCAGCCCCGTTCGGTATGCAAAGACATTATCTGTTTTTCATTGTCCGTATTTGTATCCTTAGCATGCACTCAACAAACTCTCAAAGTCAAAAGGCACTCCAGGTGCGCAAAGCTGAAGACTGAAAAACAGCCAGTGACACATGCAGAAATGGCTAATCCAGCCATACCTGGCTCTTTTTCTACAGTTCCCCTGTTCCTGTCCCTTCAAATCAGACTGTGTTTGTGTGCTTTGAATAGATATCAAGAATAACAGTCAACGGTGTGAGTCATATGTGAGTTGTTTTGAATCTGGTGAATGTGAAATCAGCTGCGCTCTCTTTAAAATAATAGACATCCAACATTTTTACCAAGACCTGTGAAGACTTTTCTTGTTTTTGGGCCGTTAAAAATATATTTGGTGTTTTTTTTTTTAATAGTAGAGATTCTAAAAGACATTTTGTTGTTTATTCCCGTTTCCCATAGATGTTTTGAAGTTGTGCACCATTCCATAGTTGGCATCATGCATATATTAGCATCTCTAGGTCCTGATATGTTTTGTCTTACTGAAAGTCAGTGGAGGTTGTTAAAGGGGTTTGAAAGAGGAGCATTTCTTAATCACGTCAAACCTTCACTCCTGTCCACTGAAATGATGTTGCATCAAGAAATTCTCTTATGAAACTGCCACACTATTATAATCTCACTGGACAAAACATTTGTCAAAATGTGACTGAAACGTACCTATTAGCATGTAATACATCCACAAGCACAAATAACAGCTGCTATTTGATTTGGCATGGACTGGACAAGTTTCTGGATGTAGGCCACATCAATGTTTAGACACTCTTGCATCAAAGAATTGCTCAGTTGGGCCAGATTTGGTGGATGCCTTCCCTGGCACAATTCTGAGGAGAGTTTCCTGTAGACTGGGATTTTAGTCACCGCTGGTAGACCCGTATGACTGTACACTTCCATACACCTGCAGATTCAGCTACTTCCTTCACACTATGGCCTTTGGAACACCCAAATGCAATCACTCCTTTTAGCCAACCATTAACATCTGTTTTGGACCCATTTTCCACAAATGGAACAAGACATTTACTGCACTGTAGCACCTCTTCTCAATCTATGAATCCCATCACTCACACCCTGCAGGTATTTGTAGCCCCATCGCCTCGTGGAGCACCATCTGCAGGAGCCTGAAGTTACCACCACCTTAAACATGATAGGTGACTAATATTGTGTCCGTTGAGCTTATAATAGCTCAGCTACTCCTGATGCATTCTACTGCAGGCAAACCAACTTTCACATTATGTGGTGTTTTTTGGGCTTGTCAGTTCAGTGTTCAGCAGTCTTAGCTTACATATAGCAAAATTCATATTTCAGGATTCAGGAACATTCAGGGGAAAACACGTGTACAGGATTAAACTTTTGACTTTAGAACCATTTTGTGAACCACATGATGACATAGAGAAATCCCAACATAGACCCAGAGTTTCTAATGTGGACCTGACACGACTTCAGAATGACCACTTTACATGGTAACACCTTTCAGTGTCCTTTCTGATCAGTGGTCCCACCTGGACTGTATAAACCTGTTTTGGCCTCGATCTGGCCAAGTCCTTGTGCTTTCTCCAGTTGTGGTTCTGACCCGTTTGTCTCTCCTGTTTTCTCTGGTTTTGATCTTTGAACTCTTCTTTTGTTTACTGTTGCTTGTCATTTTCTAACTTGTTTGCTCTTCAGTGTGTTATGTGAACTTGGACTGGCCTTGGACTGGTTTTTACAGGCTTTTAATTCCTGGTCTGTGAATATTTCACTATAGCTCTTCTTTTACATCCAGCTATTTTGAGTCTTGGTGTTACAATGTGATGCTGGATTTCACAAAAAAGCAAAAACGTGTTTTGGGGAAAAATGCTGGACCCTGCCTTCAAACTGACTGTGTGAAACGCTGATGCTTGCTGTGACACAGGGGACTCCTGCCCAGGTGCTGCCTGGCAGTGAATACAAATCCCATGACCCTCAGGGTGGCAGTTTTCTGCCTGATTATAAAGCTTTATTGATCCAAGAATAAGCTAGAATTACAGCCACACGCCTTGTCTCTTTGTGACATGTGTCATGTTCATATCGATTTCATAGTGTGAAGATGACTTATGTATTCAGATGATGAGTATTGGATGAAGTATCAGTGCTCACGCAGGTTGGATTTCAGTCTGTATTCACGCCTTCAAGCGGACGCTTTGGCAGTGTGGTTTTCATTTGCCAAATAAGCACCTGTCCAAATTCCTAGCATAATTCCTATCTTTTCCTAGGTTGTGGAAAACAGACATGAATTCATGGAATAATAATGTCAGTATTAAAATTGGCAGGTTTCTAAAACATTTTCTAGTCTAGACAGTTAAAGAAAAGAGCTTCATACAGTCCTTGTGAAATACATGGTATAAATCCTTTGAAATATAATATGTAAGATTATGATATGACAAAAGAACAATATCTCCTTTCTTTTAATGAAAGAGTATTTTACTATTAATGGAGGGTCATTGAGATGATGTGTATTTTTTGTGTCCAAGTTCATTATTTCCCAAAAATGTATTTATAAAATAAATTTTTATACATACATGACATATATCAAACTATTCAACAATACCTCTTTTAGGTGAAATAATTTGCAGTGGATCGATATAAAATTTAATCTATTTTCTTTTTGCGTCAAAAGTCTAAAAATGTCAGCGTCATATATACATATGTAAATATATGATATAACTTGATTTAATAGAGCAACTCTAAAGTCATTTTTGAGTTGTGATTAGAGGGGTTCATCACATCAGTGGTTTCTTAGTGGTTCATTATTGGTTCATTTTAGGCCAGTTGGACCTCAGGAAGTCATGAAAATGTGTATTATAAATTGCTTGAAAAAAATTAAGTATGAACTCAGAAACAACAGGTTTTACAGGGGTCTAAGTAGATGCCTGTTTAATCTGAAATTAGTCTAAAAAGTCAAGAGGCACAACCATTAAGTGAAATGAAGCAACCAGACCAGAACAGCTTTAATAACTGAAATAGGCATTTAAAAGCTTTGATACACTAACGATATTTAAGATGTAAAATGCACATAGATATAAATACTAATATGTACGCAGGGATACAAGTGCACAATGTCTTTTTGTTAATATTTTTTATTGAAATTTTAAAGTATTGTCACTGACACTGAAGTTTGGGTACCCCTGGGCAAATGACATATTTTGTTGATTTGTGAAAAAAAAAAAATCTGTACCACAAACTATTTAAAAATATAACTTGTTCTGCAAATGCGAATGCGCAATTACTGTATATTCAGTTAACTTACTATAACAATTGTAGCATGTGCAAGAGTTTGGACAGCTATATCTTATGCCAGATATGGCAGCTTGCAAATGCTTTTTTGGAAACGCCAGCAAAGAGCGTAGTTATTTAAGGTATTTTCACAGACTTTTTCTTTGCAGATCTCTTTTAGCTCTGAGATGTTTTGCATGCACATCATGTTTTAGATTCCACCAACAGATTTTAAAAGACTTTCTTTCAGTCATTCAGTCATTTCATTTCAGAGTCATTCAGTTTTGGATCATCGTTCGATTGTGGAAGAAACCCTTTTTTTTTTGCTGAAGTTCCATGAACGACTGAATGCTTACTAAATGACACCACTAACTATGGTGATATTTAGTCAAGTCCATTCTTTATCCTGCAATGTTTTTGGCCCCTGGCCACAATCTGACCCCACAACACTGTAGGTCTATCCCAGCACTTAACAGCTGGCGTGGTGTTCTTTCATCAAATGCTGCTTTTTTTTCTCCATATTTACCTTTTGGTGATGCTCCTGGCTTTTCTCATGTTGTTTTGCATAATTCACACTTTGACTTCAGTGATGCCATCTTCTGACATTCCAAGCAGATTATGTTTCCATCTAATCATTGTGGTGCCACCTCTGGCGAAGTTCTAAGTGAGCTGACCCTAAACCCTAACCCTAACCCTAACCCTAGCATAATTACTATTTTATTTTGTACGTTAAATATAAAGAAACATTTGCAGAAAAAAATCATAGTTTGCTGCAGAGGTTGTGTTAACCTCTTTTTAACCTTGTCTTCAAAAGTCAGTGGTGACCAAACTGAAAAGCGCCCTTTCTCCAGTGGGCTTTTTCCACAGTGGAGCTTCTGTTAGGAAATCAGTGATGCTTGTGTTTGATTGTACTGTAGCCTCTTCTTTAAATCGTTTGCATCAAGTAGTATCAGATGTGTTCAGCTGTGAAGGAAACGGCTGGTAAGAGAAAGGCATGATTAATGATGAAAATGATTTAACTCGCACATTGATTCAGAAGAGCACAGTAATTAGACAGTGTTCCTTTGTGATTTGTTGCATAGATCCTCCTCCCTGAGAGCAAGGGAGAGAGCAAGCGTGGAAGAAAGGGAGAGAGATAGAGAGTGAGTTTCTTTTTTTCTGCAGGGGAACATTTAATTAGTCATTTCGAATGCCATTCAGATATGCACTGAACCCTTTGCCTATTAGATGAGAGAGAAAAAGGCGATATCATTGCATATTATTGTACAGTCAGAAGCACTGATACGGTTTTCTCTATTGAATACCAAGAATTAATCACAGATTCTCACAGATTCTCCTGTTTCTGCCTGACCTAAGGCTGTGCTTGTGCAATCAGTCCAGTCCTGCTTCACATCAGGCGTCTATTTCATGCATAACTGGGTGTTGATTTTTATTCACAATCACTGGTTATTGCTTAAGACTGGACTGAGTCATAGGGGTTGTGGTTCAGAAGTGTCTCTCGTGTGAAAGCCTGATATAACACTGGGGCACACTCTATTCAGTCTTCTCCTACTCTTCTATGATTCTGAGTTAATAACCACATTATTAACTGGCTTTATAACCTTGAGTTACTGACCCGTTGGTTTTGAATGTAGGGCTTTGAAGTGAGTTTTATGGATGTTATTAAACGTTCAGTGACTGCTGTAAGAAAACCCTGTATATCTGAAATGTTTGTAATATATGGCATCAAATATATGTTAGTGTAGAGGTGGGAAATTGTCACATGTTGACTGACTCAGCATGTACTTACCCATAGCTGACCTGCAAATTGGCTCACGACAGCCTATGGTGCGTGGTGGGCATGTCACAATGCCAGAAATTTAGTACCAATACCAGTGAAATTCCACAATTCTGGTCGCCCAATTCAGTACCACTGTAAAAATATCACAAAACAAAACGATATAGTTAACATCCTCCTCTGGCTGGGAAATTATGAGATTAGTTATCAGGTCTCAGCAGCTCAATGACTGTTTGAAAACAGCAGTAATGTGTTTCAGGATAAGGATAACAAGGATAACACTTCAGATGCATTGTTAATGTAACGTTAGTATGTATTAAACTCACTCGCCTTAAGTTATTTGGATAATACTGGATGTCTGATGTTGAAGTGCAATGTGCTTGGCGATGTAAGGCTTGCATGCAGCTGCTCGACCATGGAAACCCATGGCTGAAGTACTAGGCATGCAGTTTTTGTTCCGTTGATAATGCTAGAGAAGGTTGGGAACTTTGCAGCTACTGAGTCACCAGACTGTTGGCGACTTTTATGCGCTATGTGCCTCAGCACTCAGCAAACCCTTGCTATGTCTTCCACTTTGTGGCGAAGCTGCACAAAAGGTTTCTAAAGACCTCCACTTTAAGTAATACCACTCACAGTTGATCGTGAAATATCTAGGGGAAAATAAATTTCACTAACTGATTTATTGCAGCTGTGGCATCCTATAACAGTAGTACGTTTAAATTCACTGAGCTCTTTAGCACGACCCATTCTTTCACCAGTGTTTGTAAGGCAGACTGCATGGCTAGGTGCTTGATTTTGTACACCTGTGGGAATGGGACTGACTACAACAACTGAATTCAATGATTGAGGGGTGTGTCCCAATACTTTTGTCAGGTGAACATGACTATGATAAACTGAGAAAAAATGTCAGAGATTAATTAACTAGCTAGCATATTGGTACACAAGCCCATTAGTTCAAATTGTCTTGCCCTCTTTACTTCAATCACAGCACTGGCTATGTGTAGAGCTTCAGTTCTGTCTTTCAGTCTGAAGGTTCTTCTATAACGGCTCATTATTTGAAGCTGTTCTGAACCTCACAGGTTTTAGCAGGGTGTACTTTTGTATGCGACGTCTGCAGCTAATGGCATGACTAAACCAAAACTCTCTACTAAAAACCTTGACTTGGATTGGACTCCCCAGAGACGTGAGACGTGCCTCAAACTTACACTTACGAACATCATTGTGTAAATGTTATAAGATCTTACTTCATGAAATGTTCACACAATGTGAGGAGAAGCTGGCAAAAAAAAAGAAGGAGAAGAAAGAAACGAAATGTCAAGGTTTAGACATGACAGCAACAATATGCTATGAGTTTTGAAGGTGATCAAATAATTATCTATCTGTCTACTGCTGTATTGCATAAACTGCTGAAATGTGTCTCTTCTGCTCTGTCAGTATTGTGGCACCTTCACTGCTGCAAATGAGGTCATTTCCACTCCTGCTGAACTGGCGGTGACTTCAGGCATCCTTTGAAGCCGCATTAACATGGTGGGAATGCACTGCGCCATTCGGATGCAGAGATAAATGCATTTGCATGCTTTGAAAGACCAGCAGTACCTCTCCAGACCAGATAGCTAGATAGAGCTCATGGCTTTGATGGAGAAGAGATGGAACAGAAGATTGATGATTAGACCCATTGTGAGATCCCCAAGGGCTTTCGTTTTCAGGGGACGGAGGAATGGGCACTAAAATGTGTTTGTTCGATGAGAGCCAGGACCAGACGTGGGCTTCTAAAGACTTCTATGTTAATTAGCGCCTGCATGAGAGGAAGATGCATCTGAGCACTCCAACAAAAGATACAGTGCAGCCTTTTCTGCAGCTTCCAATTCACGGTGACGGATAGTGCTGGTTCACACAGAGAGTCCTGAAAACTGCGGAGTGCTACTCGTGGAGCTGGAGATGAAAGGCAGAAGGTTTCATGGCCCTCAGGAACCGGCACTTGACATGTGTACTGTGGAGAATAAAAAGCCAGCCAAGAGATCCACCCAGGGGCTTTCAGGGAGTGCCTCTCTGGACCCGTTCCAAATCAAATAATAGCCCCCTCTCAGGAAGGGTCCTCATTCTGCACTCACTCGCGCCCAGTTCCCCTGCGGCATGCATTCTTTGCGCTGCTTCCTCTCTGGGGGGAAAACAGGAAGAGGGTTGTGGGGATAGAGAATGACGGAATGGAGCTAAGATTAACAAGGGTGTATGATCCTATTCTCAGGATCAGAGGCTGCATTCATAGAACGCAGCAAGACTCAGGTTTACCTGAAGTTTTTGGAGAAGTATCAAAAGTGCTGAAGGTCCGGAAGTATGGTGGAGCTGCACAATATGTTGTATGTTCACCGTTATCACAGCAATGACCTGCGTAATGCCAGTATTGCAAAGGTATGCAGACTTGTGTGTGAACTTCCTGACCAATCACAGATGTTCCTTAATGAGTGTTCTGTGGGTGTGTTGATGAATCAACATGTGGTGAGACATTTAAGAAATAATTTTACAATAAGTAATAAATAATGTTGGTCAAAGTAACGCAAGACAGTCTTTAATCTCCCAGCTGTGTTTTTAACCATACAGCACTGTGCACAAGTGGAAGGTTCACCCTTCATTTATTTAATTTCTCATCAAAGCAGCCACTTAACAGTACAAGCTATTGTTCAGTGTCCTAAATACTGTTGTCGTCAGATGAATATTTGCACAAATTGTTGCACCCAGAAGGAATCAACTGACAGGATTGAAACTTGGTAGGTAGGTTGGACATGCAAGTGATTCAAGTTTCACGCTCTGCCGTTAATGTCACACAAGCAAGGACGGGCCTTATCGCTGTACCTGACTGACCCAACAGCCACTTTTGCAGACATTCATTGAGCAGTGATGCCCTCCACGTCATCCTGTTAGTGCGGCTGCATGACACAGGACTACATCCATGCAGACTGTCACAACAACTGCCCTTTACACCACGTCAACATCGCCAAAGACTGCAATGGTTTTGTGCCAGACTGTCATGGAGTGACTCAGAATGGCAACGGGTCATCTTCAGTGACGAGTCCCGCTTTTGTCTTGGTGGAGACCAACGAATCCGTGTGTGGAGGCACTGTGGTCAGCGCCAAGATGAACTGTTTATTGTCATGCTTCACACGTTCATAAGGCCTGGTGTCACTCCACCTCCACCCCTACCGCACAATCTGCAGGAACTGTGTGAGAATATTCAAGCTGCATGGGATGGATTATCTCAGGACACCATTAGGAACCTCTACAACTCCATGCCAAGACGTCTGGCATGTTGCATTAGCCTGACACCATACTGAGAGACACTACTTCTCTATGTGTAGCTCAATAAATATTGCCTGTATCAGTCTAAATATATCATCATTTCTTCCCAATAGCACCGCAATCCCATACTTCCTTCTGGGTGTTACTGTTCTTCTGATGATGAGTGAATACTATTTTTTCAGTATTTAGTACTTTTCACATTACAAGTGATGGTGGTCTACCAAGTCCTGCATTTTGTTATGTCCTGTTGTCCATGTATACTTTAAATAATATTGTGAACTTCATTTGTGTAAACTCGTTTTTTTCCTTTTCTAATGCATGGATTATATTATTAATATCGTATCTCCTCAGAAATGTCTCCCAGAAATGAACATTTACTTAATGGCTGTTTTGACTGGAATTTAATAGATGAAGGCTGATTTTTACACAGTTCATGTTTTTGACGTGGACCTGCTGGGTTAGAACCCGCTGGCATGTGGAACTCTTTGTGTATGTTCTGTAAAGGAAAAACCGACCTGGAACTTAATTTCATTACTGCTCGCCTGTGTTGTTAATATGAAATATGGATGAAGGAGTAATCGCTGAAACAGCAGTAGCTGCAACCAGAAATGACGGTGGACCAAATAGAATTAAGCATCTCAAGGTTAATACTGCTCACCCAACATCGATTTGTGTCTGCTGTGTGTGTGTGTGTGTGTGTGTGTGTGTGTGTGTTAATACATGCTGCCCTCTACCATGTGTATAAAATATTTGAAGTGAAATTGAAGTTTATTCTTTGGCAGCCATGAAAGAAAGCATCTCCCTGATATGTCATTTGCATTGATGTGTTTATCGTCGGTCTCGTCCTGCCTCAGCTCCATCAAAAGATGTCCTTGTTTTTAAACCTTGTTCATTTATGCTTTACAGTATATGAAATAATTAACATTTCTAACCATGTGAAGTGAAACAGTGGAGAGAGTTTTGCATGATGTCTGTTTGAATTATATAGTTTAGTATTTCACTTCTGTCAAATCAAAACCATCAAAACATATTTATAATGACCTGTAATGATTATGATGGCATGATTTCTAATGACGTTTTCTAGCCAGGCAGTGTAATACAGTGTATTAGAGTTAGGACTGTGTTTGTCTCACCTGTAAAGTTACTATTTCAGTGCTTTTATAAGGCAGACCTCTGCTTTAACTCTGACACTCTGGTAAGTTTTGTTGCTCAACTTGTCCAGAAACCGCTTACTTTGATGGAGAAACTACTAACCACAGTCCTTTGTGGGAGGTGGTTGTCAAAGAGTTTCCGCTGCAAACAACATACACCGATCAGCCATAACATCAAAACCGCCTCTATGTATCTACACCCTTTATCCATCATATCAGCTCCACTTACCACATAAGTGCACCTCCTACAGTTGTACAGTTACAGACTGTAGTCTGCCTGTTTCTCTGTATACTTTGTTAGCCCCCCATCATCTTGTTTTTCAATGGTCAGGACCCCCACGGGACCACCACAGAGCAGGTATTATGTGGGGGGTGGATCATTCTCAGCACTGCAATGACACTGACATGGTGGTGGTGTGTTAGTGTGTGTTGTGCTGGTGTGAGTGGATCAGACACAGCAGTGCTGCTGGACTCCTCAGTGTCACTGCTGGACTGAGAACAGTCCACCAACCAAAACTATCCAGCCAACAGGGTCCTGTGGGCAGCCTCATGTGACCACTGGTAAGGGACTAGAGGATGACCAACACGAACTGTGCAGCAGCAGATGAGCTGTCGTCTCTGACTGTACATCTGCAAGGTGGACCAGCAAGGTAGGAGTGTCTGATAGAGTGGACAGTGAGTGGACACAGTGTTTAAACACTCCAGCAGCACTGCTGTGCCTGATCCACTTACACCAGCACATCCCACAATAACACACCACCTCCACGTCAGTGTCACTGCAGTGTTAAGAATGAACCCAACATAATACCTGTTCTGTGGTGGTCCTGTGGGGTTCCTGACTATTAAAGAACAGGGTAAACAGGGGGATAACAAAGTGTGCAATCAGATGGACTGCGGTCTGTAACTGTAGTACTACAAAGTGCTCCTATATGGTCAGTGGAGCTGATAAAATGGACAATGAATATGGAGGTGGTTTTAATGTTATGGCTGATGGATGTAGCTTGGGGGATTTACATAGTGCACCCTTTAGTAAACATTCAAGATATCTTATTCGCTTGATGCTGACTGCTTCATATAAAAGCTTTGATTAAGTCGGCCGCTCGCTAATGGAAACAAGCAAGTATTTACTTTTACAAAAACAGGTTGTTTACTCTCAGACCGTGCGTGTTTCAGACAGGTCTAGACTGGCATTTCAGCTTTGTGATGCCAGTGGCGATATGCAACAAAGGGGGCATAAGTAACATTCCCTGTTCCAGATCCTTGGTGCTTACTACCCATAGGGAAGATGTACCGAAAATGGTATGCCCTTAGAAAATGGAAGCACTCTCTTCCCACGTGTAGAGGCAAGACACTTTAAAGTTCCTTTTGTGAAATCGCAAACTAATTTGCAGCCATATTAGTGACTGCGCAGTGCTAAGCATTGTTCAACACCATTATTATCTGGTTAAATTTGTCTTCTTTTTGGTTAAGAGATTTTTTTGTTACACAGTTTTCGAGATATTAACATTGTTCCAACTCCAGACGGTTTGGTCCGATCGGGAATAGCGTGCCTGTATACAGCTTTTTGGTCCAATTTAAGGTTTTTGGGGGAAAAAAAATTCCAATTAAGAATAAATGGGGTGAATATAGAAGTACACACCTGTCTACTGTACTTCTGCTAAACCGACAGACACCGTTTTGCATACATCATCTCAGGACAGACCCCAATTACAAAGTCAATGTTGGTTTGACCTGCATTTTTGTCTGTTTGTCTTTCCTCCCATAGAGTTCCATTTGTTTTTGGCCCTACTCAAACCCTATTGTTTAGTTTAACCTACAGCCTGCATGTACTCACTTTGGGCAGATCCCCAAACCTTATTCCACAGCCACACTGACCCTCACTCCTCTATATTTTATTCACTCCTCGTTCCTCCCATAGAGTCCCATTCATTTTTAGCAACACCTTAGGAACCAACCAGCAACAACCTTAAGCTGCACTATCACTCTGCATTGTCTTCACAACATGCACTTTACTAGTTCTTCTGTGGACTCTTCCCTTCTACATCCATTCTCCTTTTCCAGTTTCCTGGACACACATTTTGGTTTGTTCAGTAAGTTTGTAAATAATGAATATGAATTGATGAATTGATGAATATGATGAATTCAACCAAAGTGTCATCATTTCTTTATCAGATTACAGGCGAAAAAGCAGCTGTGGTGATCGGTGAATATCTAATTGAAGACGAACATAGCGCAGAAGACAAAGCGGCCAACAAATGGCAGATGAAAGACTGAGTGTGTAGAACTTGCCTTGCAGAGCATCCATCATAAAATGAGCCATTATGGAAATAAATGGCTGCATTCACATTCCCAGGCCTGGTGACATATAGCACATGATGCGCATTTTTCACCTTTGCATTATGTGATCTTCTCTGGCTTGTGAAGCTAACGTGGCTCATCTTTCATTTGGAGATGCTGATAATATCAGATGACGTTCAGGTTTTGAACGTGTATAAATTAGGCTGTTGTACATGTTAAATTGTAGCATGTTCAGACACCCAGAATAAGTACAGCTTAAAGATGTTTCTTGTTCTAAATTCGTTCTGCAGTGCAATGTTCCGTTAATGTTTTCAGTGGGAAGTTTTCTTTTGGTTCCCGGAATGTAGGAACATCCTTTAAAAGCATTCTGTCATCTCATTTCTCAGTAACTTCCATAAAATAATTTCCAAATGTTGCGCTGAGAATGTTCTTCTTTTGTTATTATAATCTGTGGCCCTGAGAACATCATCCTCAAAACATCCTCTGAATGTTGCAGTTAAAACATTATGTCTTAAGTTAACTTTTAACCCTATAGGAACATTATCTGAAACGATAAACATCTTTAAAGTGGTCTTTGAACATTAGACTTTATTAGAACTTATTATCTTTATTAGAACTTATAGGTAACGTTAACCAATGTTCTGGGAATGTTCTCTGCTGGCTGGTAAAGCAGCTTGCATTTTCAAATGACCAGGTTTTGTTCTACAGCGATGATATGATACATCCTGGCGTCTTAAAAACATGAATAAATAAAGCAGCATGCACTCCTTTACCTTTCAGACGCTCAGTTTGTCCTCTATCACCCATTGAGTACTGAGTGTATTGCCCTCACAGTAATGTGAGAATGCATGTCAGATTGGTACATGCCCGTGCGTTTGTAATGCGTTGGCTGGCTGCAGCGGTTTACGTACTTGGATTGAGTTTGTTTCTGGCCTTAGAGGAAGAACACCTTGCATGTTAGACCTGTGTGCAGTCTTAAAATCGACCTTAAATTGGATTGTTTGTACATACTTTAATGTTCTTGAAGTGCACAATGCAGGCCCCTATAAATACAGATATTGGATCGGGTTTCAGACTGGATCAGGGACTAAATGCACTGGATACTATTTGGTAATATTACCTTGGTAGTTTTGGTGTGTGCTGTGTCCTAGTTCTAGTTCTACCATGTCAAGGACACAGTTCTCTCTCACAATGCCCTCCCATTTCTACCATTGTATCATAGAAAAGGTTCCAGTTGTATTCAGGGCAGTGTTTTCCAGAACTGTCTTTAAAATGCTGTTTTATTCTACATTTGGCTTATTTTCATAACCTATCCATTCCAGGTGACTGAGAGTGTTGTGCATTAGCTATGCTGGAGGGAGCCTTATCCTCCGTTTCCTGCCCACTGCTACAGAAAAGAGGCCATCAACAACACTGCCAGCATCCTTAGCTGAGGAAGACCATTCACAGCCACCCATAGAGGCCCTGCAGCTTTTTTTCGGAGCCAGCATTGTCTCTATTGATGCTCGGTAACTAATCCTGCATTGTTAGTTACGGTGTGCTGTGTGTAGTAGGGAGATGTATTGTAAGTGGATGCTCAGTCTTCTTGCCCTCCCTTTGCACATCCACTGAACCACCAAAGGATACATAATTGTAAATCACTGTTGGCGTGCCTGAATCAACACACCGCTGTGTTTCAGGAGTAGTGTGGCTTTTCAGATATTATAGGCCATGATTACGTTAAAAGGAGGCTTATTTATGTGTGGGTTCCTGCATTTGATTACGCCCGTGTGCGCTTTAAAGGTTTGCAGCGTGCAGTAGATGGCAGCTTTTGTTGCAATCTCCATTTGGCATCGACTTCAAAGCTCAGCTTTGTTGCCTACCCAGAAACGGAAGAGCAGAAGAGAAATGCGCGGGTTTAACCAAACGTGCAGAGAGCTAACTAGCAAATAATGAGGATTCACAGCATTATTCATATTTCTGACCCTCATAAGAAAGAAATCCAGAACAATTCAGCCTCTCACAGGCAAGCTGCATGATGTATGAGGATCCTAACAGGAACGCCGTTCGCACAGAGGCGCTGGCCGGTTTGAAAAGGCGCACAAACTAAGATGGATGGCTGTAATTTCTATCCTATTAAACCCCTGAGCGAACCCATTTAGCATTAAGGCATGATGGAGGAATATGGACAGTGATGGTGAGGCCATTTCAAGTTTTACATTACGTCCCATAAAATATGGATGCAATTCACGCGTTTGCTACTGCACTTTACAGTACATTGCAAGGAAAAGTGTCTTAGTCGAGGATATGAACCAAACTTTGAAGTTCAAAAGCATCCCATCTTTTTCCCTCCATTTGTTTAATCCATGATGACGCTTCTCAGAAGTACCAGACATACTTACAGCCAAGTACCACGCTTCACTTCTTGTCAAGGCCCTTTACGTAACCGGGATGATCCGAGAGGGAACTGGGTGTTGTTGACGCTAGCTAGCGCTTTGCTTAGCGTTTCTGGCAGATGTGCTAATTTTAGCGGCCTTTCATTATTTAGCGTGGTGAATTATGAATTCCTGCCATTTGCTTTAGTACTGTTGTCGATTCTGCCCATGCAGTGGGTGAATATGCAAAGCCCCTTTTGGCCCCCGTGTGCTACATTACAGATGCATCCTATGACTAATGCCTTAATGTCTCTAAATGGATCACTTTCACAAGCCATTTATTCGTTTGCTTACACCTCATCTCAAGCAGCGTACAGGGAAATGGATGCAGATTTCACCTAAACGCACACAGACATGGAAGGAGGGAATGACCTTCATCTGGTATTCTGACCACATAACATGGCGGGGTAGAGACATTAACACAAGCACATTTAGCTAAAGACAGTAGGGCCGAAAGAGCACATCGAAAGAGCATGTACAGTAAACCAGCACAAGACTCATCACCCAATTGGTTATGTTGGTTTACTGTACATGGTCTTTCGATGTGCCGCGCTGCTTCTGGGCCCTACTGTGCTATCAGTTCAAGGCGACGGCTGTGCATTGAAATGCATCATACCAGCAATTTTTGATGTTCTTCTTGTTTAGTTTGCAGTGGGAAACTTCAAAGATGACCCAGAATATGATGGTATAAGATCGGATTGATGGAGTTGCGCCACTTCTGCTCCGAGTTAGAAGCACGGTTCAGTTCTTCTGTACTATTAGGAACAATATCTCAGAGTGGTGTTCATTTATTTACTTAGCTCATCAAACAGCTGCGTGGTTGCAGTACTTCCAGCACCGCTCTGCTTTGTTGCTCCTGAAAGCGTAGAGATCTCAAATAGCATCAGAATAAATGGCATAGTGCCATGTCTAAATGAATCCAATTTAGATGGCTGTTGAGATGAGTTCCAGCCTGCTCTGCCGAGTTCCCCATCTGTGTTAGAGACACTATCATACCTCACTGGTTCCTCATGCACTGAACTGATCAGACTGCTGATGCTTTTTATTAGCTTATCCAGCAGCGTGGACCACAAAGGCACAATCGAGCTCAATGCTAAAGTCTGTTAGAGCATTTGTTTTGTTTCTCTCTGAAGGCCTCATTAAAACTCGTACTCTGAAGTTGCGCTTGCTGTTTAAATACACGCATCTCATTTAACTGCTAGGGGTTTTTAAGCCCAACTGCCCTTGACGTAACCTACTGAATTATGGGTAAAGTTTGCTATTGCTTTCCCCCGCCTCCTGCCCTTACCCTCCTATCCCTTCATTCATATCTAATAGAGGTGAAAAGCCAAACGGCTCCCGTTTGTTTGGATTGCCCTTGAGCTGCTGGAGAGGGTTCCCAGCCTCTTGTGGACGATGCTGGGAGGAAAGTGCGCACCCTCAGAAATCAATGGCTGACAGTAAAATATGGGCATGTTTTAAGTGACTTGGGCAGCTGCAGCATTCCACAAGGGGAACATCCTTATCATGCAGAAACAGGCGCGAAGATTAGAGGAATATTATTAAAACGGATTTAAGCTCTAAACGGGTGCTCGCCGTCACCGCTCAAGATTTATGAACCCTGCTTCATTATTCGCGAGCACTTTGTCTTGTTGAGAGAAAAAGAGCGCCCGCCACTGCCCACGAGACCCACACAAAACCTGGCATGCCACTTGCCGCGCGCTGGGTGATACACCGGACTTTAAAAGGGCTTTACTCTATAGTCTGATTCATACAGCGCAGAGAGTGCTCACTTCATTATGCCTCTAAGACCGATTCATTAGTGTCTAGTCGCAAAATACATGACTACAATTATGTATCTGCCTGAATACGAGCCAAGCCTGCGAAGAACACAGTGTCACTGATCACTGTCTTCTGCCTCCAGTGAGGCATAATTGTATTGTATCACCAGATGTTTTGCCACAAAAGATGTCATTTGAGACTAAAAGCATGGCGGCAATTCATAGAAGATCATTTGTCAGTGAGAATATCCAAAGACTTTATGCCATGAAAAACCTACTGCCTCCGATCCACGCTGGTACTTCTCCACCACTGTTGAGTCTATAGCAGATTATAGTGTAATTGCTGCAGTGATTAACCAACTTAGGTGACTAAAATGACCAAATTAGTCGATTAGTTGGCCAACTAGTTGGTGATGTCATCATGCATGTTTCTGTGATGAGAATTTTGTGGCAACAGAGTGTAGACAGACAGCACAAAACACAGAAATGCACTGTTTAAAATTGAAATCAGATGGATTTTTACTTTACTTACTTATTGACTGATTTAGTTTAGTTATATTTTATCACTGCTACTTTGCACATGCTGGATATTAAATTTCGACAGGAAGAAGATATTAAATAAATTAAATACAATAAAGACATCAATTCATCTTTATTATCTTCATTGTTAGTGAGCAAATACATACAACAGCATGCTACATTTAAAAGTTGATAGCTACAAAAGAGTTATTTGGTAATTGAGCGATCCAGGTTGTGACTCAATAGATTATTCGACTGTCAAAATAATCGTTTGTTGCAGGGCTAGTTTATGGTATGTATGAACAGCAGCATTATTGAACAGTTCCACACCAACTACCAACACTGTTACATCGGATAACAGACCCCCACATTGGCTAGTGTCACTAAGTGATGGGGGAGAAGGAGGGCCATCTGGCCGATCCAGAGACAGCGAGGCCAGGTATGCTCTCCTCTGATGGCTGTGGCTGTTGCCAGAGATCAAAGTTTCTTCCAATAAAGGTGCAGAGGGTTGCCCCAGTTCTGATCATTTTTAGATAACCATGTTTCTATCATTTTGGCCACAAACTCGTGTTGGCCATGGGATAATTTTCGTGGTGTCCTTAGTGGCCAGTACACATCTGTCTGTCCGTGAGCAGTGCTTTGTTTGAGTAATCAACAGCAACTGGTACATTTATCACATGAACAGTATGTGTTTCTGCAGGAGTGAGTAATGACTTTCAATAACTGCTAAGTAATTGCTCATTGTTTGCCAGCTGGTAGGTAGTATTCATAGGTTGGCTTATGTGTTAGTTGATACATATATTGCATTGTTTGCATACCTCATTAATAATACTGGCTAGTGATAATGACTGTTCAAATACCATTTGGTCAATATGGAAGCCCTGTCTGAATGCACTGTTCATTTGTCTCCCTGCCTTACACTGTCATTATTAGTTTCACCTGTGTCTTGTTATGTTTCTGTGATTATGTCTTGTGTTTACGGTTCAGTGTTGCAACGTCTTGCATTCTTTCTTTTGTGTGTTTCTTAGCCGTGGTAGTTTGTTTGTTTTCCTGCTTTGAATAGTGTAGTTATTCCAGTGTTTTTTACCCTGCACTCTGCCTGCACTCTGATCCCACAAGGAGTTGTTACAATGATATTTTAAAAAAATATGTAGTCCCAAAGTAAAGTTCCTTTACAGCAGTTATATGTAGCAATTTAAAACAGTAAATCATTACTACAGTTAAAAAATAAAATATAAATATATAAATAAATAATATATATATCTTATTATAAAATATATATAAATTGATTTAAACAGTAATTTCAATACAGAAACGGGAAATCTTTCGGCAGTAGTTGTTACTTTACTAACCGCTTCCTCTAAATTGTTGTTTAAATGACTTTTTGACCGGTATTACTGCCACTACGTGTATGCAGGATAGCAGGATATCAGAACTGCAGCCTGTGCATCTGCTGGATTAAAACATCTGCATATTCAACAGTCAGTTATTCTGCATGCTTGGTTGTGTCCTAATTGGTTTTCTTAACTGCCCATATAATAAGATTACGTGCATCATCAAGCACATCATCATCTTACTTCTGTTCGCTGTATCTGCAGTGCAGAAGAATTGCTTTAATAGCTGGAAAGAGGCAGGGATGAAACGAAATGGTCTGCTACCAGTTTATGTGCCTGTATATAGACTGCCAGATGCTGGATATACCTGATCTTATAGGCTTACTAGGCCTTTCACCTGTTGCATCGATAAGAAAAGCGCATTTTAATTTTATAATAAAATTGTACGCTGACTTGAAGTTTCCTTTCTACTGCATATTAATATTGCAGATTAGAAAGCTCCAGTCAGTTTCAGATATTATGTTGATTTGCATTAGATGTGAAATCATTATTGTGTACAGTTTTTTTTTTTTTGAATACAGAAAAACAATTAAAAATACATATACAGTATAATAATCTAAATATATCTGTTTTTAAATTTTAAAAAAATGCCATATTTTTTTTGTCATAGTGTGCCATAGTGCCATATTTGGGCCTTGGTTTGATATGGAATGCAAATTGAATGTAAAGATACAGTTGCATGGAAAACTTCTCCTCGTCCTCTTGAAGGAAAGCACTAATACTGTTTATTTGCTGAAAAATAAAACATAAAAATATAACCTAAAATGTAGCCTGTGCAAAAGTTATGGTACGTTTTATATTATACTTTTCCCCCCCAATAAAATCGTATTTATCTTAAGTGAACCAAATGTAGTTTGACTAGGGGTGTTTGAACATCTCCATATACTGAATGACAGCAATACCCCAGACCTTTAACGGTTAATGGGCAGACTGGGACTTAAGGCTGAAACCCTGTGGTAGAGCACGACATCTGCTATAATGGGAATGAAAGGGGATAGACATCCGTAAAACATCTCAGAGCGCAGAGCTCTTCAATGTCAGAAGGTTACTGCGTGATTGATTTGATGAATGAAATTAAGCTCTGTTGTTTACCGACAGCAATACATGCGAGGTTGTGCACTGATTGCGTGTGGCTGTCTGCGGCTGTCTGCAGGAGTGTACAAGCGGTAGGCATAATAAGTCATGACAACGACAGACCCTGCCTCCTCCACAAAGCTCTCTCAGAGGCCTTTTGTTTGACTTATTTCTGCCCTGGTCCAGCAGGACCCTGCAGCTGTCAGTTTTTTAATAAGCTATCCATCATGATTTCATGCATAACTCATGGCTGTTTTGTGTGGCACAGGGCTGCTGTAGGTTTTTGAGGGATGCTGCACCAGCCATAGCTTGTCATGTGCTCCAGAACATTGACGCTAAAGGGAAAGGTGTTGTAGGACATCCGTTGACCACTGGGATAGAATTCAAATGGTTCTGCTGAGCCATACTCATGGATTTGATCGTGTTTCTAGCATAGTTACAATGTGTAGATTTTGGGAATTTGGAGACCTCTCATTGCGTGCCATTCATAAGGTCGGTTGCCCCTCCCACAGTGGATGAATCTGAAAATTACAAACTTACTGCGCCACATTCAGAGCAATGACTCATCAGAAAAGTCTGCCATCTGAAGCAGGTAATGCTTACACAGTGACACACTGGCATCATTTATCTTATAAAGTAAACACATTGAGACATTCAGAACCTGTCAGATGTTTGCAAATCTGCCCATAGTATGTTAAACCCCCTACAGTTCGTAGTAAAGCTAAAATAAATGTTCATGTGTGATCAGCAGTGGTCCTTCCCTCCAAAACCTAATCTTACCCAACATTACCCAAAATCTAACCTTCACCCTGACCCTAATCCTAACCCTAACCTTAACTTCAACCCAAAACCTAATCCTAACTCTCACCCTGTCCATAATCTTAACCCTAACCTTAACCTCAAGCCAAAACCCCTTATCCTGCTCTTCTAATTTTAACTTTATACTCAAGCTAAAATGTAACTCTAAATCTCACCCTGCCTCTAATCCTAACTTTAACCTTAAACTCAATCTAAAACCTATTCCTAACCCTCACCCTGCCCCAATCCTAACCTTAACCTCAACCCAAAACCTAATCCTAACCCTCACCATTCCTTTAATCCTAACCCTAATCCCAATCTCAACCTAAAACCTAATACAAACCCTCACACTGCCCCTAATCCTAATTTTAACCTTAAACCCAATCCAAAACCTAATCCTAACCCTCACCCTGCCCCTATCCTAACCTTAACCTCAACCCAAAACCTAATCCTAACCCTCACCATTCCTTTAATCCTAACCCTAATCCCAATCTCAACCTAAAACCTAATACAAACCCTCACACTGCCCCTAATCCTAATTTTAACCTTAACCCCAATCCAAAACCTAATCCTAACCCTCGCCCTGCCCCTATCCTAACCTTAACCTCAACCCAAAACCTAATCCTAACCCTCACCATTCCTTTAATCCTAACCCTAATCCAAATCTCAACCTAAAACCTAATACAAACCCTCACACTGCCCCAATCCTAATTTTAACCTTAACCCCAATCCAAAACCTAATCCTAACCCTCTGCCCCTATCCTAACCTTAACCTCAACCCAAAACCTAATCCTAACCCTCACCATTCCTTTAATCCTAACCCTAATCCAAATCTCAACCTAAAACCTAATACAAACCCTCACACTGCCCCAGTCCTAATTTTAACCTTAACCCCAATCCAAAACCTAATCCTAACCCTCAATCTGCCCCTAATTCTAACCTTAATCTCAATCTAATCCAGTTAAACTCTAGTTACAGAAAGGTGTCAGCAGCATGTCTGTAACAGCTTGTTGAGGATGTTGAGATGGGCTATATTACACCTGTTGCATGTTCTGTGACTGAATCTGTAGCCTCCAAATAAAGAAAAGCTGTATTCAGCAGATTACAAACAAATCTCATTCACACAGTTCATTCAAGTCCTCTAATAATCTACTGAATGTATTTGATGATCCACTGCTGCTGCATCACCGGTAAGATGTTGATATGTTTGTGAGAGTCTGTTGAGTGTTTACTCTGTAACTAACCGGTGTGGAACGTACTAGAAGCCCCAGAGGAGGTAGCTTTAAACTTTCTAATCTTTTTTTTTTTCTATGAATTAAATGAATATATGAAAGTTGGCCAATTCTGACAGCATTACTGGCAGGAACGTTCACTAGACTTCTGGTAAAATGCATTACTGGGGGGATGTGAGAGTTCTGTGATCGCTTCTTAGAATTGTTCCATCATTCATGGACAAAACATGAGAGATGAATACACGTGCTGCATTAGATAGGCGGAAAAAGCAGAGGTCACTATAAAGGTCCTCTTTAAAGGCCCAGAGAATCTACAGGGGTCGGACAATGAAACTGAAACACCTGGTTTTAGACCACAATCATTTATTAGTATGGTGTAGGGCCTCCTCCTCCTTTTGCGGCCAATACAGCGTCAGTTCGTCTTGGGAATGACATATACAAGTCCTGCACAGTGGTCAGAGGGATTTTAAGCCATTCTTCTTGCAGGATAGTGGCCAGGTCACTACGTGATGCTGGTGGAGGAAAACGTCCTTATTGGTGGTATGCTGACATTACCCTGGATACCGTGGCTCTTGATACATCACAAAGACTTGCTGTCTTGGTCACAGATGCGCCAGCAAGACGTGCACCAACAATTTGTCCTCTTTTGAACTCTGGTATGTCACCCATAATGTTGTGTGCATTGCAATATTTTGAGCAAAACTGTAAAACTGTGCTCTTACCTGCTAATTGAACCTTCACACTCTGCTCTTACTGGTGCAATGTGCAATTAATGAAGATTGGCCACCAGGCTGGTCCAATTTAGCCATGAAACCTCCCACACTAAAATGACAGGTGTTTCAGTTTCATTGTCCAACCCCTGTAGGTCCTTCATTCGTCACTGGACAGGAAACCTTAACCTAAGGCAGGTATGTGTGTGCGCCTGCACACGTGCGCAATCGAACACACTTTGATCTCCATGTTGCACGGCACAAACTTGTGTTGCCATTTAAATTCCTGCCGCCGAGCACAATTTGATCTGTTTCCTGTAATGAAAGATGATTTAAACGAGATTGCTTTCTGCACTCGCCGCTTCCTCCTCAGGCCCCCGTTTCCCACCTCAACTTTAAATGACTTTATCAAGAGTGTTTTTTATGGCTTTTTCATGCTGTCTTTGTGTCTTCTGTGGTCATAACGTAATTAAATGTCCATTACATTCCATTCCACACTTTTCCCCGCAACCCCCCACTCTATTTAAATATATAAAGCCATGGCATGCCAGGCAGCTCTCATTGATAAGAGAATCTCTGGGCTTTGTTGAAAGGCTCTCGGTAATTCCTTTGCCGAGACAGTTAAGTGAAAGTACATTTTAATGGACTGTAATGGAGTGAGGGTGCTGGAGACTTGTCAATAACTGTTATTCTCCCACACCGAGGACATTGATTTCCTCTGAATAATTTAGACTTCTGATATCTCTTTTGTTGGCCTGTCACTCTGGTTAAACATGTCACTCTTTAGTGCTTTTTAATTCTTCCCGCCTGCTCCGGCGGGGCTCTTAATATTGACGAGGGTCGATTGTTGGTTTGGGTCAATATGCTTTACGCACTGCAGAGGCTTTAGATTCCAAACTTTGTTATTCTTTGTTTAGCATTTCCTTATATATGTTTTTATTATGTTTGCAGGGGGGACAAGACAAAGTCCAGGACGCAGAGCAAACATGAGCACAGACATACATTTTAGGAAAGAACATACCTCAGTGAACACTTATTATTGCTGATTTGTTATGATTTTGAAATGAATTATTTGCCTAATAAATCCCAGTACTGAGCAAAAGCCAGAACCCACTTTTCATTTATTAGAGCATTATTATTAAGAGCTATTAGTTGTTCGTTTTTCAGGAGATATTTTTGAGGATGAAATTAGCATTTCCAATCAGTGCAAGGCCTGAAGGACCACCAAAACTGTCACCATCAGATAAACAGAACTTCAAATAAAAAAAGGAAAGAGAAAATCAAGAACCTTTGCAAACCAAACAGACTCCAGACCAACTAGTTTCTCAATTTGGAGGTATGGGAAAAAATATCCCTGCAGATAGCCGTAACAGAAGCCGTAATGAAGGCAAAGGATGAACACTCTAAACACTCTCAACGCTCTCAAGTACACAAACCATGTATAAGAGTTTTAGCAGAGATACCCAAGGTAAAATATTCCTCCAGTAAGAGTAGAGGTTCCTCCCTTTAGACCTCCACTTGAGTAAAAGTACTAAAGTATTTACCTTCAAATGTACTTAATTATGGAGAGTAAAAGTAGCATGATTTATCATGACTCTAATGTCCTATTATCATTTCTGGAGCAAGACTCTTGATCAGCTCATTGTAGGTGAACAGACTCCACTGTCTCTCAGTCCACCAGTCTTTTAATAGAAGGTCATTAATTAGTCTGACACTGATGACTATTCAAATGATCATAAACACAAAACACTGAAGGAGAACAGTTTCCATTAGCTAGAACCACTTACTGAGTTACTGTACACCAACACACTACTTACAGTACACTAACGCATTACACTTACTGAGTTACCGTACACCAACACACTACTTACAGTACACTAACACATTACACTTACTGAGTTACTGTACACCAACACACTACTTACAGTACACTAACACATTACACTTACTGAGTTACTGTACACCTACACGCTACTTACAGTGCACTAACGCATTACACTTACTGAGTTACTGTACACCAACACACTACTTACAGTACACTAACACATTACACTTACTGAGTTACTGTACACCAACACACTACTTACAGTACACTAAAGCATTGCACTTACTGAGTTACTGTACACCAACACACTACTTACAGTGCACTAACACATTACACTTACTGAGTTACCGTACACCAACACACTACTTACAGTACACTAACACGTTACACTCACTGAGTTACTGTACACCTACACGCTACTTACAATACACTAACACATTACACTTACTGAGTTACTGTACATCTCTGCCAGCAGAACATTCAAGCCGTTTCTAAGACTGAAATTTGGAGGTATGGAAGAAATGTCAAAAAGACGAACAGACTAAAAAACTTCTATCTAAAGTGATATTTATGTGTTGAGGCTACTCTGTGCTTTTCTGCTTATTTATGAATAACAGCTTCTGACTCTGATGTGGTCCTGTAAATTTGCTCTGATTTATCTTACTGTATTGACAGGTTTGAGGATGCATTAATGATGTTTTCCATCCCAGTCTTAAGCTTTAGATCATGCCGAATCTGCATCTTCATTAGTATTCTCCCGCTTGTTCCAGTGAGCTAGAAGCAAGATGAAAGATGAATTTAAAGGAGTGTAATTTTCAGATTGGCAAGAGCAGTAATTTTTAAGTTTTGTGAGTTTGTTCTACTATGAGTAAATTTAACATAATAACACAGAGCCTTTTAACTGCCTGGAGATGAATTAGACCAGTCAGAGGCAACCAAACCTCCATCTGCTACGATATTGCAACCACAATTTACTGGCGCTATATTCATGAGTCAAGCCTCATGCCAAAAAAAGTTTGCCTCCATTTATAGAGAATAATTGCAATTTAAATGCCAGTTGCAATATTAGTCTGAGAAATCACAATTAGACAATTTCACCAAATTGTTCAGCCTTAGCTACAATTGAGAAGTCTTGGCTTTTAAAGGTCGTATGCCATGGGGGAAAGTTAAACCTCCTATTAAATCTTGGACTCAGTTAATAGCCAATATACAGCCATAAACAGTTGAGGCTTTAGAGTCATGAATAGTAGGAAAGGACCACACTGATCAGAGCGTCTAAGTACAATCCAAAGAGAGACTAAATTAAGGTTGATGCCTGACTCAGCCTGTCCACTTAAAATAGCCCTACAGGCTGTGGTGAAAGCCACTATCAGTAGATTTCTCTTTTGTAAGAGAAGAGATAAGTGAGAGGCAACCGCCAGAAGCAATAACACAAGGGACACTGGGTCTTTCACCTCTGATACCACCCACAAAACTAATAAAAATGGACCAGAGGTTTGTTGCCATAGAACCTATGGTGTGCATATATAAATCTACACACCCTTACTCAGATTTTAGGTTTTTGTAATGTATCGTCAGGAATCCATGTAAATCATATCAGACAATTTTCCAACTTTAATAGGAACTTGAATCTAAAAAAGTCAAGAGAAAAATAAATGGAAAACTATAAAGAAAAAAATGGAGAAAAAATAGTGCAGTATCCTGGTTGAAGAAATATACACACGCTCACAACTAATACTAAAACTTTGTATCTCCAATTAATAACTGCACTTTTAATGTACGTCAACTGAACCATAAAGTCATTTTGGTCATTTTTGCCCATTCATTATGAAAGTTACATATAAGGGCACAAAGCATAAATTATGTCAAAAACTTAAAAACTTCCCACAGCAGTGACACAGCAAGTATAATTGAAGTAAGCCTTTATCAGATAAATCATTATAAACCTTCCACACTTAAACTTTACAGTTTTATTCCACTTTTTCATGCAAAAATCCTTCAAACGCCTGGGTGATCTCCTTTGCGCAGCCCATCATTAAATAAATTCATAGGTTATTAATTCAGGTCTGATCATTTCATTCAGGTCTGGGCTGTAACAGAGCCATTCCAAGATGTCGATATTTCTCTTTTTTAAACTGTTCCTTGGTTTGACTTAGATGTGGGCCAGCAGATTTTGTGCCAGAATATTGAGATGGCATCACATCTGTCTTGACTAGAGCCCAGCTGAAGAGAAGAGAAGCAGTTCCAAAATACTGCCACCACCATGTTTCACAGTTGGTATGGTGGTTTTTAGTTGATGTGCTGTATTATCATTGGAATTCAGATGGTTTCAGGTAATTGAAGGTATTTTTTGCAAGCCATAGATGGCTTTGAATGATCAGTGTTAATGGCGGACTGTTTTAATAACTTTTATAGCTAAACCCCCTTTTAATTCCCCAGTCATTGTTTCAATTCAAATTTAATGTGCTCTAATTTAAAGTCAAAACAACTAAATTTGGCACTGTTCAGTTACTTGGATACTGCACTGTGGGTGTTACATTTGAGAAGAGCTCGTCTTGGTCTCTGGTCAAGTTCTGCTTTTGTGCAGATTACTATAGTATCCTTACAGACGTGTATGAGACAGACTATATATTGCACATATGGAGTCTGTGCATTGAGCACATGAATATATAAATGACTGTCAAGCATACAAAGCCGTTATAAGATCAGCTGATCCGCATGACTGTGCAAGTACAAAAATAAACAGCGTCAAACAGTCTGACACTGAAAAAGAGAAGTGCAAAGCAGATGGTGCCAATAGGGCAAGCAAACAAAGGTAGTGGAGTAACAGCAGGTTGTTTGCAAGCTATTAATGAGTGCTCAGTCACGACAAGTGTGAGCTAGGCTCGCCAGCATCAAGACGGATGTTGATTCCAGCTTGTTAATAATAAATGGCATTCGCAGGGGGCTGAAGAATTTGTGACCGAGGAACAGGGTAGCACAGGGTAACACTGTTTATAATAGCATGGGCTTTGTTGCCACAGTAGTCTTTATGATGCAGTTCAGTCTGAGCTTGTTAGCAACCTATAATCTTTTGCGCCCACCGTTGAGCCTCTCAGGTTCAGGGAAGGTTGCTGCCGTTCCATACTGTTAACGTGTGTGTGTTTTTTCTGAGCTCTGAGACGCCTGTTCTCAACTCATCAGGCATCTCAGAGCTCAGAAAACACACAAATGTTAACAGTATGGAACGGCGGCAACCTTCCCTGAAACTGAGAGCGCTTTAAACTGTGGGCGCAAAAGATTATGGGTTGCTATACATTTTGGAGTTCAGATGGTTTCATGTAATTGAAGGTGTTTTTTGCAAACCATAGATGGCTTTGAATGATCAGTTTTAATGGCAGACTGTTTTAATACTATTTATTTTAGCATATAATTTTGTATGCAGTACATTGTGTGAGTCAGGTATGTAAAAGGAACTGGAATAGATGGGGTTCCCCAGGGGCAAGTACTAAGAACACTTTCAATCAATGCCTGGTAGAAGTTCTCTGCTCCAAGAGCACTAAAGAGACAACTATAGAGTCCGTGTGACCTGTATGACACACTGAATGACCACTTTCAAACCCTACAAATCAATTAAGTTTTATCTTTTGATGTTGCGTTGACATTTGTATCTATGACCATGCCTTGCCATGACTTTGACACCTCTAAGACGCTTGTTTAGAACCCATCAGATAAATTATAAGGTCATTGTGAGAGGAATCAGGTGTGTAAAAGTAGAGAATAAGGCCGGGGTTCCCCAGGGGCAGGTACTAAGAACGTTTTTAATGTTGCCTGGTAGAAGGTTCCTGCTCCAACAGCACTTTAGACAACTGTATCTGTGCTGGATGAGTAGCAACACCAAAACTTAGTTCTCCACCCCACGCCAGAATGAAAAGCATTGCTGTGGGCACGCTGTATGACCACTAGAGTGACTTTCAAACCCTACAAATCAATTAGGTTTTAACTTTTGATGTCGTGTTGACATTTGTATCTATGACTATGCCTTGCCATGACTTTTGAGTCTCTAAACTTCAGAAAGGGCATTTCACTGCCTGCCCTTTTGCTTTCGCGGTCCCGCCACGACGAGTTAGAATGTACATGCCATTATAAGCTGTAGGTGACTTATGCTAAGTCTAGTGTAATAAATCCTAACTTGCTGACCTTATTAAGATTAAGCTGATCCGTTCTTGCATGCTGTACCTCCGGGCCTGAAATGTCCCCTGTGTTCATGATACCTCACGTAAAGTCTGTGCCATAGAGTTCCACCTAACAGGGTGAACACGAGAAGTATATAAATGAATTGTACTATGAATATTGTTTATACTGGTTTGCATGATTTGCGACGGGACGCTGTTTATTAATAACGCGCTTATTGGTTTGCAGCACTGCAGCATTCCCTAAAGGCATGCTCAAATTTGAAATGAAGCACATCCAAAAAAACTTAGCTCAATAATAAAAATAGTTCAGAAACAGGAGCTGCCACTACACTCCCCTTCCTCTCAATCATGGCTGCTCAGCCTTCCCGCTGCCTGTCTGGCTGACAGACTGTAGTGGTGCTGTAAGATGAAATGTTTGGAGGCGTGCACCGGCGGCCCGGAGAGCGCGCTTTTCTTTTCCTCCCGCTTCAGTCAGAAGCCGATGGCTTTGACTTTATTGAGCTGTGACAACAAGGAGAGCCGTCTTCTCCCTGCTGTGTCGCAGACACGTGGCCCAGCTGGCTGTGCTTTTAACAAACGCAGCTCGCTGCCTGCTGCTGTCACCCGCTTTACCACAGCCCATCCCGCAAAAAACGTGGCATGCCACCGGCAGAACTCTCCAGAAGCTCGGCGTCAAATGCATGTCATTCGTGGAAAGTGCTCCAGGCAGGCAGCATCGGAGCAGATTGTTTACTGCTTTGCCGACTTTGCAGCACGCACCCTGACAGAATAGCTGAAAGCGGCCTTAAAAACAAAGAGGCATTGTGTTAGGAGTGGCAGGGAGCCAGGGCTGAGCTGCGTGTTTGGTATGTTAGCGGGACGTCACTTGTAAGTGGCCTACTGTTTGAGATAATAGTAGCGCGTGACGGAAGATAGCTTTGTGATTTGCGTAGCTCTGGTTCACTGTCTTTCACTTTGACATCTCGCTGTTGGTTTGATCTGGATCCATTGCTGTTGTTCACCCAACATGCTCAACACTCTTAGACTCTCCTCGCTGAAGGCCTACACCAAATCGCATTAGTGCAACTACCGACTGTACAGACAGGGGAATTGCACTGGGGCTTGTGGCATGTTGTGACCGGACCCACTAATGTCATTACTGGAGCTCTTATTTCATAGCTACAGAAACTATATACTGTACTTTACCCTATATCAGACCATAAAGTTAGCTGGGGCAAAACCAAGTATACAAGTAAATTACCTTCATGCACTAGGGCCCATAATGTCCTAGTAACACCACTGGTACCACTGGCACTGGTAAACACTCATCCTCTTGAATGATCTCGGTCTTGCCTTCAAAATCATTTGGACACAGTCTTGTCCCGGTCTCATGGAAAGGTGGACTGGAAGATCAGCCGAGTGGAGGGTCTTCATCATTACTGTATATAAACAAAACCTTTAAACTGAATGAAACAGTCCTCTCTCTATATGCGTATCTGATTGCTGGTGGCTGAGAATCCAATGGATCCTTTGCATGATGACTAAATTGAGTTTCATTGTTGGTCAGTGTTTCAAAATTCTGATCTCTCCTGATGACAGTGATTTCATTTAATAGTATATATTGGATGTATGCTAGGTATGATGTATGATGTATGTAGGGTTGGGCCTATCTCTGTATTTTTACACAGAATGGTGATACACAATATAAGGCCTTATGACTGGCCCAACAGCTAGGACTGCAGAAATTCAGTGAGCAGTGATGCCCTCCATGAGTCATCCTGTTAGTGCCAGCACCATTGACAGAAGTCTGCACAACACAGGACTACATGCACGCAGATTGTTACGGCGAGTGCCCTTAACACCACGTCAACGCCACCAAAGACCGCAATGGCGTCGTGCCAGACTGTCATGGAGAGACTCAGACTCAGCAGGTCATCTTCAGTGACGAGTCCCACTTTTGTCTTGGTGGAGACGACCAATGAAGCCGTGTGTAGAGGCACCGTGGTCAGCACCAAGATGAGCGTTTTTTTTACGATGAGTGTATATTTCAGTATTTTATGCGAAGTGTGCTAAATATGTAACAAGCACTTTAAAACATTAAAACACACTGTGTTCAAAATAACATGCAAATAACAGGTTTTTGTATTATACAGAGGTGCTGAGAATGCGTAATGTTTGGCGCATGCACCCTGGCACCACTTACAGTGCATCAGCCGTAACACCAGCATGTTCCCAGTCCAGCAACTTCCAAACATTCCAGTTGTTTTTAATTAAGGGATAAATACCACACCACTGTCCTTACTCCACAATGCCACTCCACTGTCCTCACTCCACACCACCCCTCCACTTTCCTCACTTCACACCACCACGCCACGTCCTCACTCCACACTGCCACTCTGCCATCCCCACCACCACTCCGTGTCCTCACTCCACACTGCCACTCTGCCATTCCCACTCCACACCACCACTCCGCCATCCTTACTCTACACCACTCCTCCACCGTCCTTACTCTACTCCACCCCTTTACTGTCCTTACTCCACACCACCCCTCCGCCGTCCTCACTCCTTACCACCCCTCCACCATCCTCACTCCACACCACCACTCCACCAGCCTCACTTCACACCACCACTCTACCGTGCTTGCACCACCACTCCACTGTCTCCACTACACACCAACGCTGCACCGTCCTCACTCCTCACCACCGCTCCACCGTCCTCACCTCACACCACTGAGAGGAAGAGCTAAAGTGTAGTTTAACATGTAGTTTAGGAAAAACAAACTAAAGGCATCAAAACTCATATAATCAAATCTTTAACATCCTCTCATCTGCCTGTTTTTTCTGTTTTTCAGGTGGATCCGCCTCTGATCAGTCCATCTTCATCATGAACAGAGCCTTCAACAGGAGGAAGGGTATGAGAACAGACAGCACTGCTCCGTCAGCTGCCAATATTCCACCCTTTGATTGATCACTCTAAACTGTCTTTAATCCCTCACTTTAACTGGCCTGGCCATGTCCAGGAGAGGTGCTGCTCTTCTCCTTGTTGATTTGGCATTTCCTTTGACAGACTTGCAGAACTGCTGTTAAAACTGAGAGGAGAAACTGAACTCTTCAAATATCACGCTGACTAAATGTTCTGTAGAGAGAAAACTGGGTTTAAAGCCACGTTTATCTCAGACTGAAGACTTCTCATTTACCAAAAACCTCCTGTGGAGAATCCACTTTGAGAGTGATTCAGTCCAGCATTAGACTTATTCATGACCACGTCATGAACCTGCTCAGAAAATAAACCATTTCCTTCTGAACAGCATGGGAAACGCCACTGAAGTGAATCAGAAACCTCTTTATTTACCAATCCACCACAGTGTTTGTATTATATTACTTCTCATGGGTGGTACTAGGGCTGAAACAGTTATTGAGCATTGTTGATCATGGTGACAATAGCTTTTTTTAAATTTTATTTAAACTTATGTCCGAACTAAAGCAGTTAGTTCACTTATAGTAGAGTATCTTAAAATGAAAGATAAAATAGTCACATACAACATATCACTGCTGTCAGAACAAAACATTGTATCTCCATATTTGTCATTTTGTACATTGTTTTGCAGAGTTTGCCCTTTGTAACATCAGTCGAATGATGAAAGGTCCAGTAGAATTCCAGAATTTCTTGGGAAAAAAATCCAGTTCCAACCCATTTGGGTTTTGTAACTTGTAAACTTACAATTTAGGAGATACGACCCAGCTAGCATGGAACGTTCCCAGAACTTTGGCTAACGTTACCTACAAGTTCTAATAATATAGTAAAGTTAATAATAACAATAATAATAATAATAATAAAGTTTTAAAGAAACTGTTTTAGTCTAATGTTCAAAGAACATTTTACAGATGTTTATCATTCCAGATAATGTTCCTATGAGGTTACGTATTAACTAAGACAAAACGTTTTTACTGCAACATTCAGAGGATGTTGTGAGGATGTGGTCAGGGGCACAGATTATAATACATGATAACAAAAGAAGAACATTCTCAGCCCAACATTCAGAAAATGTTTTATGGATGTTATTGAGATCTGAGATGACGTTTTTAGAGGACGTTCTCCTACCTTCAGAAAGAACATTCTGGGAACCAAAAGAAAACATTACATTGCATATTCTTACAACGTTTTTAGAACAAATCATTTCTAGCTGGTGGGGGTTTTGTTCCGACATCAGCTATATGTTAGTCTGACTTAGCATTCCAGAGAAGTGCAACCTTCCTTTATCTGCAGCCACCAGGAAAGAACACATGCTGGTGTCGATTCTGAATCAGCAGAGCAGAGCAGCAGCATGGACTTTCCCTTGTGTGCTGGTGTTCTAATAAGCCAAACTCGTCCCTAAGGACGCACATTGCCAGAATAAGCTAATGTTTCCCTTACAAACAACTCTAAAGCTCATCAAGCTGCATTATTCGAAGTCACTGGAATCTTCTAGGCTGTATCTGTTTCAGTTAATTAGATGTATTTAGCAGCTACTTCAAAAAGGACTGAACATTCAGGTGCTGGTTCTGTAACAGCGTTCCATACTTTAGCTAGCTTATTATGTACATCTGCTTATTCAGCTTACAATACAGTGACTAGTGTAGTAGCATGTTAAAATGTTACACGGTTGCTGGAGCCTGAAGAACAATATATATTTAACATTATATCACATTTTTGTTTACTGTAGCTCAAACTTATTGTCAGACTTAAACAAGCGCCATGTTTTTTCCAGAGTTGTTAAGTTGGTGAAGCGGTTTTTGTTACAGTTCTTTACATGTACCAGCCACATTTAAGTCATTTTAATTGGTTATTAGTTTCTTAATTCAAATAAATATTTTCTCTATTAAATTTTTTGTTGCTACATATAACAAATATAAAGATACAAGTAACGTCAAACACGCTGACAAACAATGTACTAAGCATAAGGCAGGAAAATGTGGGCAGGTATCTGGTCAGTGATATTGTTGTAGAATAAAGAGACTAAATATAGCTGACAGAATTACTACCTGCGGTGAGAGTTACAGTTCACTGGATTAAGTGAAAAAGTTCGACGCCCTCAGACTAGTTAAAAGCAAAAAGGCGACAGTGTTGGTGTTGGGAATCTGAGTTGCCCCAGTTCGCGTTGATGATGGACCTGCTTCCTGCAGAAAGCCTGACTTGCAGGCTGATGTTTTATTAATGGCGGTGACAGGACGGCCTCCGGACCTGCCTGTTTGGTCACAGCCCACATTTGGTGGAGTTTATCTCCAGTTGCAGCCGCTCCTGTAGGTGGGTTTGAATATTTCATGGACCCTGTTGGGATTTGCTGGTTGGCAGAAAGCTTTGTTAAGTCCACGCGGGTGCTCTCTCTCTCTCTCGCTCTCTCTCTCATTCTCATTCTCTCTCTCTCTCTCTCTCTCTCTCTCTCTCTCTCTCTCTCTCTCTCGCTCTCTCTCTCAGTCTCATTCTCTCTCTCTCTCTCTCTCTCTCTCTCATTCTCATTCTCTCTCTCTCTCTCTCTCTCTCTCTTTCTCATTCTCTCTCTCTCATTCTCTCTCTCATTCTCATTCTCTCTCTCTCTCGCTCTCTCATTCTCATTCTCTCTCTCTCTCTCTCTCTCTCTCATTCTCTCTCTCTCTCTCTCATTCTCATTTTCTCTCTCTCTCTCTTTCTTTCTCATTCTCTCTCTCACATCTCATCCTAGGAAGGGGATAATGGTGCCTTAACGAGGTAGCTGGCCCTTCAGAACGGCGGGTTGTTTACTTTATTGACTTTCATTGAGTTGTGAGACATTTAGTTGCTTTGGTTCTATAGTGGAACTTTAGTTCCAGAATAAACACTCACTGTGAGTGTTTTTAGCCGATACCAAATAACAACAGCCATTTAAATAATATGGTTTCTCAATCAATTTTGAAATCCTTGTTAGAGAACTTAAAGAAAGTGAATAGATTGTTTGACACTTTGACATCCAGGCAGTTACACTCATTGTCAAAGGAATAGTTGCACAAATAGTTGCACCCGGAAGGAATCAACCAACAGGAATGAAACTTGGTGTGTAGGTTTGACATGCAAATGATTTGCTGTACCTGACTGAGCCAACAGTCATGATTGCGGACATGCACCAAGCAGTGATGCCCTCTATGAGTCATCCTATTAGTGTCAGCACCATTGGCAGACAGCTGCACGACTCAGGACTACATGCACACAGATTGTCACGACGACTGCCCTTAACACCACGTCAGCATCGCCAAAGACTGCAACAGTGTCGTGCCAGAATGAGGACAGCAGGTCATCTCCAGTGACAAGCCCCGCTTTTGTCTTGGTGGAGACGACCAATGAATCTGGTCAGTGCCAAGATGAGCGGTTTGTTGTCACGCGTCACACATCCACAAGACCTAGTGTCACTCCACCTCCACTCCCTACCCCAAAAACTGCAGGAACTGTGTGAGAATATTCAAGCTGCGTGGGATGGATTATCACAGGACACCATTAGGAACCTCTACAACTCCATGCCGAGACGTCTGGCATGTTGCCATACTGAGAGACACTACTTCTGTATGTGTAGCTCAATAAATATTCCCCATATCAGTCTAAATTTATCATCATTTATTGTCCCTGGTGACCTTCCTGGTGAGCTTCCTCCCCAAAAGCACTGCAGTCTGACACTTCCTTCTGGGTGCAACTATTCTTTTGGTGGTGAGTGTATATACAGTACAGCCCTGCATGGATAATGAAAGTCTATTGAACTGAATCATGAATGCTGACATGTTAAAGTCATTACATTTGACAGAGTACCGAATAAAAGTCCACCCTTCATTTATTTCATTTCCTGTCAAAATTAGCATCAAGTATTCATTTAGCATCAGGAAAAAAAGCAGAAAAAAGCATTTTACAGAAAATGACACCCTTTGGCTTTATTACAGCTTCCACCCTTTCCGGAGACTTACTGACTGTAATTTGACTGCACTTCAAAAACATTTAAGTTGCACATTGTGAGGTTGAACCTGACACAGGAAACATAGCACTTTAAGTGAAGGTTCTTTTATTGAACACAGCAGGAGTGGAGAAGCCACTGCCCAGTGCTCACTGATTGACCAGGATAGCAAGCAGATCAGTTCCAGTCACAGCGTTACTTGAGTGTAGATCGACAGATTCACACTACTACTGAAGTCTCTATTGCGTCCACACTCATGCAAGCCAGTAGCGGGATGCAACAGGATGTATCCAGAGTGCCTTTAATGACCTCGGACATTCCTCTCTTATTGGATTAGTGGAACATATGGCATGAAGTGCATGAGCTCTGACTGTCTCTCTGTAATATGTTCAGCTGGCAACGCTGATGTAGATTAAAACTGCTCATGTGAAAAACGAGACACTAGAACTGCTGGATCTGGAGCTTTATATGAAAATCAAAGGGGGAAATCTTTCCTAATGGGCTCTAAAATAAAGTCCAAACAGAAGTCCAGAGTTGGATTAACTGGGCTTGTTTTAGAGCTCATACAGCACTGGTGCCAGAGCGTGAGACTCTCAGGCTAAAATAGTTTTGAAAGTTAATGACGACAAGAGAAGATCCATTTTTAACTTCTGGTACCTGCAGCACACCCAGTGACCCGATCTGCAGTAAGCGTTTTGCACTGTGATCAGGTATGATTAGTGTTCTCTCCCGACGGCTAATGAGAATGGACATAACGACCTGACCTTTTACTTTCAGGCCCTTTGAAGAGAGAGGAGGGAGAGGCACCCAGTGGTGCTGTAACCTTTTTCATAGCACCACAAAGGCTAATGCTAAAAATGGATGCTTCTCTCCTGCCTTCGGTAAATGGTTTTGAAGCGCAGAGACCTTGGTGTTACCTGAAACGAACTCATTGTGGTTTAGTGCTGGTGCAGCTTGTGATGTGTTGTAGTGGCAGTAGTAGCTCATACAGTCTTTTATATCATGCCTAGTTTAACCTCTTTGAATGGAAAGGAGGGGCAGCGGGGGAGTCAGTCTTATAGTTCCCCAAAACACAAACTTTTAAAAGGAGAACATAATTACCTTGTTAAGATTGAAACAAAGTCATTCAGAGTGGTTTGATGGCACTGTTTTGTTATAGGGAAACATTCTAAGTCAGGATTGTTCACAGTGGTGGTGATGGGAACCAGACGTCTCAAGAATCAAATGCCTCTTCAAGCTCCTCCTAGAAAGCTATTGCATGAAAAAAGCCACCATCTGACATTGATTTCCAATATGTTTGAGAAGGTTTTGGCCTCAAATGTCTTTTTTGAAAAAGTATATTCATGGTGAAGAAGTAAAAAAAAAAGACAAAATAGTTTCCAATAAAGCTTTTTTTTTTCAGATTTACTGCTATTAAATCATTATTAATATTACATATTAAACTCAGAAGGCATATAGGTTCACTGGTGGCTTTGGTTAGTAAATAAAGCAGCCATATTTGCATTGTAGATATCGTGACACTTGGTTCTGGTGAAACTGTAAAGACATCAGAGTCGGTAAGTTTCTCTGCAATTGACCATTTAATCAAACCATTCTTAATTACTTCATTTACATCCCAATTAATTATATAGAAATGGTGAAACATCAATGGAATTCCACTTTAATTACACTTCTGGCCTGAAAGCAAGCTCATGCATATTCAGAACCTACAACCAGCTTTATTGTTTTTTTTCTTTTGATTGATTTGATGCTTGAATTTAACCGATGAACCGAGAGCATGCATTTTAACAAACGAATACAGTCTACACAGGACATTTGATAAGTGATGGAATTCCCCTTTAAAATGTACACACTGGTGTCTGCTCAGTGGCTAGGGTGAACGGTTTTTATTCTGCAGTGTGTCAGCAAAGTATTTGTATTTGCTATATTAAGTTAGCTTCTTTAGTTTTGCAATGAAGCTACAGAACTAATGTAGCTAACAAGTATTCAAGCTAATACCGTACCACTTAGCCTTGTGCTAACTGTAGCCTGTAAATCATTACTCGTATTTGCTTCAGATAGACCTGCTGATGTGGTTTCTGTCATTTATACTGACGCCGGACAAAGCGGACTAAAGTACAGGACTTTGCACCATTATAACAAACAATAGTAGCAGCCATCTTGAAACCTGAATTTTGTCTGTACTTGATGTATTTTTATAGGTCACTCTGTCCTGTTGCGTAACAAGCCACTTACAGTCTATTTGAGCTTACTAGCTCATCAGACTGTGTGATGATTTAGGCATACAGTCTGCACAGTGTTAACTGGTGGGGTATTAACAATCATTACCGGTTGGCTACATTAGCCTTGTTGCTGCAGTTCAAAACTAGAAACAAGCTAGCACTTTGTAGAAGAGCGCCATTCGAAAAGGCAACATGACACCTGCATAAGACTATCATGACGACTTACATAAAGCTCCATAAACATTTATAAAGGTTTATTCCAACAAATGATAATCATAACGGCTGCTTTTGTCAGTTTAGACTACTGTCACTTGTGGAGATAAGGTTTATGAATGCCTGTATCAGTTTTGTTTAAAAAACTTGTGTAAATGTCACACACCACCTGGGGGCCAGCTGGGGTTGGAGTGGGCAAGTGACCCACCGATTTTCAGAGTGGCGACAACCTGCCACTTTTTGATTGACATCAGGACTCTTACATCAGAATAGGGACCACTGACTTGTAGACCAAGCAGACTTACCAGGACCCACACGTTCATACCAGGCTTATCAGAGTAGCGATGAAAAGTCTTTCAAAAACATGAAAGTGTATTCAAAAGTATGTCCACTATAGAATAAACTAAAATGAGGTACAAACAAGGTTAGGTACGTGTAGTTCTGTTTGACTGCCAGGCCACACTCTGTCTGTTCTATCGACTTTTGGTACATGATGCCAGAGGTGAAGCAGTCATCTTCAAAGTGAGGGGACACAGTTGGCAATTCCTGACGCCCCTCAAAGCCTGCAGTCACAGTTGTAGGTTCAGTATTGCTATTAAGAAGCTTGAGGCGTGCGTGCATTTAAACAATCAATCCAAGTTGAGTGCAGCAATATACGAACATACCAGCTCACTATGTAGTACAAAATTAACCTATCAGGATCTGCTTCAAGAACACAAAATTCTGTTTATGCCTCAAAATGTGACCCACCACTGACCAGTAGTAGGGTGGTATTGCATTAGTGCTTCTCTCAAACTGTAATGGGTTCGCTTATTACCACCAGAGAAAAGTAATCTCACATTTATAAACCCCAAAGAGATCTGTACCAATCTCACATCATTTAAAAAGCATTTCACCATCTTTTAGTTAAATCCAGTAAGGAAATTGAAAGTAAACCACATTAGCTGCCACTGGCTGGGTAAAAAAGGCTACCTAGATGACTGTTTAAACAGGGAATCCAGTGTTAGTTACTATTCATTACAACTTACTTATATTTAATAGGGCTACTCCCTGTTTACTCTTGTGTTGCTGATAATTTTCTTGCTGATATTCAATTTTTTTACAGTCACACCTTTAAGTGTTAGATTAACAAATGCCTGTCCCCAGTGAAAAAACTCATGTAGGCTATGCTATGCGTTCTTTGTTTAGTTTTCCGGAGTTCGTTCTCAGCTAATGCCGAATTAACATGCTTAATCCACTGAGGAAGTGCTGACAAGGAGCCACTAGACCTGCATTTCGTTTTTCAGTGTATGGATGAAAGTTTCAACGTCTTTAGAGAAGGCTGGAGCTGAGCTGAGCTCTGTCTTGTTCATTTTGTTCTACACTTATAAACAGCTTCTATCACAGTGTTTGTCATAATGCTGAAAAAATAAAACTAAAACTGAAACAAAATAAAAACTATACTAGAACTATTACAGCCCTGTGATGGATTGGCAGCCTGTCCAGGGTGTTTCCTGCCTCGTGCCTGTTGAATGCTGGGATGGGCTACAGCACCCCACACGACCCAGAAGGATTAAGAGGTTTGGAAGATGAGTGAGTGAGAGTGAAACTATTCGAAAGTACAAAATAAAATAAAACTGTTAGGAGAAGATATTCTGAGCATGAATCGTTAACAGCTCTTTTAATTCTGAATCATAATATACAATATACATTTTTCTCTTGTAAAAACTGAAAACTTGACTGTAAAAACACAAGCCGTCTGCTTTGCTGGCCATGCTGCACCAGTTCTGCACTGACGGGTCCATTTTTAAGGCTTCTCTGTAGGATCATGTACTGAGACGTTTTAATTCACGCACCTAAAATAACAAACTAAGGCAGCTTTACTGGCTGTAATCTATACATCTCTGCCTTTCCTGGTAATGCACCAGCTTCTGTTCACAAATGAGCCTGTGGGTAATTACCCGGGGATTGTACTTGGTCTAATGCAGGTAAATTGCCAAGTCAACATTACCTGGATTTTGACTCTGGCGTTCGTTCATGCTGAACCCATTTCCTGTTAAATTACCATTAGGTTCCCAGCATTGTTTATGATTTACTGGGACATGCTATTATATTTTAATCGTGACATATGCTATATGTAGTGCAGTGTTTTAGCTGTCTGTGGTTTAGCTGACTTTTGTCGTTTGTGGCCTGTTACGAATGCTGCCCTGTAATAAAGTGTTTAGAAAACCAGGAACTAATACAGTATTTCAAGTTTAATGTGTCCAGACCTCTCAGCTACATTTGGTAAAGGGAAATTTGTACTTGACATATTCCAGCTTTGTCTTTGTGCTTTATTTTCAGAGCTGTCGCCTCAGCAGCCGTGTCAGTGCGTGTTGTTGTCCTGCAGTAATTGCAGTGTGCTGGGTGAGAATAGGCTCTTCACTAACACAAATAGTGTGTGGCAGCTGAAGTGTCAGTGGATGAGTTTGTATCGGGCGTTTGACGGAGGCGTCAAATAAACATTGCTGTCCTCGACCATGCACTTAATTTTACAAAGAGCTTGTTTTGGACAGTGTTGAGTGCTTTCTCTCTCCCGCGCTCGCTCTCCCTCTATAAGCCGAGTCTGCTGACTAAGTAAATGGTGTCAGGTCATGCAGCTGACCGTAGAGAGAGACACCCTTTTCCCCTCCATTCATCAAAGCTTGTTTTCTCCTCTCCTCTATCGTCCTGTATGCAAGCACCAGCAACATACACTGTATATTCACTAGGTCCCAAAACTTATTCTCACTAATAACGATAACAGGAGTTTGAAAATTCTGATAATATATAATATTGGCTGACATGCAGGCAGGTGACAACTAAGGGGAAAATAAATAAATGACTGGAGAAACAGTTCAAAGGCTTTCAGACAGGTGTACTGCACATCTGCAATTAAGCAATTAACATCCTGCCATGCTGCTATTTACGAGATGAGCGCACATGAACGCCACCACCATGTCATATATACTAGTGAGATTTTTCAGTTAGCCCCAGGGTTTTGAGTTGGGGGCGTGTCACCTACAAAAACGCAACAGTAACTGCTGATTCTTGTATTTTAAACTGGCTGTGTTTCAGTTATTCAGCAGCCACACATGAACAATCATCCACACACAAAAATACAAATATTACATATAACATATACACGTTATATGATTGTTTTAACTGCATAAAAACAATTGTCATCTCATGAGTCTCATTCTGCGTATCATTCTGATGGAGTAATACAACACCAAAGGACTCTTTAATGAAAATAAAATAATTTTAGGGCTTCTATCTTGTTTCTTACAGAAACCACTTGAACACAAATCACATCATACTTCACTCACTCCCTCATCCTCTGAACCACTTTATCCTTCTGGATCGCAGGCAGTGCTGGAGCCTGTCTCAGCATTCAATGGGTGGAAGGCGGGAACCACCCTGGACAGGCCACCAGTCCATCGCAGGGCAGACACACAGACAAACACATTCACATTTAGGGGGGCAACTTAGCATCTCCAGTTCACGTGACAGACCCTTCTCGCTGTGAGGTGACAGCATTACCCACTGCGCCAGCATGCCAACCTCACATCATACTTCCGACCTTCAAAGTCATAAGTACGAACTTCCGAGGAAGACCTGAAGGCAGCATTCATAAAAATTCATAAAAAATAATAATCACATTTAAATCACAATCACCATATTAATATCAGAGAAATCTAAGTTGTTTTTTTCTGCTACATTTGTTCAGCCGTATCCAGTTGACCTTGATTCTTGAACAAAGGTGGCAAGAAAAAAGGGTCTAAATAAAGCTGTGATAAGATTCATTACATGGGCATACAGACACTTCAGTCACAGAGACTGCGCAGCTGATGAGTGTTCCAGTAGGAACGTCTGCATCTGGAAATAGAAATAGGAAACCACGGTGAAGTACGCTCATTCAGTGACTATGACACTTGTGCCATATGTAGGGAGAAACAGAAGAGCAGCTGTTACTCAGGTGACTGAGAATGTCAAGACGTGAACAGACTGTCAGCAAGGTCGGTCTGTACACGACTACATAGAGTGGGTTTAATAGTAGAGCTGCAGTGTATAAACCCCTCAATGCAAACACAAAGGGATTCTTGGTTGTAAACTACACTGGTCTACAGAGAAGTGGAAACACTGATATGATCTGATGAGCCGTAATTCGCTATATTTCCTAAATGTGCACCAAGAGTATAGTATGGTCCTGAATGCTTGACCCCTACAGTGAGGGAGTCCTGTGGCTCTGTTATGCTGTGGTGCTCATTTTGCTTATACCCAGGGAGGGTCACTGCAAACCAGTACAACGTTGTACATGATGAATCACTTCTGTCTTGGTGAGAGAGTTCTCTTCTAGGATGGCGATGCCCTATTCACAGGGCACGAGATGGTCACAGAATGGTTTGATGAGTATGAAGATGTTGTAAACTACATGCTATGACCTTTACAGTGACCAGATCTAAACCCAGTTGAACATCTAAGGACTGTCTCTTCTCCTCCATCATCAAAACACAAACTGAGGGAATGTCTTTTGGGAGAATGGGATTCCATCACTCCAGTATTTCCCTTCTGTAGGATCATTTTGTTTTTCTTGTTTTCTTTCTTGCCAGTAGTTTTAGTTTAACAGTGTTATACTGACTATGATTGGCAGTTGAATTATCAGTACTGACAATGAATTATCACATGTCAGTTCTAACTTTCTTCAAAGCCAAAGCAGAAACTATACGCTATGAATATTGTAGCATAGATACACAGAGTTGTGTGTTATAAACGTTTGGTATGAGGTTTTTCCTTTTACATTTTGTCATTTTACTATGAGTTCTAGTTGAACACTTTGGTCTATATTGCTATATTGCTGTGTTAAATGTAATTGGTTACTGTTGCCTCAGCAATGTCTGGATAAACTGGCATGTGCAGTTCTTTCCATATTAGAAATGTCTATTCATTATAATATTAAACACGGATTGCAAAATGTATATGATCTATCAGCAGCATGTTTACTAATATCACTATTTTTGTTAAGCCATAATATCTCATATTTCACTGTCCCAACGATATTCAAACAGGCAGTAAACATCTTAAGCTAAAAGAAAGATAGCTGATCACGGTATTGTGTACTGTGTCTGTGTGTTTGATTTGGACTGCAGTTCTTTTCAGCCTTTTTGGAAGGCTGTTGCATAAACAGAGTTTTGCAACTTCATGGACTGATAACGGAAAAACAGGCAACACTTATGTGGAACGGAGGGCATGACCCATGATGAACGCCAAGAAAATCAGCAGTACAGCAAAAGAATGAAGTTGAAAATGTCCGTCTAGGCAATATTTCTTTCTTATGTCAGCAGATTGGAATGAAATCATGACATTGTGTCATGTGTATAGATTTGCTGATAAACTGTATGCACAGTTTGGACACAGTTTGGACTAGAATACTTTCTGTATACAAGACCGAAACGTCATAGTGGTGTTTCTAATTGGCTCTGAATGGCTTTCTGTGGTTTTGCAGAGAGTCTGTGCTGCATGTCCTGCTTGCTTTTTTGCTTCCCTAATAAAACCCTGGATTTCTGAACAGAATCTTTGTTAGAGAAGGGGAAGTGTTCTTAACTTGTTAATCTAGTGAGAATTTACAGGTTTCCAGCAGATCTTTAAAGGGGACCTTGCCGGCTCATTTTCAGGGTTCATTATTTTATTTGTGGGGTCGACTAGAATAGATATACAGGCTTCAGTTTTCCCAAAATTCTCATACTGTACATCTGTATTTACCCTCTGTATAACTTTGCAAACTGTTTACGTACATATAACAACACATGCTAAAGATAAGGGGGAAAAACAAAACAGGTCCCCCTTAAAAAGTTACATTTATCTAATATAAATATTACTGTCATAAAATATTTGACAATGTATATTTTTTACTGTGCTTTTACTGTAGGATTAATTGGCAAAGTAGCATAATCTTATCTATATTGTGCAGCTGTATTATCTATGAAAACACAAATATCGGCTCATATTAAATATTAAAGGGGTAAAACAACAAATCAGGACCTCCTTAATTACGTGATGCCTAAAGAATAAGAGGCCAGAAGAACTGATGAAAGTCAAACACACATTGAAATCTCAAAGCATATACAGATTGTTTTTCACAGTATTTTTATTTACATGCCACATTTGAGTGTGTGTGTTGTGGAAATTTGATCATTTTTGCTATACTGGTGTATTCAAAGGGTATAAAAAACATTGAATTTATGAAGTAATTTTGGTTTATTTCTTTTGGTCTATTCATCATGAAGTGTTCACATGACATAGTCAGTCACATGTTCAGCTGGTGTCATGAGAGTGATGGGACGGTTTGAGTCATGTTAAGTATTTTCTTGATTAACACTGCACATTTTTCCATTTGTCCATTTACATATAAAATACTTACTACAACATGTTTTTTACAGACCAGCATGAAAGTTTATGTGAATTAGTGACTTTAAATGGCCGTCTTTTTATTTTTGCAGATAAACCCAGCATGCACAACCCTGAGGCCCTGGTGAAGCATCATGTAGCGTACAGCGCTAAGGTACGGTGCTGTTTTTTATGGCCCATTCTCTGTGATTTGAGACTGTACAGCTCTTTCAGTGCACAACATCAGTTTCAGCCTGATGAAACTTTTATACGTGTCACACTTTAATACACCAACCTGAGAGATTCAATCTCGACTCTAGACTCAGTGGTGCAAGCCTGTGGCAGGTCCCACTGTACAGAAAAAGAACACTCAAATATACACTTATTTAAGCAATCCATCACCCTGCTTTACTGCTTCGTGAACACGCCCAATGCTTTCTGTACTTTACAGTGCGCTAGTAGGAGTGTAACAATACAATACATCATACTGTATCTTTCAATACAGGCCTCTCAATTCAATACACAGAGATGTTGAACAATATATTCAACAGACTGGAGCAAATAAAGGACTCATTTTAATGGCCAAATTGTTCCCCAGCTGGCAGAAAGAAAAATCTCAACGTATAGTTCCCTGGCTCACAGCGTCCTCAGACTCTTCTACTGAAGTGCAAACCCTTTTTGTTGCCTAATCATACCCTGCTATCTCTTTATCTCCAAATCAAGAACAGGGTGGAAAAACACACTAATGTAAGCATACATTAGCTTAAGGCTAACATATTAGCTTGTAGCCGGTGCATTATTATAAAATATCACTTAATAATGTTGCAGCAACTAATAAACTGACATTGGCAACATTGACATTCCATCTGACATGCCAAGCACACTGTAGTTTTGTATTTTGGATGGTTTTGTATTATTGTATTGGAACAAGACATTGAAGGGCTGCACTGGCTACCTGTATCTATTAATAGATTTATATTCCATTAATCTATTAATGGGTATCTAATAGATACCTGTATATATGAGACTAGAGTATAAAGTTCTGCTACAGGTCTATAAAGCTCTAAATAATCTAGCATCAGCTTACATCACAGAATGTCTCTGTGTATGTTCCAGCCTGTGATCTTAGATCTACAGATGCTGACCTTCTGCATATACCTTCTGTATGATACAGAAACATTCAGTTACATTTCAGTTACTCTGTGTCTAAACTGTGGAACTCAATGTATGTGTGTGTGTGTGTGTGTATGTATGTATGTATGTATGTATATATATTTATATGTATGTATATAATATACATGTATGTATATATTTATTTATTATTAGTAGTAGTATTCCCACCCCCCCTGTGAACTGCAAACGTGTGAAAGGTGCTCTATAAATAAACATTATTTTATTTTATTTTATTTTATTATTGCTGTATAATATTGCACAAAATTACTTTTTATTTATTTTTTTACCTGTGAATACATATACATATATTTTGTGCACAGTCAAAAAACATCTATGCTTGTATAATAGTGTTCAATGTTTCTAAATAGCTTTAAATGGCTTTCTGTTGTTTAGCAGTGGATATGTGACTATACACTATTTGTTTGCCGTCTCCCAGTGCGTCTCTCCAGCCCTTGGCCCAGTCAGACTCCACTGTCTCAGTGCAGTCCTCAGCTTGCAGCCCACTCTGACTCTGTTGTTGCAGTATATAGTCCCTGCCCTGAAGCCCAGTCAAACTCTGCTGCCGATGTGCAAAGTCCCTGGCTTGTGGCCCGGTCACACTATGCTGTCATGGTTCCAAGTCTGCGGCTTTCAGCTGAGACAGACTTCACATTTACAGTGCAAAGTCCCGGGCTTACAGCCCAGTCAGGCTCCACAGTCTCAGTGCACATTCCCCAACTCAAAGCCAAGTGAGACTTCACTGTTGCAGTGCGTGGTCCCTGGCTTGCAACCCAGTCTGACTATGTTTTCGCAGTGCAAAGTCCGCAGCTTGCAGTCAATTCAGACTTTGCTGTCACAGTGCAAAGTCACAGGATGCCAACCTGGTCAGTCTCGATGCAAACCCCTGTTGATGTGCAAAGCACTCAGCTGAAAGCCTAGTCAGACAATACTATCAGTGTGCAAAGTCTCTGCCTAGCAGTCCAGCCAGACTTCACTGTCAAGGTGCAAAGTTCCTGTCTCACACCCCAAAGCAGTGCTGTTGCAGTGCATCGTCCCTTGCCAGTCCGACTATGCTACTGCAGTGCAAAGTCCTCAACTCACAGCCGGTTCAGTCTCAGTGCAAAGACCTGGGCTCACAGTCCAGTCAAAAATATTGCTGCGATGCAAAATCTCTCCACTGTCAATGTGCAAAGTTCTCATCACAAAGCCCAGTCTGACTCCACTGTCAATGTACAACAGTCCAGTCTCAAAGCCCAGTCAGACCACACTGTCAATGTACAACAGTCAAGTCTCAAAGCCCAGTCAGACTCCACTGTCAATGTACAACAGTCCAGTCTCAAAGCCCAGTCAGACTCCACTGTCAATGTGCAAAGTTCTCATCTCAAAGCCCAGTCAGACTCCACTGTCGTGGCCCAAAGTCCCTGACTCATGACCCTGTAGAATAAAAAATGAAACAAGCAATCCCACAATTAGGGCTCTGAAAACATTTATACTTTTTACCTCAGAAACAAGGGCGAGGAGGAAAAGCACACTGCTCGTAAGCGTGTATTAGCTTATGGCTAGCGCACTATAATAAAACTGTTCTATTCTATGAATTGTGAGACCCATATGCACCAGGGGTATAAAATATATCAGGTAAAAGTTGATCTGAACTGATTTTTTGGAACATTGCACTGAATCGTAAATGTCAGAGTATAAAGCTTGGTGTAGTTTTTTTTTTTTATATTCCTCCACTGTGTAAATTGGTCCTCCAGTCCCGTTTATGTATTCAGTGTATCAAGAACATCATATTGAAGTTACCTAATAGAATGAAGTTGTAGTGCAATTTGAGACTGAGGCTCTGAAATAGACTGGTAATTAAATCAAATGGTCATGAGGTCAGAGATTTATTCCCCCTCACTGTGTTGACATGTGTTTGTTTATAGGAGTGTGTGTACATGTGTGCTGGCCCTGGCCGTGTGTAGATTTATGAAAGTTGTGCAGCTGCTGTAATGATGGATGTGATGAGTGAGAGACCAGTTGTAAATGTCCAGGGAGCTCTAACAGCCAGAGCAGCCATACTTTCCTTTCCTCACAGCCATGTTCCTCACTCCTGTTAACAAACACCTCACACACTCAGCCCTCCTGTTTCTCCCTATTTCATTTCCAGCCAAGACAGTCATATTGCAGTACACGTTATTCATTTCAGGAGATATTTTTAAGCAGCTTTAATGTGTGATAATCAAATTACGTAAGGAAGGGGAATGGCAAAAGAAAAGCATTAATGACTAAAAGTTATAGAAGAGAAAATGGAGCTCATAACAATCGTGTTGTGCAAGACCTGGTAGACCACCAAAATTGTTCCCATCAGATGACCTGCACTTCAAGCTTTCATCTTTGAGAGAGAGGAGAACATCAAGCTCCACTCTTACTTCAGGCCTGAAAACATCCACAGGTGTTTCTGTCCATCCGTCCACTGTGAGAAGACAACTCAGCGCTATGGGTCTGAAAGGATGTGCAGCTGGAAAGAAGCTCCTCACTGAGAAATGAAAATAGACAAACAAAGATGCTCCTGGAGTTCTTAGAACAAAGGACTGACCACAGAGTCCAGACCTCAAAATCACTTAATGCGTTTGGGATTATGTGGATTGTGAGAAGCAGTAAAGAAAAAAACATTTAAGACTGAACTTTGGAGGAATTTCCCTGCAGATTTCTTTCCAAAGTTCAGTCTTAGAAGTTGATTCTCACAATTCTAGAAATAAATAAATAAATAAATAAAAAATCACTAACCCAGAAAACCTTACTCCACATCTCAGATGCCCCACTTTAGCTTTTTAGTATGTATTTTTAATATTTCCAGTGAAGTTGAGGTCTGGACTCTGGAGTGGTCACACCATTGTTCTGATAACAGTAGAGGGATGGACAGAAATGTGTGGATGATTTCTCTCCAGAAGTGCTTTAACTGCTGTTTATCTGATGGTGGCAGTTTTGGTGGTCTGCCACGGTTTTGGTGTGCCCTGCACGGTTGTTGGGAGTTCCATATTGTCCATATCTTTTAATCAGTTTTTGAACTCAAGTTTTGGGAACTTCTGTTTTAACTTATTTTCCTTAAGCAGGTGGATAATATTACATCTAACATCAGCTTGTTCTAATGAGCTACGAGTGATAATTAATATTGAATCACATAATGCTTTTGTTATGGCCGGTGTTGAGCGCAACTTCCAAAAGTCAATGAAGAAGCATTTAATGCAGGCATGAAGAGAGTCTGAGAGTCTAGCTTGGCTCTTAGACTGAGGCAGTTGTAGATCTAAACATGGTGTGTTCTACACAGTAATAAACTGAGAACTGTTGAAAATGTTTTTTCTGGCTTTGTGTTTTTGTAGTTTTTAGGAATCACTGAAGTTGACCAACCGAAAGGAACAGATGTTGTTCGCATAGCTGTGAGGAAGCTGAAGGTACGTATGTGTGTGTGTGTGTGTGTGTGTGTGCGCGAGGTCATTATTTACAGAGTTTACAGGCACAGTAAAAATGTGCTTACATCCTTAATTTACTCACACGCGTTTATGGGCTGGAAGCCGTAACTTCCATGCTAATTAAATGTCAGTCCGCAAACATTTGCACAAGTTTACTCTCCAGTTGAGTTTAACAGGCTGGTGTTCTGTTCCAATTTGTGGGGCTGCCAGAATGTAAAGCTGGAGGTGTGGATGGAGGAGCTGCATTCATCGAGGAGCGAGAAATACAGCTCTGGAAAAATTTAAGAGACCACCTCAAAATGATCAGTTTCTCCAGTTTTACAGTTTCTGGGTTTTTGTTTGAACAAAATGAGCAGTTCTGTTTTATTCTGTACACTACTGGAAACGTGTCTCCCAAATTCCAGATCAAATATTGTATTTTAGATCTGTTTATTTAGAAAATCACTAATGACGCCTCCAGAAGCCTGTTTTTGAACCATGCTCGCTGTGCATTTCACCCCAGCCACCGCTCGCCAGTCTTTCTGTAGGTCACTTGAGGTCATCTTATGGTGGTTAAGTGACATTGGAATGAGGTGGCGCTCATCACGGTCAGTAGAGAGTGGTTTTCGCTCTCTGCCAGTCTGTAGCTGTGTTGTCCTGTGTGTTGCTGCTTGACCTTGTTCTTATTAACCAGACGCTCACTGTATCTGCCAGTAAAACTAGAACCGAACCTTCTGTTCCTCACTAAGAACCTGCTGTACATGTGGAGATGCTGATTTAAGAAGTAACTGGAGTGGTCTCTTATTTATTTCTAGAGCTGTATGTTCTATTCTAATCTCGGTTTAATAGCTTTATTCATTCATACAATTTACAGTTAAAATGGAGATGTTCCTAAATGTCATGATCCATTAGAGGCAGAGAGAGTTTCTGTAGATCTCAGCTCAGATCATAATGGAGCTTGTATAACAGAATCAGTGCTATTTTCTATCACGTCTGCTCAGAAACGTTCTTGTGTGTTGTGCTGAATAAGAATCTGACAAAACATGTTTTTTGTTACCGGTGTGAAAGCTGCCGCTGTGAAACAGGTTCAGGGTTTTCAGCTGTTGAACTGTATGCTGGACGCTGCTGGACTGGAGGTAGACGGTTCTAAAACGGGGTGTGGATTTTAGTTGTTCTGTTACTTCAAAGCTAAAGAAGTCCCTTTTTAGGAAGGTCATGCTTACTCTCACTTTTCAATGCAGTTGTTGACTTGTCAGGATTGCTTTTCCAAATAGCACTAGTTTTATGGTGGTTGTTGGCAGACACCTCTTCGGTAAGGCTATTTGAATTCGTATTGCCCTCTAGTGGCCTTAATATAGCACCAGTCTCTCCACAGGCTGTCCACTCTATCACTGTTGGATGTTATTGCCTGCGTGTAATGGACCTTTTTTTTTCTTTCCTCAGTTTCAAAGGCATATCAAAAAGTCAGAAGGCCAGAAGATTCCCAAAGTTGAACTGCAAATATCCATATATGGAGTGAAAATATTGGATCCAAAGACGAAGGTAATCAGTAAATGTCCTTGCATGTTGTTCCCTTATAGTGATTATGGCGCGGGGCATATTAATCATTGGAATTCTTCCGCAATGTTGTGTGAATATGAAATGCAGTCTTGGATGGTGTTGTCATTTTTCTCATGTTTCAGGAGATACAGCATAACTGCCAGCTGCACAGGATGTCCTTCTGCGCTGATGATAAAACAGATAAAAGAATCTTCACGTACATCTGCACCGAACCTGAGACCAAGCGGCATCTCTGCTACGTGTTTGACAGTGAGAAATGCGTAAGTCTGAGCTGCATGAGTCATTATTTTGTAGTAGGGAGCTCTAACAGTCTGACACGTCAGACATTTATATTGTACCTTATTTACACTTCCAGTTTCCCACAGCGCCAAGATGGTTCTATTTGGTCTCATACAGAGGTGGACGATACAGGGCTCTTTGTAATCATACCTGCATTTGGAAGGTGTTTTTAGGTATATTATGCCCAGGAAAGCATGTTGTGGCATATTGTGTAATTTATCAGTTCCTTATTCATAACTTCATATTACTGTTATATAAATATATATAATTTATAATGTATATTAGGATAAGAGATTTTGTGCTTAGTATTGTATATATTTATTGTCTAATGTATATTTTTTGTATCTAAGTACTGTAAGGGACTTCACACCTAAGTTTTTCACTCACCTTCACATCTGTGAAAATGTGACGTGACAATAAAAGTGATTTTGATTTGATTTGATAAATAGTATCATATTGCCCAGCTCTAGTTGTAGCTCCAGCAAAAATCAGAGTTAGAGCATTGCCGTTTGAATTCATCATTCAGATCAAGCCCATGCAGGATTCTGTCAGGTTTGAACCAAAATGTAAAGCTCAGTTACATGTAGCTACTGTGGTATTTGAAATGCATTAGGCCTTATATGTCAGTTCCATTGATTTCTGATTGCTGTGGGTGAATGGCTGGTGTTTAGGCAGAAGAGATCACCGTGGCCATTGGCCAGGCATTTGACCTGGCCTATAAAAAGTTCCTGGAGTCTGGGGGGAAGGACGTGGAGACAAGAAAACAGATTGGCAACTTACAAAAACGGGTAAGACCAAGAACGAATCGCATGTGACGCAATCTAAAACCAGCTGGACGTTGACACAGCGTTTGTTTAACAGTGGACTTAAAATGAAACAATGAGACGCTCTCAGTTCTTTTCAAACACAGTCAGACCTTTTTAGGGCTGTTTAGCTTGTCCTTGATTTGTTGGATGTAATTGCACCATTAATGTAGCTTACGAAAGCTCTATAGCTGTAGCATTTACATCTGTAATCACATGTTGTCTCTCAACATCAAACCCAAAGAAATGTCAGTCGTGATGTTAAAAGCAGCTCAGTTCTGCAGCATTTCCACTTGTGTGTGGCAACCAGCACATAAACCCGAGCACCACGTTCTCCTTATTCACTGTGACCCATAGTGATAGAAACTGTGCCACATCACCTGAAGCATGCTGTTATAAGAGTCTACAGAAGGAAGAAAGGAGAAACAACTCAGGATAAGCTATGAGTGAATTTCAAATTGAATAATTAAACGCCGGCCTGCTGTGAAGAGGAAGAAGCACATTTGTCCAACCCGCGTAATCAGAAACTTGTTTTGGTACTGAAAAATGGGTTTCTTTTATTGTGTGGAACTCTTTCAGGTTTAAAGATGATGATGACAGCCAACGGCACATACTGTGCAAGCAGCGTTTTGTGCCAGTAGCACCACGAGGCAATTTAAACAACCACCAGAATTGTCACAACAAAATACAAACCGGGGAAGCTATCAAGCCTAGACTTTCACATTCACTACCTGTCAAAAGTTTAGACACGGCTGCTCATAGAAGGTTCTCCTTATGTTTAGCTTAATGCTTTACTTTAGAATAAAAGGGAAGGCAATATAACTATAAAATAGCACACACTTTACAGGAGGATAAAACAGCTTTCTTAAGCTGCAATGGAGGCTGATATAGCAAGGTTTATTTCTAAGCAGTTTTGGAGCAATTCTATTGGCCTGTCCATCATGAGTATTCACTAAACTGAAAGAGGAACTAGAGCTGTTAAACTGGGCAGGAAAAAGGTCAGTTTTTGCGCAACAGAATAAATAATAGAGGTTGCAATATGGCAGAAATATAGTATTGTGATACATCAAGAGTATATGTGGTATATCAGGGTGGTATTTATTCTTTCAGACATCTCATCAGTTGGAGCTGTTAGGCGTAAGCCTGTAGATTTTTTAAGGTAACCAGAAACATTTATTTTTAGTTGGGTGTGTCTATACTTTTGGTAGTGTATATACAAACGGTGTTCTGGAAGGAAGCACGTTTCAGGATTCTGTGGGACAGCTACATATGAATAATACTCAGAATATAGAGATCAGTAAGTAGATGAATGACAGTGTTGCTCAAAATGTAGGTATGTTACTTCTCATTACTAAAGACAGCTTCTCTGAGCTTGCGTCTGAATCCAGAAGTCACATGACTAATAGCATTCTGGGAAGTTTAGGCTTTTCCTGAAAATGAAACACTCAGACTCTTCATTGTGGTTTACAAACACAGTTTCTACTGTACTTTTATATTCACATACCTACTTTATGTACAGTGCTGCTGAGACAGCATTAAACTCTTCTGGCCTCTGGATCCCATCACCACAGCTGTGACTCTGCAATAGTGACTTCTTCTGTATCTTAAATTATGAGAATAGTTAATGATTTTAAATGTGATTGTATTTGTTGCTGTTTCAGATTCAGGATTTGGAAATGGAGAATTCAAAGCTCAAAAAGCAGCTTCAGGACCTGGAGGACCAGCTGATCAGCACTCAGTCCTCACCAGTACGTTAGATTATCTAGAGCATTCAATCCTTACTCATCCCTAGGCATAAAAGACAATCACAATCTACTACTATAAACTTCAGAAGCTCTTTTCCTTCTTTCTGAATGTTTTTAAAACTGTCTCGCTCCTTTCTGTCTTCTTCTGCCTTCCCTTCTCTTTCTCTCAGCTGTTGCATGTAAACTCCTCTAACGAAGCCTACATGCTGCAGAGGCCCTCTGCTCTCTTCTGCTGGGCTGATGACGTCTCCTCGCTCTCCTCTCTAGACATTTCCTCTGTCACACTAACGCCCGCCAGTTCACCCGATTCCAACCAATCAGCAGGCCTGCTCACTCCACCTCCTGCTAAACCTGCCCACTTTCAGCCGACCAGTGGCTACAGCGTTCCTCGACCTCGAGTAAATGTGTTCTTTAGCTTTGCTCTTAGATATGAGTACCCATCAGCAGACAGGGTAAACGACACGTGTAATATTAATAAAAGCATTGCAGTGTAATAATCTACAGTGCTGTGAAAAAGTATGTGCCTGTGTTTTATATTTCCTCTGTTTATGTGTACTTGTCACACTGCGTTGTTTCAGATCTCTGTATTAACTGTAATATGCAACAAAGAGAACATGAAATGAGAAACTCAATGTTACTGTATGTCACCCATGCAAAAAAAGTCACTGTCCCCTTAACTTAACAGGCTTGTGCCACCTTAAGTAGGAACACTGGCACCCACATGCTGCCTGTAACTGGAGATCAGTCTTTCACATCACTGTAGATCGTTGTCCTGCTGGATAACTCAATTGGACTTGACTATCAGATCATGGATCCTGTGTGGTTTAAGCACCTGGAGCACCCGAAACGTCTTCCAGAAGGTTCCGCTTTTGACTTTTTGGCAAACGTGACAAGAGCCTTTATGTTCTTCTTGGTTATCAGTGGATTTCACATTACAGTGGTCCCATGGATACCATTTTGACCCAGTCTCTTTACCCAGCCTGAGAACTGCCCTTACCTGAGCTAGGCCTGCAGGTCCATAGATGTTCATCTAGGTTTTTTTGGGATTTCCCAGATGAATCACTGATGCGCTCCTAGGGGAGGCTTTGGCCACTTCTTTGTAGATTCACCACTGTTCCAGGCTTTCTCCATTTGGAGATAATGCCTCTCACTGTGGTTCCAATGAGTCCCCGAGCTTTAGGACTGACTTTGAAACTCTTTCGAGGCTGTATATTTAAGTGGCTTTCTTTCAGATCTCTTCTGGAGTTTTGTTTTATTGCAGCATAGTGTGCAGCTATGTTCTGTTTAAGTGATGTTTTGAATTAACAGGGCTGTAACTGTCAGCAAGCCTTGGTGTGTCTAGTTTAACTGACCCCAGTTATTGACTAAATTTGGTTAAATGGTCGACTGAGGGGTCAGTCTGACACAGGGCTAGTCTGAACGTTTACTCAGCTTGTCCTTGTCTTGTATTCATTTTGTGTAATGATCTGAAACAATGAAGTGTGGCAAATATGTGGAAATAGAAGTAATCAGGAGAGGGCAAACACTTCATGATACAGTGTAAAATATATTTCCTTTTATTAGAGCCAGATATTTAGATTGATAGAATTTAACCTGAAAGAAACACTCCAGCATATTTCAGCCTGATCTCTAGTAGCTCTGTATCATACGATCGATTGCCATGGTCAATCTTTTTAACATATTTTTACTTAGAAAAGAACAGAAAACCTGTTCACGCTAAACACATGAATAATGAAAAGAGCTTTTGCTGATTTCTTCCAAACATACACTCATCAAAGAAATAGTAACACCCAGAAGGAAGTGTTGGATTGCAGTGCTATTGGGAAGGAAGATAAAGGTTACCAGGAACAATAAATGATGATAAATGTAGACTGATATGGGTAATATTTATTGAGCTACACATACAGAAGTAGTGTCTCTCAGTATGGCGTCAGGGCACTATGTTTACTAACGCAACATACCAGACATCTCTGCATGGAGTTGTAGAGGTTCCTAATGGTGTTCTGTGATAATCCATCCCATGCTGAATATTCTCGCACAGTTCCTGCAGATTGTGCGGTAGGGGTGGAGGTGGAGTGACACCAGGCCTTCTGGCCGTGTTACGCGTGACCACAAACCGGTGCTGCTGACCACGGTGCCTCCACACTCAGATTCATTGGTCGTCTCCACCAAGACAAAAGCGGGACTCATCACTGAAGATGACCTGCTGCCATTCTGAGTCACTCCATGATAGTCTGGCAAGACACCATTGCAGTCTTTGGTCATCCAGCCATTTGCCAAAGGTGCTGGCACTAACAGGATGACTCATGGAGGCCATCACTGCTCGCTGAATGTCCACAATCGTGGCTGTTGGTTCAGTCAGGTACGGCGATAAGACCCGTCCTTGCTTACATTACATGCACGGCTGAGCGTGAAACTTAAATCATTCACATGTCCCATGATGTCAAACCTACCCACCAGGTTTCATTCCTGTGGGTTGATTTATTGTGGGTGCAGCTATTCTTTTGACGGTGTTTTAAAAAGGTATTTTTGAAGCTGTGAATCCATATGATACATTCTGTTAGAGATAGGATTATTACCAGTGTCACCAGTGCAGTGGTGCGTGGCGAGTTTTTACAGTAATTTGACTGAAGCATGGATTCCAGCAGAACCTAGAGAAAGAAGAAGTGACCCAAGCTGCTTTTCATTGTATTGCTTCAGTGTTAAAAGCTGGACAATGCTGGATTCGCTCAGCTGTCTCTTCCTAGGGCTTGTGTTGTTAGAGTGTAACAGCTGTAGTTTCAAATCTATTTACAAGTTGTTCATTACGGCTGGATGATTAATCATATTCTTACCATTTGCACATCATTAATGGCTGCCAATGCAGACCAGATCAAATTACCACACACATGCAGCGCCAAAGTAAATGCCAATTACATTGGCAGCAATGTAGCGTTGGAAGCCCAACAAGTGCCGCCTTCTGCTTTCCCACAGGCAGAACTAGTAACAGAACCACTCAGCTCAACAGCCTATTACACAACACACATACACAGCTCAAGAACTAATCAATCCTGAGATTGAGAACTACAAGCCTGGAAAACACTTAAGACTATTCCCTCCATCAGTGTTTTGTGCAAAATACATAGACTGTATGGAAAAATGTAGAACTTTATTATATAGAGAGCACTTTATTTATATTAGTTTAGATTAGTTTTCTAATGGTTACGAGTTTCTAATGATTACACAATTTGAAGCAGCAATAGCTANATATTTAGATTGATAGAATTTAACCTGAAAGAAACACTCCAGCATATTTCAGCCTGATCTCTAGTAGCTCTGTATCATATGATCGATTGCCATGGTCAATCTTTTTAACATATTTTTACTTAGAAAAGAACAGAAAACCTGTTCACGCTAAACACATGAATAATGAAAAGAGCTTTTGCTGACTTCTTCCAAACATACACTCATCAAAGAAATAGTAACACCCAGAAGGAAGTGTTGGATTGCAGTGCTATTGGGAAGGAAGATAAAGGTTACCAGGAACAATAAATGATGATAAATGTAGACTGATATGGGTAATATTTATTGAGCTACACATACAGAAGTAGTGTCTCTCAGTATGGCGTCAGGGCACTATGTTTACTAACGCAACATACCAGACATCTCTGCATGGAGTTGTAGAGGTTCCTAATGGTGCCCTGTGATAATCCATCCCATGCTGAATATTCTCGCACAGTTCCTGCAGATTGTGCAGTAGGGGTGGAGGTGGAGTGACACCAGGCCTTCTGGCCGTGTTACGCGTGACCACAAACCGGTGCTGCTGACCACGGTGCCTCCACACTCAGATTCATTGGTCGTCTCCACCAAGACAAAAGCGGGACTCATCACTGAAGATGACCTGCTGCCATTCTGAGTCACTCCATGATAGTCTGGCAAGACACCATTGCAGTCTTTGGTCATCCAGCCATTTGCCAAAGGTGCTGGCACTAACAGGATGACTCATGGAGGCCATCACTGCTCGCTGAATGTCCACAATCGTGGCTGTTGGTTCAGTCAGGTACGGCGATAAGACCCGTCCTTGCTTACATTACATGCACGGCTGAGCGTGAAACTTAAATCATTCACATGTCCCATGATGTCAAACCTACCCACCAGGTTTCATTCCTGTGGGTTGATTTATTGTGGGTGCAGCTATTCTTTTGACGGTGTTTTAAAAAGGTATTTTTGAAGCTGTGAATCCATATGATACATTCTGTTAGAGATAGGATTATTACCAGTGTCACCAGTGCAGTGGTGCGTGGCGAGTTTTTACAGTAATTTGACTGAAGCATGGATTCCAGCAGAACCTAGAGAAAGAAGAAGTGACCCAAGCTGCTTTTCATTGTATTGCTTCAGTGTTAAAAGCTGGACAATGCTGGATTCGCTCAGCTGTCTCTTCCTAGGGCTTGTGTTGTTAGAGTGTAACAGCTGTAGTTTCAAATCTATTTACAAGTTGTTCATTACGGCTGGATGATTAATCATATTCTTACCATTTGCACATCATTAATGGCTGCCAATGCAGACCAGATCAAATTACCACACACATGCAGCGCCAAAGTAAATGCCAATTACACTGGCAGCAATGTAGCGTTGGAAGCCCAACAAGTGCCGCCTTCTGCTTTCCCACAGGCAGAACTAGTAACAGAACCGCTCAGCTCAACAGCCTATTACACAACACACATATACAGCTCAAGAACTAATCAATCCTGAGATTGAGAACTACAAGCCTGGAAAACACTTAAGACTATTCCCTCCATCAGTGTTTTGTGCAAAATACATAGACTGTATGGAAAAATGTAGAACTTTATTATATAGAGAGCACTTTATTTATATTAGTTTAGATTAGTTTTCTAATGGTTACGAGTTTCTAATGATTACACAATTTGAAGCAGCAATAGCTATGATCACAACAAATCTGCACCATCATATAACCTTTTAAAACTTATATATATATATATATATATATATATATATATATATATGTAATATTTTTTTATTTTTAAACCTAACAAAGTCGAACAAACATGTATATATTTTGGCATAATTGGAAAATAAATATGTATTTATATGTTTGTTCGACTTTGTGGACACCAACAGAAAAGGCTGACTTGCTTTAGAATTCTCCACAAGGGGGCGCCTATAGCAGTCAAACAGCTTTTGATGAGAGCCGTGATTTAGAGCAGTGACACTATGTGTCTTTATTCAGCCTTGCGGTGTGCAGATGTGTGCTTCTGGTGTAAGTCGCTATTAGTATTACCTTTATTGGGTTTTTGCTATTAGAAACTTGCAACAGCCAATCAGAGGCACACTACTTTAATAATATTTTATTACTTATTGTAATCATGTTGTAATCATGCAACATATTGTATCATGTTGTACTTACTGCTTCTCTTATTGTTATATCCAACAGCTTTACTGGAAATCACACATGCAGCCCTGATGTTCAGTGCAGATATACCTCCAACCGCAACTTGACTACATAAATAAAAACAGCACACAATGACATGAAATTTGAATGTTTTTGAAAAATATATGCTCATTTTAAATCACCAGATTGTGTTGCCAGGAACACAATTAAAAATAATCTCAGCTCAACAGTTCGGGGTCTCCTTAGTCACATTCTTGGTTTCGTAATGCATTTCAATGACCTGTCTGGACTGCAGATAGGACAGTTTAGCACCCGGACATTTAGTACAGAGCCATGCAGTTGTAATGTGCAGGAAAAACTACATGTGGAAACGCATCAGAATCGTGCCACGCAGAGAGAGATGAGGCTGAAAAACACTGGAACATTTCTTTAACCTTTGATGTCTGTCAAAACAGTACAAACAAGACTTGTAATTGTTATTCATAAAACTATTTCTTTTATTCATCCCTTTGTTGTTGTTCACGGTGTTCGGTTTGACATCAACATTGTGCTGTCGTTAGGCTGGAAGCATCCCAGCGAGAGCGTCCTCTACAGACGTATTTGACATGGTGCCATTCACACCCGCATCTTCCATGTCAAGAATACCGAACGGTAATGGGACCCCATCTCTCCCCCCACTGCCTCCCAAAGAGAGGGGTGAGTATTCTTAATTCACTTAGAGGAAAGGTCAAACGTTTGTCAAGTGGCCAGGATTATAGACTGTGGCCTTTATTATACACTTCTATAAATGAAGAATTACTCAGTTTGCATTTTAGTCCATGTAGTTCCTGAGTAACGAGCCTTAAGGACTTAAGGAGTGTTTACAGTGACCGTTGAGACAAATGCACACGGTATATTACATCAGCTAACTTCTTACCTGTTCAGCATCTTTCAGCTCCAACATAGCAAGTGTGTTAAGATGCCAAACTTGATAAATTACAGTCTCCTCCGGAAGTGTTGGGACAGCAGGGACGGTTCTTTTGTTTCTGCTGTACTCTAAACATGTGGGTTTGATATTAAAAGATTAAGATAAGCTTTTACTTTTGTCATTCCCCAAGGCTTCCTGTTAGATTCACTGACTGAGTAATGAATGTCTCTGAATGTCTACTCCTGGTTTGAGTCCTGGGTTTCACCTGGGAAGACTGCATTTGTTACTAAGAAGGATAAATCAACATGACGACCAGAGAGCTGTCAATGAGAGAAAAACAAGCCATTTTAAAGCTGGGAAACAAGGGAAAATTGACCAATTGAGGCGTTCCACAAGCATTACACGTTGCCAGTACAACAATTTGTAGTGTCCTGAAAAAGAAAGAAATCACTTGTGAACTAACAACCAGACCACGAACAGCTCAGCCAAGGAGAATAACAGCAGCTGAGGACAGAAGCATTGTGAGAGGTAGGCAGCAGCCTCCACTGGGCAGGGCAGTGCCACAAGATTAAACCTCTTATCTGCTGTAAGAATCAGAAAGCTGGATTGGATGATGAGACAATATGATCATTTAATATCACAATTATAGTGACCACAATCGTCATGATTATCAGTTGTTAATTAACCGATCAATCACTAAAATTCATGATGCAAAGTTCTGGAGTTTTGTGGACTGAAGAGACCGAGATTAACGGATCTGCATATGATTCAAAGCTTGGGCTTCCATGGCTGCTTTTGGAAAACATGCTCACTAATCTTTATAGATGATGTACCTGTAAGGTAGCAGCTGAAAGAATACAGAAGTCTACAGAAACATTCGTTCTGCCAGTCTACAGAGAAATGCATCTGATATAGTCTGGAGGAACTTCATGATGAAACAAGACAATGGCCCAAAACACACCACCAACACAACAAATGACTTCATCAGAGGTGAGAAGTGGAAGGTTTTAGCCTGACTAGGTCAATCACTAGACCTTAACCCAACTGAGCATGCATTTCATCTTCTGAGACTGAGGAGAGAACCGCCACCTGCCCAAGCTGCGGGAAATGCCTGGAAAACAACCACACAGAAAAGCTACATTTGAACACGTGTACACGTCTAATCTGTCATGTAACCCTGCAGTTCCCAGACCTGGTTTGTCTGTTTTGCAGGTATAGATCTCTTTGGAGCTGTGCCCTTTGACCCCTTCATCTGCGGCCCTGCTGACTACACTCCAGATATCCAGTCCAAGCTGGACGAGATGCAGGTGGGCTCATTAGATTCATCTCAGTTTGACTAAATGCACAAAAGGAGCTTATTCAAACATGGTTATTAAGCACAAAACACTGAGCACAGTAGAGCTGTCTGTCAAAGTGTTAGTGACGGGCGTGCGCAGAGACGCTTTGACTCCTAATTTCCATACTATTCCGAGCCAAGAATTTCCACTAGCGTCTCGCCTCTTACCACTTTCTACCAGCTGAGTCGACGGTTTTAGTTGAATCTGTGCTGCGAAGTGTATTTGTAGATGATTTTTAAAACATGCAGCCCCTCACACTTTGAAGTGGGATTATGACAGAATTCCAAATTTAGGCGAGAGAGAATTAATGCCAATTGCGTTAATCACGAACAGACTTCAAATATTTGTCAACAGAGGAGGAGATTGACAGCTAGTATTAATAGATCAAAGAGACCGCACAGGCAGCATTGGCTTGGCTGGATTTGCCCTGGTGTATCCTGCTCCGGTTTTAATTCACATCTTAATCTTCCCTAATACGGAATTATTAATGAATTTTTAGAGAAGTTTTGCTGCTCAGATCACTAATGCTGGTCTAAAACCTGTTATCTTCCAAAAAAAACTGGGTTTTATATGTAGTTTTAGGAAATAAATGATTACATTACCTTGCTCTCTCTCTCTCCTTCTCTCCCTCTCTTTTCCCTCCTCATTGTGCTCCTCTACAGCGGCAGAGATGGTTTGTAGACTGTTTGTAAAATTTGTTTTTTCCCATCACACATATTTCACCCTGTTTCTCCATTCCAGTGTGAGATGTGAACCTAAGCGTGTGTGCTTTGCATGGGTTTTACATGATTGGGTTTTACATTGAGGCAGTGTCATTCCTTCACTCAGCATTGATGAACTGGGTCTCATCTGGGTGGTTTAGTGCATGACGTGCCAAAGCATTTAACACAACCTGAAATGCTTTGCTGGGACAGTAAAGGACAGCAGTGACCAGCAAATGCTAATGTGTTGTGCTACGTTCAACCAAAGCTGAGCTCACAGTTTAGAATTCCTGACTTCAGACTGGGAAAAATCAAAGAAAACAGCCTCTTAATTGGGAATTCCTGGGCAGGACGAGGTTCTGACAGTGTATCACCATGGCTGCTCAACACCAGTAATAATAACGCACTGCTATTCTACTTGTGAATGAGATCGGTCAACAGTACAGACAGTAGGTGGTTCAGTTTAGTACACTGACCATCAGTTTCTGTGTGTTGAAAGGGTAAAAATGAACCATGAATCTTAGTTATTATTCATATCACTAATTTTAGTAGGCTAGCTTGTTGGTCATAATTCTTGATTTCTTTAATCCTGTTATGTCATATTTGGCCCATTGCTCCAGTCAGCTAAAGACCTTCTCCTGAATTCTGTAGCCTTCTTGAGCACTGAGGCTTCAAATCCAAGATGGCTGACAATACCAACAATGCAGCCTCTGGTATATCTGTTCAAATTTCTACTCCAAAAAGCCTTGAATAAGTTAGTTATGTATAATAATAATAGTAGTACATTTCTACAACATTATGTTTGTCACAGTGAGGAAAAATATTTAATAATATATATAAAAAATATATTAAAAAATATTTTAAAAATCTACAAAATTGCTAGATAGTAGCTGGAGAAACAGCTTGTTTGGTAGTTCGTCATAGGTGTTGTTTTTAAGCCGGGCCAGTGTAGATCATCCCTATCAGATTATGAGGTGATTCCAGGAGATTCCGGAAGGCAGTGATGTGGAATGAGCCAGATTTGGGAACAGTGTTTTTTAAACAAGGAAAAGGCCCCAGCATTGTTTGTATTAAATATTAGTTTAAATATTAGAAAGATATAAAGAAGGATATAAACAAAGAAATGTAAAAGAAAGCAGCCTTAGACATTTGAATAAAAATAATTTCTAATAATTTATACAAAAGAGGGTTAATGCAGCGTTGGACCACGTTCACAGGACCATTTGATAGTCGTCGTAAACACCCCTGTTACATTGTTTAATGCTTTGATGGCCAGCGGACACCAAGGCATTAAATTACACCAGGTTTGAACTGTTGACGGAACACACTCTGATGTGGCCGTGCATCAGTCAGTAGGAGATTGCATAGCACGGGGCTTCAGTATGCCACATGGACTTCAGTAAGATGGAGAAGAAACTAATCTCTGTTGTCAGATCACATACAGAGCTCCACAGTCCCCTTCAGTCCTCCTTCTGTGAAGAACGCCAGCCGCTGCAGTTTTTGCAGATGAGAATTCTTGTTTGAACGAGTTTCCTTTTCCTCTTGCTAAGATGCCTACAACAGCCAGCCACGCTTTTTATGGATTCCAAAACGCCCTTGATGTCCTCGTGAACATGTCTTAGGATTCCAGTCAAACACCATGACACTTAAACTGCATGTGGAAATGTTGGAAAATCAGCTCCAATCCTGTCCCAGCGTTAACAAGCATGCTTTTATTTTCAGGCGAGGTTGTCGGATCAGGGTTGGGAACCGCTGTTCTGTATGCTTGCTGAATAAATGTCTTGTTTCCATGTCAAAGTGGGTTTTGTTACCTTGCTGGTTTAAAACAGTCTTACCTGTTCAATCTTTCGTTCTCTTTTAGGAGGGGTTCAAAATGGGTCTGACTTTGGAGGGCACCGTTTTTTCCCTGGATCAAGTGGACAGTCGATGCTGATGTCAAAGACTGAAGTTTCTGTGGGCGTCTAAACTCTTGACAGAGCGTTAGAGCAGTGTTTGTATTTACATTTTGCATTGAGTAAGAGGTGAGAGTTAAAGCAGTGGAGCAGGCCGTACAGGCTCTTTCTATTTTTATACTGTACAAAATCAGTCTATAGAGATTTGACATATAATTTTACTGAAGATCATTCATTGATTATCTGTATGTTTATGACTGAGGAACTGAGAGCAGACAGTCATACCAAACCCGCATCATTGAAAATACTGTTAGCACACACACTGCCTGGCCAAAATGTCACTGTTGGGATCTAAATAACCCCATATTTAAGAGCCTTTCACTTGGATAATTACCGCATTGATTAATGTTTCAGCTGCAACATTTTTTTAACCCTAACTGATGCAGTAAGTACCTCCTAATTTCTTAAACAACCATGTGGGAATACGTATCCCATGGTTATGAAAATTTTTACTGTGTTTCAGGAGGGACACATTATTGTCTTGCTTCAAGCATTAAAAACAGCTCAAGCGAAGCTAAAATAGCTGGAGTTGGATTAAGAATTGTACAGCGCACTGTTAATACCTGGAAGGAGAGTGGTGGAATCTTGGAGTGATTGTGATCGAAGATCATTTACGTGCTTTGTGAAGTCGAATGGTAAACATGATGGTATTTATGGAATTTACAGTTATGTTTAATAGTGAGAGTAAGAGCATTTCCACACACACAATGTGACAAGAACTCACAGGATTGGAACTAAACAGGTGTGTGGCCATTTGTTAGTGAGACGAATCAGAAAAACGGCCTTCACTAGGGATCATAAAGACTGGACTCTTGAGCAACGGAAAAATGTCATGTGGTCTGATGAGTCCAGATTCAAGAGTGCCTTATTCCAGAGTGATGGGCGAAGAAAAAAAGCAAATAAAGCAATGCACTCATCATACATACTGCCCACTGTACAAGTCTCTGAAGGCAGTGTGATGATCTGGAGGTGTTTCAGTTGTGTGCCGATAAAATGGTCAACTGGCCACCTGGATGGTCAGGTTATACTATCAATGGATGGTCTCTTCCCTGGTGGCACAGGCATATTCCAGGAAGCCAGTGTCGAGATTCATCGGGCTCAGACTGTGAAAAGTGGTTCAGGGAGCATGAAGAATCATGACCTGGCCACCACAGAGTCCTGACTTTAACTCTGAAACACTGAAAGTCTTCGGGGTGTGCTGGAGAAGACTTTACGGAGTGGTTTGACTTCCTCGTCATCAGTACAAGATCCTGACCAAAAATTAAAGCAACTCTGGATGGAAACAAATGTTGTGACGTTGCATGAGGCTGAGGAAACAATACCATGGCTGCACTCACAGCTAAACGCGGTCCACGGTAATATGTCTTTTTGGCCAGGCAGTGTGGATGCACCATGTTAACACCTGATCATCAGTAGTGGCTCAGACACTGATAAATAGTGGGAGTTTGCATTAGATGGATTTTCCTTTTCCTTTCCAGAAGAATGTTTGCATTTTCTGTAATTGACTCAGATACCAATCTTCCATTATCATCAACATTTGTGTGAATACTGTATTTATGCAAAACAGCTAATATTTACTTTCTGATGTGCTCAGTATTGCATTTGGTAAATAAAGAAAAACTCACTGAACATTTTGTCTCTATGTGGTTCTCCAACCACATTCACTTTCCAATAACATGCAATAAAACCATTGATTGTTTTCAAATTATAGCTTGGTGTTTGCTCTGGCATAAAAAGTTCCTCATAATTATTATTGTTTACTTTTTGTTAATGTAATATTCTGCACCTTGTAGTCATGAAGATAGTCTGGGGAAAGAAAAACTCAAGACGTCATGATAAGCATGCATATATAAAAGATTATATCACAATTTAATACAATCATTCTTTAATGAGACACTGTATGGTCAGTTAGTGATAAAAAACTATTAATGTTCAGTTGTAAATTAACGGTCAGTCAAATGGTCCTTTATCGACACTCCATCTCTCAGAGGTAGCACATATAAAGTGTACGCAATTTGCAGTTCCGTTTTCCAAATCAACAAAAGAGCGGGCTAAGGGGGAGGGTTGGGCTAAGGAGGGTTAGTCCTTTGGGAGTCAATAAGTTTTCTGCCTAGGAAAATAAAAAATAATAAACAATCATTTGCGTTCGCTTTTATCTATAAATTATGTAGCACCTTTATGTAGCACCTCAACTAACACTGAAATTTGGTCAACATGATAAAGGCAACAACCTAACCTCAAAAGGGAAACTAACTGCAGCCCTGACGTGAAAACACTATGTGTACGCCTTCAATCAAAAATCTGAATTATTTCATTGCTGTTACACAGCAGTGCAAGGGGCACGTGAATTATGATCAAGACATAAATTAAAAAGTCCACACAGTCTCTCATATATTCATATACCCCAAGCTAGTGGAATTCCTTAATAAAGAAGAAAGGAGTGGGAGTGGGGGGGGGGGGGGGGGGGGGTTACTGTTGTGGCTCATCATGCTGGTCAAGGCACTTCTGAACTGTCTTGAACAATAAATACTGTATTACAGAGCTGAAGTCCTAACGCTGGTTCTTTTCAGCTTGCTGTACAGAATCCGCAGGGTGGTGGCAGGTTCACAGGGCCATTTCTTTACAGGCTTCACGAGAAGCACACTGGGCCGATGTCGATGCCAAACTCCTGATTCGCACCGCCCACGTCCACTGGAGCCATGTCCACTATGGGGAGTCTGGATGGCTTCTGTGTGCGGTATTCAAACACAGTCTTGCCCCACTCACCGTTGTGTTTCTGAGGGACACAGACAGAAAAAAATGAGATCAAGGTGTGGATGTGGGTGTCCGACATACAGTACCTGGGATCAGATATAGATGTAGTGCTAGATTTAAACACTGGCTCATTTTGAGCTTGTATGATATGATAAAGCCAGGGGTGGCATACCTCCAAAAGCTTTGGGCCAAAACTTATCGTTTAAAAAAAATAATAATTGGTTGGTTGATGAAATTAGGGCTGCACAATATTGGAAAAAAACTGACACTGCAATATTTTTTTCTGTAATATACTGTATATTGTGATATTAAAACTTAGAGGGGTTTTCACCAGGTGACTTGAAATGCCCTATTCAGAAAGAATGAATTATTATAAATGTGATTCTGTAAAGGAGTTCATCTGCATAGAGGATTAAAATCAAAAAGTATTTATGTAATTTTTAAGGTGAGCTGATCACTCCATATGAGAAAACAGTATGAGAGAAACATCCTTACTAGACTAGACATCCTAAATACTGTCCTAACTTATGGACAAACTCCAACAGTGTCAGTTTTATAGGCAGTTTTCAAATGCAGTTCAATTTCTAAAGCCTGCGTCAGTTTTGCAGGGAAGCAAGTGCTCTGTCGCTCTCATATTTGCCACCACAAAAACAGAAAAATAGATGCTTATCATCCAAGTGTATCTTAACAATAAATGATAGTTGATATCTGCATCTTGATAACCAGTCAGGTCACTGATACTGGCCAAAAATACACTCTGCAATCCATGTGCCAAAACCGAACACATATCTTCGCATTACTTTATTGCTAGTTTTATGTTATTAACAATATAAACATCTGCATTAGCAGCCTAACACATAAAGTAACAATGTTAGTGTGTCAAAGAAGTACAACATTGTTCAATACAACTTGTGTCAGTGTGAGATTTACATACCGAGCAGCTGTCCTGGGTGACCGTGTACATGAGACGGTCATTGCCATGCGCTTTGATTTCCAGCCCATCTGCAGACTTAAACACAGCAGCTTTCTTTATGTTGCCGCTCTTCTCGTCCTTGTAGGCCACACTGTTTTTGCAGTGGTAGGTGAGGGTCTGAACTGCTTCTTTAGAGTGGAAACGCAGGAACCTCAGCTGTACGGATACTGTGTTGGGTAAAGCCTCTTTGCCGCCATAGGTAAACTGTGGAAGACAATGTGTCGTGATGACAGGGAGCAAATTACAATAACGAGGAGAACTGCGGAAAAGTTGAACGAGTAGTATACGGTATCTTGAGACAGGACAATTACAAATATCACTGGTAGTAAATCAGTTATGTCAGTACAGAGTAAAATGTGATGAGTTTCACCACATGATAATATTTGATTGTAGTTTATAACCCCTTTTGTGGCTTTTGTGCACTGACCTTCGTGCCTCTGTTCATAGTGGCTCCATACCATACAGGTTTAGGCATGCTAGAGCGTGAACTCCACCAGCTCTTGCGGGGGATGCTAGAGGGGCTGGCAGAGATGCACGTCTCACCGGTCTCCATGTTGCAGTAGACCTGGATGGCATCTTTTGCACTGCCCTCATTAGGGTCCACCCAGTAATCACCTGTAACACATGCAGGAGAAGGGTGAGGTTGCATTCATGTATATGCTATAGACACAGAGTAACAGGGGTGTTTTTTATGCTAATGCTAAAGACAGCTTTGCATTAACGTATTTAAGTGTTTAACCCATTACACTGTAAGTACCCATAGCCAGCCCAATTCCACACTCTCCTTGTTTACATATTAACTGTTAAAACTTCAGCTACCCAAGAATTCTATTTAAAGTAGTTACTAAATAATGAGCCCAAAGTCTGCAGTGTTGAATTAAGATCCTGGAGGCCAACACTGCTCATTAAAATCGGTAGTTAGTCTGCTCCTCACCGCTTTTCTTCAGTGGGTAACACAGCTTTAAGTCCTGGCAAGTGCGTGCTGGGTGCTGACGGCTGCCGTCAGGGCTGCGCATGTTGTCCAAATGGCTGCCCAGAGTCTTCAGCGAGGCATGGAGCCCACTGTCCATCTTAACCAAAGTCGAGCTGTTATTAGGCCTTGCCTCATCCTCGTTAAACTCCGGGGGAGGGGGAGGGGCCTCAGGTTCAGAATCGCCGTCATAGTCGAGTGTCGTGCCGAAAAGATCATCCACTGCAGCAGTGGGAGGGCCAGGGGGACCAGGAGGGCCAGGAGGGCCAGGTTCTCCCTGAGGACCCTAGACAAAACAGAAAAAAAGCTTTAAACAACAGTACAAATGTATGATTTGTCCATGCAGTTTGGACAATGCTAGCTGTTGGTCTCTAAAAGCTTCTAATACTTGCTAGCGTCATTAGCTCTGTAGGTTCACTCCAGGACTAGCAAATGAAACAAGTTTTGCCCAACAAACAGAACCGCCAAACAACATTGTATTTAACATTACTTATCCACCATTTAACAACGCTGTACAAATATTGCATTTTGGCTGGTAGCAACAAAATCCTGTGTCCACTTTCTATCAACCTGTTAACCAAAGCTGAATGTTCTGTATGGTCCTGAGGATTTCAGGTGAGGCAGCTAATATGTATGCTAATGTTGTACGCTTCAGTATTAAGTAAACACATGAATAATCTGTGTTTAACACGTTAACTTGGCATTGTAAGTTCACTTGCTTTTTTAAGTGTAAAAGCATCATTTTTACAGTGCCATAAAATACAACTTAGCAGTACATTGTAGGTGTGACACCATGCATGGGGGGGTTCAAATAGCACTGCAAAAAACATTATGTCCTTTATTATTGCAAACTGATAACTATACTCAAAATGCTGCACTCTCACCAAAGCAGCTGACTGAAATGTTGCAAGATAGATGTTGGAAGGTCGTGTAATACAATATCATACAAAAACATTGTGACAACCTTCTAAAGTGTTTCATTCAGATTCTGTAACAACATTTCTGCAACATTAAGAATGACCAAAATTGTGTAGTTTGCTGGGTGACTGATTCACATTTTGGATAAATTAGATTTTAAATAGATTTGTTACTTTAAAAATGGTATAAGATTAATAGCCCCTTCTGTATCCATGTTCATGTTCTAGTTGTACTGAAATATGTTTTTTCATGTAGAATGTGTCACCCTAGTTTCTCACCTCTGGTCCAATGTCTCCAGGAATACCCCGAGGTCCAGGCGGCCCTGTTCCTCCGGGAAGACCCATGTTCCCTTCTTTACCAGAAGGTCCAACAGGCCCTGGAATTCCCTATTGTATGAATTAAAACCATGATCACTCTTACAGAATCTGCATACAATTTGCATTATTATTCAACCTTGCTGAATTTACTGTATACTTGTACCGTATTACAATAATAATATTGTATTGCTGCAACGTTACCACCGTTTTAATATTGACATTATTATATGATTAATACAAATAGCTACAATATATGTGCAGTTGGTGCTGCAATCAGCAACGAATATTCCAAGCTTCATTCCAGGGACCAGGGAGGCTGAGAAGGTCATTCAAAAAATCCACATCCAACACCCATGTTAAAAATACATCAGTTGTACTTTCTGAATGTCCGGTTTAGCTGCTTTCCTAACAGCACCCATAGCACAGCTTCACTGCACTTATCAGGCCCACTAGCCTCTTTTAGCAGTGGGCTGAGGGTAATAGCACAGTGCATGCATAGGATAACCAGCACTCCACACAGGTATGAAGGGCATGCATTGCACCAACGTTTTAAGTTTATTAAAGCACAGACATGTTTATGTCGGGCTGTTTTAGGTTCATTTGTACGATAACTTTCATGTTGAAGAGCCTGAATACGGGTGGAGTGGTGGGTTTTCTGGAGCTGAGAGCTGTGTTTCTTTTTGTCGTGTTTGGGAAATTTTCAGTAAATTTCTGCAGTTTGCTGCAACATTTAGTCAAAAAATATAAAATAATTTCCATATTCCAAAATTAAAAACCTTCCCAACGAACGGATATCCAAATAGTCAAATATTCAGGTCCAGCCCTATGAAGTAATAGTTTACAAAAATTGATTGTAGACATTAGTGTTACAATCTTATCTTTAGCCGTCCTCACCCACTTTTCCACAAGTAGTGTAAGGAAGCACCGCTAACATTAACAGCAGCAAATCTATTCATATAGTGGTGTTTTTTTATATTACTACAGTTTTCTTAGAATTGTATTTAACTCAATATAGCTCCTTGTATCACGGGTTCTTGCCAATACACAGCCCTAATACACGCAGCTGGTTTAAATGTAGCATCTTATAAAGACTTCAGGACGTCTGCACTAGAAATCAGACCTTCTAACTCATCAATTTCACATTTCTGTAGCACATTCAGTCGAGTGCTGTCAGCAGTGTAGACAGCTGATAGCAAACAAATAAAAAACAGCTGCTATTACTACCTGAAATCTACAGCATTCTAGCAATTTCCCTCTGTGTCACTTCCTTTTTTAAAGGCTAGCTGTCGTGGCTAGAGGCAAATAAGGCAGAAAGATACTTCAATATAGTCAGAATGCCTTTATTGGGAGACACTGGCAATCACACTGAGAGACAGGAACTAACTGCTCAAACAGCTAATCATAACCTCATTATCAAGATTCATCCATAACTGCCACTTACTCTTTGTCCACTCGGTCCTGTGATTCCTCTTGCACCTGCATCTCCTGTAGCACCCTTTGTTCAGAGGAGAAGGTTGATAGTCAGGTTGATCTCCACAGATCTTCATGATTGAGATTACGGTGTGAGAGGTGCTGTACTGTATCTTATGCTTACCGTTGTTCCTGGCAGGCCTTGCAGTCCAGTAAAGCCACGGTGACCTTTCTGACCTCTCTCGCCCGAATCTCCTCTGTCACCTTTGTCTCCCAGTGGTCCTTGAGGTCCCTACGGTCAATCAGACGTTGTTTTAAAACATAACCCCATGATTACTTCATACAAATAATAATCAAGTAAAGTACTGATTCCATGTATATGGGTATAACCTTTTTGCCCCTAACACCTGGCTGGCCAGCTGAACCAGGTGGGCCCCTTGAACCCTGTAACCAAGACAACCATTAGATCATAACACCATAATAATGTACAATATAATAGATATACTGTGTATTTTGTTCTACTGTTTGATTAAAATCATAATTTTGCAAAAAAAATGTATCAGGTATACCTGTTCTCCTCTTAATCCTGGACCTCCAGGTGTTCCTACTGGTCCTGGAGTTCCTGGGGAACCCTGTGGTCCTGGCAGACCTTCAGCTCCTGCATCTCCTCTCTCCCCCTGAAAACAACGCACAGCAAATTATCCTCATGCTTGTGCCTGACGATTCACCAGTACAGAGAAGAGATCCACTTCAAAAGAAATTCTGGAATCTTTTCACTGGGTTGGGTTTGTGTTGCTTACTCTGACTCCAATGATTCCGTCAGCACCAGAAGGTCCATCTTGTCCTGCAAGACCCTTTCAAAACAAGGCAAAACAGAATATAAATACAGATATATGGTATTTCAAAGAACAAAACTGAAGGAATCATCTAAGGTATAAGTGTCAAACCTCTGGGCCAGCATCTCCTCGAGGTCCAGTTGATCCAGGTGGTCCAACAGGGCCTATAGCACCTTTAGCTCCCTGAGGGCCTGTGGTACCTGGCTTTCCAGGTGCACCCTAAAGAAAAAGTCACAGTTGTGTGCGTTGTAATCCAAGTTTATGGATCATTCTGCCAAACTGGTTGACTAGCTCAAAAAACATTTTGGACTTTTAACTGACTTGGGTTTTAAACTAAAATCCTTTGGATCTGAATGAACTTTCCAATCATAACACTTTACAAAATGTTTCAGTAGTGATAAATAGCATGACATAATTTAGCATAGCCAGTACAAACCAGCAAACACAGCTTTGAACAGTACCGTGTACTTTTAATACACAAAAACTTCATTTGCAGGAAACGTGTGTTTTGGTAGTGACCATTCTTAATGTTACACCCCAATCAAGCTGCTCACCATGTGGCCATAAGAGACAGCGATGCAGCCTCACATGTGTGGGGGTGGCTAAAATAAGGCTCTGCGTATGGACTGAAACTCTTTTGATGCCTCCCACTAGAAAGTACCCTATAAGTTATGATCTTGTATATATTTAGCTTTTCAATTACCACTCATTTATTATTTCAATTACTATTTGTCTTATTACTTTCTGCATTTCACATCATGATCTTTGTAAGTTTCTAAGGTCTGAATATATATTTGAAATATGTTTTATTGTGGGGCAGCAGTTTGAACTAATTCAGTAGAATAATCCATATACACAGAATGGTGCTGAAGGAACGATTATTTTTGTTAAAGCAGATTCTGCTGTGAAATGAGTAAAGGGAGTATATAAAGGGAGATAAAAGTTCTTCAAAACATATACATATTTAAAGACATCGCTGAGACATCGCTACTAAATAAGCTAGTAGTGCTAATCCATCTCTCTAACTCGTGTTAAATCAAGACACACTTGAAGCTGTTGTATTTGCTGCATATATACACATGAATACAAACTGATAGGAAAATCAGATATAGTCAAATTGTGAGCATTTCATTTAAATGCTATGTTTAATGCAAACACAGGCATCTGGAGCTTGCAGTTGGTTCTAACACATATTCATGTACATGTTTTTACTTTGTAGCTGAGTGAAATCCTGCTCTCAAATATAGCGTGATTCTGTTAGTTTGCTATGGCATCACCTATTGATACACAATGTTATGTGCAAACAGTGGCTACACAGACAGCCCATTTTTGTTTCATTGCTGACAGGTATGACAGGCTTCACATCCAAAATTATGACCAACTGTCCAGATTAATGATATAGAGAAAGTCATATTGGTTTGATGTGAAATGCTCCACTCTCAAAACTGTTCATAGTAGTAAAAGAAACCAAAGTGTTTAATGCCTCTAAAAACTACATCAAAAGTAAACATTTTAAATGACTTTGTTTGGCCTGCAACAATTTAATTATACAGAACATTTCAAATCTGTATATGCATTTAGCTGTGAGCTTGCCATTTATGTGTATCTCTGAAAATGCACTAATGTTTTTCAAATGCTCATAATCATCAGCATAATCATGAAGCTAATCGGCATATGTGATGGTTCAGAAGGAAAGAACAGCTTTATAATCAAGCACAGGATACCTAATGTCATTTATACATAATATGATGCTTTAGTTGACTAATAATTGTTACTGTTTAAACTTACGGCAGGTCCAGGGAGACCCAACATTCCACGCTCTCCTCTCAAGCCAGGGAGACCCACCAACCCTCTCTGCCCTGAGGTTCCCGCAGGTCCAGGAGGCCCATCAGGACCCTGAGTGAAATAAAGAGGATCAAAACACTGTTACTGTAGTTAATGTAAACTTTTACTGAAATGAAAAACTAGACGTAAACACATTTCAATGCATTGTAGACCACTTTGTTGGGACAGGGTTTTATATATATATATATATATATATATATATATATATATATATATATATTATAGTT